>CM040929.1:29345040-29945040 GCA_023029165.1 Gobiocypris rarus
TGAAGAAATAAATGTTTTTACATTCCATACAAGAACTCATGCATTTGCAATGCAATGCAAACGCATACGTGCTTTTGCATTGCAAATGCACGAGTTCCTGTATGAATCGCAACAAGATCTCCTGCATTTAAGAGATACGTGCTTTTGTATTGATATGTATTGATATGCATTGCAATAATAATAAATAATAATAATTCTCATATATTGAAGCGTTAAAAGCTTTTGCAAAGCAATAACTCGTAGTGCTTTTGAATTTAATGGTTGCTTATCATGGCATACAGAACTCCTGCTTTTGCTTTGCAACAATAAACTCTACATTTAAGAGATCTTTGCTTTTGCAGTGCAACAAAAACTCGTGCTTTTGCATTGCAACAAAACTAATGCATTTAAGAGAGATGCGTGCTTTTGCATTGTAACAAGAACTCGTGCATTTGAGACATACGTGCTTTTGCATGGCATTGCATTAAGAACCCTTGTAATCTTGTACCCTTGCAGCGATACGTGCTTTTGCATTGCAATAAGAACTCGAGCTTTTAAGAGATGCGTGCTTTTTTTGCATTGCAACAAGAACTCGTGGATTTAGAGATGCGTGCTTTTGAATTGCAACAAGATCTCGTGCATTTAAGAGATACGTGCTTTTGTATTGATATGTGCTATTTCATTGCATAAAAATTCTCTTGTATTGAAGCTTTAACTGCTTTTGAAAAACAATACATAACTCATGGTGGCTTTTCATGGCATTACAGAACTTCTGCTTTTGTATTGCAACCAGAACTCGTGCATTTAAGAGATCTGTGCTTTTGCAGTGCAACAAAAACTCGTGCTTTTGCATTGCAACAAGAACTTGTGCATTTAAGACATCTGTGCTTTTGCACTGCATAAAAAAACTTGTGCTTTTGCATTGCAACAAGATCTTGTGCATTTAAGAGATGCGTGCTTTTGCATTGCAACAAGAACTCGTGCATTTAAGAGATCTGTGCTTTTGCAGTGCAACAAAAACTCGTGGTTTTGCATTGCAACAAGAACTTGTGCATTTAATAGATGCATTCTTTTGCATTGCAAATCTCTTGTATTTAAGCTTTAACTGCTTTTGCAAAGCAATAACTCGTAGTGCTTTTGAATTTAATGGTTGCTTTTCATGGCATACAGAAATCCTGCTTTTGCTTGGCAACAAGAACTCTACATTTAAGAGAAGCTCGCTTTTGTATTGCAACCAGAACGCGTGGATTTAAGAGATGCGTCTTTTAGATTGCAACAATAACTTGTGCATTTAAGAGATCCGTGCTTTTGCATTGCAACAATAACTCGTGCAATAAGAGATCCGTGCTTTTGCATTGCAACAACAACTCATGGATTTAGAGATGCACTGATATCTGTTTTTACAATGCAACAAGAACTTGTGTATTTAATAGATGCATTCTTTTGCATTGATATCAGTTTTTTCATTACAACAAGAATAATGCATTTAAGAAATGCGTGCTTGTGCATTGCAACAAGAACTCGTGCATTTGAGACATAAGTGCTTTTGCATGGCATTGCATTAAGAACCCTTGTATTTCAGCGATACGTGCTTTTGCATTGCAATAAGAACTCGAGCTTTTAAGAGATGCGTGCTTTTGCAGTGCTACAACAATTCATGCTTTTGCATTGCAACAACAACTCGTGGATTTAGAGATCCACTGATATCTGTTTTTATATTGCAAAAAGAACTTGTGCAATTAAGAGATGCGTTCTTTCGCATTGATACTGTTTTTGCATTGCAACAAGAACTTGTGCATTTAAGAGCTGCATCTTTTGCATTGCAATTAGAACTCAAACTTTTAAGAGATGCATGCTTTTTTTGCATTGCAACAAGAACTCGCGGATTTAGAGATGCGTGCTTTTGAATTGCAACAAGATCTCGTGGATTTAGAGATGCATGCTTTTGAATTGCAACAAGATCTCGTGCATTTAAGAGATACGTGCTTTTGTATTGATATGTGCTATTTCATTGCATAAAAATTCTCTTGTATTGAAGCTTTAACTGCTTTTGAAAAACAATACATAACTCATGGTGGCTTTTCATGGCATTACAGAACTTCTGCTTTTGTTTTGCAACCAGAACTCATGCATTTAAGAGATCTGTGCTTTTGCAGTGCAAAAAAAACTCGTGCATTTAAGAGATGCGTGCTTTTGCTTGGCAACAAGAACTCTACATTTAAGAGAAGCTCGCTTTTGTATTGCAACCAGAATGCGTGGATTTAAAAGATGCGTCTTTTACATTGCAACAATAACTCGTGCATTTAAGAGATCCGTGCTTTTGCATTGCAACAACAACTCATGGATTTAGAGATGCACTGATATCTGGTTTTACAATGCAACAAGAACTTGTGTATTTAATAGATGCATTCTTTTGCATTGATATCAGTTTTTTCATTACAACAAGACTAATGCATTTAAGAAATGCGTGCTTTTGCATTGCAACAAGAACTCGTGCATTTGAGACATAAGTGCTTTTGCATGGCATTGCATTAAGAACCCTTGTATTTCAGCGATACGTGCTTTTGCATTGCAATAAGAACTCGAGCTTTTAAGAGATGCGTGCTTTTGCAGTGCTACAACAATTCATGCTTTTGCATTGCAACAACAACTCGTGGATTTAGAGATGCACTGATATCTGTTTTTATATTGCAAAAAGAACTTGTGCAATTAAGAGATGCGTTCTTTCGCATTGATACTGTTTTTGCATTGCAACAAGAACTTGTGCATTTAAGAGCTGCATCTTTTGCATTGCAATTAGAACTCAAACTTTTAAGAGATGCATGCTTTTTTTGCATTGCAACAAGAACTCGCGGATTTAGAGATGCGTGCTTTTGAATTGCAACAAGATCTCGTGCATTTAAGATATAGGTGCTTTTGTATTGATATGTGCTATTTCATTGCATTTATTTCTCCTGTATTGAAGCTTTAACTGCTTTTTCAAAACAATACATAACTCGTATTGCAGTGATATGTGCTTTTGAATTTAATGGTTGCTTTTCATGGCATTACAGAACTTCTGCTTTTGTATTGCAACCAGAACTCGTGCATTTAAGAGATCTGTGCTTTTGCAGTGCAACAAAAACTCATGCTTTTGCATTGCAACAAGAACTTGTGCATTTAATAGATGCATTTTTTGCATTTATATCTGTATTTGCATTGCAAAAAGACTGATGCATTTAAGAGATCCGTGCTTTTGCATTGCTACAAGAACTCGTGCATTAAGAGATCCGTGCTTTTGCACTGCAACAAAAACTTGTGCTTTTGCATTGCAACAAGAACTTGTGCATTTAATAGATGCAGTCTTTTCAATTGATATCTGTTTTTGCATTGCAACAAGACTAATGCATTTAAGATATGCGTGCTTTTGCATTGCAACAAGAACTCGTGCATTTAAGAGATCTGTGCTTTTGCAGTGCAACAAAAACTCGTGGTTTTGCATTGCAACAAGAACTTGTGCATTTAATAGATGCATTATTTTGCATTGAGATGTGCTATTGTATTGCATACAAATCTCTTGTATTCAAGCTTTAACTGCTTTTGCAAAGCAATAACTCGTTGTGGTTTTGAATTTAATGGTTGCTTTTCATTGCATACAGAACTTCTGCTTTTGCTTTGCAACAATAACTCTACATTTAAGAGAAGCTCGCTTTTGTATTGCAACCAGAACGCGTGGATTTAAGAGATAAGTCTTTTACATTGCAACAATCACTCGTGCATTTAAGAGATCCGTGCTTTTGCAGTGCTACAACAACTCATGCTTTTGCACTGCAACAACAACTCGTGGATTTAGAGATCCACTGATATCTGTTTTTACATTTCAACAAGAACTTGTGCAATTAAGAGATGCGTTCTTTTGCATTGATACTGTTTTTGCATTGCAACAAGAACTTGTGCATTTAATAGATGCATTCGTTTGCATTGATATCTGTTTTTGCATTGCAACAAGACTAATGCATTTAAGATATGCGTGCTTTTGCATTGCAACAAGAACTCGTGCATTTAAGAGATCTGTGCTTTTGCAGTGCAACAAAAACTCGTGGTTTTGCATTGCAACAAGAACTTGTGCATTTAATAGATGCATTCTTTTGCATTGATATGTGCTAATGTATTGCATACAAATCTCTTGTATTTAAGCTTTAACTGCTTTTGCAAAGCAATAACTCGTAGTGCTTTTGAATTTAATGGTTTCTTTTCATGGCATACAGAAATCCTGCTTTTGCTTGGGAACAAGAACTCTACATCTAAGATAAGCTCGCTTTTGTATTGCAACCAGAACGCGTGGATTTAATAGATGCGTCTTTTACATTGCAACAATAACTCGTGCATTTGAGCCCGATCTCACGAAAATGCGTATCAATAGTACGAGTGTGCAATCTCGTAGAATGTATACGCCAAAACTCATTTGCATATGATACGCACTTTATGGCATATTATATATACGAACCCCCACACCCCCACCCTCACCCTTCCCAAAAGCGTGTCATATACACGCCATAAAGTGCGTATCGTATGCACGCCAAAAACGGCGTACCATACGCACGCCAAAATGAGTTTTTCTACGAGATTTCACACTCGTACTATTGATACGCATTGTCATGAGATCGTGTTGATTTAAGAGATCCGTGCTTTTGCATCGCAACAACAACTTATGGATTTAGAGATGCACTGATATCTGTTTTTACAATGCAACAAGAACTTGTGTATTTAATAGATGCATTCTTTTGCATTGATATCAGTTTTTTCATTACAACAAGACTAACGCATTTAAGAAATGCGTGCTTTTGCATTGCAACAAGAACTCGTGCATTTGAGACATAAGTGCTTTTGCATGGCATTGCATTAAGAACCCTTGTATTTCAGCGATACGTGCTTTTGCATTGCAATAAGAACTCGAGCTTTTAAGAGATGCGTGCTTTTGCAGTGCTACAACAATTCATGCTTTTGCACTGCAACAACAACTCGTGGATTTAGAGATGCACTGATATCTGTTTTTATATCGCAACAAGAACTTGTGCAATTAAGAGATGCGTTCTTTCGCATTGATACTGTTTTTGCATTGCAACAAGAACTTGTGCATTTAAGAGATGCATCTTTTGCATTGCAATTAGAACTCAAACTTTTAAGAGATGCATGCTTTTTTTTGCATTGCAACAAGAACTCGCGGATTTAGAGATGCGAGCTTTTGAATTGCAACAAGATCTCGTGCATTTAAGAGATAGGTGTTTTTGTATTGATATGTGCTATTTCATTGCATTTATTTCTCCTGTATTGAAGCTTTAACTGCTTTTGCAAAACAATACATAACTCGTAGTGCAGTGATATGTGCTTTTGAATTTAATGGTTGCTTTTAATGGCATTACAGAACTTCTGCTTTTGTATATTGCAACCAGAACTCGTGCATTTAAGAGATCTGTGCTTTTGCAGTGCAACAAAAACTCATGCTTTTGCATTGCAACAAGAACTTGTGCATTTAATAGATGCATTTTTTGCATTGATATCTGTTTTTGCATTGCAACAAGACTAATGCATTTAAGAGATCCGTGCTTTTGCATTGCAACAAGAACTCGTGCATTAAGATATCCGTGCTTTTAAACTGAAACAAAAACTTGTGCTTTTGCATTGCAACAAGAACTCGTGCATTTAAGAGATCTGTGCTTTTGCAGTGAAACAAAAACTCGTGGTTTTGCATTGCAACAAGAACTTGTGCATTTAATAGATGCATTATTTTGCATTGATATGTGCTATTGTATTGCATACAAATCTCTTGTATTCAAGCTTTAACTGCTTTTGCAAAGCAATAACTCGTAGTGCTTTTGAATTTAATGGTTGCTTTTCATGGCATACAGAACTCCTACTTTTGCTTTGCCACAAGAACTCTACATTTAAGAGAAGCTCGCTTTTGTATTGCAACCAGAACGCCTGGATTTAAGAGATTCGTCTTTTACATTGCAACAATAACTCGTGCATTTAAGAGATCCGTGCTTTTGCAGTGCTACAACAACTCATGCTTTTGCACTGCAACAACAACTCGTGGATTTAGAGATCCACAGATATATGTTTTTACATTTCAACAAGAACTTGTGCAATTACGAGATGCGTTCTTTTGCATTGATATCTGTTTTTGCATTGCAACAAGACTAATGCATTTAAGAGATGCATGCTTTTGCATTCCAACAATAACTCTTCCATTTAAGAGATCCGTGCTTTTGCAGTGCAACAAGAATTCGTGCATTTATGAGATGCTTAAAAACTAATCTACTATACATACTCACTGACTTCACTAAAGGTTTAGCGTTATGCATGTTTAGACGTCCATATTTGACCTACTGAACATAGTTTTGGACCAAAAGTCCTTAAACACTGCCTTACGATACACACTTATTGACTTTCCTTTTGAATTCCATTACAAGCCAAAAGTTCCACTAAAGGTTTATTTTATTTCATTTTATTAACTTTTTATTTTATTTTATTTTTTTACATGTTATGAATGTTCAGAACCCATGGTTCCCTGATAGGGAATGAGACGCTGCATCAAAACGGAGCGCTTCTGCGTGACTGTGTCGTGAAGCACTCGTGAAATCAGTCTAATGGCATGACTCTACATCACAGATGGATTACGTCATTGACTAGGACACTATAAAGCACCCCTGAACCAAACGGTGTCAACTTCTGTTGTCTTCAGCAAGCACTCTGTGTGAAACGGATCTCGTGTTTGCCGAGTCAGCGTGCAGATTATGGGTCTGCATCTACAATAAGAATCAAAGACTAAAATATGCGTGGGGAATTGAGCAGACGGAAATTTCCCTCTCTCTCTCTCTTATGATTGTGTGCAAACTAATTATGTGTGGTTCTATATCTATGGTTCCCTTTATAAAATTGAAGGGAAAAAAAGATTTTATATATATATAAAATATGAAATTATATATATATAAAATTCAATGAATATTCAGTCTGTCATGTTGACCAAGTTTTGTATCTAAATGTTTTCTGATGCAATTAAATGTTAATACTCATCTAAATTGATGTCTGTATTAACACGCTATTCAGCGTCTTCCAGACCGTTTTTACTTGTCTGGTTGATATTTGGCTGCATTTAATTCTGAGGAATTAAATAATAAATACTTTTCAGAAGATTATCTGTATTGATACTGTAACGAACAAAAAAAAACATGAAAGACTCGCGGAACGGTCATACTGTTCTTTTTATTCACATGAGCACCCATGTGGCCGATGCTCTTGCCTCACACCGCCTCAAAACTCGAACTCTCCACAGAACACGCCCCTTACATCACTGCGCAGGCTCCTTTTTTCCAGAGGAACAGCCCATGCCTTAAAGCCCCACCACCCAGAACACATAACACATGAAAGAACATACATGCACCTAGAACACACTCTAAAACATAAAGAGTCACTAGACTGCTCCCCCTTTACAAAGTTCCTCGACCTCGAAGTCCCTGAACCATCCCGGCAGTCTCCTGACTCGCTGAGGCCGCAGTTGCCCTTCTTGTGTAACTGAAGCGGGGCTATATGAATGCGAGGTTTGCCGCCCAAAAACTGCACGGCCCCATTCCTACCCCTCGGAGGCCGCTGAACAACTCTGATTCTCTCCAGAACACTGCACGGCACTTGGGCACCTGCCCGTCTTTCTCTTAGGGCTGTAACACCCACACCAGCTCTCCTGCTGTGAAATGCCGCCTTTGCTTTCAGGTCATGATTTCGCTTCTGTCGGGTCCCCGCTTAACAACTGCTTCCTTGCAAAATTATGAGCTGTTTCCAATTAATCCTGAAGCTTCCTAGCATATTCAGGGCCCGGGGCACAGCAGGGACATCTGGGCATCCCGAAGCCATTTCCCCGGTGTTCTGATCTCCCGCCCTAACGTCAAAAGGGCAGGTGTCTAAGAGGTTGAGTCTTGGACAGTGGATCGGCACGCCATTTAGGATAAATGGCAAGTGCGTATCACAGTCTCGCTGATGCTTGGCAGACACGATGGCCAGCTGCTCCGCCAGTGTCCTGTTAAACCTCTCAACGAGGCCATCGCTTGGGGATGCATTGGGGTAGTCATTATTTTGTGAATCCCTAATTTTTCACACAACACTGAGAAGACACGCGACTCAAAATTTCGGCCTTGGTCGCTGTGTATGACTTAACATGCCATCCACCAACGCGTTTACCACAGTCTCGGCTTCTTGGTCAGGCTTCTGGCCATATAGTGAAATAATCCATATCCGTCAGCACAAACCTGTTACCCCTCTCTGAACATGGAAAAGGACCCATTACATCCACCCCCACTCTCTCCATTGGGCCTCCACAGGGAACTGTTGCAGAGGAGCAAGGGACTGGCCACCGTTCCCACTCCCTCTCTCACACCCCATCTCGCAGACGCAGTTCTTTGAATTTGGTCCATAAGTTTTTGTGGACAAAGAGAGAATGGCCCCTTCCTCCCACAGAGGTCGCTGCTGTGCTTGGACCCACTGGATTACTGGCTGCAGGGTCGCAGCTTCCTCTTGCAGCCGCCTCCAGTCCTCTACTTCAACAATTCCCACCATCAAACACGCTGGCTTATCGCCATGCTTACAAACCACAGAAACCCCACTGGCATCAGGGTCCTCCAGGGTCCTCCCTGGCTTCTCTTTTGTCACAGTAC
This sequence comes from Gobiocypris rarus, assembly GCA_023029165.1. Classification (NCBI taxonomy): domain Eukaryota; kingdom Metazoa; phylum Chordata; class Actinopteri; order Cypriniformes; family Gobionidae; genus Gobiocypris; species Gobiocypris rarus. The sequence goes on from CM040929.1 coordinate 29,353,707, forward strand.
TGACCCTCGTCGGCAAAGCATGGCTGACGAGAAAGAGCATCTGCATTTGATTGACCTGACCCTGGACGGTGTACTACTAATGTTGCATGCCTGAAGTTCTTCAATCCAGCGCGCCAGCCAAATCTGACTCTTTGACAGACATTAGCCATTGGAGAGCTGAATGATCAGTACGTACAGTGAAAGGTAGCCCGCACAGGCAATACTTAAAGTGTCGAACTGCAAAAAGCGCTGCAACAAGTTCCCGTCTGGTGACACAGTATCTGTGTTCAGCCTTGTTGAACGCTCGGACGGCTCAATAATCCCTGCCCGCTGCATGTCTAACAAGGCCTTATCAGCAGCGTCCTGACGGGCAAAAGGGAGCCTCTGGGGGCCGCAGCTTAATGGGCATGGCATCCCCAGTCTCAATTTTGTGCTGCACCAGGTGTTTACCCGACATCCCCTTCCCCAAATGCAAAACAATGTTGGAAATCAACCAACAATTCCCAAAACTGCCCCCACTGACTCTCATCCAAGCCCTCACAATTCTTCAGCCATAGTTCCTCAAAGCAACCAACCCCTTCCCCTCCCAGAGAGGCTGAAATGGAATGGAATTTTCCTGCCCATACCTGCTGGAGAGGCTCAAAGCCGTCTCTAAAGGGGACTGTGTGGCCACCCCGGGAAAGATGTCAGCTGTGGTGTGGGGTAACAGGGTAGGGAAAACATCTATCTGTTGTGGACCGGCGACAACGGTGGGGTGGGTTCATGAGTGCAAGCGTGTGGTGATCAAGACTAGGATCCTTATGTGCAGCTGCTGCATCCAGCAGACCTGTAAAAGACATATCAACATTACTTCCAGTGGACATGACAACGTCAGGACCCCTTCAAAACGGAGCAGGCCATCTCTCAGGTCTAATTGGAAGCCTGCACTTCTAAGAAAGTCCAGCCCGAAAATACAGGGATCGTGGACTGCAGCCACCCACACTGAATGACGAATTTCTTTCCCGCTACAGTCAGCCCCACCATGACTTTACCCTTCATTGGCGCCAGTTCACCTGTCACTGTGCGTAGTCGGACAAACTGGCATTGGATTGAACTACCTCTGGTCTTATAACCGTCACAGTTGATCCTGTATCCACCAATGCTAAACATGGAACCCCCTCCACCAAAATTGGCACATGACAAAAATCACTAAAACATATTCGTCCCACCACAAACACGGACTCCTTTGGGCAACATTCCCCCTGCCCCAACAGTCCTTGAACATCTTCCTCATGTCCCTCTCTTGAGACTCCTAATGGTGATGACTCATATTGGGGATGAGCCTTGGTTACTGGCCAGGTTACACCTGGTTACTGGCCAGCTTTGGACACTGAACTAAATGTCCAGTCTGCCCACAGCCCCAGGAAATCCTTGGTCGTGTGCGGGGCTGTTGGTTAGGTTGCAGTGCCACAGCTCGAATTAATTCAGTAATCTCGGAAACCCAGGCTGGCCTTTCGCTTAGCCCCTTCCCCACGTCAGTAGACCTCACCTACACAGTCTCCCGTACGGCATGTAGGTTCCACTAACAATCTCCCTCTCCAAAGCCATCTCCTAGGCATCCTGCAGGGTTTGAGGGTGAGCTAGTTGCGTCTGTCTACGGAGCTCTGCAGGGGTAAGGGCCTGTATGAATTGGTCTCTTGCCAGCTTCCCTTGAACCGCTCGGACTTAATCTTTTCTTCAGACTATTCTTCCGCATCGTTTTCAGGACCATAACGAGAGAAATCTCGTATACTAACTGGATTAAAACAGTTCACTTCTGACACCAGTGTAACGAACAAAAAAAAAGATGAAAGACTCGCTGAACGGTCAAACTGTTTTTTTTATTCACATGAGCACCCGTGTGGCCGATGCTCTTGCCTCACACAACCTCAAAACTCAAACTCTCCACAGACCCCGCGCTTACATCACTGCGCAGGCTCTTTTTGTCCAGAGGAACAGCTAATGCCTTAAAGCCCCACCAACCAGAATACATTACACATGAAAGAACATACATGCACCTAGAACACACTCTAAAACATAAAGCTTCACTAGACTTGCTACAATACATTATATTCAGCCTCTCATCCAGACCGTTTTTACTTGTCTGGTTGATATTAGGCTGCATTTAATTGTGTGGAATTAAATGATAAATAGTATTCACTATATGAAGTATATATTTTACTGCATTAAAAATAAAGAAAAAAGTCCTGACACCAGAAAGGTCAGACTTCTGATGGCAGTCCCATTCGGAGTGGGTCGGTGTTCACCTCATTACACGGTGCCCGTCCCCAATCGGTGCCATCAGGGGCCGCTTCTGCCAGGCCTGGGACCTAGTGTGCTTCAGGGTGCAGCGGTCCTCAGCGAGCGCACATCTCCATGTCCGCCAGGAAACGTAGCGGCATGGGGAAGCTCGCGCCCGCCGAGGAGGGCTCAAAAAGGGTCGGTTCGGTTGCCCCTTGCCGGTGCGCTGCTTTCAGGACACCGAGCTGACCGCTCAACAAACACCAGAGGCTGGCCTCGAAAGGCTGGTTCCCTTAGTAGATTGTCTGGCAGCGTGGAAACTTCTACCAAATATCTCTGATTGGGTCCTGCAGATAGATTACGGGGTGGTATCCACAGTGGTCCTCCCCGAGCAGGCTCTGTTTATGGAACAGGAAGTACAGACTCTTCTGCGAAAAGAGGCCATAGAGAGGGTCCCTCGCCACAGCAGAGAGTCAAGGTTTTACAGCCGATACTCATAGTTCTGAAGAAGGATGGATAGATGGCTGTGTCCCATTCTAGATCTGCGTCAGTTAAATTCATGTAAAGAAACTAAAGCTCAAGAAACGCCACGCTGAAACAGATTGTGTGTCAAATCAGGTCAGAGGACTGGTTTGTCACAATAGACTTAAAGGACGATACTTCAATGTCTCCAAAAATTGTGGATTAATGAAAAACTTAAGGCATGTATTAAGATTAATATACTCTATAAAGAGTTTTTAAAGAAGCAGAAAATAAATATAAGACATAAAAATAAACTGATTATAATCATGAGAAATAATACAATTAATTATTACAATAAATTACTGGAGGAAGTAATAAATACATGGAGGGTGCTAAATGAAATGATCAAGAATAATAAAGGACAAATAGGAGATTTCAACTAGTTATTAATGAAAAACAACACAGAGGTCAAGGACATGACCTTAGCTCCATATTAATTAATAAATTTTTTGTTTGTCTGAGTTGGTCCAGGTTTGGCTAAGGGGTTTGCAAAGACTGAGACACATGAGATGTGTAATGTAAGAATGTACACATATAAATTAATCTGTTTGTGAAGGGAAATTACAGAGATTTTTAAAACATTTAAGAGTAAAAGGTCCACAGACTGGAATGGTATTGACAATGTTAAAACACAATATACTCAGCAAAATGTTTCCAGGGCTAATAGGACAACTTCACATGCACATATTCAACTTGAGGAAGAATTTGAAATACTGCATTTTTTCTGCCCAAAGACTTTGATCGTGAACATTATATACATTCTCAATTACACCTAACTTATGTGTGGTCAAAGAATCCTTAATCTTGAACTTTCCATAGAGAGGGGCCCCTCGCCACAGCAGAGAGTCAAGGTTTTACAGCCGATACTTCATAGTTCTGAAGAAGGATGGATGGATGGCTGTGTCCCATTCTAGATCTGCGCCAGTTAAATTGCGTGTAAAGAAACTAAAGCTCATGAAACGCCACGCTGAAACAGATTGTGTGTCAAATCAGGTCAGAGGACTGGTTTGTCACAATAGACTTAAAGGACGATACTTCAATGTCTCCATCCTTCCTCAACACAGGAGGCTCTCAGGTTTGCTTTAGGGGGCGAAGCTTACCAGTATCAGGTTCTTCCATTACTGCCTAGCTTTATTTCCCTGCATGTTCACGGAGAGCGTGGATGCAACTTTGGCTCCTCTGAGACTCCAGGGCATCCGCGTTCTGAACTATGTAGACGAATGGCCCTTTCTGCAACAATCAGGACAGCGAGCGGTTCAGCATCGAGATGCTGTTCTTACTCACATGAAAGTGTCGGGGTTGAGACTAAATGCCAAGAAAGTGTTTTATCTCAATACAGAATACCACATTTCTAGGCGTAGTTTGGGATCGAAGACCATGAAGGCTCATCTAACGCCCGCCGGTTGAAGCGATTCTCAAAGCCATAAATAAGGTGACGCTTAGGCCAGTCACTTACTGTGAAACAGTTTCAGAGACTGTTAGGTCTGATGGCAGCAGCGTCCAACGTGATAACTTTTGGCCTGCTGTACATGAGACCCTTGCAGTGGTGGCTCAAGACCAAAGGGTTCTCCCGAGGGGAAATCCTTTGCATGATCAGCCTTCGTGCCTTGGTGATGTGGAAGAATCCTTGGTTTCTGTCCCAAGGACCGGTGTTGGGGCTCATTGTCGCTTGCCTGATGCTAAGCCTGAGTCCTTAAATACTAACTTACTATACATACTAATGGACTTCACTTCTGATTCCCATTACAGCCAAAAGTTCCACTAAAGGTTTTTTTTTTTCGTTTCATGTTATGGATGTTCAGAAGTCCACATTTGACCTACTGATTATAGTTTTGGCCCAAAAGTCCTTAAACAGGCCTAAAAAAGTCTGGGGAAAAATTGTGGATTAATGAAATACTTAAGGCATGTATTAAGATTAATATACTTTATAAAGAGTTTTTAAAGAAGCAGAAAATAAATATAGGACATAAAAATAAACTGATTAGAATCATGAGAAATAATAAAATTAATTATTACAATAAATTACTGGAGGAAGTAATAAATACATGGAGGGTGCTAAATGAAATGATCAAGAATAATAAAGGACAAATAGGAGATTTTAACTATTTATTAATTAAAAAACAATACAGAGGTCAAGGATATGACCTTAGCTCCAAGTTAATTATTTATTTTTTTTGTTTGTCTGAGTTGGTCCAGGTTTGGCTAAGGGGTTTGCAAAGACTGGCAGCATAAATTATGTGTTATGTAAGAATGTACACATATAAGTAAATCTGTTTGTGAAGGGAAATTATAGAGTTTGTTAAAACATTTAAGAGTAAAAGGTCCACAGACTGGAATGGTATTGACAATGTTAAAACACAATATACTCAGCAAAATGTTTCCAGGGCTATTAGGACAACTTCACATGCACATATTCGACTTGAGGAAGAATTTGAAATACTGCATTTTTTCTGCCCAAAGACTCCTTGATCGTGAACATTATATACATTCTCAATTACGCCTAAATTATGTGTGGTTAATCTTGAACTTTCCATAGAGAGGGTCCCTCGCCACAGCAGAGAGTCAAGGTTTTACAGACGATACTTCATAGTTCTGAAGAAGGATGGATGGCTGTGTCCCATTCTAGATCTGCGCCAGTTAAATTGCATGGTAAAGAAACTAAAGCTCAAGAAACGCTCACGCTGAAACAGATTGTGTGTCAAATCAGGTCAGAGGACTGGTTTGTCACAATAGACTTAAAGGATGCATACTTCAATGTCTCCATCCTTCCTCAACACAGGAGGCTCCTCAGGTTTGCTTTAGGAGCGGTTTACCAGTATCAGGTTCTTCCATTCGGCCTAGCTTTATTTCCCCGCACGTTCACGGAGAGCGTGGATGCAACTTTGGCTCCTCTGAGACTCCAGGGCATCCGCGTTCTGAACTATGTAGACGAATGGCCTTCTGCAACAATCAGGACAACGAGCGTTCAGCATCGAGATGCTGTTCTCACATGAAAGTGTCGGGTTGAGACTAAATGTCAAGAAAGTGTTTTATCTCAATACAGAATACCACATTTCTAGGCGTAGTTTGGGATCAAGACCATGAAGGCTCATCTAACGCCCGTTGAAGCGATTCTCATAGCCATAAATAAGGTGACGCTTAGGCTGGTCACTTACTGTGAAACAGTTTCAGAGACTGTTAGGTCTGATGGCAGCAGCGTCCAACGTGATAACTTTTGGCCTGCTGTACATGAGACCCTTGCAGTGGTGGCTCAAGACCAAAGGTTTCTCCCCGAGGGGAAATCCTTTTGCATGATCAGCATTCGTGCCTTGGTGATGCGGAAGAATCCTTGGTTTCTGTCCCAAGGACCGGTGTCGGGGGCTCATTGTCGTTGCCTGATGCTAAGCCTGAGTCCTTAAATACTAACTTACTATACATACTAATGGACTTCACTTCTTATTCCCATTACAGCCAAAAGTTCCACTAAAGGTTTTTTTTTCTTTTCATGTTATGGATGTTCAGAAGTCCACATTTGACCTACTGATTATAGTTTTGGCCCAAAAGTCCTTAAACAGGCCTAAAAAAGTCTGAGGAAAAATTGTGGATTAATGAAATACTTAAGGCATGTATTAAGATTAATATACTTTATAAAGAGTTTTTAAAGAAGCAGAAAATAAATATAAGACATAAAAATATACTGATTAGAATCATGAGAAATAATAAAATTAATTATTACAATAAATTACTGGAGGAAGTAATAAATACATGGATGGTGCTAAATGAAATGATCAAGAATAATAAAGGACAAATAGGAGATTTCAACTATTTATTAATTAAAAAACAATACAGAGGTCAAGGATATGACCTTAGCTCCAAGTTAATTATTTAATTTTTTTGTTTGTCTGAATTTTATTAAATTAATTAATAAATAGATTTTAACTATTTATTAATTAAAAAACAATACAGAGGTCAAGGATATGACCTGAGCTCCAAGTTAATTATTTATTTTTTTTGTTTGTCTGAGTTGGTCCAGGTTTGGCTAAGGGGTTTGCAACGACTGGCAGCATAAATTATGTGTTATGTAAGAATGTACAAATATAAGTAAATCTGTTTGTGAAGGGAAATTATAGAGTTTGTTAAAACATTTAAGAGTAAAAGGTCCACAGACTGGAATGGTATTGACAATGTTAAAACACAATATACTCAGCAAAATGTTTCCAGGGCTAATAGGACAACTTCACATGCACATATTCGACTTGATGAAGAATTTGAAATACTGCATTTTTTCTGCCCAAAGACTCCTTGATCGTGAACATTATATACATTCTCAATTACGCCTAAATTATGTGTGGTTAATCTTGAACTTTCCATAGAGAGGGTCCCTCGCCACAGCAGAGAGTCAAGGTTTTACAGCCGATACTTCATAGTTCTGAAGAAGGATGGATGGCTGTGTCCCATTCTAGATCTGCGTCAGTTAAATTATGTAAAGAAACTAAATGCTGTTTTTACTAAACGAGGTTCGGGAGGAACATGTCAGATAATTGACACAGGCGGAAAGTACTCAGCTAATCAACAAAGTAGGTATATATACGCAGCCTTCTTACCGCCACTGCATTGACAGATTTTCGGCATCCCCCCACCACCCCTTCTCCACATTTTGCTCTTTTTCCTTTTAAAGTTCAAAACCACTTACATACGGGGTACTCTGTTCAGGCCGTAGTCCGAGCTCAAGCCCTCCCGACAGCACGCCAAATACGCAATTAAATTTACTCTATAAATTATATGTAAGTGTGAACTCGTGAAAGCTCAAGAAACGCCACGCTGAAACAGATTGTGTGTCAAATCAGGTCAGAGGACTGGTTTGTCACAATAGACTTAAAGGACGATACTTCAATGTCTCCATCCTTCCTCAACACAGGAGGCTCCTCAGGTTTGCTTTAGGAGCTAAGCTTACCAGTATCAGGTTCTTCCATTCGCCTAGCTTTATTTCCCGCACGCTCACGGAGAGCGTGGATGCAACTTTGGCTCCTCTGAGACTCCAGGGCATCCGCGTTCTGAACTATGTAGACGAATGGCCCTTTCTGCAACAATCAGGACAACGAGCGTTCAGCATCGAGATGCTGTTCTCACTCACATGAAAGTGTCGGGTTGAGACTAAATGCCAAGAAAGTGTTTTATCTCAATACAGAATACCACATTTCTAGGCGTAGTTTGGGATCGAAGACCATGAAGGCTCATCTAACGCCCGCCGGCTGAAGCGATTCTCATAGCCATAAATAAGGTGACTCTAGGCCAGTCACTTACTGTGAAACAGTTTCAGAGACTGTTAGGTCTGATGGCAGCAGCGCCCAACGTGATAACTTTTGGCCTGCTGTACATGAGACCCTTGCAGTGGTGGCTCAAGACCAAAGGGTTCTCCCGAGGGGAAATCCTTTGCATGATCAGCATTCGTGCCTTGGTGATGTGGAAGAATCCTTGGTTTCTGTCCCAAGGACCGTGTCGGGGCTCATTGTCGTTGCCTGATGCTAAGCCTGAGTCCTTAAATACTAACTTACTATACATACTAATGGACTTCACTTCTGATTCCCATTACAGCCAAAAGTTCCACTAAAGGTTTTTTTTTCTTCATGTTATGGATGTTCAGAAGTCCACATTTGACCTACTGATTATAGTTTTGGCCCAAAAGTCCTTAAACAGACCTAAAAAGTCTGAGGAAAATTGTGGATTAATGAAATACTTAAGGCATGTATTAAGATTAATATACTTTATAAAGAGTTTTTAAAGAAGCAGAAAATAAATATAAGACATAAAAATAAACTGATTAGAATCATGAGTAATAATAAAATTAATTATTACAATAAATTACTGGAGGAAGTAATAAATACATGGAGGGTGCTAAATGAAATGATCAAGAATAATAAAGGACAAATAGGAGATTTCAACTAGTTATTAATTAAAAAACAATACAGAGGTCAAGGATATGACCTTAGCTCCAAGTTAATTATTTAATTTTTTTGTTTGTCTGAGTTGGTCCAGGTTTGGCTAAGGGGTTTGCAAAGACTGGCAGCATAAATGATGTGTTAATTAAGAATGTACACATATAATTAAATCTGTTTGTGAAGGGAAATTATAGAGTTTGTTAAAACATTTAAGAGTAAAAGGTCCACAGACAGGAATGGTATTGACAATGTTAAAACACAATATACTCAGCAAAATGTTTCCAGGGCTAATAGGACATCTTCACATGCACATATTCAACTTGAGGAAGAATTTGAAATACTGCATTTTTTCTGCCCAAAGACTCCTTGATCGTGAACATTATATACATTCTCAATTACGCCTAACTTATGTGTGGTTAATCTTGAACTTTCCATAGAGAGGGTCCCTCGCCACAGCAGAGAGTCAAGGTTTTACAGCCGATACTTCATAGTTCTGAAGAAGGATGGATGGCTTTGTCCCATTCTAGATCTGTGTCAGTTAAATTATGGTAAAGAAACTAAAGCTCAAGAAACGCTCACGCTGAAACAGATTGTGTGTCAAATCAGGTCAGAGGACTGGTTTGTCACAATAGACTTAAAGGACGCATACTTCAATGTCTCCATCCTTCCTCAACACAGGAGGCTCCTCAGGTTTGCTTTAGGGGCTAAGCTTACCAGTATCAGGTTCTTCCATTACTGCCTAGCTTTATTTCCTCCACGCTCACGGAGAGCGTGGATGCAACTTTGGCTCCTCTGAGACTCCAGGGCATCCGCTCTGAACTATGTAGACGAATGGCCCTTTCTGCAACAATCAGGACAACGAGCGGTTCAGCATCGAGATGCTGTTCTCACTCACATGAAAGTGTCGGGTTGAGACTAAATGCCAAGAAAGTGTTTTATCTCAATACAGAATACCACATTTCTAGGCGTAGTTTGGGATCAAAGACCATGAAGGCTCATCTAACACCCGCCGGGTTGAAGCGATTCTCATAGCCATAAATAAGGTGACTCTAGGCCAGTCACTTACTGTGAAACAGTTTCAGAGACTGTTAGGTCTGATGGCAGCAGCCCAACGTGATAACTTTTGGCCTGCTGTACATGAGACCCTTGCAGTGGTGGCTCAAGACCAAAGGGTTCTCCCGAGGGGAAATCCTTTGCATGATCAGCATTCGTGCCTTGGTGATGTGGAAGAATCCTTGGTTTCTGTCCCAAGGACCGGTGTCGGGGCTCATTGTCGTTGCCTGATGCTAAGCCTGAGTCCTTAAATACTAACTTACTATACATACTAATGGACTTCACTTCTGATTCCCATTACAGCCAAAAGTTCCACTAAAGGTTTTTTTTTCTTTCATGTTATGGATGTTCAGAAGTCCACATTTGACCTACTGATTATAGTTTTGGCCCAAAAGTCCTTAAACAGGCCTAAAAAAGTCTGAGGAAAAATTGTGGATTAATGAAATACTTAAGGCATGTATTAAGATTAATATACTTTATAAAGAGTTTTTAAAGAAGCAGAAAATAAATATAAGACATATAAATTAAACTGATTAGAATCATGAGAAATAATAAAATTAATTATTACAATAAATTACTGGAGGAAGTAATAAATACATGGAGGGTGCTAAATGAAATGATCAAGAATAATAAAGGACAAATAGGAGATTTCAACTAGTTATTAATTAAAAAACAATACAGAGGTCAAGGATATGACCTTAGCTCCAAGTTAATTATTTAATTTTTTTGTTTGTCTGAGTTGGTCCAGGTTTGGCTAAGGGGTTTGCAAAGACTGGCAGCATAAATTATGTGTTAATTAAGAATGTAAACATATAAGTAAATCTGTTTGCGAAGGGAAATTATAGAGTTTGTTAAAACATTTAAGAGTAAAAGGTCCACAGACAGGAATGGTATTGACAATGTTAAAACACAATATACTCAGCAAAATGTTTCCAGGGCTAATAGGACATCTTCACATGCACATATTCAACTTGAGGAAGAATTTGAAATACTGCATTTTTTCTGCCCAAAGACTCCTTGATCGTGAACATTATATACATTCTCAATTACGCCTAACTTATGTGTGGTTAATCTTGAACTTTCCATAGAGAGGGTCCCTCGCCACAGCAGAGAGTCAAGGTTTACAGCCGATACTTCATAGTTTTGAAGAAGGATGGATGGCTGTGTCCCATTCTAGATCTGTGTCAGTTAAATTGCGGTAAAGAAACTAAAGCTCAAGAAACGCTCACGCTGAAACAGATTGTGTGTCAAATCAGGTCAGAGGACTGGTTTGTCACATTAGACTTAAAGGACGCATACTTCAATGTCTCCATCCTTCCTCAACACAGGAGGCTCCTCAGGTTTGCTTTAGGGGGCGAAGCTTACCAGTATCAGGTTTTTCCATTACTGCCTAGCTTTATTTCCCTGCACGTTCACGGAGAGCGTGGATGCAACTTTGGCTCCTCTGAGACTCCAGGGCATCCGTTCTGAACTATGTAGACGAATGGCCCTTTCTGCAACAATCAGGACAACGAGCGGTTCAGCATCGAGATGCTGTTCTCACTCACATGAAAGTGTCGGGTTGAGACTAAATGCCAAGAAAGTGTTTTATCTCAATACAGAATACCACATTTCTAGGCGTAGTTTGGGATCAAAGACCATGAAGGCTCATCTAACGCCCGCTCGGCTGAAGCGATTCTCATAGCCATAAATAAGGTGACGCTTAGGCCAGTCACTTACTGTGAAACAGTTTCAGAGACTGTTAGGTCTGATGGCAGCAGCGCCCAACGTGATAACTTTTGGCCTGCTGTACATGAGACCCTTGCAGTGGTGGCTCAAGACCAAAGGGCTCTCCCGAGGGGAAATCCTTTGCATGATCAGCATTCGTGCCTTGGTGATGTGGAAGAATCCTTGGTTTCTGTCCCAAGGACCGGTGTCGGGGCTCATTGTCGTTGCCTGATGCTAAGCCTGAGTCCTTAAATACTAACTTACTATACATACTAATGGACTTCACTTCTGATTCCCATTACAGCCAAAAGTTCCACTAAAGGTTTTTTTTTCGTTTCATGTTATGGATGTTCAGAAGTCCACATTTGACCTACTGATTATAGTTTTGGCCCAAAAGTCCTTAAACAGACCTAAAAAAGTCTGAGGAAAAATTGTGGATTAATGAAATACTTAAGGCATGTATTAAGATTAATATACTTTATAAAGAGTTTTTAAAGAAGCAGAAAATAAATATAAGACATAAAAATAAACTGATTAGAATCATGAGAAATAATAAAATTAATTATTACAATAAATTACTGGAGGAAGTAATAAATACATGGAGGGTGCTAAATGAAATGATCAAGAATAATAAAGGACAAATAGGAGATTTCAACTAGTTATTAATTAAAAACAATACAGAGGTCAAGGATATGACCTTAGCTCCGAAAGTTAATTATTTAATTTTTTTGTTTGTCTGAGTTGGTCCAGGTTTGGCTAAGGGGTTTGCAAAGACTGGCAGCATAAATTATGTGTTAATTAAGAATGTACACATATAAGTAAATCTGTTTTGAAGGGAAATTATAGAGTTTGTTAAAACATTTAAGAGTAAAAGGTCCACAGACAGGAATGGTATTGACAATGTTAAAACACAATATACTCAGCAAAATGTTTCCAGGGCTAATAGGACATCTTCACATGCACATATTCAACTTGAGGAAGAATTTGAAATACTGCATTTTTTCTGCCCAAAGACTCCTTGATCGTGAACATTATATACATTCTCAATTACGCCTAACTTATGTGTGGTTAATCTTGAACTTTCCATAGAGAGGGTCCCTCGCCACAGCAGAGAGTCAAGGCTTTACAGCCGATACTTCATAGTTCTGAAGAAGGATGGATGGCTGTGTCCCATTCTAGATCTGTGTCAGTTAAATTATGTAAAGAAACTAAAGCTCAAGAAACGCTCACGCTGAAACAGATTGTGTGTCAAATCAGGTCAGAGGACTGGTTTGTCACAATAGACTTAAAGGACGCATACTTCAATGTCTCCATCCTTCCTCAACACAGGAGGCTCCTCAGGTTTGCTTTAGGGGGCGAAGCTTACCAGTATCAGGTTCTTCCATTACTGCCTAGCTTTATTTCCCTGCACGTTCACGGAGAGCGTGGATGCAACTTTGGCTCCTCTGAGACTCCAGGGCATCCGCGCTCTGAACTATGTAGACGAATGGCCCTTTCTGCAACAATCAGGACAACGAGCGTTCAGCATCGAGATGCTGTTCTCACTCACATGAAAGTGTCGGGTTGAGACTAAATGCCAAGAAAGTGTTTTATCTCAATACAGAATACCACATTTCTAGGCGTAGTTTGGGATCGAAGACCATGAAGGCTCATCTAACGCCCGCCGGTTGAAGCGATTCTCATAGCCATAAATAAGGTGACTCTAGGCCAGTCACTTACTGTGAAACAGTTTCAGAGACTGTTAGGTCTGATGGCAGCAGCGCCCCAACGTGATAACTTTTGGCCTGCTGTACATGAGACCCTTTGCAGTGGTGGCTCAAGACCAAAGGGTTCTTCCCGAGGGGAAATCCTTTGCATGATCAGCATTCGTGCCTTGGTGATGTGGAAGAATCCTTGGTTTCTGTCCCAAGGACCGTGTCGGGGCTCATTGTCGTTGCCTGATGCTAAGCCTGAGTCCTTAAATACTAACTTACTATACATACTAATGGACTTCACTTCTGATTCCCATTACAGCCAAAAGTTCCACTAAAGTTTTTTTTTTTTCTTTTCATGTTATGGATGTTCAGAAGTCCACATTTGACCTACTGATTATAGTTTTGGCCCAAAAGTCCTTAAACAGGCCTAAAAAAGTCTGAGGAAAAATTGTGGATTAATGAAATACTTAAGGCATGTATTAAGATTAAAATACTTTATAAAGAGTTTTTAAAGAAGCAGAAAATATATAAGACATAAAAATAAACTGATTAGAATCATGAGAAATAATAAAATTAATTATTACAATAAATTACTGGAGGAAGTAATAAATACATGGAGGGTGCTAAATGAAATGATCAAGAATAATAAAGGACAAATAGGAGATTTCAACTAGTTATTAATTAAAAACAATACAGAGGTCAAGGATATGACCTTAGCTCCAAGTTAATTATTTAATTTTTTGTTTGTCTGAGTTGGTCCAGGTTTGGCTAAGGGTTTGTAAAAGACTGGCAGCATAAATTATGTGTTATGTAAGAATGTACACATATAAGTAAATCTGTTTGTGAAGGGAAATTATAGAGATTGTTAAAACATTTAAGAGTAAAAGGTCCACAGACTGGAATGGTATTGACAATGTTAAAACACACATATACTCAGCAAAATGTTTCCAGGGCTAATAGGACAATTCACATGCACATATTCAACTTGAGGAAGAATTTGAAATACTGCATTTTTTCTGCCCAAAGACTTTGATCGTGAACATTATATACATTCTCAATTACGCCTAACTTATGTGTGGTTAATCTTGAACTTTCCATAGAGAGGGTCCCTCGCCACAGCAGAGAGTCAAGGTTTTACAGCCGATACTTCATAGTTCTGAAGAAGGATGGATGGCTGTGTCCCATTCTAGATCTGCGCCAGTTAATTTATGTAAAGAAACTAAAGCTCAAGAAACGCCACGCTGAAACAGATTGTGTGTCAAATCAGGTCAGAGGACTGGTTTGTCACAATAGACTTAAAGGACGCATACTTCAATGTCTCCATCCTTCCTCAACACAGGAGGCTCCTCAGGTTTGCTTTAGGGGCGCTTACCAGTATCAGGTTCTTCCATTCGCCTAGCTTTATTTCCCGCACGCTCACGGAGAGCGTGGATGCAACTTTGGCTCCTCTGAGACTCCAGGGCATCCGTTCTCTGAACTATGTAGACGAATGGCCCTTTCTGCAACAATCAGGACAACGAGCGGTTCAGCATCGAGATGCTGTTCTCACTCACATGAAAGTGTATCGGGTTGAGACTAAATGCCAAGAAAGTGTTTTATCTCAATACAGAATACCACATTTCTAGGCGTAGTTTGGGATCGAAGACCATGAAGGCTCATCTAACGCCCGCTCGGGTTGAAGCGATTCTCATAGCCATAAATAAGGTGACGCTAGGCCAGTCACTTACTGTGAAACAGTTTCAGAGACTGTTAGGTCTGATGGCAGCAGCGTCCAACGTGATAACTTTTGGCCTGCTGTACATGAGACCCTTGCAGTGGTGGCTCAAGACCAAAGGGTTCTCCCCGAGGGGAAATCCTTTTGCATGATCAGCATTCGTGCCTTGGTGATGTGGAAGAATCCTTGGTTTCTGTCCCAAGGACCGGTGTCAGGGGCTCATTGTCGTTGCCTGATGCTAAGCCTGAGTCCTTAAATACTAACTTACTATACATACTAATGGACTTCACTTCTGATTCCCATTACAGCCAAAAGTTCCACTAAAGGTTTTTTTTTTTTCGTTTCATGTTATGGATGTTCAGAAGTCCACATTTGACCTACTGATTATAGTTTTGGCCCAAAAGTCCTTAAACAGGCCTAAAAAAGTCTGAGGAAAAATTGTGGATTAATAAAATACTTAAGGCATGTATTAAGATTAAAATACTTTATAAAGAGTTTTTAAAGAAGCAGAAAAAAATATATAAGACATAAAAATAAACTGATTAGAATCATGAGAAATAATAAAATTAATTATTACAATAAATTACTGGAGGAAGTAATAAATACATGGAGGGTGCTAAATGAAATGATCAAGAATAATAAAGGACAAATAGGAGATTTCAACTATTTATTAATTAAAAAACAATACAGAGGTCAAGGATATGACCTTAGCTCCAAGTTAATTATTTAATTTTTTTGTTTGTCTGAGTTGGTCCAGGTTTGGCTAAGGGGTTTGCAAAGACTGGCAGCATAAATTATGTGTTATGTAAGAATGTACACATATAAGTAAATCTGTTTGTGAAGGGAAATTATAGAGATTGTTAAAACATTTAAGAGTAAAAGGTCCACAGACTGGAATGGTATTGACAATGTTCAAACACACTATACTCAGCAAAATGTTTCCAGGGCTAATAGGACAATTTCACATGCACATATTCAACTTGAGGAAGAATTTGAAATACTGCATTTTTTCTGCCCAAAGACTCCTTGATCGTGAACATTATATACATTCTCAATTACGCCTAACTTATGTGTGGTTAATCTTGAACTTTCCATAGAGAGGGTCCCTCGCCACAGCAGAGAGTCAAGGTTTTACAGCCGATACTTCATAGTTCTGAAGAAGGATGGATGGCTGTGTCCCATTCTAGATCTGCGCCAGTTAATTTAAGTGTAAAGAAACTAAAGCTCAAGAAACGCTCACGCTGAAACAGATTGTGTGTCAAATCAGGTCAGAGGACTGGTTTGTCACAATAGACTTAAAGGACGATACTTCAATGTCTCCATCCTTCCTCAACACAGGAGGCTCCTCAGGTTTGCTTTAGGGGCGAAGCTTACCAGTATCAGGTTCTTCCATTCGGCCTAGCTTTATTTCCCCGCACGTTCACGGAGAGCGTGGATGCAACTTTGGCTCCTCTGAGACTCCAGGGCATCCGCGTTCTGAACTATGTAGACGAATGGCCCTTTCTGCAACAATCAGGACAACGAGCGGTTCAGCATCGAGATGCTGTTCTCACTCACATGAAAGTATCGGGTTGAGACTAAATGCCAAGAAAGTGTTTTATCTCAATACAGAATACCACATTTCTAGGCGTAGTTTGGGATCGAAGACCATGAAGGCTCATCTAACGCCCGCTCGGGTTGAAGCGATTCTCATAGCCATAAATAAGGTGACGCTAGGCCAGTCACTTACTGTGAAACAGTTTCAGAGACTGTTAGGTCTGATGGCAGCAGCGCCAACGTGATAACTTTTGGCCTGCTGTACATGAGACCCTTGCAGTGGTGGCTCAAGACCAAAGGGTTCTCCCGAGGGGAAATCCTTTGCATGATCAGCATTCGTGCCTTGGTGATGTGGAAGAATCCTTGGTTTCTGTCCCAAGGACCGTGTCGGGGCTCATTGTCGTTGCCTGATGCTAAGCCTGAGTCCTTAAATACTAACTTACTATACATACTAATGGACTTCACTTCTGATTCCCATTACAGCCAAAAGTTCCACTAAAGGTTTTTTCGTTTCATGTTATGGATGTTCAGAAGTCCACATTTGACCTACTGATTATAGTTTTGGCCCAAAAGTCCTTAAACAGGCCTAAAAAAGTCTGAGGAAAATTGTGGATTAATGAAATACTTAAGGCATGTATTAAGATTAATATACTTTATAAAGAGTTTTTAAAGAAGCAGAAAATAAATATAAGACATAAAAATAAACTGATTAGAATCATGAGAAATAATAAAATTAATTATTACAATAAATTACTGGAGGAAGTAATAAATACATGGAGGGTGCTAAATGAAATGATCAAGAATAATAAAGGACAAATAGGAGATTTCAACTAGTTATTAATTAAAAACAATACAGAGGTCAAGGATATGACCTTAGCTCCGAGTTAATTATTTAATTTTTTTGTTTGTCTGAGTTGGTCCAGGTTTGGCTAAGGGGTTTGCAAAGACTGGCAGCATAAATTATGTGTTATGTAAGAATGTACACATATAAGTAAATCTGTTTGTGAAGGGAAATTATAGAGTTTGTTAAAACATTTAAGAGTAAAAGGTCCACAGACTGGAATGGTATTGACAATGTTAAAACACAATATACTCAGCAAAATGTTTCCAGGGCTAATAGGACAACTTCACATGCACATATTCAACTTGAGGAAGAATTTGAAATACTGCATTTTTTCTGCCCAAAGACTCCTTTGATTGTGAACATTATATACATTCTCAATTACGCCTAACTTATGTGTGGTTAATCTTGAACTTTCCATAGAGAGGGTCCCTCGCCACAGCAGAGAGTCAAGGTTTTACAGCCGATACTTCATAGTTCTGAAGAAGGATGGATGGCTGTGTCCCATTCTAGATCTGCGCCAGTTAATTTGTGTAAAGAAACTAAAGCTCAAGAAACGCTCAGGCTGAAACAGATTGTGTGTCAAATCAGGTCAGAGGACTGGTTTGTCACAATAGACTTAAAGGACGCATACTTCAATGTCTCCATCCTTCCTCAACACAGGAGGCTCCTCAGGTTTGCTTTAGGGGGCGAAGCTTACCAGTATCAGGTTCTTCCATTCGGCCTAGCTTTATTTCCCGCACGCTCACGGAGAGCGTGGATGCAACTTTGGCTCCTCTGAGACTCCAGGGCATCCGTTCTCTGAACTATGTAGACGAATGGCCCTTTCTGCAACAATCAGGACAACGAGCGGTTCAGCATCGAGATGCTGTTCTCACTCACATGAAAGTGTCGGGTTGAGACTAAATGCCAAGAAAGTGTTTTATCTCAATACAGAATACCACATTTCTAGGCGTAGTTTGGGATCGAAGACCATGAAGGCTCATCTAACGCCCGCTCGGGTTGAAGCGATTCTCATAGCCATAAATAAGGTGACGCTAGGCCAGTCACTTACTGTGAAACAGTTTCAGAGACTGTTAGGTCTGATGGCAGCAGCGCCCAACGTGATAACTTTGGCCTGCTATACATGAGACCCTTTGCAGTGGTGGCTCAAGACCAAAGGGTTCTCCCGAGGGGAAATCCTTTGCATGATCAGCATTCGTGCCTTGGTGATGTGGAAGAATCCTTGGTTTCTGTCCCAAGGACCGTGTCGGGGCTCATTGTCGTTGCCTGATGCTAAGCCTGAGTCCTTAAATACTAACTTACTATACACACTAATGGACTTCACTTCTGATTCCCATTACAGCCAAAAGTTCCACTAAAGGTTTTTTTTTTCGTTTCATGTTATGGATGTTCAGAAGTCCACATTTGACCTACTGATTATAGTTTTGGCCCAAAAGTCCTTAAACAAGCCTAAAAAAGTCTGAGGAAAAATTGTGGATTAATGAAATACTTAAGGCATGTATTAAGATTAATATACTTTATAAAGAGTTTTTAAAGAAGCAGAAAATAAATATAAGACATAAAAATAAACTGATTAGAATCATGAGAAATAATAAAATTAATTATTACAATAAATTACTGGAGGAAGTAATAAATACATGGAGGGTGCTAAATGAAATGATCAAGAATAATAAAGGACAAATAGGAGATTTCAACTATTTATTAATTAAAAAACAATACAGAGGTCAAGGATATGACCTTAGCTCCAAATTAATTATTTAATTTTTTTGTTTGTCTGAGTTGGTCCAGGTTTGGCTAAGGGGTTTGCAAAGACTGGCAGCATAAATTATGTGTTATGTAAGAATGTACACATATAAGTAAATCTGTTTGTGAAGGGAAATTATAGAGTTTGTTAAAACATTTAAGAGTAAAAGGTCCACAGACTGGAATGGTATTGACAATGTTAAAACACAATATACTCAGCAAAATGTTTCCAGGGCTAATAGGACAACTTCACATGCACAAATTCAATTTGAGGAAGAATTTGAAATACTGCATTTTTTCTGCCCAAAGACTCCTTGATCGTGAACATTATATACATTCTCAATTACGCCTAACTTATGTGTGGTTAATCTTGAACTTTCCATAGAGAGGGTCCCTCGCCACAGCAGAGAGTCAAGGTTTTACAGCCGATACTTCATAGTTCTGAAGAAGGATGGATGGCTGTGTCCCATTCTAGATCTGCCAGTTAAATGTAAAGAAACTAAAGCTCAAGAAACGCTCACGCTGAAACAGATTGTGTGTGAAATCAGGTCAGAGGACTGGTTTGTCACAATAGACTTAAAGGACGCATACTTCAATGTCTCCATCCTTCCTCAACACAGGAGGCTCCTCGGGTTTGCTTTAGGGGGCGAAGCTTACCAGTATCAGGTTCTTCCATTCGGCCTAGCTTTATTTCCCCGCACGTTCACGGAGAGCGTGGATGCAACTTTGGCTCCTCTGAGACTCCAGGGCATCCGCTTCTGAACTATGTAGACGAATGGCCCTTTCTGCAACAATCAGGACAACGAGCGTTCAGCATCGAGATGCTGTTCTTACTCACATGAACGTGTCGGGTTGAGACTAAATGCCAAGAAAGTGTTTTATCTCAATACAGAAAACCACATTTCTAGGCGTAGTTTGGGATCGAAGACCATGAAGGCTCATCTAACGCCCGCTTGGGTTGAAGCGATTCTCAAAGCCATAAATAAGGTGACGCTAGGCCAGTCACTTACTCTGAAACAGTTTCAGAGACTGTTAGGTCTGATGGCAGCAGCGTCCAACGTGATAACTTTTGGCCTGCTGTACATGAGACCCTTGCAGTGGTGGCTCAAGACCAAAGGGTCCTCCCGAGGGGAAATCCTTTGCATGATCAGCATTCGTGCCTTGGTGATGTGGAAGAATCCTTGGTTTCTGTCCCAAGGACCGTGTCGGGGCTCATTGTCGTTGCCTGATGCTAAGCCTGAGTCCTTAAATACTAACTTACTATACATACTAATGGACTTCACTTCTGATTCCCATTACAGCCAAAAGTTCCACTAAAGGTTTTTTTTTTCGTTTCATGTTATGGATGTTCAGAAGTCCACATTTGACCTACTGATTATAGTTTTGGCCCAAAAGTCCTTAAACAAGCCTAAAAAAGTCTGAGGAAAATTGTGGATTAATGAAATACTTAAGGCATGTATTAAGATTAATATACTTTATAAAGAGTTTTTAAAGAAGCAGAAAATAAATATAAGACATAAAAATAAACTGATTAGAATCATGAGAAATAATAAAATTAATTATTACAATAAATTACTGGAGGAAGTAATAAATACATGGAGGGTGCTAAATGAAATGATCAAGAATAATAAAGGACAAATAGGAGATTTCAACTATTTATTAATTAAAAACAATACAGATGTCAAGGATATGACCTTAGCTCCAAGTTAATTATTTAATTTTTTTGTTTGTCTGAGTTGGTCCAGGTTTGGCTAAGGGGTTTGCAAAGACTGGCAGCATAAATGATGTGTTATGTAAGAATGTACACATATAAATTAATCTATTTGTGAAGGGAAATTATAAAGATTGTTAAAACATTTAAGAGTAAAAGGTCCACAGACTGGAATGAAATTGACAATATTAAAACACAATATACTCAGCAAAATGTTTCCAGGGGTAATAGGACAACTTCACATGCACATATTCAACTTGAGGAAGAATTTGAAATACTGCATTTTTTCTGCCCAAAGACTCCTTGATTACATACATTCTCAATTACTCCTAACTTATGTGTGGTCAAAGAATCCTTAATCTTGAACTTTCTACACATAAAGATTGACTCCTTCTGATTTTGTGTCAGCCTTACAGAAGTCCATATTGACCTACTGAACATTTTTCTGGGCCAAGAGTCTCCAATCATAAACATTCACTACTATAGCAAGTTGACTTTTTGAAGATTATTCTTGGCAAAGGGTAATCATAAAGTAACATATTATATATTCGCATAGAATCATTCTGATGTTTAATCAGCCATAGAGAATACCAAATTGACCTACTGAAAATAATTTTTTGCCTGAGTCCTCAATCATGAACTTTTTCCTCTCACAAAGAGACGCGCTCCCAAAGAGAAAGCGCTCACGAATCACGTTGAGCAATCACACGTGTGGACTTGAGGAATATACCAGACCACGGGTCGCCGAGGGGATTCACCACACAGCATCAAAGCGGAGAGATTTCTATAAAATAAATCCTCCATTTGTTCACTAAATCACACATACATTAATTCTAAAACTGCATCTTTAAATAGCACACAGCACACAAAACAGCATATAAAACATACATGCATATGAGATTCTTTTGCATTGCAGCAAGAACTCGGGCAAGTAAGAGCTGGTGCTTGCGCATTGAAATGTGTTTTGGCATTGCATACAGAATTCTTGCGTTGAAATCTGTGCATTGAAAAAATAAATGATTTTGCATTGCACAAAGAAATCGTTGT
Source organism: Gobiocypris rarus (assembly GCA_023029165.1). NCBI lineage: Eukaryota > Metazoa > Chordata > Actinopteri > Cypriniformes > Gobionidae > Gobiocypris > Gobiocypris rarus. The sequence goes on from CM040929.1 coordinate 29,375,434, forward strand.
GCATTGAAGAGTGCTATTGCAATACATAAAATAACTAATTGGGCATTGAAGCGAATAAACTTGCATTCAAGAACACGTTGTGCAATGAAGAAATAAATGTTTTTACATTCCATACAAGAACTCATGCATTTGCAATGCAATGCAAACGCATACGTGCTTTTGCATTGCATTGCAAATGCCTGAGTTCTTGTATGGAATCGCAACAAGAATTCGTGCATTTAAGAGATGCGTGCTTTTACACTGCAACTAGAGCTCGTGCATTTTAAGAGATGCGTAATGCAACAGCTTTTAAGAGATACGTGCTTTTGTGCTATATCATTGCATACAAATCTCTTGTATTGAAGCTTTAACAGCTTTTGTAAAGCATTAACTCGTAGTGCTTTGAATTTAATGGTTGCTTTGCATGGCAACAAGATCTCTATATTTAAGAGAAGATAGAACACGCGTTCTGGTATTGCAACCAGAACGCGTGGATATAAGAGATGTCTTTTACTTTGCAACAAGAACGCGCATTTAAGAGATACGTGCTTTTGTATTGATATGTGCTATTGCATTGCATTCAAAACTCATGTATTGAAGCTTTAACAGCTTTTGCAAAGCAATAACTCGTAGTGCTTTTGAATTTAATGGTTGCTTTTCATGGCATACAGAACTCTTGCATTTGCTTTGTAACAAGAACTCTACATTTAAGAGAAGCTCGCTTTGGTATTGCAACCAGAACTCATGCATTTAAGAGATCTGTGCATTTTGCACTGCAACAACAACTCGTGGATTTAGAGATGCACTGATATCTGTTTTTACATTGCAACAAGAACTTGTGCAATTAAGAGATGCGTTCTTTTGCATTGATATCTGTTTTTGCATTGCAACAAGACTAATGCATTTAAGAGATGCGTGCTTTTGCATTGCAACAAGAACTCGTGCAACAAGAGATCTGTGCATTTGCAGTGCAACAAAAACTCGTGCTTTTGCATTTCAACAAGAACTTGCGCATTTAATAGATGCATTATTTTGCATTGATATGTGCTATTTTATTGCATACAAATCTCTTGTATTGAAGCTTTAACTGCTTTTCCAAAGCAATAACTCGTAGTGCTTTTGAATTTAATGGTTGCTTTTCATGGCATACAGAACTCCTGCTTTTGCTTTGCAACAAGAACTCTACATTTAAGAGAAGCTCGCTTTTGTATTGCAACCAGAACGTGTGGATTTAAGAGATGCGTCTTTTACATTGCAACAAGAACTCCGTTAAGAGATCCATGCTTTTGTAGTGCTACAACAACTCGTGAATTTAGAGATGCACTGATATCTGTTTTTAAATTGCAACAAGAACTTGTGCAATTAAGAGATGCGTTCTTTTGCATTGATATCTGTTTTTGCATTGCAACAAGACTAATGCATTTAAGAGATGCGTCTTTGCATTGCAATTAGAACTCAAGCTTTTAAGAGATGCATGCTTTTTTTGCACTGCAACAACAACTCGCGGATTTAGAGATGCACTGATATCTGTTTTTACATTGCAACAAGAACTTGTGCAATCAAGAGATGCGTTCATTTGGATTGATACTGTTTTTGCATTGCAACAAGAACTTATGCATTTAAGAGATGCGTATTTTGCATTGCGACCAGACCTGGTGCATTTAAGAGCCTTACAGAAGTCCATATTGACCTACTGAACATTTTTCTGGGCCTAGAGTCTCCAATCATAAACATTCACTATTGTAGCAAGTTGACCTTTTGAAGATTATTCTTGGCAAAGGGTAATCATAAAGTAACATATTATATATTCGCATAGAATCATTCTGATGTTTAATCAGCCATAGAGAATACCAAATTGACCTACTGAAAATATGTTTTGCCTGAGTCCTCAATCATGAACTTTTTCCTCTCACAAAGAGACGCGCTCCCAAAGAGAAAGCGCTTACGAATCACGTTGAGCAATCACACGTGTGCACTTGAGGAATATCCCAGACCACGGGTCGCCGAGGGGATTCCCCACACAGCATCAAAGCGGAGAGATTTCTATAAAATAAATCCTCCATTTGTTTACTAAATCACACATACTGTAAAAAGGCCACTATTAAGGTTACATTCATGAATAGTAGTTTTCCTTTTCTATATGGCAAATCGCATCATCTGGCGCAGCATCCGTCCAGCGAGCCAATCAGCGCTAGGGACAGAACGTGCAAGGCAGCGCACCCGCCCAGTAAGTTGAGTTAGATCGATATTTAATGCAAAGGGATGCGAGCTGGACTGTAGCAATTTATCCTTGCTAAGGTTGTGTGCGTGCCTGCAAAGTAAGTAGCAGTCTTTATATAAAATGTTTTCTACTTTGTTTATGAACCATTTAATTGCCTTGAGTGTGTAGAAGTTAATGCATGCGAGTGACAAAATGCGAACTAGCTTGTAAAGACGTTCAGTTGTATATTTACATACCGATTTCCTCACATATATCACTGTCATGTTTCAAAGACATAATCTTTGCCATTTGTTTATCATATAATTTATTTAATATGTATATATCGCTCATTTCTAAGAGTTAGAGCACTAGTTAAGCACATGCGCACTAATAAGCTAGACAGAGCGGCTCCATCTCTGTATTCAGCGCTGAAAGGTATCGAATTTCAACTGGACCATATCAGTAATTTGTAACGGTGCATTTTCCAATATAATGGCACATTGGTTCTACCTATTTACTGTATTAACCATTGTATTTAAATATCCCTTGTGGAGATACTGTTCTTATTTGTCGGGCTTACTGTTATTTGTCATTGTTATTTTGTACTTATTTCTCTTTTATCTTTCAATTGTAGAAAACCACACATACATGCAAAGAGGATTTATTCAGTGTACTGAGTTGTGGTGACAATAAATGGGTTATTCCTGCACACCTGATCTTCTGTGTTGAACGCCTCTTACCGGACGCTCTGTAGTGGGTCTGTTTTCAACCCGCAAATTCACATCGGAGAGCTACTAGTAGCCATCCTTTTACATGGTCCTTCGAGCCGGAGCCCAGATTTACTACAGAAATGTCACAGTACAAAGAAGATGAGCCAGTCGTGCGTGGCAGGAGGAAGACAGCCCTCCTCGCGAGCATGAAGAGTATGACCTCAGCGGCTACACTCTCCCGAGACTGTTTCAACCCATGTCACCACAATCTCAGTTTCATCCTACAGTGCCTCCAGAGGAAGGTGCAGCTGGTATTACTCCACCATCGCTATTGCACAAAGAGCTTGATAGTCCTCAACAGTGGTCTGACGATGAACCATGGGGAACCAGCATGCTCCAGCGTGAGAATAAGGATTTACGCCTTGCCCAAGACAATCTGCTACTGACAATGCAGCAAGAAAGGGACACGTTTCAGCAGACTAGAGACCAGTATTCACAAGAACTTTCTCAGTTGAAACGACAGATGCAGCAGATACAGATCCAACTGGAGCAGCGACAGCCTGCAACATCATCTTCTCCTCCTGTCACTCCTAGACCACCTAAACCTGCGCCACGCAGCTTTCTGAGAACGCAACAGGGTGATAAGAGCTTTGCACCAGTGCCAGCATCACGATTCAGGTCTATTGAGTCAGATCAGCCCAAGCACTGCACCGAGTCTTTCCTAGCTCCAATAGCCGTATCCAGAACAAAGCCACATTCTCTCCACCACATGTCACACTCTGAACATGACAGGTGGGGTGCTCCAAGGGAGGAAAGACCGTATTACTCCAGAGCTGAGGAGCCCTACAGACAAAGTCATTATGCATCATATGAGCCAGAGAATGCAGCACCTCCACTATTTGAAACGGCCCAACGCTCTTACCCGCCATGCATAGCATCCAGCCCCGTCCTTCCTGAGATGGAGCAGATGTATCGAGGTCCGACGCCCACAATTCCAGACTTCGTACACCCGAACCCCAGGGAATTCTCGCGGCTCAAGATAGCCCTGGAAAACATTCTCCCTGCCACTGCCACGGAGAGGTTCAAATTCCAAATACTCACTGACCACCTCAAACTAGAGGAGGCCTTGCTTATCACTGATTCTTACAGTCATTCACAACAACCATTCACAAGGACCATGGTAGCACTGGATCAGCAATACGGTCAGCCTCATCAGCTCGCATTGCAACGTATAGCAGAGCTTATGGACGGTCCAAACATAGCCAGTGGGGACATTAAAGCTTTCCGACTTTTCGCCTCAGAATTCGCTCCTAGTTGGTATGCTAGAGCAACTAGGAAGGAAGGGCACCTTTGAGTTGCAATGTGGATCTCATGTCTCTAGGCTCCTAGTGAAGTTGCCACATGACCTCCGGTCAAGTTTCCGACGCTTTGCACATCCTCACCTAGTGCCAATTCCCACCCTTCTTGATCTGTCAGATTGGCTAGAGTACGAAATACAAGTGCAGGAAGACACATCAAGGTTTGTAGGTGCCAGTCATCGTGGATATCCAGCACGAACACGAGACGGGATCAGAGACACTAAGCCATTCGCTAAAGGCACCATCCTGTTTGGCACAGAGAAAGCACCTCCACCGACAAAGATGAATCTTGCAGCCAACAAGCCTACTTCAACTCCATACTGCCCTTACTGTGACCACCATAAACACTCCCTTAACAATTGTAACAACTTTAAGCTGCTTACCGTCGACCAGAAACGAAACTGGATAAGAGACTGCAAGCAGATGCTGGCGCTGTGGGAGGAATCATCAAGTTTCAGAGTGCAATCTGAAAATGCACTGCAAACAGTGTAATGGCCGCCACCTACTGGTCCTTCATGGCATCAATCTCAAGAGTGCAGACATCCCAAAGACTACCCCACATGAAGGTACTTCAGCTAATGCCTGCCTCCTGAACACTATGAACGAGATACTTCTCATTCGTAAGCCTCCTGCCAGCCGAAAGGTTCTTCTGAAGATCGTCAAGGTCATTCTCCGAAATGGGGCACACAAGATGAAAGCTTATGCCATCTTGGATGATGGATCGGAGAGGACCATCCTTCTGCACAATGCTGCCCAACAGCTGGGCTTAAAAGGTCAGCCAGAAGATCTTCCCCTTCGCACAATTAGGCAGGAATTACAAATACTCACTGGTGCAGCAGTGTCATTTCACATCTCCCCCCTGTCTCAGCCCCGAAAACTTTATCCCATAAAGGGGGCATTCACAGCCCAGCAGCTGAGTTTGGCTGAACATTCACACCCAGTTAAGACTTTAATGGAGAAATACTACCACCTCAGAGGGCTTCCTTTGAGCCATTTAGAGGCAGTTCGCCCTGTCCTGCTCATCGGATCCGACTACCCCCACCTAATTACAGCAGTGGAACCAATCCGCATAGGTCGCACAGGGGGACCAGCAGCCATCAAGACTCGTCTCGGCTGGACTTTGCAGGGCCCTGTACGACATCTGCAACATGAGTCCACTGAACAACAGTGTCTTTTCACCTCAATGGCACATACAGAAACTGATCTTCTTAGACAAGTGGAGAGACTTTGGCAGATAGACGTGCTTCCCTGGCAAAGTGAGAAGCTGAGCACAAGATCCAGACAAGGAAGCAGTAGAAATTCTGGAGAGCAAGACAGTGAGAGTAGAGGTGGATGCCGTTAAGCACTATGCAACCCCACGGTTGCGCATAAAGAACATGCCAGACCTCAAGGCCCCAAAAATGCTGTTCTCCTCACCTGCGAGCCACGGAGAGAAGGCTGGCCAAATATCCAGAGCAAGCAGCCGCCTACACTGCAGAGATTCAGAAACTAGAGCAGGCAGGTTATGCAGTCAAGGTGGAACCAAATGAAGAAACATCCTCAACCAACACCTGGTACATTCCCATCACCTGGTCCAACACAACGGAAAGAACAGGGTTGTGTTTAATTGCTCATTTCAATATCAAGGTCAAAACCTTAACAAGCTCTTGCTCCCAGGGCCGGTGTTAGGTTCCTCTCTTCTTGCAGTGTTGCTCAGATTCAGAGAGCATTCCATTGCTATCAGCAGTGATATCCGGGAATGTTCCACCAAATCAGATTGCTTCCAGAGGACAGGCCACTTCTACGATTCCTCTGGAGAGATCTAAAGACACAGGATCCACCTAACATTTATGAATGGCAAGTTCTTCCCTTTGGAACGACATGCAGCCTGCTGTGCAGTCTTTGCATTGCAAAAACATGTCCTGGATCATACCCAACCTGGGGAGGACATTCGCCATTCTGTTCTGAAGTCTTTCTACGTAGACAACTGTCTGCAGAGCTTTTCCTCAGTGGAAGAAGCCAAGAGTCTCGTTGACAAAATCAGGAGCTTATTGGCAGAAGGAGGCTTCGACCTGAGGCAGTGGTCCAGCAACCAGCTCTTGACAATCAGCCATTTACCTCCTGAAGCCAGATCAGATGGCACCGAACTTTGGATTGCTCACGGGCAAAGCAACACCCAAGAATCAACACTTGGGCTTCTCTGGAATCACCAAACGGACACACTTTCCTATAAGTATCCCCATAGCAGCTACTGAGACAACCATGCGTACCATTTACCAAATTGTGGCAAGTCAGTATGACCCCTGGGCTATCTCATTCCCTACACAACTAAAGCCAAGCTCATAGTGCAGCACCTTTGGGATAAGAAAAGAGACTGGGATGACCCACACTTACCTGCAGATCTTCTACAGAACTGGTCAGAGTGGGTAGAGGAGCTGCCTGTCCTACAAAACATTGTCCTTCAAAGGTGCTACACCAGCCCAATCCGAGACATAGACCAGAGTCAGAGAGAAGTACACATTTTCTGTGATGCCTCTGAGTATGCTTATGGTTCAGTCGCTTACCTCCGTACAGAGGATCAACTTGGTGAGGTAGAGGTGGCCTTCCTCACAGCCAGATCACGAGTGGCACCCAGGAAACAGCAATCGATCCTCGCCTAGAACTCTGTGCAGCGCTGACTGGGGCACAGCTCGCTAAAGTAGTCAGAACAGAACTGAACCTGCCCATACACCAAATCACTCTGTGGACTGACTCCACTACAGTCCTTACTTGGCTGCATTCAGACTCTTGTCGATTTAAAGTGTTTGTCGGAACCAGAATTGCAGAGATCCAGGACCTTACAGAACAGCACACATGGCGCTATGTACCATCAAATCATAACCCAGCAGATGATATAACACGAGGAAAAGCCTAAGCTAGGACCAGACAGCCATTGGTACCAAGGGCCATCCTTTCTTAAAAATCCTCCAAATCTGTGGCCAGAGATCCCACATCCTGTGGCGGGGAATGAAGAGGAGCTCAAAAACAGTTCACTGCCTCCTTACCTGCTTCACGGTCAGCCAGTCATTCCCTGACATTAGCCGGTATAAGACTTTCGAAGAACTACTAGAGTCAAGGGCCTGTCATGGGGTGGCAGGCAATAGTCTGACAGCTGATGACTATAAAACAGCAGAAATTTGTATTCTACGGCAAGCTCAAGAGGAGTGCTTCCTCGGAGCTGGAGCAGTTAACTGCAGGAAAATCACTTCCCAGAAGCAGTCGGTTGAAGACACTTGCCCCTGAACTTGACCATGAGACTCAGCTGATCAGGTTAGGAGGTCGCCACGTTGGAGCCCTTATCTAGATCCATATACCGTGCACCCCATTGTCCTAGACCCGAAACACCCGGTCTGTAAATTGCTTGTACAGACTTACGACAGTAAACTCCATCATCCAGGCCCTGAAAGAGTCTTTGCCGAGCTTCGCGTAAATATTGGATTCTCCGAGGTAGAGAGGCCATCAAACGGTATCAGAGTGCTTGTGTGGACTGTCAGAAGTGGAGAAGAAACCCTGAGGTACCAAAATGGCAGACCTCCCTCCAGCCAGATTACGTTTATTCAAGCCTGCTTTCTACTCAACAGGAATGGATTGCTTCGGTCCATATACTGTTAAAGTAGGTCGCAGAAATGAGAAGAAATGGGGCATCCTGTTCAAATGTCTAACTACTCGGCAGTTTACATTGACGCCCTTCACAGTCTCGACTCTGATTCATTCCTCATGGCTCTCAGACGATTTATCGCTAGACGAGGCAAGCCATTCGAGCTGTTATCGGATCAAGGTACCAACTTCAAAGGAGGAGAGAGAGAACTGACTGAAGCATACGCAGCCATCGTCCCAGAACTGCAAGAGCAGCTGGCAAGCCATCAAATACAATTCAACTTCAACCCCCCTAATTCTCCACATTTTGGTGGCAGCTGGGAAAGAGAGATTCGTTCACTAAAACAGGCCTTGCAGACAACACTAGGTGCCCAGTCTGTTACATTCGAAGTACTGTACACCGTGTTGGTGGAGATCGAAGGGATCTTAAATTCCAAACCACTAGGCTACACTTCATCTGACATTTCTGATCTAGACCCCATCACACCAAACTCCTTCTGATGGGGCGGCCGGATTCTTCACTTCCTCCTGTGATATACCCAGAATCTGAACTGATCAGTCGGGCGCAGGTGGCGCCATAGCCAAGTTCTTGCCGACCAATTCTGGATGCGCTTCATCAGGTTCTACCTTCCCAGTCTGCAGACCCGCCAGAAGTGGCAAGATGAGAAACCTGACCTCCAGGTTGGCACCATCGTTCTAATCGTTGACCCCCAACTGCCCAGGGCACTCTGGCCAGTGGGCCAGGTGTCAAAGGTATTCCCTGGACTAGACAGCAGAGTAAGAACAGCTCAAGTTAAGGTGGGAGAGAGGTTGTACACACGCCCAGTCGCACGCCTCATCGAATTGCCTGCCATATCGGATTAAAGCTATTTCTAAAGCCTTTTTATGATTATACATATTTCCTTCCAGAAATCTGGGGGCGGCTGTAAAAAAGGCCACTATTAAGGTTACATTCATGAATAGTAGTTTTCCTTTTCTATATGGCAAATCGCATCATCTGGCGCAGCATCCGTCCAGCGAGCCAATCAGCGCTAGGGACAGAACGTGCAAGGCAGCGCACCCGCCACCAAGTTGAGTTAGATCGATATTTAATGCAAAGGGATGCGAGCTGGACTGTAGCGATTTATCCTTGCTAAGGTTGTGTGCGTGCCTGCAAAGTAAGTAGCAGTCTTTATATAAAATGTTTTCTACTTTGTTTATGAACCATTTAATTGCCTTGAGTGTGTAGAAGTTAATGCATGCGGTGACAAAATGCGAACTAGCTTGTAAAGACGTTCAGTTGTATATTTACATACCGATTTCCTCACATATATCACTGTCATGTTTCAAAGACATAATCTTTGCCATTTGTTTATCATATAATTTATTTAATATGTATATATCGCTCATTTCTAAGAGTTAGAGCACTAGTTAAGCACATGCGCACTAATAAGCTAGACAAAGCGGCTCCATCTCTGTATTCAGCGCTGAAAGGTATCGAATTTCAACTGACCATATCAGTAATTTGTAACGGTGCATTTTCCAATATAATGGCACATTGGTTTTACCTATTTACTGTATTAACCATTATATTTAAATATCCCTTGTGGAGATACTGTTCTTATTTGTCGGGCTTACTGTTATTTGTCATTGTTATTTTGTACTTATTTTTATCTTTCAATTGTAGAAAACCACACATACATGCAAAGAGGATTTATTCAGTGTACTGAGTTGTGGTGACAATAAATGGGTTATTCCCACACCTGATCTTCTGTGTTGAACGCCTCTTACCGGACGCTCTGTAGTGGGTCTGTTTTCAACCCGCAAATTCACATCGAGAGCTACTAGTAGCCATCCTTTTACACATACATTAAATCTAAGACTGCATCTTTAAATAGCACACAGCACACAAAACAGCATATAAAACATACATGCATATGAGATTATTTTGCATTGCAGCAAGAACTCGGGCAAGTAAGAGTTGGTGCTTGCGCATTGATATGTGTTTTGACATTGCATACAGAATTCTTGCGTTGAAATCTGTGCATTGAAAAAATAAATGATTTTGCATTGCACAAAGAAATCATTGTGCATTGAAGAGTGCTATTGCAATACATAAAATAACTAATTGGGCATTGAAGCGAATAAACTGCTTTTGCATTGCATTCAAGAACACGTTGTGCACTGAAGAAATAAATGTTTTTACATTCCATACAAGAACTCATGCATTTGCAATGCAATGCAAACGCATACGTGCTTTTGCATTGCATTGCAAATGCATGAGTTCTTGTATGGAATCGCAATAAGAACTGACTAGAGCTCGTGCATTTTAAGAGATGTGTTCAATGCAACAGGATCTCCTGCATTTAAGAGATACGTGCTTTTGTGCTATATCATTGCATACAAATCTCTTGTATTGAAGCTTTAACAGCTTTTGCAAAGCATTAACTCGTAGTGCTTTGAATTTAGTGGTTGCTTTGCATGGCAACAAGATCTCTATATTTAAGAGAAGCATGCAGAACCCATGGTTCCCTGATAGGGAATGAGACGCTGCATCAAAACGGAGCGCTTCTGCGTGACTGTGTCGTGAAGCACTCGTGAAATCAGTCTAATGGCATGACTCTACATCACAGATGGATTACGTCATTGACTAGGACACTATAAAGCACCCTGAACCAAACGGTGTCAACTTCTGTTGTCTTCAGCAAGCACTCTGTGTGAAACGGATCTCGAGTCAGCGTGCAGATTATGGGTCTGCATCTACAATAAGAATCAAAGACTAAAATATGCGTGGGGAATTGAGCAGACGGAAATTTCTCTCTTATGATTTTTATATGCTTTTATCTATGGTTCCCTTTATAAAATTGAGGAAAAAAAAAAAATTATGTATATATATATGGTTCCTTTATATATATATATATATATATATATATATATATATATATATATAAAATATGAAATTATATATATATAAAATTCAATGAATATTCAGTCTGTCATGTTGACCAAGTTTTGTATCTAAATGTTTTCTGATGCAATTAAATGTTAATACTCATCTAAATTGATGTCTGTATTAACACGCTATTCAGCGTCTTCCAGACCGTTTTTACTTGTCTGGTTGATATTTGGCTGCATTTAATTCTGAGGAATTAAATAATAAATACTTTTCAGAAGATTATCTGTATTGATACTGTAACGAACAAAAAACATGAAAGACTCATGAACGGTCATACTGTTCTTTTTATTCACATGAGCACCCATGTGGCCGATGCTCTTGCCTCACACCGCCTCAAAACTCGAACTCTCCACAGAACACGCCCCTTACATCACTGCGCAGGCTCCTTTTTTCCAGAGGAACAGCCCATGCCTTAAAGCCCCACCACCCAGAACACATAACACATGAAAGAACATACATGCACCTAGAACACACTCTAAAACATAAAGAGTCACTAGACTGCTCCCCCTTTACAAAGTTCCTCGACCTCAAGTCCCTGAACCATCCCGGCAGTCTCCTGACTCGCTGAGGCCGCAGTTGCCCTTCTTGTGTAACTGAAGCGGGGCTATATGAATGCGAGGTTTGCCGCCCAAAAACTGCACGGCCCCATTCCTACCCCTCGGAGGCCGCTGAACAACTCTGATTCTCTCCAGAACACTGCACGGCACTTGGGCACCTGCCCGTCTTTCTCTTAGGGCTGTAACACCCACACCAGCTCTCCTGCTGTGAAATGCCGCCCTTTTGCTTTCAGGTCATGATTTCGCTTCTGTCGGGTCCCCGCTTTTAACAACTGCTTCCTTGCAAAATTATGAGCTGTTTCCAATTAATCCTGAAGCTTCCTAGCATATTCAGGGCCCGGGGGCACAGCAGGGACATCTGGGCATCCCGAAAGCCATTTCCCCCGGTGTTCTGATCTCCCGCCCTAACGTCAAAAGGGCAGGTGTCTAAGAGGTTGAGTCTTGGACAGTGGATCGGCACGCCATTTAGGATAAATGGCAAGTGCGTATCACAGTCTCGCTGATGCTTGGCAGACACGATGGCCAGCTGCTCCGCCAGTGTCCTGTTAAACCTCTCAACGAGGCCATCGCTTTGGGGATGCATTGGGGTAGTCATTATTTTGTGAATCCCTAATTTTTCACACAACACTGAGAAGACACGCGACTCAAAATTTCGGCCTTGGTCGCTGTGTATGACTTAACATGCCATCCACCAACGCGTTTACCACAGTCTCGGCTTCTTGGTCAGGCTTCTGGCCATATAGTGAAATAATCCATATCCGTCAGCACAAACCTGTTACCCCTCTCTGAACATGGAAAAGGACCCATTACATCCACCCCCACTCTCTCCATTGGGCCTCCACAGGGAACTGTTGCAGAGGAGCAAGGGACTGGCCACCGTTCCCACTCCCTCTCTCACACCCCATCTCGCAGACGCAGTTCTTTGAATTTGGTCCATAAGTTTTTGTGGACAAAGAGAGAATGGCCCCTTCCTCCCACAGAGGTCGCTGCTGTGCTTGGACCCACTGGATTACTGGCTGCAGGGTCGCAGCTTCCTCTTGCAGCCGCCTCCAGTCCTCTACTTCAACAATTCCCACCATCAAACACGCTGGCTTATCGCCATGCTTACAAACCACAGAAACCCCACTGGCATCAGGGTCCTCCAGGGTCCTCCCTGGCTTCTCTTTTGTCACAGTACTGACCCTCGTCGGCAAAGCATGGCTGACGAGAAAGAGCATCTGCATTTGATTGACCTGACCCTGGACGGTGTACTACTAATGTTGCATGCCTGAAGTTCTTCAATCCAGCGCGCCAGCCAAATCTGACTCTTTGACAGACATTAGCCATTGGAGAGCTGAATGATCAGTACGTACAGTGAAAGGTAGCCCGCACAGGCAATACTTAAAGTGTCGAACTGCAAAAAGCGCTGCAACAAGTTCCGTCCTGGTGACACAGTATCTGTGTTCAGCCTTGTTGAACGCTCGGACGGCTCAATAATCCCTGCCCGCTGCTTGTCTAATAAGGCCTTATCAGCAGCGTCCTGACGGGCAAAAGGGAGCCTCTGGGGTCGCAGCTTAATGGGCATGGCATCCCCATTCTCAATTTTGTGCTGCACCAGGTGTTTACCCGACATCCCCTTCCCCAAATGCAAAACAATGTTGGAAATCAACCAACAATTCCCAAAACTGCCCCCACTGACTCTCATCCAAGCCCTCACAATTCTTCAGCCATAGTTCCCTCAAAGCAACCAACCCCTCCCCCTCCCAGAGAGGCTGAAATGGAATGGAATTTTCCTGCCCATACCTGCTGGAGAGGCTCAAAGCCGTCTCTAAAGGGGACTGTGTGGCCACCCCGGGAAAGATGTCAGCTGTGGTGTGGGGTAACAGGGTAGGGAAAACATCTATCTGTTGTGGACCGGCGACAACGGTGGGGTGGGTTCATGAGTGCAAGCGTGTGGTGATCAAGACTAGGATCCTTATGTGCAGCTGCTGCATCCAGCAGACCTGTAAAAGACATATCAACATTACTTCCAGTGGACATGACAACGTCAGGACCCCCTTCAAAACGGAGCAGGCCATCTCTCAGGTCTAATTGGAAGCCTGCACTTCTAAGAAAGTCCAGCCCGAAAATACAGGGATCGTGGACTGCAGCCACCCACACTGAATGACGAATTTCTTTCCCGCTACAGTCAGCCCCACCATGACTTTACCCTTCATTGGCGCCAGTTCACCTGTCACTGTAGTCGGACAAACTGGCATTGGATTGAACTACCTCTGGTCTTATAACCGTCACAGTTGATCCTGTATCCACCAATGCTAAACATGGAACCCCCTCCACCAAAATTGGCACATGACAAAAATCACTAAAACATATTCGTCCCACCACAAACACGGACTCCTTTGGGCAACATTCCCCCTGCCCCAACAGTCCTTGAACATCTTCCTCATGTCCCTCTCTTGAGACTCCTAATGGTGATGACTCATATTGGGGATGAGCCTTGGTTACTGGCCAGGTTACACCTGGTTACTGGCCAGCTTTGGACACTGACGTACTAAATGTCCAGTCTGCCCACAGCCCCAGGAAATCCTTGGTCGTGCGGGGCTGTTGGTCAGGTTGCAGTGCCACAGCTCGAATTAATTCAGTAATCTCGAAACCCAGGCTGGCCTTCGCTAGCCCCTCCCCACGTCAGTAGACCTCACCTACACAGTCTCCCGTACGGCATGTAGGTTCCACTAACAATCTCCATCTCCAAAGCCATCTCCTAGGCATCCTGCAGGGTTTGAGGGTGAGCTAGTTGCGTCTGTCTACGGAGCTCTGCAGGGGTAAGGGCCTGTATGAATTGGTCTCTGCCAGCTTCCCTTGAACCGCTCGGACTTAATCTTTCTTCAGACTATTCTTCCGCATCGTTTTCAGGACCATAACGAGAGAAATCTCGATACTAACTGGATTAAAACAGTTCACTTCTGACACCAGTGTAACGAACAAAAAAAAAGATGAAAGACTCGCTGAACGGTCAAACTGTTTTTTTTATTCACATGAGCACCCGTGTGGCCGATGCTCTGCCTCACACAACCTCAAAACTCAAACTCTCCACAGACCCCGCGCACATCACTGCGCAGGCTCTTTTGTCCAGAGGAACAGCTAATGCCTTAAAGCCCCACCAACCAGAATACATTACACATGAAAGAACATACATGCACCTAGAACACACTCTAAAACATAAAGCTTCACTAGACTTGCTACAATACATTATATTCAGCCTCTCATCCAGACCGTTTTTACTTGTCTGGTTGATATTAGGCTGCATTTAATTGTGTGGAATTAAATGATAAATAGTATTCACTATATGAAGTATATATTTTACTGCATTAAAAATAAAGAAAAAAGTCCTGACACCAGAAAGGTCAGACTTCTGATGGCAGTCCCATTCGGAGTGGTCGGTGTTCACCTCATTACACGGTGCCCGGTGCCCCCAATCGGTGCCATCAGGGGCCGTTCTGCCAGGCCTGGCACCTAGTGTGCTTCAGGGTGCAGCGGTCCTCAGCGAAGACATCTCCATGTCCGCCAGGAAACGAGCGGCATGGGGAAGCTCGCGCCCGCCGAGGAGGGCTCAAAAGGGTCGGTTCGGTTGCCCCTTGCCGGTGCGCTGCTTTCAGGACACCGAGCTGACCGCTCAACAAACACCAGAGGCTGGCCTCGAAAGGCTGGTTCCCTTAGTAGATTGTCTGGCAGCGTGGAAACTTCTACCAAATATCTCTGATTGGGTCCTGCAGATAGATTACGGGGTGGTATCCACAGTGGTCCTCCCCGAGCAGGCTCTGTTTATGGAACAGGAAGTACAGACTCTTCTGCGAAAAGAGGCCATAGAGAGGGTCCCTCGCCACAGCAGAGAGTCAAGGTTTTACAGCCGATACTTCATAGTTCTGAAGAAGGATGGATAGATGGCTGTGTCCCATTCTAGATCTGCGTCAGTTAAATTGCGGTAAAGAAACTAAAGCTCAAGAAACGCTCACGCTGAAACAGTTTGTGTGTCAAATCAGGTCAGAGGACTGGTTTGTCACAATAGACTTAAAGGACGCATACTTCAATGTCTCCAAAAATTGTGGATTAATGAAAAACTTAAGGCATGTATTAAGATTAATATACTCTATAAAGAGTTTTTAAAGAAGCAGAAAATAAATATAAGACATAAAAATAAACTGATTATAATCATGAGAAATAATACAATTAATTATTACAATAAATTACTGGAGGAAGTAATAAATACATGGAGGGTGCTAAATGAAATGATCAAGAATAATAAAGGACAAATAGGAGATTTCAACTAGTTATTAATTAAAAAACAACACAGAGGTCAAGGACATGACCTTAGCTCCATATTAATTAATTAATTTTTTTGTTTGTCTGAGTTGGTCCAGGTTTGGCTAAGGGGTTTGCAAAGACTGAGACACATGAGATGTGTAATGTAAGAATGTACACATATAAATTAATCTGTTTGTGAAGGGAAATTACAGAGATTTTTAAAACATTTAAGAGTAAAAGGTCCACAGACTGGAATGGTATTGACAATGTTAAAACACAATATACTCAGCAAAATGTTTCCAGGGCTAATAGGACAACTTCACATGCACATATTCAACTTGAGGAAGAATTTGAAATACTGCATTTTTTCTGCCCAAAGACTCCTTGATCGTGAACATTATATACATTCTCAATTACACCTAACTTATGTGTGGTCAAAGAATCCTTAATCTTGAACTTTCCATAGAGAGGGGCCCTCGCCACAGCAGAGAGTCAAGGTTTTACAGCCGATACTTCATAGTTCTGAAGAAGGATGGATGGATGGCTGTGTCCCATTCTAGATCTGCGTCAGTTAAATTGCGGTAAAGAAACTAAAGCTCATGAAAACGCTCACGCTGAAACAGATTGTGTGTCAAATCAGGTCAGAGGACTGGTTTGTCACAATAGACTTAAAGGACGCATACTTCAATGTCTCCATCCTTCCTCAACACAGGAGGCTCCTCAGGTTTGCTTTAGGGGGCGAAGCTTACCAGTATCAGGTTCTTCCATTACTGCCTAGCTTTATTTCCCTGCATGTTCACGGAGAGCGTGGATGCAACTTTGGCTCCTCTGAGACTCCAGGGCATCCGCGTTCTGAACTATGTAGACGAATGGCCCTTTCTGCAACAATCAGGACAGCGAGCGGTTCAGCATCGAGATGCTGTTCTTACTCACATGAAAGTGTCGGGTTGAGACTAAATGCCAAGAAAGTGTTTTATCTCAATACAGAATACCACATTTCTAGGCGTAGTTTGGGATCGAAGACCATGAAGGCTCATCTAACGCCCGCTCGGGTTGAAGCGATTCTCAAAGCCATAAATAAGGTGACGCTAGGCCAGTCACTTACTGTGAAACAGTTTCAGAGACTGTTAGGTCTGATGGCAGCAGCGTCCAACGTGATAACTTTTGGCCTGCTGTACATGAGACCCTTGCAGTGGTGGCTCAAGACCAAAGGGTTCTCCCCGAGGGGAAATCCTTTTGCATGATCAGCCTTCGTGCCTTGGTGATGTGGAAGAATCCTTGGTTTCTGTCCCAAGGACCGGTGTTGGGGGCTCATTGTCGTTGCCTGATGCTAAGCCTGAGTCCTTAAATACTAACTTACTATACATACTAATGGACTTCACTTCTGATTCCCATTACAGCCAAAAGTTCCACTAAAGGTTTTTTTTTTCGTTTCATGTTATGGATGTTCAGAAGTCCACATTTGACCTACTGATTATAGTTTTGGCCCAAAAGTCCTTAAACAGGCCTAAAAAAAGTCTGAGGAAAAATTGTGGATTAATGAAATACTTAAGGCATGTATTAAGATTAATATACTTTATAAAGAGTTTTTAAAGAAGCAGAAAATAAATATAAGACATAAAAATATACTGATTAGAATCATGAGAAATAATAAAATTAATTATTACAATAAATTACTGGAGGAAGTAATAAATACATGGAGGGTGCTAAATGAAATGATCAAGAATAATAAAGGACAAATAGGAGATTTTAACTATTTATTAATTAAAAAACAATACAGAGGTCAAGGATATGACCTGAGCTCCAAGTTAATTATTTATTTTTTTTGTTTGTCTGAGTTGGTCCAGGTTTGGCTAAGGGGTTTGCAACGACTGGCAGCATAAATTATGTGTTATGTAAGAATGTACAAATATAAGTAAATCTGTTTGTGAAGGGAAATTATAGAGTTTGTTAAAACATTTAAGAGTAAAAGGTCCACAGACTGGAATGGTATTGACAATGTTAAAACACAATATACTCAGCAAAATGTTTCCAGGGCTAATAGGACAACTTCACATGCACATATTCGACTTGATGAAGAATTTGAAATACTGCATTTTTTCTGCCCAAAGACTCCTTGATCGTGAACATTATATACATTCTCAATTACGCCTAAATTATGTGTGGTTAATCTTGAACTTTCCATAGAGAGGGTCCCTCGCCACAGCAGAGAGTCAAGGTTTTACAGCCGATACTTCATAGTTCTGAAGAAGGATGGATGGCTGTGTCCCATTCTAGATCTGCGTCAGTTAAATTGCGGTAAAGAAACTAAATGCTGTTTTACTAAACGAGGTTCGGGAGGAACATGTCAGATAATTGACACAGGCGGAAAGTACTCAGCTAATCAACAAAGTAGGTATATATACGCAGCCTTCTTACCGCCACTGCATTGACAGATTTTCGGCATCCCCCCACCACCCCTTCTCCACATTTTGCTCTTTTTCCTTTTAAAGTTCAAAACCACTTACATACGGGGGGTACTCTGGGTTCAGGCCGTAGTCCGAGCTCGAAGCCCTCCCCCCGGACAGCACGCCAAATACGCAATTAAATTTACTCTATAAATTATATGTAAGTGTGAACTCGTGAAAGCTCAAGAAACGCTCACGCTGAAACAGATTGTGTGTCAAATCAGGTCAGAGGACTGGTTTGTCACAATAGACTTAAAGGACGCATACTTCAATGTCTCCATCCTTCCTCAACACAGGAGGCTCCTCAGGTTTGCTTTAGGGAGCGAAGCTTACCAGTATCAGGTTCTTCCATTACTGCCTAGCTTTATTTCCCTGCACGTTCACGGAGAGCGTGGATGCAACTTTGGCTCCTCTGAGACTCCAGGGCATCCGCGTTCTGAACTATGTAGACGAATGGCCCTTTCTGCAACAATCAGGACAACGAGCGGTTCAGCATCGAGATGCTGTTCTCACTCACATGAAAGTGTCGGGGTTGAGACTAAATGCCAAGAAAGTGTTTTATCTCAATACAGAATACCACATTTCTAGGCGTAGTTTGGGATCGAAGACCATGAAGGCTCATCTAACGCCCGCTCGGGTTGAAGCGATTCTCATAGCCATAAATAAGGTGACTCTAGGCCAGTCACTTACTGTGAAACAGTTTCAGAGACTGTTAGGTCTGATGGCAGCAGCGTCCAACGTGATAACTTTTGGCCTGCTGTACATGAGACCCTTGCAGTGGTGGCTCAAGACCAAAGGGTTCTCCCGAGGGGAAATCCTTTGCATGATCAGCATTCGTGCCTTGGTGATGTGGAAGAATCCTTGGTTTCTGTCCCAAGGACCGGTGTCGGGGCTCATTGTCGTTGCCTGATGCTAAGCCTGAGTCCTTAAATACTAACTTACTATACATACTAATGGACTTCACTTCTGATTCCCATTACAGCCAAAAGTTCCACTAAAGGTTTTTTTTTTCGTTTCATGTTATGGATGTTCAGAAGTCCACATTTGACCTACTGATTATAGTTTTGGCCCAAAAGTCCTTAAACAGACCTAAAAAAGTCTGAGGAAAAATTGTGGATTAATGAAATACTTAAGGCATGTATTAAGATTAATATACTTTATAAAGAGTTTTTAAAGAAGCAGAAAATAAATATAAGACATAAAAATAAACTGATTAGAATCATGAGTAATAATAAAATTAATTATTACAATAAATTACTGGAGGAAGTAATAAATACATGGAGGGTGCTAAATGAAATGATCAAGAATAATAAAGGACAAATAGGAGATTTCAACTAGTTATTAATTAAAAAACAATACAGAGGTCAAGGATATGACCTTAGCTCCAAGTTAATTATTTAATTTTTTTTGTTTGTCTGAGTTGGTCCAGGTTTGGCTAAGGGGTTTGCAAAGACTGGCAGCATAAATTATGTGTTAATTAAGAATGTACACATATAAGTAAATCTGTTTGCGAAGGGAAATTATAGAGTTTGTTAAAACATTTAAGAGTAAAAGGTCCACAGACAGGAATGGTATTGACAATGTTAAAACACAATATACTCAGCAAAATGTTTCCAGGGCTAATAGGACATCTTCACATGCACATATTCAACTTGAGGAAGAATTTGAAATACTGCATTTTTTCTGCCCAAAGACTCCTTGATCGTGAACATTATATACATTCTCAATTACGCCTAACTTATGTGTGGTTAATCTTGAACTTTCCATAGAGAGGGTCCCTCGCCACAGCAGAGAGTCAAGGCTTTACAGCCGATACTTCATAGTTCTGAAGAAGGATGGATGGCTCTGTCCCATTCTAGATCTGTGTCAGTTAAATTGCGGTAAAGAAACTAAAGCTCAAGAAACGCTCACGCTGAAACAGATTGTGTGTCAAATCAGGTCAGAGGACTGGTTTGTCACAATAGACTTAAAGGACGCATACTTCAATGTCTCCATCCTTCCTCAACACAGGAGGCTCCTCAGGTTTGCTTTAGGGGGCGAAGCTTACCAGTATCAGGTTCTTCCATTACTGCCTAGCTTTATTTCCTCCACGCTTCACGGAGAGCGTGGATGCAACTTTGGCTCCTCTGAGACTCCAGGGCATCCGCGTTCTGAACTATGTAGACGAATGGCCCTTTCTGCAACAATCAGGACAACGAGCGGTTCAGCATCGAGATGCTGTTCTCACTCACATGAAAGTGTCGGGGTTGAGACTAAATGCCAAGAAAGTGTTTTATCTCAATACAGAATACCACATTTCTAGGCGTAGTTTGGGATCAAAGACCATGAAGGCTCATCTAACGCCCGCTCGGGTTGAAGCGATTCTCATAGCCATAAATAAGGTGACTCTAGGCCAGTCACTTACTGTGAAACAGTTTCAGAGACTGTTAGGTCTGATGGCAGCAGCGTCCAACGTGATAACTTTTGGCCTGCTGTACATGAGACCCTTGCAGTGGTGGCTCAAGACCAAAGGGTTCTCCCGAGAAATCCTTTTGCATGATCAGCATTCGTGCCTTGGTGATGTGGAAGAATCCTTGGTTTCTGTCCCAAGGACCGGTGTCGGGGGCTCATTGTCGTTGCCTGATGCTAAGCCTGAGTCCTTAAATACTAACTTACTATACATACTAATGGACTTCACTTCTGATTCCCATTACAGCCAAAAGTTCCACTAAAGGTTTTTTTTCGTTTCATGTTATGGATGTTCAGAAGTCCACATTTGACCTACTGATTATAGTTTTGGCCCAAAAGTCCTTAAACAGACCTAAAAAAGTCTGAGGAAAAATTGTGGATTAATGAAATACTTAAGGCATGTATTAAGATTAATATACTTTATAAAGAGTTTTTAAAGAAGCAGAAAATAAATATAAGACATAAAAATAAACTGATTAGAATCATGAGAAATAATAAAATTAATTATTACAATAAATTACTGGAGGAAGTAATAAATACATGGAGGGTGCTAAATGAAATGATCAAGAATAATAAAGGACAAATAGGAGATTTCAACTAGTTATTAATTAAAAAACAATACAGAGGTCAAGGATATGACCTTAGCTCCAAGTTAATTATTTAATTTTTTTGTTTGTCTGAGTTGGTCCAGGTTTGGCTAAGGGGTTTGCAAAGACTGGCAGCATAAATTATGTGTTAATTAAGAATGTAAACATATAAGTAAATCTGTTTGCGAAGGGAAATTATAGAGTTTGTTAAAACATTTAAGAGTAAAAGGTCCACAGACAGGAATGGTATTGACAATGTTAAAACACAATATACTCAGCAAAATGTTTCCAGGGCTAATAGGACATCTTCACATGCACATATTCAACTTGAGGAAGAATTTGAAATACTGCATTTTTTCTGCCCAAAGACTCCTTGATCGTGAACATTATATACATTCTCAATTACGCCTAACTTATGTGTGGTTAATCTTGAACTTTCCATAGAGAGGGTCCCTCGCCACAGCAGAGAGTCAAGGCTTTACAGCCGATACTTCATAGTTTTGAAGAAGGATGGATGGCTGTGTCCCATTCTAGATCTGTGTCAGTTAAATTATGTAAAGAAACTAAAGCTCAAGAAACGCTCACGCTGAAACAGATTGTGTGTCAAATCAGGTCAGAGGACTGGTTTGTCACATTAGACTTAAAGGACGCATACTTCAATGTCTCCATCCTTCCTCAACACAGGAGGCTCCTCAGGTTTGCTTTAGGGGGCGAAGCTTACCAGTATCAGGTTTTTCCATTACTGCCTAGCTTTATTTCCCTGCACGTTCACGGAGAGCGTGGATGCAACTTTGGCTCCTCTGAGACTCCAGGGCATCCGCGTTCTGAACTATGTAGACGAATGGCCCTTTCTGCAACAATCAGGACAACGAGCGGTTCAGCATCGAGATGCTGTTCTCACTCACATGAAAGTGTCGGGTTGAGACTAAATGCCAAGAAAGTGTTTTATCTCAATACAGAATACCACATTTCTAGGCGTAGTTTGGGATCAAAGACCATGAAGGCTCATCTAACGCCCGCTCGGGTTGAAGCGATTCTCATAGCCATAAATAAGGTGACGCTAGGCCAGTCACTTACTGTGAAACAGTTTCAGAGACTGTTAGGTCTGATGGCAGCAGCGTCCAACGTGATAACTTTTGGCCTGCTGTACATGAGACCCTTGCAGTGGTGGCTCAAGACCAAAGGGCTCTCCCCGAGGGGAAATCCTTTTGCATGATCAGCATTCGTGCCTTGGTGATGTGGAAGAATCCTTGGTTTCTGTCCCAAGGACCGGTGTCGGGGCTCATTGTCGTTGCCTGATGCTAAGCCTGAGTCCTTAAATACTAACTTACTATACATACTAATGGACTTCACTTCTGATTCCCATTACAGCCAAAAGTTCCACTAAAGGTTTTTTTTTCGTTTCATGTTATGGATGTTCAGAAGTCCACATTTGACCTACTGATTATAGTTTTGGCCCAAAGTCCTTAAACAGACCTAAAAAAGTCTGAGGAAAAATTGTGGATTAATGAAATACTTAAGGCATGTATTAAGATTAATATACTTTATAAAGAGTTTTTAAAGAAGCAGAAAATAAATATAAGACATAAAAATAAACTGATTAGAATCATGAGAAATAATAAAATTAATTATTACAATAAATTACTGGAGGAAGTAATAAATACATGGAGGGTGCTAAATGAAATGATCAAGAATAATAAAGGACAAATAGGAGATTTCAACTAGTTATTAATTAAAAAACAATACAGAGGTCAAGGATATGACCTTAGCTCCGAGTTAATTATTTAATTTTTTTGTTTGTCTGAGTTGGTCCAGGTTTGGCTAAGGGGTTTGCAAAGACTGGCAGCATAAATTATGTGTTAATTAAGAATGTACACATATAAGTAAATCTGTTTGCGAAGGGAAATTATAGAGTTTGTTAAAACATTTAAGAGTAAAAGGTCCACAGACAGGAATGGTATTGACAATGTTAAAACACAATATACTCAGCAAAATGTTTCCAGGGCTAATAGGACATCTTCACATGCACATATTCAACTTGAGGAAGAATTTGAAATACTGCATTTTTTCTGCCCAAAGACTCCTTGATCGTGAACATTATATACATTCTCAATTACGCCTAACTTATGTGTGGTTAATCTTGAACTTTCCATAGAGAGGGTCCCTCGCCACAGCAGAGAGTCAAGGCTTTACAGCCGATACTTCATAGTTCTGAAGAAGGATGGATGGCTGTGTCCCATTCTAGATCTGTGTCAGTTAAATTGCGGTAAAGAAACTAAAGCTCAAGAAACGCTCACGCTGAAACAGATTGTGTGTCAAATCAGGTCAGAGGACTGGTTTGTCACAATAGACTTAAAGGACGCATACTTCAATGTCTCCATCCTTCCTCAACACAGGAGGCTCCTCAGGTTTGCTTTAGGGGGCGAAGCTTACCAGTATCAGGTTCTTCCATTACTGCCTAGCTTTATTTCCCTGCACGTTCACGGAGAGCGTGGATGCAACTTTGGCTCCTCTGAGACTCCAGGGCATCCGCGTTCTGAACTATGTAGACGAATGGCCCTTTCTGCAACAATCAGGACAACGAGCGTTCAGCATCGAGATGCTGTTCTCACTCACATGAAAGTGTCGGGTTGAGACTAAATGCCAAGAAAGTGTTTTATCTCAATACAGAATACCACATTTCTAGGCGTAGTTTGGGATCGAAGACCATGAAGGCTCATCTAACGCCCGCTCGGGTTGAAGCGATTCTCATAGCCATAAATAAGGTGACTCTAGGCCAGTCACTTACTGTGAAACAGTTTCAGAGACTGTTAGGTCTGATGGCAGCAGCGCCCAACGTGATAACTTTTGGCCTGCTGTACATGAGACCCTTGCAGTGGTGGCTCAAGACCAAAGGGTTCTCCCCGAGGGGAAATCCTTTTGCATGATCAGCATTCGTGCCTTGGTGATGTGGAAGAATCCTTGGTTTCTGTCCCAAGGACCGGTGTCGGGGCTCATTGTCGTTGCCTGATGCTAAGCCTGAGTCCTTAAATACTAACTTACTATACATACTAATGGACTTCACTTCTGATTCCCATTACAGCCAAAAGTTCCACTAAAGGTTTTTTTTTTCGTTTCATGTTATGGATGTTCAGAAGTCCACATTTGACCTACTGATTATAGTTTTGGCCCAAAAGTCCTTAAACAGACCTAAAAAAGTCTGAGGAAAAATTGTGGATTAATGAAATACTTAAGGCATGTATTAAGATTAATATACTTTATAAAGAGTTTTTAAAGAAGCAGAAAATAAATATAAGACATAAAAATAAACTGATTAGAATCATGAGAAATAATAAAATTAATTATTACAATAAATTACTGGAGGAAGTAATAAATACATGGAGGGTGCTAAATGAAATGATCAAGAATAATAAAGGACAAATAGGAGATTTCAACTAGTTATTAATTAAAAAACAATACAGAGGTCAAGGATATGACCTTAGCTCCAAGTTAATTATTTAATTTTTTTGTTTGTCTGAGTTGGTCCAGGTTTGGCTAAGGGTTTTGCAAAGACTGGCAGCATAAATTATGTGTTAATTAAGAATGTACACATATAAGTAAATCTGTTTGCAAAGGGAAATTATAGAGTTTGTTAAAACATTTAAGAGTATAAGGTCCACAGACAGGAATGGTATTGACAATGTTAAAACACAATATACTCAGCAAAATGTTTCCAGGGCTAATAGGACATCTTCACATGCACATATTCAACTTGAGGAAGAATTTGAAATACTGCATTTTTTCTGCCCAAAGACTCCTTGATCGTGAACATTATATACATTCTCAATTACGCCTAACTTATGTGTGGTTAATCTTGAACTTTCCATAGAGAGGGTCCCTCGCCACAGCAGAGAGTCAAGGTTTTACAGCTGATACTTCATAGTTCTGAAGAAGGATGGATGGCTGTGTCCCATTCTAGATCTGTGTCAGTTAAATTGCGGTAAAGAAACTAAAGCTCAAGAAACGCTCACGCTGAAACAGATTGTGTGTCAAATCAGGTCAGAGGACTGGTTTGTCAAAATAGACTTAAAGGACGCATACTTCAATGTCTCCATCCTTCCTCAACACAGGAGGCTCCTCAGGTTTGCTTTAGGGGGCGAAGCTTACCAGTATCAGGTTCTTCCATTACTGCCTAGCTTTATTTCCCTGCACGTTCACGGAGAGCGTGGATGCAACTTTGGCTCCTCTGAGACTCCAGGGCATCCGCGTTCTGAACTATGTAGACGAATGGCCCTTTCTGCAACAATCAGGACAACGAGCGGTTCAGCATCGAGATGCTGTTCTCACTCACATGAAAGTGTCGGGTTGAGACTAAATGCCAAGAAAGTGTTTTATCTCAATACAGAATACCACATTTCTAGGCGTAGTTTGGGATCGAAGACCATGAAGGCTCATCTAACGCCCGCCGGTTGAAGCGATTCTCATAGCCATAAATAAGGTGACGCTAGGCCAGTCACTTACTGTGAAACAGTTTCAGAGACTGTTAGGTCTGATGGCAGCAGCGTCCAACGTGATAACTTTTGGCCTGCTGTACATGAGACCCTTGCAGTGGTGGCTCAAGACCAAAGGTTTCTCCCCGAGGGGAAATCCTTTTGCATGATCAGCATTCGTGCCTTGGTGATGCGGAAGAATCCTTGGTTTCTGTCCCAAGGACCGGTGTCGGGGGCTCATTGTCGTTGCCTGATGCTAAGCCTGAGTCCTTAAATACTAACTTACTATACATACTAATGGACTTCACTTCTGATTCCCATTACAGCCAAAAGTTCCACTAAAGGTTTTTTTTTCTTTTCATGTTATGGATGTTCAGAAGTCCACATTTGACCTACTGATTATAGTTTTGGCCCAAAAGTCCTTAAACAGGCCTAAAAAAGTCTGAGGAAAAATTGTGGATTAATAAAATACTTAAGGCATGTATTAAGATTAAAATACTTTATAAAGAGTTTTTAAAGAAGCAGAAAAAATATATAAGACATAAATATAAACTGATTAGAATCATGAGAAATAATAAAATTAATTATTACAATAAATTACTGGAGGAAGTAATAAATACATGGAGGGTGCTAAATGAAATGATCAAGAATAATAAAGGACAAATAGGAGATTTCAACTAGTTATTAATTAAAACAATACAGAGGTCAAGGATATGACCTTAGCTCCGAGTTAATTATTTAATTTTTTGTTTGTCTGAGTTGGTCCAGGTTTGGCTAAGGGGTTTGCAAAGACTGGCAGCATAAATTATGTGTTAATTAAGAATGTACACATATAATTAAATCTGTTTGTGAAGGAAATTATAGAGTTTGTTAAAACATTTAAGAGTAAAAGGTCCACAGACAGGAATGGTATTGACAATGTTAAAACACAATATACTCAGCAAAATGTTTCCAGGGCTAATAGGACATCTTCACATGCACATATTCAACTTGAGGAAGAATTTGAAATACTGCATTTTCTGCCCAAAGACTCCTTGATCGTGAACATTATATACATTCTCAATTACGCCTAACTTATGTGTGGTTAATCTTGAACTTTCCATAGAGAGGGTCCCTCGCCACAGCAGAGAGTCAAGGCTTTACAGCCGATACTTCATAGTTCTGAAGAAGGATGGATGGCTGTGTCCCATTCTAGATCTGTGTCAGTTAAATTATGTAAAGAAACTAAAGCTCAAGAAACGCTCACGCTGAAACAGATTGTGTGTCAAATCAGGTCAGAGGACTGGTTTGTCACAATAGACTTAAAGGACGATACTTCAATGTCTCCATCCTTCCTCAACACAGGAGGCTCCTCAGGTTTGCTTTAGGGGGCGAAGCTTACCAGTATCAGGTTCTTCCATTACTGCCTAGCTTTATTTCCCTGCACGTTCACGGAGAGCGTGGATGCAACTTTGGCTCCTCTGAGACTCCAGGGCATCCGCGTTCTGAACTATGTAGACGAATGGCCCTTTCTGCAACAATCAGGACAACGAGCGGTTTAGCATCGAGATGCTGTTCTCACTCACATGAAAGTGTCGGGTTGAGACTAAATGCCAAGAAAGTGTTTTATCTCAATACAGAATACCACATTTCTAGGCGTAGTTTGGGATCGAAGACCATGAAGGCTCATCTAACGCCCGCTCGGGTTGAAGCGATTCTCATAGCCATAAATAAGGTGACTCTAGGCCAGTCACTTACTGTGAAACAGTTTCAGAGACTGTTAGGTCTGATGGCAGCAGCGTCCAACGTGATAACTTTTGGCCTGCTGTACATGAGACCCTTGCAGTGGTGGCTCAAGACCAAAGGGTTCTCCCCGAGGGGAAATCCTTTTGCATGATCAGCATTCGTGCCTTGGTGATGTGGAAGAATCCTTGGTTTCTGTCCCAAGGACCGGTGTCGGGGGCTCATTGTCGTTGCCTGATGCTAAGCCTGAGTCCTTAAATACTAACTTACTATACATACTAATGGACTTCACTTCTGATTCCCATTACAGCCAAAAGTTCCACTAAAGGTTTTTTTTTCGTTTCATGTTATGGATGTTCAGAAGTCCACATTTGACCTACTGATTATAGTTTTGGCCCAAAAGTCCTTAAACAGACCTAAAAAAGTCTGAGGAAAAATTGTGGATTAATGAAATACTTAAGGCATGTATTAAGATTAATATACTTTATAAAGAGTTTTTAAAGAAGCAGAAAATAAATATAAGACATAAAAATAAACTGATTAGAATCATGAGAAATAATAAAATTAATTATTACAATAAATTACTGGAGGAAGTAATAAATACATGGAGGGTGCTAAATGAAATGATCAAGAATAATAAAGGACAAATAGGAGATTTCAACTATTTATTAATTAAAAAACAATACAGAGGTCAAGGATATGACCTTAGCTCCAAGTTAATTATTTAATTTTTTTGTTTGTCTGAGTTGGTCCAGGTTTGGCTAAGGGGTTTGCAAAGACTGGCAGCATAAATTATGTGTTATGTAAGAATGTACACATATAAGTAAATCTGTTTGTGAAGGGAAATTATAGAGATTGTTAAAACATTTAAGAGTAAAAGGTCCACAGACTGGAATGGTATTGACAATGTTCAAACACACTATACTCAGCAAAATGTTTCCAGGGCTAATAGGACAATTTCACATGCACATATTCAACTTGAGGAAGAATTTGAAATACTGCATTTTTTCTGCCCAAAGACTCCTTGATCGTGAACATTATATACATTCTCAATTACGCCTAACTTATGTGTGGTTAATCTTGAACTTTCCATAGAGAGGGTCCCTCGCCACAGCAGAGAGTCAAGGTTTTACAGCCGATACTTCATAGTTCTGAAGAAGGATGGATGGCTGTGTCCCATTCTAGATCTGCGTCAGTTAATTTGCGGTAAAGAAACTAAAGCTCAAGAAACGCTCACGCTGAAACAGATTGTGTGTCAAATCAGGTCAGAGGACTGGTTTGTCACAATAGACTTAAAGGACGCATACTTCAATGTCTCCATCCTTCCTCAACACAGGAGGCTCCTCAGGTTTGCTTTAGGGAGCGAAGCTTACCAGTATCAGGTTCTTCCATTCGGCCTAGCTTTATTTCCCCGCACGTTCACGGAGAGCGTGGATGCAACTTTGGCTCCTCTGAGACTCCAGGGCATCCGCGTTCTGAACTATGTAGACGAATGGCCCTTTCTGCAACAATCAGGACAACGAGCGGTTCAGCATCGAGATGCTGTTCTCACTCACATGAAAGTCTCGGGTTGAGACTAAATGCCAAGAAAGTGTTTTATCTCAATACAGAATACCACATTTCTAGGCGTAGTTTGGGATCGAAGACCATGAAGGCTCATCTAACGCCCGCTCGGGTTGAAGCGATTCTCATAGCCATAAATAAGGTGACGCTAGGCCAGTCACTTACTGTGAAACAGTTTCAGAGACTGTTAGGTCTGATGGCAGCAGCGTCCAACGTGATAACTTTTGGCCTGCTGTACATGAGACCCTTGCAGTGGTGGCTCAAGACCAAAGGGTTCTCCCGAGAAATCCTTTTGCATGATCAGCATTCGTGCCTTGGTGATGTGGAAGAATCCTTGGTTTCTGTCCCAAGGACCGGTGTCGGGGGCTCATTGTCGTTGCCTGATGCTAAGCCTGAGTCCTTAAATACTAACTTACTATACATACTAATGGACTTTACTGATTCCCATTACAGCCAAAAGTTCCACTAAAGGTTTTTTTTTCGTTTCATGTTATGGATGTTCAGAAGTCCACATTTGACCTACTGATTATAGTTTTGGCCCAAAAGTCCTTAAACAGGCCTAAAAAAGTCTGAGGAAAAATCGTGGATTAATAAAATACTTAAGGCATGTATTAAGATTAAAATACTTTATAAAGAGTTTTTAAAGAAGCAGAAAAAATATATAAGACATAAAAATAAACTGATTAGAATCATGAGAAATAATAAAATTAATTATTACAATAAATTACTGGAGGAAGTAATAAATACATGGAGGGTGCTAAATGAAATGATCAAGAATAATAAAGGACAAATAGGAGATTTCAACTATTTATTAATTAAAAAACAATACAGAGGTCAAGGATATGACCTTAGCTCCAAGTTAATTATTTAATTTTTTTGTTTGTCTGAGTTGGTCCAGGTTTGGCTAAGGGGTTTGCAAAGACTGGCAGCATAAATTATGTGTTATGTAAGAATGTACACATATAAGTAAATCTGTTTGTGAAGGGAAATTATAGAGATTGTTAAAACATTTAAGAGTAAAAGGTCCACAGACTGGAATGGTATTGACAATGTTCAAACACACTATACTCAGCAAAATGTTTCCAGGGCTAATAGGACAACTTGAGGAAGAATTTGAAATACTGCATTTTTCTGCCCAAAGACTCCTTGATCGTGAACATTATATACATTCTCAATTACGCCTAACTTATGTGTGGTTAATCTTGAACTTTCCATAGAGAGGGTCCCTCGCCACAGCAGAGAGTCAAGGTTTTACAGCCGATACTTCATAGTTCTGAAGAAGGATGGATGGCTGTGTCCCATTCTAGATCTGCGTCAGTTAATTTGCGGTAAAGAAACTAAAGCTCAAGAAACGCTCACGCTGAAACAGATTGTGTGTCAAATCAGGTCAGAGGACTGGTTTGTCACAATAGACTTAAAGGACGCATACTTCAATGTCTCCATCCTTCCTCAACACAGGAGGCTCCTCAGGTTTGCTTTAGGGGGCGAAGCTTACCAGTATCAGGTTCTTCCATTCGGCCTAGCTTTATTTCCCCGCACGTTCACGGAGTGCGTGGATGCAACTTTGGCTCCTCTGAGACTCCAGGGCATCCGCGTTCTGAACTATGTAGACGAATGGCCCTTTCTGCAACAATCAGGACAACGAGCGGTTCAGCATCGAGATGCTGTTCTCACTCACATGAAAGTATCGGGTTGAGACTAAATGCCAAGAAAGTGTTTTATCTCAATACAGAATACCACATTTCTAGGCGTAGTTTGGGATCGAAGACCATGAAGGCTCATCTAACGCCCGCTCGGGTTGAAGCGATTCTCATAGCCATAAATAAGGTGACGCTAGGCCAGTCACTTACTGTGAAACAGTTTCAGAGACTGTTAGGTCTGATGGCAGCAGCGTCCAACGTGATAACTTTTGGCCTGCTGTACATGAGACCCTTGCAGTGGTGGCTCAAGACCAAAGGGTTCTCCCGAGAAATCCTTTTGCATGATCAGCATTCGTGCCTTGGTGATGTGGAAGAATCCTTGGTTTCTGTCCCAAGGACCGGTGTCGGGGGCTCATTGTCGTTGCCTGATGCTAAGCCTGAGTCCTTAAATACTAACTTACTATACATACTAATGGACTTCACTTCTGATTCCCATTACAGCCAAAAGTTCCACTAAAGGTTTTTTTTTTCGTTTCATGTTATGGATGTTCAGAAGTCCACATTTGACCTACTGATTATAGTTTTGGCCCAAAAGTCCTTAAACAAGCCTAAAAAAGTCTGAGGAAAAATTGTGGATTAATGAAATACTTAAGGCATGTATTAAGATTAATATACTTTATAAAGAGTTTTTAAAGAAGCAGAAAATAAATATAAGACATAAAAATAAACTGATTAGAATCATGAGAAATAATAAAATTAATTATTACAATAAATTACTGGAGGAAGTAATAAATACATGGAGGGTGCTAAATGAAATGATCAAGAATAATAAAGGACAAATAGGAGATTTCAACTATTTATTAATTAAAAAACAATACAGAGGTCAAGGATATGACCTTAGCTCCAAGTTAATTATTTAATTTTTTTGTTTGTCTGAGTTGGTCCAGGTTTGGCTAAGGGGTTTGCAAAGACTGGCAGCATAAATTATGTGTTATGTAAGAATGTACACATATAAGTAAATCTGTTTGTGAAGGGAAATTATAGAGTTTGTTAAAACATTTAAGAGTAAAAGGTCCACAGACTGGAATGGTATTGACAATGTTAAAACACAATATACTCAGCAAAATGTTTCCAGGGCTAATAGGACAACTTCACATGCACATATTCAACTTGAGGAAGAATTTGAAATACTGCATTTTTTCTGCCCAAAGACTCCTTGATCGTGAACATTATATACATTCTCAATTACGCCTAACTTATGTGTGGTTAATCTTGAACTTTCCATAGAGAGGGTCCCTCGCCACAGCAGAGAGTCAAGGTTTTACAGCCGATACTTCATAGTTCTGAAGAAGGATGGATGGCTGTGTCCCATTCTAGATCTGCGTCAGTTAAATTGCGGTAAAGAAACTAAAGCTCAAGAAACGCTCACGCTGAAACAGATTGTGTGTCAAATCAGGTCAGAGGACTGGTTTGTCACAATAGACTTAAAGGACGCATACTTCAATGTCTCCATCCTTCCTCAACACAGGAGGCTCCTCAGGTTTGCTTTAGGGAGCGAAGCTTACCAGTATCAGGTTCTTCCATTCGGCCTAGCTTTATTTCCCCGCACGTTCACGGAGAGCGTGGATGCAACTTTGGCTCCTCTGAGACTCCAGGGCATCCGCGTTCTGAACTATGTAGACGAATGGCCCTTTCTGCAACAATCAGGACAACGAGCGGTTCAGCATCGAGATGCTGTTCTTACTCACATGAACGTGTCGGGGTTGAGACTAAATGCCAAGAAAGTGTTTTATCTCAATACAGAAAACCACATTTCTAGGCGTAGTTTGGGATCGAAGACCATGAAGGCTCATCTAACGCCCGCTTGGGTTGAAGCGATTCTCAAAGCCATAAATAAGGTGACGCTAGGCCAGTCACTTACTCTGAAACAGTTTCAGAGACTGTTAGGTCTGATGGCAGCAGCGTCCAACGTGATAACTTTTGGCCTGCTGTACATGAGACCCTTGCAGTGGTGGCTCAAGACCAAAGGTTCTCCCGAGAAATCCTTTTGCATGATCAGCATTCGTGCCTTGGTGATGTGGAAGAATCCTTGGTTTCTGTCCCAAGGACCGGTGTCGGGGGCTCATTGTCGTTGCCTGATGCTAAGCCTGAGTCCTTAAATACTAACTTACTATACATACTAATGGACTTCACTTCTGATTCCCATTATAGCCAAAAGTTCCACTAAAGGTTTTTTTCGTTTCATGTTATGGATGTTCAGAAGTCCACATTTGACCTACTGATTATAGTTTTGGCCCAAAAGTCCTTAAACAAGCCTAAAAAAGTCTGAGGAAAATTGTGGATTAATGAAATACTTAAGGCATGTATTAAGATTAATATACTTTATAAAGAGTTTTTAAAGAAGCAGAAAATAAATATAAGACATAAAAATAAACTGATTAGAATCATGAGAAATAATAAAATTAATTATTACAATAAATTACTGGAGGAAGTAATAAATACATGGAGGGTGCTAAATGAAATGATCAAGAATAATAAAGGACAAATAGGAGATTTCAACTATTTATTAATTAAAAAACAATACAGATGTCAAGGATATGACCTTAGCTCCAAGTTAATTATTTAATTTTTTTGTTTGTCTGAGTTGGTCCAGGTTTGGCTAAGGGGTTTGCAAAGACTGGCAGCATAAATGATGTGTTATGTAAGAATGTACACATATAAATTAATCTATTTGTGAAGGGAAATTATAAAGATTGTTAAAACATTTAAGAGTAAAAGGTCCACAGACTGGAATGAAATTGACAATATTAAAACACAATATACTCAGCAAAATGTTTCCAGGGGTAATAGGACAACTTCACATGCACATATTCAACTTGAGGAAGAATTTGAAATACTGCATTTTTTCTGCCCAAAGACTCCTTGATCGTGAACATTACATACATTCTCAATTACTCCTAACTTATGTGTGGTCAAAGAATCCTTAATCTTGAACTTTCTACACATAAAGATTGACTCCTTCTGATTTTGTGTCAGCCTTACAGAAGTCCATATTGACCTACTGAACATTTTTCTGGGCCAAGAGTCTCCAATCATAAACATTCACTACTATAGCAAGTTGACTTTTTGAAGATTATTCTTGGCAAAGGGTAATCATAAAGTATATATTCGCATAGAATCATTCTGATGTTTAATCAGCCATAGAGAATACCAAATTGACCTACTGAAAATAATTTTTTGCCTGAGTCCTCAATCATGAACTTTTTCCTCTCACAAAGAGACGCTCCCAAGAGAAAGCGCTCACGAATCACGTTGAGCAATCACACGTGTGGACTTGAGGAATATACCAGACCACGGGTCGCCGAGGGGATTCACCACACAGCATCAAAGCGGAGAGATTTCTATAAAATAAATCCTCCATTTGTTCACTAAATCACACATACATTAATTCTAAAACTGCATCTTTAAATAGCACACAGCACACAAAACAGCATATAAAACATACATGCATATGAGATTCTTTTGCATTGCAGCAAGAACTCGGGCAAGTAAGAGCTGGTGCTTGCGCATTGAAATGTGTTTTGGCATTGCATACAGAATTCTTGCGTTGAAATCTGTGCATTGAAAAAATAAATGATTTTGCATTGCACAAAGAAATCGTTGTGCATTGAAGAGTGCTATTGCAATACATAAAATAACTAATTGGGCATTGAAGCGAATAAACTTGCATTCAAGAACACGTTGTGCAATGAAGAAATAAATGTTTTTACATTCCATACAAGAACTCATGCATTTGCAATGCAATGCAAACGCATACGTGCTTTTGCATTGCATTGCAAATGCCTGAGTTCTTGTATGGAATCGCAACAAGAATTCGTGCATTTAAGAGATGCGTGCTTTTGCACTGCAACTAGAGCTCGTGCATTTTAAGAGATGCGTACAATGCAACAGCTTTTAAGAGATACGTGCTTTTGTGCTATATCATTGCATACAAATCTCTTGTATTGAAGCTTTAACAGCTTTTGTAAAGCATTAACTCGTAGTGCTTTGAATTTAATGGTTGCTTTGCATGGCAACAAGATCTCTATATTTAAGAGAAGCATGCAGAACACGCGTTCTGGTATTGCAACCAGAACGCGTGGATATAAGAGATGCGTCTTTTACTTTGCAACAAGAACGCGTGCATTTAAGAGATACGTGCTTTTGTATTGATATGTGCTATTGCATTGCATTCAAAACTCATGTATTGAAGCTTTAACAGCTTTTGCAAAGCAATAACTCGTAGTGCTTTTGAATTTAATGGTTGCTTTTCATGGCATACAGAACTCTTGCATTTGCTTTGTAACAAGAACTCTACATTTAAGAGAAGCTCGCTTTGGTATTGCAACCAGAACTCATGCATTTAAGAGATCTGTGCATTTTGCACTGCAACAACAACTCGTGGATTTAGAGATGCACTGATATCTGTTTTTACATTGCAACAAGAACTTGTGCAATTAAGAGATGCGTTCTTTTGCATTGATATCTGTTTTTGCATTGCAACAAGACTAATGCATTTAAGAGATGCGTGCTTTTGCATTGCAACAAGAACTCGTGCAACAAGAGATCTGTGCATTTGCAGTGCAACAAAAACTCGTGCTTTTGCATTTCAACAAGAACTTGCGCATTTAATAGATGCATTATTTTGCATTGATATGTGCTATTTTATTGCATACAAATCTCTTGTATTGAAGCTTTAACTGCTTTTCCAAAGCAATAACTCGTAGTGCTTTTGAATTTAATGGTTGCTTTTCATGGCATACAGAACTCCTGCTTTTGCTTTGCAACAAGAACTCTACATTTAAGAGAAGCTCGCTTTTGTATTGCAACCAGAACGTGTGGATTTAAGAGATGCGTCTTTTACATTGCAACAAGAACTCCGTTAAGAGATCCATGCTTTTGTAGTGCTACAACAACTCGTGAATTTAGAGATGCACTGATATCTGTTTTTAAATTGCAACAAGAACTTGTGCAATTAAGAGATGCGTTCTTTTGCATTGATATCTGTTTTTGCATTGCAACAAGACTAATGCATTTAAGAGATGCGTCTTTTGCATTGCAATTAGAACTCAAGCTTTTAAGAGATGCATGCTTTTTTTGCACTGCAACAACAACTCGCGGATTTAGAGATGCACTGATATCTGTTTTTACATTGCAACAAGAACTTGTGCAATCAAGAGATGCGTTCATTTGGATTGATACTGTTTTTGCATTGCAACAAGAACTTATGCATTTAAGAGATGCGTATTTTGCATTGCGACCAGACCTGGTGCATTTAAGAGCCTTACAGAAGTCCATATTGACCTACTGAACATTTTTCTGGGCCTAGAGTCTCCAATCATAAACATTCACTATTGTAGCAAGTTGACCTTTTGAAGATTATTCTTGGCAAAGGGTAATCATAAAGTAACATATTATATATTCGCATAGAATCATTCTGATGTTTAATCAGCCATAGAGAATACCAAATTGACCTACTGAAAATATGTTTTGCCTGAGTCCTCAATCATGAACTTTTTCCTCTCACAAAGAGACGCGCTCCCAAAGAGAAAGCGCTTACGAATCACGTTGAGCAATCACACGTGTGCACTTGAGGAATATCCCAGACCACGGGTCGCCGAGGGGATTCCCCACACAGCATCAAAGCGGAGAGATTTCTATAAAATAAATCCTCCATTTGTTTACTAAATCACACATACATTAAATCTAAGACTGCATCTTTAAATAGCACACAGCACACAAAACAGCATATAAAACATACATGCATATGAGATTATTTTGCATTGCAGCAAGAACTCGGGCAAGTAAGAGTTGGTGCTTGCGCATTGATATGTGTTTTGACATTGCATACAGAATTCTTGCGTTGAAATCTGTGCATTGAAAAAATAAATGATTTTGCATTGCACAAAGAAATCATTGTGCATTGAAGAGTGCTATTGCAATACATAAAATAACTAATTGGGCATTGAAGCGAATAAACTGCTTTTGCATTGCATTCAAGAACACGTTGTGCACTGAAGAAATAAATGTTTTTACATTCCATACAAGAACTCATGCATTTGCAATGCAATGCAAACGCATACGTGCTTTTGCATTGCATGAGTGCAAATGTATGGAATCGCAATAAGAACTGACTAGAGCTCGTGCATTTTAAGAGATGTGTTCAATGCAACAGGATCTCCTGCATTTAAGAGATACGTGCTTTTGTGCTATATCATTGCATACAAATCTCTTGTATTGAAGCTTTAACAGCTTTTGCAAAGCATTAACTCGTAGTGCTTTGAATTTAGTGGTTGCTTTGCATGGCAACAAGATCTCTATATTTAAGAGAAGCATGCAGAACACGCGTTCTGGTATTGCAACCAGAACGCGTGGATTTAAGAGATGCGTCTTTTACTTTGCAACAAGAACTCTTGCATTTAAGAGATACGTGCTTTTGTATTGATATGTGCTATTGCATTGCGTTCAAAACTCATGTATTGAAGCTTTAACAGCTTTTGCAAAGCAATAACTCGTAGTGCTTTTGAATTTAATGGTTGCTTTTCATGGCATACAGAACTCTTGCATTTGCTTTGTAACAAGAACTTGTGCATTTAATAGATGCATTCTTTTGCATTGATATCTGTTTTTGCATTGCAACAAGACTAATGCATTTAAGAGATGCCTGCTTTTGCCTTGCAACAAGAACTCGTGCATTTAAGAGATCTGTGCTTTTGCATTGCAACAAGAACTTGTGCATTTAATAGATGCATTCTTTTGCATTGATATCTGTTTTTGCATTACAACAAGACTAATGCTTTTAAGAGATCCGTGCTTTTGCATTGCAACAAAAACTCGTGCTTTTGCATTGCAACAAGAACTTGTGCAATTAAGAGATGCGTTCTTTTGCATTTAAAACTCTACATTTAAGAGAAGCTTGCTTTTGAATTGCAACAAGATCTCGTGCATTTAAGAGATACGTGCTTTTGTATTGATATGTGCTTTTTCATTGCATTTATTTCTCCTGTATTGAAGCTTTAACTGCTTTTGAAAAACAATACATAACTCATATGTGCTTTTGAATTTAATGGTTGCTTTTAATGGCATTACAGAACTTCTGCTTTTGTTTTGCAACCAGAATTCGTGCATTTTTAAGAGATCTGTGCTTTTGCAGTGCAACAAAAACTCGCGCTTTTGCATTGCAACAAGAACTTGTGCATTTAATAGATGCATTCTTTTGCATTGATATCTGTTTTTGCATTACAACAAGACTAATTCATTTAAGAGATGCGTGCTTTTGCATTGCAACAAGAACTCGTGCATTTAAGAGATCTGTGCTTTTGCATTGCAACAAGAACTTGTGCATTTAATAGATGCATTCTTTTGCATTGATATCTGTTTTTGCATTACAACAAAACTAATGCATATAAGAAATGCGTGCTTTTGCATTGCAACAAGAACTCGTTCATTAAAGAGATCCGTGCTTTTGCAGTGCAACAAAAACTCGTGCTTTTGCATTGCAACAAGAACTCGTTCATTAAAGAGATCCGTTTGCATTACAACAAGACTAATGCATATAAGAGATGCGTGCTTTTGCATTGCAATAAGAACTCGTGCATTTAAGAGATCCGTGCTTTTGCAGTGCTACAACAACTCATGCTTTTGGACTGCAATAACACCTCGTGGATTTAGAGATGCACTGATATCTGTTTTTACTTTGCAACAAGAACTTGTGCAATTAAGAGATGCGTTCTTTTGCATTGATACTGTTTATGCATTGCAACAAGAACTATGTGCATTTAAGAGATGCGTACTTTGCATTGCAATTAGAACTGGTGCATTTAAGAGATGCGTGCTTTTGCATTGCAACAAGATCTCGTGGATTTAGATATGCGTGCTTTTGAATTGTAACAAGAACTCGTGCATTTAAGAGATCTGTGCTCTTTGCAGTGCAACAAAAACTCGTGCTTTTGCATTGCAACAAGACCTTGTGCATTTAATATATGCATTCTTTTGCATTGATATCTGTTTTTGCATTGCAATAAGACTAATGCATTTAAGAGATCTGTGCTTTTGCATTGCAACAAGAACTCGTGCATTTAAGAGATCTGTGCTTTTGCATTGCAACAAGAACTTGTGCATTTAATAGATCTGTGCTTTTGCATTGCAACAAGAACTTGTGCATTTATTAGATTTATTATTTTGCATTGATATCTGTTTTTGCATTACAACAAGACTAATGCATTTAAGAGATGCGTGCTTTTGCATTGCAACAAGAACTCGTGCATTTAAGAGATCTGTGCTTTTGCATTGCAACAAGAACTTGTGCATTTAATAGATCTGTGCTTTTGCATTGCAACAAGAACTCGTTCATTAAAGAGATCCGTGCTTTTGCAGTGCAACAAAAACTCGTGCTTTTGCATTGCAACAAGAACTTGTGCATTTAATAGATGCATTCTTTTGCATTGATATCTGTTTTTGCATTGCAACAAGACTAATGCATTTAAGAGATGCCTGCTTTTGCATTGCAACAAGAACTCGTGCATTTAAGAGATCTGTGCTTTTGCATTGCAACAAGAACTCGTGCATTTAATAGATGCATTCTTTTGCATTGATATCTGTTTTTGCATTACAACAAGACTAATGCATTTAAGAGATCCGTGCTTTTGCATTGCAACAAGAACTTGTGCAATTAAGAGATGCGTTCTTTTGCATTTAGAACTCTACATTTAAGAGAAGCTCGCTTTTGAATTGCAACAAGATCTCGTGCATTTAAGAGATACGTGCTTTTGTATTAATATGTGCTTTTTCATTGCATTTATTTCTCCTGTATTGAAGCTTTAACTGCTTTT
Organism: Gobiocypris rarus; assembly: GCA_023029165.1. Lineage (NCBI taxonomy): Eukaryota > Metazoa > Chordata > Actinopteri > Cypriniformes > Gobionidae > Gobiocypris > Gobiocypris rarus. The sequence goes on from CM040929.1 coordinate 29,414,815, forward strand.
GAAAAACAATACATAACTCATATGTGCTTTTGAATTTAATGGTTGCTTTTAATGGCATTACAGAACTTCTGCTTTTGTTTTGCAACCAGAACTCGTGCATTTTTAAGAGATCTGTGCTTTTGCAGTGCAACAAAAACTCGCGCTTTTGCATTGCAACAAGAACTTGTGCATTTAATAGATGCATTCTTTTGCATTGATATCTGTTTTTGCATTACAACAAGACTAATGCATTTAAGAGATGCGTGCTTTTGCATTGCAACAAGACTAATGCATTTAAGAGATGCGTGCTTTTGCATTGCAACAAGAACTCGTTCATTAAAGATATCCGTGCTTTTGCAGTGCAACAAAAACTCGTGCTTTTGCATTGCAACAAGAACTCGTTCATTAAAGAGATCCGTTTGCATTACAACAAGACTAATGCATATAAGAGATGCGTGCTTTTGCATTGCAATAAGAACTCGTGCATTTAAGAGATCCGTGCTTTTGCAGTGCTCCAACAACTCATGCTTTTGGACTGCAACAACACCTCGTGGATTTAGAGATGCACTGATATCTGTTTTTGCATTGCAATTAGAACTAGTGCATTTAATAGATGAGTGCTTTTGCATTGCAACAAGATTTCGTGGATTTAGATATGCGTGCTTTTAAAATTGCAACAAGATGTCGTGCATTTAAGAGATACGTGCGTTAGTACTGTTTTTGCATTGCATCAAGAACTCGTGCATTTAAGAGATCTGTGCTTTTGCAGTGCAACAAAAACTCGTGATTTTGCATTGCAACAAGACCTTGTGCATTTAATATATGCATTCTTTTGCATTGATATCTGTTTTTGCATTGCAATAAGACTAATGCATTTAAGAGATCTGTGCTTTTGCATTGCAACAAGAACTCGTGCATTTAAGAGATCTGTGCTTTTGCATTGCAACAAGAACTTGTGCATTTAATAGATCTGTGCTTTTGCATTGCAACAAGAACTTGTGCATTTATTAGATTTATTATTTTGCATTGATATCTGTTTTTGCATTACAACAAGACTAATGCATTTAAGAGATGCGTGCTTTTGCATTGCAACAAGAACTCGTGCATTTAAGAGATCTGTGCTTTTGCATTGCAACAAGAACTTGTGCATTTAATAGATCTGTGCTTTTGCATTGCAACAAGAACTCGTTCATTAAAGAGATCCGTGCTTTTGCAGTGCAACAAAAACTCGTGCTTTTGCATTGCAACAAGAACTTGTGCATTTAATAGATGCATTCTTTTGCATTGATATCTGTTTTTGCATTGCAACAAGACTAATGCATTTAAGAGATGCCTGCTTTTGCATTGCAACAAGAACTCGTGCATTTAAGAGATCTGTGCTTTTGCATTGCAACAAGAACTCGTGCATTTAATAGATGCATTCTTTGCATTGATATCTGTTTTTGCATTACAACAAGACTAATGCATTTAAGAGATCCGTGCTTTGCATTGCAACAAGAACTTGTGCAATTAAGAGATGCGCTTTTGCATTTAGAACTCTACATTTAAGAGAAGCTCGCTTTTGAATTGCAACAAGATCTCGTGCATTTAAGAGATACGTGCTTTTGTATTAATATGTGCTTTTTCATTGCATTTATTTCTCCTGTATTGAAGCTTTAACTGCTTTTGAAAAACAATACATAACTCATATGTGCTTTTGAATTTAATGGTTGCTTTTAATGGCATTACAGAACTTCTGCTTTTGTTTTGCAACCAGAACTCGTGCATTTTTAAGAGATCTGTGCTTTTGCAGTGCAACAAAAACTCGCGCTTTTGCATTGCAACAAGAACTTGTGCATTTAATAGATGCATTCTTTTGCATTGATATCTGTTTTTGCATTACAACAAGACTAATGCATTTAAGAGATGCGTGCTTTTGCATTGCAACAAGAACTCGTGCATTTAAGAGATCTGTGCTTTTGCATTGCAACAAGAACTCGTTCATTAAAGATATCCGTGCTTTTGCAGTGCAACAAAAACTCGTGCTTTTGCATTGCAACAAGAACTCGTTCATTAAAGAGATCCGTTTGCATTACAACAAGACTAATGCATATAAGAGATGCGTGCTTTTGCATTGCAATAAGAACTCGTGCATTTAAGAGATCCGTGCTTTTGCAGTGCTCCAACAACTCATGCTTTTGGACTGCAACAACACCTCGTGGATTTAGAGATGCACTGATATCTGTTTTTGCATTGCAATTAGAACTAGTGCATTTAATAGATGAGTGCTTTTGCATTGCAACAAGATTTCGTGGATTTAGATATGCGTGCTTTTAAAATTGCAACAAGATGTCGTGCATTTAAGAGATACGTGCGTTAGTACTGTTTTTGCATTGCATCAAGAACTCGTGCATTTAAGAGATCTGTGCTTTTGCAGTGCAACAAAAACTCGTGATTTTGCATTGCAACAAGAACTTGTGCATTTAATAGATGCATTCTTTTGCATTGATATCTGTTTTTGCATACAACAAGACTAATGCATTTAGAGATCCGTGCTTTTGCATTGCAACAAGAACTCGTGCATTAAGAGATCCGTGCTTTTGCAGTGCAACAAAAACTCGTGCTTTTGCATTGCAACAAGAACTTGTGCATTTAATAGATGCATTCTTTTCATTGATATCTGTTTTTGCATTGCAACAAGAACTCGTGCATTTAAGAGATCTGTGCTTTTGCATTGCAACAAGACCTTGTGCAATGCAAAAGCATAATAGATGCATATTTTGCATTGATATGCAAGAACAAGAGATGCGTGCTTTTGCATTGCAACAAGAACTCGCGCATTTAAGAGATTTTTGCTTTTGCATTGCAACAAGAACTTGTGCTACAACAATTCTAATAGATTCATTCTTTTCCATTGATATCTATTTTTGCATTACATCAAGACTAATGCATTTTAAGAGATGCCTGCTTTTGCTTTGCAACAAGAACTCTACATTTAAGCGAAGCTCGCTTTTGTATTTTAACCAGAACGACAACTCATGCTTTTGCACTGCAACAACAACTCGTGGATTTAGAGATGCACTGATATTTGTTTTTACTCTGCAACAAGAACTTGTGCAATTAAGAGATCCGTGCTTTTGCATTGCAACAAGAACTCGTGCATTAAGAGATCCGTGCTTTTGCCACAACAACTCATGCTTTTGCACTGCAATAACACCTCGTGGATTTAGAGATGCACTGATATCTGTTTTTACTTTGCAACAAGAACTTGTGCAATTAAGAGAGGCGTTCTTTTGCATTGATACTGTTTTATGCATTGCAACAAGAACTATGTGCATTTAAGAGATGCGTACTTTGCATTGCAATTAGAACTGGTGCATTTAAGAGATGCGTGCTTTTGCATTGCAACAAGATCTCGTGGATTTAGATATGCGTGCTTTTGAATTGCAACAAGAACTCGTGCATTTAAGAGATCTGTGCTCTTTGCAGTGCAACAAAAACTCGTGCTTTTGCATTGCAACAAGACCTTGTGCATTTAATAGATGCATTCTTTTGCATTGATATCTGTTTTTGCATTACAACAAGAACTCGTGGATTTAGAGATGCGTGCTTTTGAATTGATATGTGCTATTTCATTGTATACAATTCTCTTGTATTGAGGCTTTAACTGGTTTTGCAAAACAATACATAATTAACTCGTAGTGCAGTGATATGTGCTTTTGAATTTAATGGTTGCTTTTCATGGCATTACAGAACTTCTGCTTTTGAATTGCAACAAGAACTTGTGCATTTAAGAGATCTGTACTCTTTGCAGTGCAACAAAAACTCGTGCTTTTGCATTACAACAAGAACTAGTGCATTTAATAGATGCATTCTTTTGCATTGATATCTGTTTTTGCATTACAACAAGACTAATGCATTTAAGAGATGCGTGCTTTTGCATTGCAATAAGAACTCGTGCATTTAAGAGATCCGTGCTTTTGCAGTGCTACAACAACTCATGCTTTTGCACTGCAACAACACCTCGTGGATTTTTGTTATTTTTGATATCTGTTTTTGCATTGCAATTAGAACTAGTGCATTTAAGAGATGAGTGCTTTTGCATTGCAACAAGAACTCGTGGATTTAGAGATGCGTGCTTTTAAAATTGCAACAAGATGTCTGCATTTAAGAGATACGTGCTTTAGTACTGTTTTTGCATTGCATCAAGATTTCATGGATTTAGATATGCGTGCTTTTAAAATTGCAACAAGATATCGTGCTTTTTAAGAGATACGCGCTTTAGTACTGTTTTTGCATTGCAACAAAAACTCGTGCATTTAAGAGATCTGTGCTTTTGCAGTGCAACAAAAACTCGTGATTTTGCATTGCAACAAGAACTTGTGCATTTAATAGATGCATTCTTTTGCATTGATATGTGCTACTGTATTGCATACAAATCTCTTGTATTGAAGTTTTAACTGCTTTTGCAAAGCAATAACTCGTAGTGCTTTTGAATTTAATGGTTTCTTTTCATGGCATACAGAATTCCTGCTTTGCTTTGCAACAAGAACTCTACATTTAAGAGAAGCTCTCTTTTGTATTGCAACCAGAACATTTGGATTTAAGAGATGCGTCTTTTACATTGCAACAAGAACTCGTGCATTTAAGAGATCCGTGCTTTTGCAGTGCTACAACAACTCATGCTTTTGCAATGAACAACATCTCATGGATTTAGAGATGCACTCATATCTGTTTTTACATTGCAACAAGAACTTGTGCATTTAGATATGCGTGCTTTTGATTTGCAACAAGAGATACGTGCTTTTGCAGTGCAACAAGAATTCGTGCATTTATGAGATGCTTAAACACTAACCTACTATACATACTCACTGACTTCACTAAAGGTTTAGCGTTATGCATGTTTAGACGTCTATATTTGACCTACTGAACATAGTTTTGGACCAAGAGTACTTAAACACTGCCTTACGATACACACTTATTGACTTTCCTTTTGAATTTTGAACAAGCCAAAAGTTCCACTAAAGGTTTATTTTATTTTTTTTATTAACTTTTTATTTTATTTTATTTTTTTACATGTTATGAATGTTCCGACCCCATGGTTCCCTGAGAGGGAATGAGACGCTGCATCAAAACGGAGCGCTTCTGCGTGACTGTGACGTGACGTGAAGCACTCGTGAAATCAGTCTAAAGGCGGTACATCACAGATGGATGATGTCATTGACTAGGACACTATAAAGCACCCCTGAACCCAACGGTGTCAACTTCTGTTGTCTTCAGCAAGCACTCGTGTGAAACGGATCTCGTGTTTGCCGAGGCAGCGTGCAGATTATGGGTTTGCATCTACAATAAAAAATAAAAGACTAAAATATGCGTGGGGAATTGAGTAGACGGAAATTTCCTCTCTCTTATGATTTTTATGTGCTTCTTATCTATGGTTCCCTTTATAAAATTGAGGAAAAAAAAAAATGTATATATATATATATATATATATATATATATATATATATATATATATATATATATATATATATATATATATATATATATATATATATATATGAATATTCAGTCTGTCATGTTGACCAAGTTTTGTATCTAAATGTTTTCTGATGCAATTAAATGTTAATACTCATCTGAATTGATGTCTGTATTAACACTCTATTCAGCCTCTTCCAGGCCGTTTTTACTTGTCTGGTTGATATTTGGCTGCATTTAATTCTGAGGAATTAAATGATAAATACTTTTCAACAGATTGTCTGTATTGATACTGTAACGAACAAAAAAAAACATGAAAGACTGAACGGTCAAACTGTTCTTTTTATTCACATGAGCACCCGTGTGGCCGATGCTCTTCCCTCACACAGCCTCAAAACTCGAACTCTCCACAGAACACGCCCCTTATATCACTGCGCAGGCTCCTTTTTTTCCAGAGGAACAGCCCATGCCCCACCACCCAGAACACATAACACATGAAAGAACATACATGCACCTAGAACACACTCTAAAACACAAAGAGTCACTAGACTGATCCCCCTTTACAAAAGTTCCTCGACCTCGAAGTCCCTGAACCATCCCGGCAGTCTCCTGACTCGCTGAGGCCGCAGTTGCCCTTCTTGTGTAACTGAAGCGGGGCTCTATGAATGCGAGGTTTGCTGCCCAAAAACTGCACGGACCCATTCCTACCCCTCGGAGGCCGCTGAACTCGGTAAACAACTTCTCTGATTCTCTCCAGAACACTGCATGGCACTTGGGCACCTGCCCGTCTTTCTCTGAGGGCTGTAACACCCACACCAGCTCTCCTGCTGTGAAATGCCGCCCTTTTGCTTTCAGGTCATGATTTTGCTTCTGTCGGGTCCCCGCTTTTAACAACTGCTTCCTTGCAAAATTATGAGCTGGTGTTCTGATCTCCCGCCCTAACGTCAAAAGGGCAGGTGTGCAAGAGGTTGAGTCTTGCACAGCGGATTGGCACGCCGTTTAGGATAAATGGCAAGTGCGTATCACAGTCTCGCTGATGCTTGGCAGACACGATGGCCAGCTGCTCCGCCAGTGTCCTGTTAAACCTCTCAACGAGGCCATCGCTTTGGGGATGCATTGGGGTAGTCAATGTTTTGTGAATCCCTAATTTTTCACACATCACTGAGAAGACACGCGACTCAAAATTTCGTCCTTGGTCGCTGTGTATGACTTCAGCAACCCCGTAACCGGCTGAACACGCGTTTACCACAGTCTCGGCTTCTTGGTCAGGCTTCTGGCCATTTAGTGAAATAATCCATATCCGTCAGCACAAAACTGTTACCCCTCTCTGAATATGGAAAAGGACCCATTACATCCACCCCCACTCTCTCCACTGGGCCTCCTACAGGGAACTGTTGCAGAGGAGCGAGGGACTGGCCACCGTTCCCGGTGGCAGGGTCTTTCCACTCCCTCTCTCACACCCCCATCTCGCAGACGCAGTTCTTTGAATTTGGTCCATACTTTTTTTGTGGACCTAGAGAGAATGGCCACTTCCTCCTGAGGAGGTCGCTGCTGTGCTTGGACCCACTGGATTACTGGCTGCAAGTCCGCATCTTCCTCTTGCAGCCGCTTCCAGTCCTCTACTTCAACTATTCCCACCATCAAACACGCTGGCGTATCGCCATGCTTACAAACCACAGAAACCCCACTGGCATCAGGGTCTCCAGCTCTCTCTCCCTGGTGTCTCTTTTGTCACAGTCCCGACCCTCATCGGCAAAGCATGGCCGACGAGAAAGAGCGTCTGCATTTGTATGACCTGACCCTAGACGGTGTACTACTCTCATGTTGTATGCCTGAAGTTCTTCAATCCAATAAAGACATTAGCCATTGGAGAGCTGAATGATCAGTACGTACAGTGAAAGGTAGCCCGCACAGGCAATACCTAAAGTGTCGAACTGCAAAAAGCGCTGCAACAAGTTCCCGTCTTGTGACACAGTATCTGCATTCAGCCTTGTTGAACGCTCGGACGGCTCAATAATCCCTGCCCACTGCACGTCTAACAAGGCCTTATCAGCAGCGTCCTGACGGGCAAAAGGGAGCCTCTGGGGGCCGCAGCTTAATGGGCATGGCATCCCCAGTCTCAATTTTGTGCTGCACCAGGTGTTTGCCCGACATCCCCTTCCCCAAATGCAAAACAATATTGGAAATCAACCAACAATTCCCAAAACTGCCCCCACGGACTCTCATCCAAGCCCTCACAATTCTTCAGCCATAGTTCCCTCAAAGCAACCAACCCCTCCCCCTCCTCGAGAGGCTGAAATGGAATGTAATTTTCCTGCCAATACCTGCTGGAGAGGCTCGAGGCGTCTCTAAAGGGGACTGTGTGGCCACCCCGGGAAAGATGTCAGCTGTGGTGTGGGGTAATGGGGTAGGGAAAAGATCTATCTGTTGTGGACTGGCGACAACGGTGGGGTGGGTTCGTGAGTGCAAGTGTGTGGTGGTCAAAACTAGGATCCTCAGGTGCAGCTACTGCATCCAGCAGACCTGTAAAAGACATATCAACATTTCTTCCAGTGGACATGACAACGTCAGGACCACCTTCAAAACGGAGCAGGCCATCCTCAGGTCTAATTGGAAGCCAGCATTTCTAAAAAAATTCCAGCCCGAAAATACAGGGATCGTGGACTGCAGCCACCCACACTGAATGACGCAATGTCTTTCCCGCTACAGTCAGCCCCACCATAACTTTACCCTTCATTGGCGCCAGTTCACCCGTCACTGTGCGTAGTCGGACAAACTGGCATTGGATGGAACTACCTCTGGTTCACATCCATGTCCGCCAGGAAACGTAGCGGCACGGGGAAGCTCGCGCCCGCCGAGGAGGGCTCAAAAAGGGTCGGTTCGGTTGCCCCTTGCCGGTGCGCCATTTCAGGACACCGAGCTGACCGCTCAATATACCCACAATATACATGATATACAATATACACAATATACATAAATGTTTCCAGGGCTAATAGGACAACTTCACATGCACATATTCAACTTGAGGAAGAATTTGAACTACTGCATTTTTTCTGCCCAAAGACTCCTTGATCGTGAACATTATATACATTCTCAATTACTCCTAACTTATGTGTGGTCAAAGAATCCTTAATCTTGAAGTTTCCATAGAGAGGGAACTTTCCATTACAGCCAAAAGTTCTACTAAAGGTTTTTTTTTTCTTTTCATGAAGTCCACATTTGACCTACTGATTATAGTTTTGGCCCAAAAGTCCTTAAACAGGCCTAAAAAGTCTGATGAAAAATTGTGGATTAATGAAATACTTAAGGCATGTATTAAGATTAACATACTTTATAAAGAGTTTTTAAAGAAGCAGAAAATAAATATAAGACAAAAATAAACATTAGAATCATGAGAAATAATAAAATTAATTATTACAATAAATTACTGGAGGAAGTAATAAATACATGGAGGGTGCTAAATGAAATGATCAAGAATAATAAAGGACAAATAGGAGATTTATTTATTAGTTAAAAAACAATACAGAGGTCAAGGATATGACCTTAGCTCCAAATTAATTAATTAATTCTTTTGTTTGTCTGAGTTGGTCCAGGTTTGGCTAAGGGGTTTGCAAAGACTGGCAGCAAAAATTATGTGTTATGTAAGAATGTACACATATAAGTAAATCTGTTTGTGAAGGGAAATTATAGAGATTGTAAAAACATTTAAGAGTAAAAGGTCCACAGACTGGAATGGTATTGACAATGTTAAAACACAATATACTCAGCAAAATGTTTCCAGGGCTAATAGGACAACTTCACATGCACATATTCAACTTGAGGAAGAATTTGAAATACTGCATTTTTTCTGCCCAAAGACTCCTTGAACGTGAACATTATATACATTCTCAATTACTCCTAACTTATGTGTGGTCAAAGAATCCTTAATCTTGAACTTTCTACACATAAAGATTGACTCCTTCTGATTTTGTGTCAGCCTTACAGAAGTCCATATTGACCTACTGAACATTTTTCTGGGCCTAGAGTCTCCAATCATGAACATTCACTACTATAGCAAGTTGACCTTTTGAAGATTATTCTTGGCACAGGGTAATCATAAAGTAACATATTATATATTCGCATAGAATCATTCTGATGTTAAATCAGCCATAGAGAATACCATAATTGACCTACTGAAAATATGTTTTGCCTGAGTCCTCAATCATGAACTTTTTCCTCTCACAAAGAGACGCGCTCCCAAAGAGAAAGCGCTCACGAATCACGCTCACGAATTACACGCACACGATCGTGTGCACTTGAGGAATATCCCAGACCACGGGTCGCCGAGGGGAATCACCACACAGCATCAAAGCGGAGAGATTTCTATAAAATAATTCCTCCATTTGTTCATTAAATCAAACATACATTAAATCTAAAACTGCATCTTTAAATAGCACACAGCACACAAAACAGCATATAAAACATACCTGCATATGAGATACTTTCTTCTGCATTGCAGCAAGAACTCGTGCAAGTAAGAGCTGGTGCTTGCGCATTGATATGTGTTTTGGCATTGCATATAGAATTCTTGCGTTGAAATCTGTGCATTGAAAAAATAAATGATTTTGCATTGCACAAAGAAATCGTTGTGCATTGAAGAGTGCTTTTGCAATGCATTAAATAACTAATTGGGCATTGAAGAGAAAAAAACTGCTTTTGCATTGCATTCAAGAACACGTTGTGCACTGAAGAAATACATGTTTTTACATTCCATACAAGAACTCATGCATTTGCAATGCAATGCAAACGCATACGTGCTTTTTGTAATGTTGCAGTTCTTGTATGGAATCGCAACAAGAATTCGTGCATTCGTTAAGAGATACGCGCTTTTGTGCTATTGCATTGCATACAAATCTCTTGTATTGAAGCTTTAACAGCTTTTGCAAAGCATTAACTCGTAGTGCTTTGAATTTAATGGTTGCTTTTCATGGCAACAAGAACTCTATATTTAAGAGAAGCATGCATTTTTATTGCAACCAGAACGCGTGGATTTAAGAGATGTGTCTTTTTCTTTGCAACAAGAACTCGTGCATTTAAGAGATACGTGCTTTTGTATTGATATGTGCTATTGCATTGCATTCAAATCTCATGTATTGAAGCGTTAACAGTTTTTGCTTTTGAATTTAATGGTTGCTTTTCATGGCATACAGAACTCCTGCTATTGCTTTGCAACAAGAACTCTACATTTAAGAGATCTTTGCTTTTGCAGTGCAACAAAAACTCGTGCTTTTGCATTGCAACAAGAAATCGTGCATTCTTTTGCATTGATATCTGTTTTTGCATTGCAACAAGACTAATGCATTTAGGAGATGCGTGCTTTTGCATTGCAACAAGAACTCGTGCACTTGAGACATAAGTGGTTTTGCATTGCAATAAGAACTCGAGCTTTTAAGAGATGCGTGCTTTTTTGCATTGCAACAAGAACTCGTGGATTTAGAGATGCGTGCTTTTGAATTGCAACAAGATCTAGTGCATTTAAGAGATACGTGCTTTTGTATTGATATGTGCTTTTTCATTGCATACAATTCTTTTTTATTGAAGCTTTAACTGCTTTTGAAAAACAATACATAACTCGTAGTGCAGTGGTGTTCTTGTATTTAATGGTTGCTTTTCATGACATTACAGATTTTCTGCTTTTGTATTGCAACCAGAACTCGTGCATTTAAGAGATCTGTGCTCTTTGCAGTGCAACAAAAACTCGTGCTGTTGGAATGCAACAAGAACTCGTGCATTTAAGAGATCTGTGCTCTTTGCAGTGCAACAAAAACTTGTGCTTTTGCATTGCAAATTTGCATTGATATCTGTTTTTGCATTGCAACAAGACCAATTCATTTAAGAGATACATGCTTTTGCATTGCAACAAGAACTCCTGTATTTAAGAGATACGAGCTTTTACATTGCTACAAGAACTCGTGCATTCATAAAAATACTCATGCAAATGAGATTTTGCTTCTGATTGCAAAATGGCATAAGAACTCTAGCACTGAAGATAACTACTTTTGCAATGCATAAAATAAGTCGTAGTGAGATGTGAGATAACTTATGTGAGATAAGTTCTTTTGCATTGATATGAGTTTTTGTATTGCAGAACTCTTGCTTTTGTATTGCAACAAGAATTTGTGCATACGTGGGGGGATACGTGCTTTGCATTATTTGTGCACTGCAACGAGACTTATGCATTTAAGAGATGCGTGCTTTTGCATTGCAACAAGAACTCGTGCATTTAAGACATAAGTGGTTTTGCATGGCATTGCATTAAGAACCCTTGTATTTCAGCGATACGTGCTTTTGCATTGCAATACGAACTCGAGCTTTTAAGAGATGCATGCTTTTTTTTGCATTGCAACAAGAACTTGTGGATTTAGAGATGCGTGCTTTTGAATTGCAACAAGATCTCGTGCATTTAAGAGATACGTGCTTTTGTATTGATATGTGCTATTTTATTGCATACAATTCTCTTGTATTGAAGCTTTAACTGCTTTTGAAAAACAATACATAACTCGTAGTGCAGTGATCTGTGCTTTTGAATTTAATGGTTGCTTTTCATGGCATTACAGAACTTCTGCTTTTGCATTGCAACCAGAACTCGTGCATTTAAGAGATCTGTGCTTTTGCAGTGCAACAAAAACTTGTGCTTTTGCATTGCAACAAGAACTTGTACATTTAATAGATGCATTCTTTTGCATTGATATCTGTTTTTGCATTACAACAAGACTAATGCATTTAAGAGATGCATGCTTTTGCATTGCAACCAGAACTCGTGCATTTGAGGGATATGTGCTTTGCATTATTTGTGCTCTGCAACAAGACGAATGCAACTCAAGAATGAGTTCTTGATGCAATGCAAAAACAGACAGCAGGTGGCAGCATGTCATTGTCTTAGTGAGAGAGTTACTTGATTCCTTAAAATACACTGAATCAAAAACAATGCGGTTCAGCTGTAGATTTGTTTCTGATAATTTCTATTTAGGCCTATATGCGTTATTTAAAATAATAAAATAAATAAATTAACGCATGACCAAGTGTTCAAAACGCTGGCAGAGAAGGGGTCATGTTTGGGGGAACAACATGATAGGCTATTTTTGAGTTTAATGCACAAAACTGCGTGACCATATAGCAGCTACATTCAGAAATGGAAATTACGAATGCATTAATGTTTTGTTTTGAATTTCAGAAAAGTCGATTGAATATTTACAGCTTTGTATCTCGTTATTTTTTTTTCCGAATAGTAAAGTGTCTATCCAAGTATCATACTGATCAAATATCGAAGCTATCTCTATCTAATAGTCTACTTCAAAGATTGAATGAAATTATTGATTGTTAAAATATGCCTATATATATATATATATATATATGCTAGTAGCCTACATAACTTTATTAATATTATTATTATTTATTATTATTATTGGGCTATTATTATTATTATTAGTAGACAATTTACAAATTGCACCCAGGCTTTATAGGTCAACGGTGTTATGGCTATCATACAACATGAAGTTCATAATAGGCTACAACAGGTGAAAAAAATACAAAAACCAAAACACTTTTGTATACATCCCATGAAATCACCTTTCTTTCTTTCTTTCTTTCTTTCTTTCTTTCTTTCTTTCTTTCTTTCTTTCTTTCTTTCTTTCTTTCTTTCTTTCTTTCTTTCTTTCTTTCTTTCTTTCTTTCTTCTTCTTCTTCTTCTTCTTCTTATTATTATTATTAGGCTATTGATATTATTAAAATTAAATGAAACGATCACTTCACTGCTGTATGAACCACTTTCGGAACGGATCGCCGGACCGCATCGGCATGTGAAAGCTTTAATCGGTTAACCTGGGTACGAAAAAAAAATACACACCACATGCGCACTGCAAACGGAGGAGCCTATGTCTGAAACGGGTGATAGGCTAATTTTTGGGTGGGACACATGCAGCATTTTCCAATATTGAGGGGTACACGTCCCCCAACCTTATTGAAGCCTAATAATAATAATAATAATAATAAAAAAAAAAAAAAAAAAATATATATATATATATATATATATATATATATATATATATATATATATATATATATATATATATATATATATATATATATATATATAGACAGAAATATTTTAACAATCAATGATTTCATTTGATCTTTGAAGTAGACTATTAGATAGAGATAGCTTCGATCAGTATGATACTTGGATAGACAATTTACTAATCGAAAAAAAAGCGAGATACAAACCTGTAAATATTCAATCGGCTTTTCTGAAATTCAAAACAAAATATTAATGTATTCGTAATTTCCATTTCTGAATGTAGCTGCTATATGGTCACGCAGGTTTGTGCATTAAACTCAAAAATAGCGTATCATGTTGTTCACTCGAACATGACCCCTTCTCTGCCAACGTTTTGAACACTTGGTCATGAGTTTATTTATTTATTTTTATTATTATTATTTTAAATAACGCATATAGGCCTAAATAGAAATTATCAGAAACAAATCTACAGCTGAACCGCATTTTTTGATTCAGTGTATTTTAAGGAATCAAGTAACTCACTCATTGAGACAATGACAAGCTGCCACCTGCTGTCTGTTTTAGTTTCATATTAAACGTATCACTTCATGCCATATATTTGGATTAACGTGACGTTCATACATTTGATAAAGTTGCCCCTGGACATGAGTTTATGGAAGTAGGCTAAAGACTACCACCGCTTAATAGAACATATTTTTTCTTTTGCTGTCATTATTGTTTTTGGAAGTTACATTAAAATGCAATGGTCTGGTATCAGCGTCAGTAGGCTGTACTTATTGTATTTCGGCCACACCACAAGGTGTCACTGTGACCTCAACGCTTCACCCTCGCCTACTCTGAGCTCGATTGCTATGTCGGAGGTAAACCCCGCCCTCCTCATTACCCTACGCACGAATAAATGTTGGAAGAAATAAATGCATAAATAAATAAATAAATAAATAAATAAATAAATAAATAAATAAATAAATAAATGTAGAAAGGAATAAATGTGGAAATAAATAAAAACAGAAATATTTTTTTTATAAATAAATAAAAGAATAAATAAATATATATGGAAATAAATAAATAAATACATAAATATGGAAATAAATGTATAAATAATTATTCATTTTTGTTTTTTTTGCTTTTCTATGTACATTTATTTATATATTTATTAATTTATTTTTTATTTTTTACATTTCTATGTATATTTATTTATATATTTATTTATTTTTAATATTGGCAGCCCTGACATTCCATATGAACCAAACGATGTCAGGTTCTGTTGTTTCAGCAAGCGCTCTGTGTAAAACAGATCTTGTGTTTTTTTTTCAATTTACAATATGTCATATAAACTTGAACTTAAATTTACATCAAGCATTTGTTTGAGGAAAAAAATAAATAAACGTGTTCGCATTTAAAACAGTACAAACTCACATCATGTCAAGTAAGAAAAATAAAAAAATTAAATAAAATAAAAAATAATTACAGGGGCTGACAAAACAACATAAGTGCTTCAAGCGTGTTTAAGACCATATAGGACTGTAAACTCAAAGAGCAAGAGACATTGTTTCATATAACTCGTTTATGGACTGGTTTTCTTCCGATAACACCTTTAGAGATGCTATATAATTTTTAATTTCGTTCTTAAAACAGTTTATGTTGGGCTTGTTGTTATTCCACTTATTTTTGTGTATATGATACTTTCCCATAATGAAAATAATGTTCACCATTTTAGAAACCTTTTTTGACATACCATCCATATATATCATCACTTGAAATTTGTTTCAAATAACTCCTCAAAGAGTTATTGATCCCAATATTTAATCATCGATAAACATCCTTCCAAAACCCCATTGTGACTGAACAAGAGAAAAAAAGGTGTTCAATTGTTTCGTGTTCTGTCATACAAAAAACACATGGATTGACTTCAAAATTGAACCTTTTCCTTAGGTTTTCAGCAGCAGGATAAATATTATTTATTAATTTGAACTGAATTTCTTTTACCTTGGGTGAAATTGGACATTTAAGATAGCTACAACTAGTCTTTGTTAATGTAACTTGTGTATTTTTGCCGCAACAATTTTGGTGTCAGAAAGTGAGGATTCCTTGGATGTGCCTTTTTGGACCCTGAGAGTGGACGGTGACTGATCATCCTGGACGTTAGAGTCATAGCCTTACCCCGACTGATTAAGGGAGAAGGGCCGGCTGCTCTAGGGGTTCTGGAGGGTCCAACCACTGGAATAAGAGAAAATGAACCCGAGGTGGCAATGGGACACTCTGATAAGAGACAAATCCAAAATTATGGGAATTTTAATGTGAATTTGGTTAAACTAAGATAAACCTATGAAACTAAGGGATAAACCATAGGGGAGGTCTGATTCTGTGGCGATTGCAACGTGGTTTGATTTGTTTATGTTGAGAAACTAAAATCACGTTGGCAGTGAAAAGGGCAGAGTTGTCCTTGTGGTTTGATTTGTTTATGTTGAGAAACTAAAATCACGGAGAGTGAGAAGGGCTGAGTGGTCCTTAAGGCGTTTGAGTAAGCGTCCTTCCCATCTGTCCTGGGATCAGATCTGTACAGAGACGTCCAACAGATTAATAGCGTGCACGCGAACAGCCACAGAAACAGACTGCCACTATCGAAAATCCCAAAGAAGCTAGCAGAATATGATACACCGGTATTTTGTCAAATGAAAAAATTATATGGCCAGAGATGCATGGGGGATATAGAGAAATTAATTAAATATCATGATTTCCAAAAGAAAAGAAACGCTGTGAGTCAACAGGATGAGAGGGGTGAAAGAATCTGTTGAGGAGAGGAGACAAATCTAAGGGCTTTTGTGGGGGATGTGTGTGTGAGAAATGCAAACTAACAGTGTTGAATGAAATTGATAGCAGGGAAGGACATTTTTTTTGTCTGATTACAAAGAAGCCACAGCTGTTTAAAGATCATTGGTGAGTATGAACTTTGATTATGGATAACAGTTTGTGATAACAAAATTAGAGCTAACAAGGGCTGTTGTGGGAAATGTGTGTGAGAAATGCAAATGAAGATTGTTATAAGAAGCAGATAACAGGGAAAGGAAGATGTTGTCTGATCACATAGAAGCTACACCTGTTAAAGATCATTGGTGAGTATGAACTTTGATAAGCTATGGATAACAGTTTGTGATAACTAAATTAGAGCTAACAATTTGAGAGACATGATCAGTAACTTGATCAAGCCGGATAAAGATTTTGAGACGAGAGAGCAAATGCTGTAAGCAGCTCTGCTCTGAAGCCAGCAATTTAAAGAAATAAGCAGAACTTATTAATAAAATGGGCAGCAATGTTTTAATTATGTTCAGAAAATTATACGGCAATATAACTGCTACAAATTAATTGAGAACAAGAGAAATTCAAATTTCTAGATGTTAGTGCATAATGAATAATGAATAATCATGGGTTGTAAAATGGGTGGAATGCCATTAAACCCTGAAGTAAAGATCCCAGTAACTAAGGGATTCTGATAACATTAAACCCTGAAGGAAAGATCCCAGTAACTGTGAGAATCTGATAGCTAAATGTGATTTTTGTTTTGAAAAAGCAGATGAAAGATACCATGAATTGCTGAATGACACAAGAGAGTTTTAATTGTGGTCAGCAGGGCTGTGTCCACTCACCCATAAGGTGTCGAAGGTGTAACAAATGAGGCCATACACTAAACCCAGTAAAAAGAAAGAAACAAAGATTTAAACTCTGTCTAAGAAAATAATGAAATAACAATAGGGTTATAATAAATATGTTCTTGCTCTTCTCACTTTTGCAAAACTCTGATAATGCTTATTGGACTGAATATTGGGTTGTTGAAATAACTATAGGTAAGTTAATATGTTGGAAACCCTAGAAGTTGATGCTTTGGTTTCAAAAGATAAGCTTGTGCTGAGCTGTAATAAAATTATTTGCTTATCTGAATCTGGCACCACCACATCATTTCTGGTGCTGTGGCCTAGCTTGAGTAACACACTCAATCTGAGGGTGATTTGAAAGTGTGATTTCAGTCTAAGTATAGAGTTTAAATGGAAAATGTCTGAAGTTTATTTGAAAACAATTTTAATTTCTAACCAGATCTTACTAGCTTGTGTAAACAGTGAAAAGTTGCAGTGCAGATGAAGATGCAGTGTGCCAGCCCTGAAGGCCTCAGAGCATCTCTCTCTCATTCAAACCCAGTACAAAGCTGTTATCTGAGCATGTGTCATAAGTGATGAGATACTTATGGTTAAGCACAGGGCATCAGTTGAAAATCATAGAGACAATGATTTGATAAAAAGGACATTTTTGACTAATAGTTAAAGGATTGCCATGGAGGGCAATGATAGATATTTTGATGAAACAAAATGAGATGTTTTTACAAAATGAGATGTGTTTACAAAATGAGATGTTTTTAAAATATAGAACTGAAAATGTTGTGTCTGATCTAAGCCTTTACCATGTACAGGACTGATGCTCCCCTTTAGAAAAATCACAAAGGTAGCAGAACAGTTGTTCTGGCTAAATTCACTGAGTGGTGGATTTTAGTGATTTAGATGTATTGTGATAATTAACCTGTCTCCATGTTCTACCTATAGTAAGCAGACCAGATGGCTCTAGTGACTCTTGAATGCACTCTATGCAAAGCTCCAGAAAACATGATACTGTTGAGGGTCCCAAAAAAAAAATTCAAGCGATGACCAATGTGCGTGAGATGATTGGTAAGAAGGGTAATATCCTCTCTTGGCCAGCAGGGGGACAACCTAAGCCAGGGTTTCATCGACATTGGGGGCACCTCCAAGAAGGGGGGTGTTTTTATGTGAGGTGTGTATGAGAGTTGAGCAGATATCATAAAGGGAGGAGTTGGCCAACCCAGTTGTTTCACCGTTCATCACTAAGATCATTAACCACTCCCTTCTGGTTGGTGATATTCCATCTGCGTTAAAAACAGCTGTCATCAGACCTCTACTGAAAAAAACAAGGATGGATCCAGATGTTCTCTCCAACTACAGGCCCATTTCAAATCTGCCATTCCTATCAAAGGTTCTGGAAAAAATAGTGGCAGCACAACTTCAAGCTCATCTCAAACACAATAACCTGTTTGAAAAGTTTCAGTATGGTTTCCGCCCTGGCCATAGCACAGAAACAGCATTGGTCAGGATCACGAATGACCTCCTGATGGCAGCAGATGCTGGCTCCCCACCTCCACTCGTCCTACTAGACCTAACAGCTGCATTTGATACAGTAGACCATAACATTCTCCTCCACCGCCTGAAATACACCATTGGACTCTCAAAGGGTGTCTTGAGTGGTTTGCTTAAATACCTTACTGGCAGAACTGAGTACGTTGCCCTGGGCAAAGCTAAATCACTCACCCATAATGTCACCTGCGGGGTTCCTCAGGGCTCTGTGCTGGGTCCCACACTTTTCTCTGTTTACATGCTCCCCTTTAGAAAAATCATTAGCAGACATGGTATATCGTTCCATTGTTATGCTGATGACACACCTTTGTAATGATCACCTTTGTAAGACATCATTCTTCCACCTCAAGAACATCGCCAAACTCCGTCCAACACTCAGCCTGGCAGATGCAGAGAAGCTTGTCCATGCCTTTGTCTCATCCAGGCTGGACTACTGTAATGCACTCCTCATCGGGATCTCTGGCAAAAGCATACAGCGACTGCAGTACATCCAAAACAGCGCAGCCAGGATCTTGATGAGGGTGCGCAAGCATGAACACATCACCCCCATCCTTAAATCTCTTCACTGTGTAAGAGAGAGAGAGAGAGAGAGAGAGAGAGAGAGAGGCTGCTTGTGGAGGCGGGGATGGTACAGTGTCTGTAATCGGCCATGTTAGAGCTGAAACAAAACCAAAACAACCCAGCTGACTTTTCTAAAGACAACTTAATAGTGAACAGACATGATTTGAAAAAGGTTAAGAAACCATGTAGAAGCAAATTTCGAGAATGAGCAGTTCATATTTATGCCCTGATTGAGCATAGTGTTTTAACACTACAGATGGGTTAAGCCAAATGACAAACTTTAAAAAGAAGCAAATTATTCTGAGTGATTCTGATAAAAGATGATCCAGAACATGGGACGAGCTTTAAGTGGATTGATATCCAGCTTGGTCTGTTACTGGTAATAATGACTACTTTTGTCATTTATGATGAGGATTTGAATTACTCTCTGGATTAGTTAAAATAGTAAGCGTAAAAATTATAGACTTGAGGACAGAGACAAAATGAAAAATTGGCTTAAGTCATTATCTAAATTATCCAGAGAATCCATCATAATTATGAAAGGCCAGAGGGCGAACAAAGGAATATAAACTTTAAAATGAAATGTTTTATTTTTGTGTTTCCTCCATTAAATTGAGGCAGGACATTAATTTATCTAAAGAACTACAATTAATGTAAGAGAAAAACAAAAACAAAACAAGAGGCTGTGAGGCTTTCTGTGTGACTAGGATTGAGATGGAGGACAGTAATATTTTGCATTTCTGCAGAGCAGTGGACAGGTGTGCCGTAGGTGAGACAGAGGACTTCACGGTGAAGGTGGGACTGCATCAAGGATCAGCTCTGAGCCCCTTCTTGTTTGCAGTGCTGATGGACAGGCTGACAGAGGAGGTCAGACAGGAACTATGATGTTTGAGGATAACATTGTGATCTGTAGTGAGAGCAGGTGGACGAAAGTCTAGAGAGGTGAAGGTTTGCTCAGGAGAGAAGAGGAAAGAAGGTTAGTCGCAGCAGACAGAATACATGTGTGTGAATGAGAGGGAACCAAGTGGAACAGTGAGGTTCCAGGGAAAAGAGGTGAAGAAGTGTGTGTGTGCAGGCAGGTTGGAATGGGTGAAGAAAAGTGTCAGGTCTGTTGTGTGAGCGTTACAGCAAGAATGAAAGGGAAGGTGTGCAGAACAGTAGTGAGAACAGTGATGATGTACGGTTTGGAGACAGTCGCACTGACGAAAAGACAGGAGGTTTAAGGAAGACCAAAGAGGAGGTTTATGGATGTAGTGAAGGAGGAGCATGAAGGTAGGGAAAGAAGGAAAAAGAAGATTCAAGACATTGAAAGGAAAATGTACTTTAAAATCCTTAATAATTGGAAAGATTTTGATAAAGAATTTGGTATTGAATATGATTAAGAATAAAGAGAAATAAGTGAAAGATGAGTGAACGAGCTGATTGAATGTAATACGAATAGATAATTATGTTGTTTTGATGAAAAGTTTTCAACATTAACAAATTTAGGTTTATGTTATAAATGGTTAGATATGATGAGTGAAATTGCAGTTGATGGAAACAGTAATTTTTAACAAAAACAGGGTGGTTTGTAAAAGAATTGTGTTGAAACAACGAACTGGAGGAAGTATGACAAGAATATGATGTTCAGTGAGAAACTGGGAGCATTTAGATCTGAATATAAACATGAAGTTGAGATAGAGAGGATAATGACAACAATGACAGATGCACAAAAGAGAATCAGTGCATTTCAAACATACGGCCTGCATGGGCAGAGGAGTCCTCTGAACTGTGGGCAAAGCACAAACTGAAGGATGTTTATATGGAGATTTAAAGCGCTTAGATGGATTATTATCTATCTTACTTATTTTTTTGTCGTTTAGTTTGAGTTGGACAACATTGGGGTCTGTGATGATTTGGATTTATCAAGAGAATCAAAGATTGTTTTTCTTGCTTAAACATTGGGGGTATAAAAGCTTGGGCCTTCTTTTGTTCTAGTTAGTTCACACTTGTGGTCACCACGAGTATGGTTGCTTCAACTGTGGATTAATTTCTTGCAAGAAATTAAATCTTTAAAGACACTATTGGCTAAGGTTTGTCTCTTATTCAGAAATGCAATGGAGTTAAAGTATTTTTGCCGCAACACTTGATTATCTGTTATCTTTATTTTCGTTGGCTTTTTGATATCATAGAATAGTTTTTCTTTAAACACACTTCCAAGTATTTTGTTATTACATTTTCTTTCTCCAAATTTAAATTCACCAATCAAGATTTTTTCAAGATTCTACCAAGAATAGAGAGATCTCTCATGAGCCAATGATTAAGAGATTTTTTCATACTCTCTATTTTCCCTTAAATGTTTAGTTATTTTCTCTTATTTCTATCTTTAGATATTATTAATCCTAGGTATTTTAGTTCAGTTTTGACAGGTATGGAGTCTATTTGTTCAGCACATGGATGAAGACATAGTATTTCACATTTTTTCAGGTTTATACATAATCCTGAAGCTTTGGAAAAAAAACTGATATTATATCTAGGGCTTTTCTAATTAAAGATTTATATTTTAAAAAGATTACTGTGTCATCTGCAAATTGGCTTATTCGATATTCGTAATCGTGGTGTTGATTCCTTTAATTTGAGGGTGATTTACGATTAGATATGCTAGCATTTGTGTACATAAAATAAATAATTTAGGTGAAATAGGACAACCTTGTCTAATACCACGCAAAATCTTAATTTTTGGTGCCATTCCAGGGTTGAGGGAGATGTAACTATAAATATCATTATAAAACATTGGTAACACTTTATTTTGATGGTCCCTTTTAAACATTCTGTTGACTATAAGTAACGTTGCACCAACATGTCAACTAACTCTCATAAGAGTATCAGACAGTAGACTGTCTGCTTAATATCTGCTAACACTTTATTCCAATTGTCTTTCAACAGACATCATACTGACTAACTTTGCAACTACATATCAACTTATTCTAACCCTAACCCTACCAGTCTACTAACACTCTAATGATATTTAGTGGACATGTAGGTGCAACGCTACTTATAGTCAACAGAATATGTTAAAGGGACCATCAAAATAAAGTGAAACTAAAACATTTTTATGATTTTGCAGAACCCTTCTCCAAATCCGAATTTTTTGAGCACCGTAAACATGAAATCATATTCCACAGTGTCGAAAGCTTTGAAAAAATCTATGAATAAAACAAGACTATCTGATTGAATGAATGATTGGTAGTCCTTCATATCTAGAATCAGTCGAATATGATTATGAATATATCTTCCCTTTATAAAAGCTGATTGAGTTTTCCAATTACAGCATCAACAAATCTTTTTGAGGTTTTGGTAATAAGGTTATCAATCCTGTTTTCATTGTAAAGGGACAGACATCCTTCCTTAATACATTCCAAAAAAGCTTTATATAGTAACTTTTTAATATCTGCCCAAAAATGTTTTAGGAATTCAGATGTTAACCCATCTATTCCTGGGGATTTACCGTTTTTTATTTGTTTTAATGCAGTTTCAATTTCTATTATAGTTAATCCTTCTTTGAGTATGAGTATGTATTTTTCTATGTTTTCATCGTTTTTTTCAAATAAAAAGTCACAATCTGATTTGTTAAGATTTTGATTTATATATGTTACCATAAAAGAGACTAATTTCATCTTGGACTAATTTCTGATCTTCCATTGTTATTCCATTTATCATAAGTTTATATATATATTTTTTTACTTTGTTTTTGTTTTTCAAGTCCGAAGAAATAAGTTGAACTTTTTTCACCCTTTTCAATCCATCTAGCTCTTGATCTAACATAAGCTCCATTTGCCTTTGTTGTGTACATGTCATCTAATTGGGACTGCAATAACTTTAAATCAGTAATGTTGTCTAAGGATAATTGTACATTACTTGTTAGTTGATTGATTTTGTCAATTAGATCTTTTTGCTTCCATTTTCTTATACAGGACAGTTTTTTTTTACCTGTGTCAACTGCTATTTGTCTGGTTTAAACCATTCCCATTTACTGATATCACTCATGTCTAGCTTTTCAACCTCTGGGATAAGAGACTTCACCTGTTCACAAAATTCAGCATTTTTTAAGAAATTATTTAACTTCCAGATATTTGGAGAATTTAATTGCTGTTTGATGTTAATAGGTTTAGACTAATCATGCTGTAGCATCCAATCAATATTGAGAAGGCCAGAACTGATGGTTAAGTGAATTTTATTGCCTTCCTTGTAACCAACGTAAGAGCTGAGTAAAAACAAATAAACCATGCATTACCATCACATTTCGAACGTTACACAGCTCATTACATTAGTTTCAATCCGATAGCATTACAAAGTTACACATTTTATGATAAACATTTTAAATTTTAAAACAACTTCACATTGATTGTTTGGTTATTAAAGCCATAAACGCATATCAAAATATAATGTTTGTCATTTATCTCCACAACCACCATTAACCAGTGGCCTTCAGTATCTTTTTTATGATCCATTATGTTACCTGGAAATCTATTAAATAGTATCATGGCTCCTGCTTAATGTGATGTTCCATGTGCAAAGAATTTGATTGAATTTTCCAAAATTTTTCATTGTCCATAACAGAATGAGTCTCCTGTAAAAAGATGCATTGCGATTTCTGATCCTTACAAAACAAAAAAAAGGCTATACGCCTTGTAACATTCACTGATATAAAAGAAAGTATGGTTGTTCTAAATGCGCTTAACCTGTTTTTTGCAGGAATGAACATGTTGTCAAAAATATGTAACATATCAGTAAATATGGAAAAAAACCAAACAAACATCAACTCGTAATTTAAGTCCTTTAACCCCTTTTAGCAGTTAAATCTATTAAACTTTCACCTGGTAAGATTCATACTAACAGAATATGTTTAAATAAAATACCTGAGAGTTTCTTTCTGTTAAACTTAAATCTTACCATGTTACTGAATTTTTGCTCTGAATAAGCAGAAAGTGTCTGAGCATTTGCTTACTACACAGTACTTAGGGGTCAACTCTGTGTCCATCGATGAGAGCATATCCTTCTCTTAGGGAGGCCTTTTTTCCATTTCTTCTGGCCAAAGCTTTGCACGAGCCTCATGATCTTCTTTTGAGAAGTCCTCCTTGAACTGAATGTTCATCTCTCTGCACACTCTTGCCTCTCTTGATCTTCTCCTTACTTCATCATGGACAGTTCTTAAGGCAAACTGGATAATTACAGGTCTGGGCATCTTGTTGGTAGCTGCATCGTTCTTCTTTCCCAAGCGGTGCACTGTGTCAACTGACTCACAGAGTTTCTCCACGGACACTGGGATCACTCTTGTATGGATGCCGATCACAGTCTCTCTTGTATCCTCTTTGTCTTTTTCAGGAAGGCCCATCTGCTTCAGTGACGCATTTTCTTTTTTCAACAGCAACATTTCTTCCTTCAATTTGCTTATTTCTTCCCTATTTTCTCTAACTGCTTGTGTATTAGCTTCCATTCGACTTTCAAAAGCTTTCAGTCAGTCATCTTGTTCATCAAATCTCTTTATCAAAGTTTGAATTGCATCTAAGATGGTTTCATTAGATATCTCACCCGGCTGTTTTCCCACATCTTGATTCTTTGGTTTCATTTTCTTGGGATTTGGGCTAGGCAAAGGTTTGTGGTCATGAGACATTTTCCGATTTTCTTTCTCCATTGCCTCTATTTCTTCTTCCTCACATGCCTCGCGCAGGGACGTCAGGTTATAGTCGTGGTCTGTTAGCAGTTGAGCTTTAGCCACTTTGCTAGCGTTAGCCATCTCGTTCACATTGCAGAACAAGAAAAACAGAGTAAAGGTTGTCAGCTTTGAAAAATAGAACTCCGTGGGGCTGGGATTCGTGCAGTTCTTATGTGAAGTTGCTGGGATTTTTTCTGACGGAGATTAAATGTTTAGCACGATTTCAAGACTTTAATAACGGAGCCTGCAAAAACGGAGCCTGCTCACTCTGCCATCATAACTTTTCCCCCGGATCTCATATTTGCAGAGGCAGCGTGTAGATCACGGGGTTGAGTCTAGTGGCTCAGATCGCGCGTTTGCCGAGGCATCGCGTAGATTATGGGTCTGCATCTAAAATAAGAATCAAAGTCTAATATATGCGTGGGGAATTGAGCAGACAGAAATTTCCCTCTCTCTCTCTCTTATGATTGTGTGGAAACTAATTATGTGTGGTTCTATATCTATGGTTCCATTTATAAAATTGAGAAGAAAAAAAAAACAATTATATATTCATATATATATGAATATTCCGTCTGTCATGTTGACCAAGTTTTTTATCTAAATGTTTTCTGATGCAATTAAATGTTAATACTCATCTGAGTTGATGTATCTATTAACACGATATTCAGCCTCTTCCAGACTCTTCCAGTTTTTACTTGTCTGGTTGATATTTGACTGCATTTAATTCTGGGGAATTAAATGATAAATACTTTTCAGAAGATTATCTGTATTGATACTGTAACGAACAAAAAAAAAACATGAAAGACTTGCTGTACGGTCAAACTGTTCTTTTTATTCACATGAGCACTCGTGTGGCCAATGCTCTTGCCTCACAACAAACAAAGTTCCTGAACCATCCCGACGGTCTCCTGACTCGCTGAGAACGCAGTTGCCCTTCTTGTGTATCTGAAGCGGGGCTATATGAATGCGAGTTTTGCCGCCCAAGAACTGGGGTGGCTGCGCATATGGGTCTATCAGAGGACTGGAAATGCTCGAATTGGGTCCTGGCCCACCTGCTGGTTAGGTACAACCATAGAGGAGGTACAACTGCTGAGGCTGCAGCAGCACTTCCTCTATAAGGTGCCAATCTGTCTCGGTGCACGGCCAACTTCCTACCCCTCGGAGGCAGCTGAACACTGTAAACAACTTCTCCAATTCTCTCCAGAACACTGCACGGCCCAATCCACTTGGAGTCAAGTTTAGGGCACCTGCCCTTCTTTCTCTGAGGGCTGTACACCCACACCAGCTCTCCTGCTTTGAAATGCCGCCCTTTTGCTTTCAAAAGCGGTCCCCGCTTTTAACAACTGCTTCCTTGCAAAATTATTAGCATATTCAGGGCCCGGGGGCACAGCAGGGGCATCAGGTGGCCTCCCGAAAGCCATTTCCCCCCGAAACGGCTGAACATGCCATCCACCAACGCGTTTACCACAGTCTCGGCTTCTTAGTCAGGCTTCAGACCATTTAGTGAAATAATCCATAGCCGTCACCACAAACCTGTTACCCCTCTCTGAACATGGAAAAGGACCCATTACAACCACCCCACTCTCTCCATTGGGCCTCCTACTGGGAGTTGTTGCAAAGGAGCCAGGGACTGGCCAGGCGGGCCCTTGCGGGCAGTGCAAACATCACACCGCCTACAGAAATCCTCCACATCTCTCCTTATAAGTCCCCAGTAAAAACTGTCTGACACGTTTAAGTGTTTTTGAAACTCCAAAGTGTCCAGACCCCACCATCCCGTGGGCAGCCCTGATAACGACCCTCATCGGCAAAGCACGGCCGACGAGAAAGAGCGTCTGCATTTGTTTGACCTGACCCTGGACGGTGTACCACTCTCATGTTGTATGCCTGAAGTTCCTCAATCCAGCGCGCCAGCTGGCCCTCTGGCTCTTTGAAAGACATTAGCCATTGGAGAGCTGAATGATCAGTATGTACAGTGAAAGGTAGCCCTCACAGGTAATACTTAAAGTGTCGAACTGCAAAAAGCACTGCAACAAGTTCCCGTCTAGTGACACAGTATCTGCGTTCAGCCTTGTAGGCTACAACTCACTCTCCCCCATCCCCCAACTGAGAGAGAACCGCCCCCATACCCACATTACTGGCATCCGTGTCCAGAATGAAGGGCTGTGCCAGGTCAGGAGGAACCAATACAGGAGTTGTTACCAGAGCCTGTTTCAGGGAGGCAAAACAGCTTTGACATTCCTCAGTCCAAGTGAAGGACTTATCCTTCTTCAGCAGGCGGAACAGTGGGTCCGCGATTCTGGAAAAACCCTGCACAAACCTCCTGTAATAGAGGCCAACCCCAAAAAACTTTTGAGCTGCTGGGAGGTTGTAAGAGTGGGACCGTTGCTTACTGCCCGCACCTTCGCTTCCATTGTGCCAATCCCCGGAGAAATGTCATTTTTTTAAGAAAGAGGTGGCGTTTTTGGGGCACAAGCTGGGGGCCAGCTTGTGCCCCAAAAACGTCAGCTCTCTCTTAAAAAAATGACATTTCTTCGGGTGCAGCTTCAAGCCAGACTCGCTTATTCGAACCAGCACCCGCCTGAGGGCCTCCAACGAGAACTGAAATGATCTGCCATGGACCAGGATGTCATCCAGGTACACCAGACACTCTGACCATGGAATACCCGAAAGCAACCTGTCCATTAACCTGGCAAAAGCGGCGGGTGCATTGCAGAACACCTTGAACTGCCATAGCCCCCTGCTCGTACAAAAAGCAGTTTTCCGTCTGGCATCAGGAGCAAGTGGTACCTGCCAATAACCAGTGCGCAGGTCCAGTGAACTCAAAATTCTTCAGCCACAGTTCCTTCAAAGCAAGCAACCCCTCCCCCTCCTTGAGAGGCTGAAATGGAATGACATTTTCCTGCCCATACCTGCTGGAGAGGCTCGAGGCCGTCTCTAAAGGAGACTTTGTGGCCACCCCGGGGAAGATGTCAGCTGTGGTGTGGGGTAACGTGGTAGGGAAAACCTGTTGTGGACTTGCGACAACGGTGGGGTGGGTTTGTGAGTGCAGTGTGTGGTGGTCAAAACTAGGATCCTCAGATGCAGCTGCTGCATCCAGCAGACCTGTAAAAGACATATCAACATTACTTCCAGTGGACATGATAACGTCAGGACCCCCTTCAAAAAGGAGCAGGCCATCTCTCAGGTCTAATTCGCAGCCTGCACTTCTAAGAAAGTCCAGCCCAAGAATACTGGGATCGTGGACTGCAGCCACCCACACTGAATGACGCAATATCTTTCCCCCTACAGTCAGCCCCACCACGACTTTACCCTTCATTGGCGCCAGTTTACCATTGGATGGAACTACCTCTGGTCTTATAACTGTCACAGTTGATCCTGTATCCACCAATGTTAAACATGGAACCCCCTCCACCAAAGTTGGCACATGACAAAAATCACTAACACATATTCGTCCCACCACAAACACGGACTCCTTTGGCCCACATTCCCCCTTCCACCTACAGTCCTAGAACATCTTCCCCATGTCCCTCTCTTGAGACTCCTACTGGTGATAACTCATATTGGGGATGAGCGTTGGGGGTCCGCATGGCCCCGATCATGCAGACCCCGTCCCATTTCCCTGTTTACTGTCCAGCTTTGGACACTGACGTACTAAATGTCCATTCTGCCCACAACAAGTAATGGCCTGTATGAATTGGTCTCTTGCCAGCTCTCCTTGAATTGACGCGGCATGTGGGCATATATTCGCAGAGTCAAATTTTCAATATAATTTGCCAGGACTCTCATTTGCTCTCCTGGCTGCCTGCGTCTATTACTCAGTTCAGAACGCAGGAGCCCAGGCTGCTCAAATTGCCCAAAACGCCGTCTCAGTGCTCCGACAAGTGCGTTGTAATTGTGTCTATCTTCAGGGTTAAGCAGTAACAAAGAGTTCAGAGCATCATCTGTGAGACACATAGCCAATTCAAGAGCTTTGCGGTCCTCTGACCAGTTTGGAGCATGAGCCAACAGTTTGAACAGTGCATGAAAAGCTTCCTAGTCAGCTTTACCAGTGAATTTGGGGGGTTTTACTGCCACCACCGCCGCCGCGGCAGTGCTGGCGCCACCATGATCATTCATGTCGGATGGCAGCGCAGCATTCACGGATTGCGTGGATGTAACTTTGACTCCTCTGAGACTCCAGCAGCGTCCAATGTGATAACTTTTGGCCTGCTGTACATGAGACCCTTGCAGTGATGGCTCAAGACCAAGGGGTTCTCCCAGAGGGGAAATCCTTTTGCATGATCAGCCTTCGTGCCTTGGTGATGTGGCAGAATCCTTGGTTTCTGTCCCAAGGACCGGTGTTGGGGGCTCATTGTCGTTACCTGATGCTAACGACGGATGCATCCCTCACCGTCTGGGGGGCGATCATGAGTGGATCGCGTATATAAACCACAAAGGGGGTCTGCACTTGTGCCCACTATGCAAATTGGCACACCAGATTCTCTTGTGGTTCTATGGGAGGTTGCATTATACATCCCAGGGCATGTAAATCATGGAGCAGATTTCCTGTCGAGGCAGGGATTGACACCCGGGAAGTGGAGATTCCACCCTGAGGTGGTGGAGCTCCTTTGGCTTTTCCAGCCCCTCTGATGTTGGATGCCATGGTGCAGACGTGGCCGAGGCTGCGTGTGTATGCCTTTCCCCTGGTGCTGCTCCCAGGAGTTCTGGAGAGTGAACGCCGGGACGGAGTATGGTTATAACCGTGGTGTGGCTTCGACTCTGGGTTCTCGAGTGCTTGTGATATAGTGTGCGCTAAGATTTCACACAGACAGGCACTTGGTATTATGGCAGAGTGGGTATTGAGTTCCTGCAGCGTTTCGACGTAGTGTGAGCTCCCTTGAAAGCGAACGTCTCAGGGAGCTCCCTGTCGAAGAGTCCTTCAACACTAACTTACTATACATTCTCATTGACTGCCCTTTTGATTCCCATTACAAGCCAAAAGTTTCACTAAAGGTTTAAACATTTCTTTTTTTTTTTGTTCTTTTTTTTCATGTTATGGATATTCAGACATCCATATTTGACCTACTGAACATATTTTTGGACGAAGAGTCCTCAAACATTAACTTACTATACATTCTCATTGACTTCCCTTCTGATTCCCTTTACAAGCCAAAAGTTTCACTAAAGGTTTTTTTTTTTTTCATGTTATGGATGTTCAGATGTCATATTTGAACTTCTGACTATATTTTTGGCCCAAGAGTCCTTAACACTAAAATTTTAACTATACATTCTCATTGACTTCCCTTCTGATTCCCATTACAAGTTCCACTAAAGTTTTTTTTTTTTTCATGTTATGGATGTTCAGACTTCCATATTTGACCTAATGAACATATTTTTGGCCCTAGAGTCCTTAAACACTGCCTTACGATATATACTAATTGACTTCCCTTCTGATTCCCATTGCAAGCCAAAAAATCCACTAAAGGTTTAAAAAATTTTTTTTTCATGTTATGGATGTTCAGACATTCATATTTGACCTTCTGAACATATTTTTTGCCCAAGAGTCCAATAACACTAATTTTCTATACATTCTCATTGACTTCCCTTCTGATTCCCATTACAAGTTCCACTAAAGTTTTTTTTTCTCTTCATGTTATGGATGTTCAGACGTCCATATTTGACCTACTGAACATATTTTTGGCCCAAGAGTCCTTAAACCCTAACTTACTATCCATATTAATTGACTTCCCTTCTGATTCCCATTACAAGCCAAAAGTTGTACTAAAGGTTTAAACATTCCTTTTTCCCCCCCTTCATGCTATGGATGTTCAGACGTCTATATTTGACCTACTGAACATATTTTTGGTCCAAGAGTCCTTAAACACCAACTTACTATACATTCTCATTGACTTCCCTTCTGATTCCCAATACAAACCAAAAGTTCCACAAAATATATTTTTTTCTTTTTTTCATTATGGATGTTCAGACGTCCATATTTGACCTTCTGAACATATTTTTGGCCCAAGTGTCCTTAAACACTAACTTACTATACATACTAATGAACTTCACTTCCCAAGCCAAGGTTTTTTGAAATTTAAAACTTTACATGCACATAACTTGTACAAGAAATAACAGCAATAGAACATAAAAAATATTTAGTGGGGATATTCTTGTATCTCTCAAAGGGCATTTGACACAGTAGACCATAAATTATTAACCATGAAATTACTTAAATATTTTATTTTATATGTTATGGATGTACAGAAGTCCATATTGGACCTATTGTACATAGTTTTTGCCTAGAGTCCTTAAACACTAATTTACTATATATACTAATTGACTTCCTTTCTGATGCCCATTACTAGCTAAAAGATCCACTAAAGTTTTTTTATGGTAATTTTATTAATATTTATTACATATGGCTATACAGAAGTCCATACTGAACATAGTTCCCTTTCGTTCAGTCACTACGACGTAACGTTAGTGACTAAAGAATGGGGGTTTCGCTTAGAAGCCTATCATCTTCGAGCTTAGAGAAAACGGCCAATGGCGTGCCAATGCCATGGGCATGCAGAATTTGCATACGTAACTCCGCCTCACCGTGTGAGTATATATGGAGGTACGTAGCAACATCGCATTATGTTTCTGCTTTCGGAGCCAAGAGGACCTACCTCTTCACTCCTACAGCCTCTGAGACTCTGTCAGCTTCTTCGAGACGAGCAGCTTTCCGGTCGGTGTTGGTGTAATGGCGCGTTCCAGTGATTGCATACTTCCTGCCTGCTGATCTGTGCAGTGGTCTGTTTGACAGCTGGTGTGTGTTTCCCTGGGCGCTTCGGCATCGACTGCGAGGCTTCCTCTCACAAAAAGAGCTTGCGCGTGGCACGTCTTTTTCAAGGCGGTTCGCCCGTGCACTTCGGTGCGATCGATATCCATTGCTGTCTATGGGCACTTTCACTGCTCGATGTGTTTGGGCTTCAGCACGTTCGGGCAGTGTTTGTGGATGTGTCATGTTCCCACTGCGGGAATGTGACCATCGCGATGTTGTGGTCGAGAGAGTCCCCTCTGCCACACCCCAATCTACCGTCTCCGAGAGAGGTGGTACTTTGGCTGGTGGCCAGGGTGACCTGAGGGCTGTGCTGTGGTTTAAGACCCCTGACATTCATTCCTCGGGCCACACCCCCCTCTCGCACATCGCTTCCCGCGAGTGCTGGACTGAAACAGCGGCCCGTCTCTGACGCCTCGTTCGTTCAGTTCACACTCCAGATAGCAGTGAGATTTAGATTGCCGCATCCCAAGGTGGGCTAGAGTCCTTTGGGGATGACGATTAGGCAGTGCTCCGCCTCCGGGTGTGTCAGCGCAGCCTGATCTGACCCAGAGTTGACAGCCATGTTATCTCGGGCAGCGAGCCTCGGGCTGGTGTGGAACTCCGCCCTGTCACGAGTGCTCGTGGTTGCGCGATTGGTTTTTGGGACGGCACCCGACAGCTGTTGGGCCCTGCCCCAATGCCTTCGTCCCGAGGTGCATGAGGAGGTCACGCGGTCCGGGAGTCCCGTGCTTCCCGTGGCCGCTCGGCCTCCTCCACTTCTCTGCCCTCGATGGGGCCGTGGCCTAGGGTACACTGGGGTCCCCACTGTTGAGCACTCTGTTGCGCACTCACGGTGTCCACGGAGTGCCGGCGTGGCGTGGCTATCCTAAGCACCCTCCCGAAGCCTCAGGGCCCGTCTGCCCGGTGGCGTGGTCCTGCAGAGCTACGGGGCAGGCCGCCCCCCACATGCACGAGGGTAGAGCCAACCCAGGGCTCTTCAATGAGCTGCGTGCCGCCACTGATCCCGCCCTCTGGGCGGTGAAGGTGGCCACACGCTCCTGGGCGGCGATGTCCACAGTTGTGGTCCGGGAGAAACACCTGGCCTTACCTGGTGATGTGGAGGTAGTTGAGTGAGCCACCTCCTCAACTCGCCCATATCCCAGGCTGGCCTCTTTGGCGGAGCGGCTGAGAACTGCGCCCAACGGTTCTCGGCCGCCCGAGAGCAGACTGAGGCTGTAACACGTACTGCCCCGGCAGCCTTCACCGGGGCCGTGTCATGGAGGAGGTTGCAGGATGACGCCAAGTCCACTGCACAGCCTGACTAAACGCCAGGCTGAAGGTGGACAACTCAGAGATGGGTTCCAGTTCTTTCCAGGAGATGGTAGCAGGGCCTCTCCTTCCCCCGGTGGAGGGCCGGGGGAAAATCCTTTGCTGCTGGCCTCCGGGCTGGCGGCGCTTGGAGAGAACTGGTGTCCCCATCCCTGAGGACACAGAGACTGGTGATGGCAGTGTGCACCGCCCTCAGGCCGCGCCGCTCTCGTCCCTCTCTCTCGCCAGCCTCTCAGAGCAGACCCCAGTGGAACGCGCGTCCTTCCCTGGTCTCCTCTGTCAGGGCGCAGCTGCTGGCTGTGCCCCACACCGGGGGCCTTCGCCTCCCACGTCTGGGCCAGTCACGCTGCCTCGCTGCCCCACCGGGTGCGTCTGTGGTTCGAGTGACCCCGTGGTCAGTTCCTGGGAGTCTGACTACAGCTTTCCAGGACTGTCCGCGGGGCCGCAAAACCATCAGGCTCGGCTCTGCGATTCAATTCGCGCAGGCTCCTCCCCGCTTTCGGGGAGTCCGCTCACCATGGTGGGGCCCAATGTCCCAGTCATGCACGCGGAGGTTGCCACTCTACTGGCGAAGGGTGCGATCGAGCCTGTCCCTCCAGCCGAAATGAAGTCCGGGCCTCGGCCTTTACTTCATTGTACCCTAGAGAACCGGTGGGTTATGGCCAATCCTGGATCTGCCCATCCTGAGCCGATCCTTACAGGCTTCCGTTCAGGATGTTGGCAGCGAACGCCTTCTCGAATGCGTTCGTCCAGTTGATTGGTTGCAGCGATTGACCTGAAGAACGCCTACTTCTTTGTCTCCTATCTCGACGCGGACCGTTCCTACAGGTCTGCTTGAGGCGGACACATTCAGTGCGCATTCCTCCCATTCGGGCTAGCTCTGTCCCTCGTGACTTCACGAAGTCTGTCGAGGCAGCCCTTGCGCCACTCAGGCAGCACGGGGTTCGCATCCTGAACTGCCTCGGTGACTGGCTCAGACTGAGTCACTCTCGAGAACAGGGTGCGAACACAGAGTTCTAGTGCTCCAGCACGTAGCCTGTCTGGGCCTTCAGGTCAACTGGGAGAAGAGCAACTCTGCTCCGTGCAGGATCTCTTTTCCGGTATGGTTTTCAACTCGTCGCCATGTGCGTGCAGCTTACCAGCGAGCACGCGCAGTCAATGCTGACTTGCCTCCGTTAATTCGAAGCAAGAGTGCGGTTCCACTGAAGTGTTTCAGAGGCTCCTGGGGCATATGGGCATCTGCGGCCGTGGTGACGCCGCTCGGATTGCTTCATATGAGACCGCTTCAGCATTGGCTTCGCGATCGGGTCCCGAGATGGGCATGGCAGTCTGGCGCTCCGGGTCCAAGTGACTCGGGCATGCTTACGCTCACCCGTGGTCGAACCTCAGTTTCTACGGGCCGGGGTGCCCTTAGAACGAGTTTCCAGGCATGTTGTCGTATCGACGGATGCCTCTGCCACGGGTTGGGGTGCCATGTGCAATGGACAAGCAGCCGCGGGCTCCTGGACAGGACCCCACCGCCTCCTGCATGTCAATTGCCTTGAGTTGCTGAAGGGTCAACATGTGCTTGTCCGGACAGACAACACGGCCGTAGTAGCGTAAATCAACCACCAGGGCGGTCTACGCTCCCGCCGTATGTCTCAACTCGCCCGCCATCTCGGTTTATGGAGTCAGAAGCGCCTGAGGTCTCTTCGTGCTGTCCATATTCTGGGAGTCCTAAACCTCGCAGCCGACGAGCTCTCGCGGTTTCAGCCTCTCCCGGGAGAATGGAGACTCCATCCCCAGTCGGTACAGCTGATTTGGGAACAGTTCGGGGACGCGCAGGTAGATCTGTTGCCTCCCACGACTCTTCCCACTGCAGCCTGTTTTTTCCCTGTCCGAGGGCACGCTCGCACGGATGCACTAGCGCACAGCTGGCCCGGGGCCTACGCAGGTATGCGTTTCCCCCAGTGAGCCTACTCGCACAACTTTTGTGCAAGATCAGGGAGGATAAGGAGCAGGTCCTTTGGTCGCCCCGTACTGGCACGGCCGGACCTGGGTCCCGAACTCGTACTCCTTGCGACAGCCCCTCCCTGGCCTATTCCTCTGAGACCTCCTCACTCAGAGACGGGGCACTCTTTGGCACCCGCGTCCCGATCGGTGGAGCCTCCACGTGTGGCTCCTGGATGAGACGCGGCATGTTTGAGTGGCCTGCCACCTTCGGAGGTCGCCACCATCACTTCCGCTAGGGCAGAGTCCACTCGGCATGCCTATGCGTTCAAGTGGAACCTCTTCATCACCTGGTGCTCTTCCCTCTTCCCGCCTCGTGTCCGGCCAGGTGCCCCGTGTGCATGGTTCCCCTCCGGCGACCCCCACACGTGTATTTCACCGTAAGCCTCCGCAGTGAGCGGGTTTCTTCCCTTGGCATGTCCCTGCCACCCCTAGGGTTAATAGTCCACCTTCGGCTGGTACCCTAGAGTTTCCCATATGCAGCCCCTGCGGGTCATATGTGTACTCTTAAGTCCTCCCTACGGGTAGGCATCTTGGCATTTCCTCACTGGAATATGCTTCCCAGTGTACCTTGGTATTCCTGTGATAAGGGGGAGTCCTTTGTCCGTACTAGTCTTACGACAGGGTACTCACACTTACGCAGGGCACTAAAAGACAGCTGAGTGGCGGGATTATATTGGACCCCCATTCGTTAGTCACTAACGTTACGTCGTAGTGACTGAGCGAAGGAGCGTCTCGATTACGGATGTAACCCTCGTTCCCTGAGGAGGGAACGGAGACGTAACGTCCCGTTGCCACATCAGCTGTGCTACCTGGAACACAGGAGTTCAGTCTTGGCTCCTCAAGCAGGTAACATAATGCGATGTTGCTCGTGCCTCATTATATACTCACACGGTGAGGCGGATTCGTATGCAAATTCCATGCCCATGGCATTGTACGCCATTGGGCGTTTTCTCTAAGCTCGAAGATGATAGGCTTCTAAGCGAAACCCCCATTCGTTAGTCACTAACGTTTCGTCTCTGTTCCCTCCTCAGGGAACGAGGGTTACATCCGTAACCGAGACGTTTCTTATTTCCTATTACTAGCCAAAAGTTCAACAATTTTTTTTAGGATTTTTTGTTTGTTTGTTTTTAACCACCTACTAAACATAATTTATGGCCCAAGAGTCCACAAATGTGAAGGGTTGTCAAAAAGAAACATATTATATATTCTCGTAGACTCTTTCTAATGTTAAATCAGCCAGACCAGTCCATATTTGGCCTATATTGTGGCGAAAGAGTCCTTGATCATGAAAGTTCTCAATGACTGCTTCTGATCATCCATACAGAAATCATCCATACAGAAATCCATACATGAAATACTGCCCAGACTCCTTGATTGTGAACATTATATACATTCTTAATAACTCATGCAACAAAAACTTGTGCATTTAAGAGATGCGTGCTTTTGCATTGCAACAAAATCTTGAGCAAGAGATACATGCTTTTGTGCTATTGCATTGTATCTCTTGTAATGAAGCCATAACTGCTTTTGCAAAGCAATAAATAACTCGTAGTGCAGTGATAAATGCTTTTGAATTGATGTGTGCTTTTCATTCAGAACTCCTGCTTTTGCATAGCAAGAAGAACTCGTGCATGCTTTTGCATTGATATTGTGGAGTGTATAAAGTGAGGAGACAGGAGACAGAGATGCGTCAAGTCAGCTTTACTCTCCACTTCAATAATTCACTGAACTGTACAGCAAGAGATGTAAACAATAGTAACACAGCTGCAACCCGGAACTCAACTAACCGGAACCTCCGCTCCCTTAAAGGTACAGTCTCTGGGTGAATGTCTCACTTAGTATTTCTTGTGGGTCACCACACAGGCCCCCCCAGAATTCACCCATAATAACAGACCCAGACCCGACGGGTAGTTCAAACAGAACAAGGAGACAATTCAATTGTGTAAAACAGAACAAATAATTTTTTAACTCCCTAATATGAAATGGTTCGCCAACATCTACATGAGCAGGCTTAAGACAATCTATAGCAACCCGCTCAGGCCTACCCCCCATATCCACCACAAAGTTCTTAGACCCTCCTGACAGGACACGGAAGGGCCCACCGTATGGGGCTGCAACGGGGTACGATGGCCATCGTGGCGGATAAAAACAAACTTGGCACGTAGGACCGGGTGAGGCCATGGTGAGACGTTGGGATGGGAACAAAAGCGTCTGCAATGTTCCTGGACTCAGCACGATGTGAGGCAATCGACCATGGGGCAGTGGCACCTGGAAGAAACTCCCCCGGAACGCGCAGGGGCTGGCCATACACCAGCTCGGCCGATGAGGCCTGAAGATCTTCCTTTGGGGCAGAGTGCAGGCCCAGCATAACCCATGGGAGGCGGTCAGCCCAGTTGTTGTCCGTAAGGCCAGCCCTGAGCGCAGCTTTCATGTCTCTGTGAAACCGTTCACAAAGTCCGTTGCTCTATGGGTTGTAGGCTGTGGTACGGTGGAGCTTCACCCCCAGGACCTCGGCGACTGCCGTTCAAAGCCCTGATGTAAATTGCGGACCCCGGTCCGAGGAGAGGTCGGATGGTGTGCCGAAACGGGCCACCCAAGCCATAATGAACGCCCTGGCTACCTCAGCTGATGTAATTGAGGACAGGGGAACCACTTCTGGTAACCTAGTGGTCCTGTCCACCATGGTGAGGAGGTAAGTCAGCGGCTTGTGGTCAACGAAAGCCGTGAACTGCCGGCCCTCCAACAGAAAACGGAAATGACGGGGAGCTCCCTGTCGAAGGTGC
Organism: Gobiocypris rarus; assembly: GCA_023029165.1. Taxonomy (NCBI): domain Eukaryota; kingdom Metazoa; phylum Chordata; class Actinopteri; order Cypriniformes; family Gobionidae; genus Gobiocypris; species Gobiocypris rarus. The sequence continues at coordinate 29,452,643 of CM040929.1, forward strand.
TGTAGTTCCTCTCATTGTCACGGAGTTTCCTGCTGAAAAAGGCCAGTGGCTGGCAGCCTCCGCCCACCCACTGCTCACTCACAGCCCCCACAGCATAATCAGAGGTGTCCGTTGGAAGAGCAACTGGGGCAGTCGGAGACGGGTGCGCCAGCAAAGCAGCATTGGCCAGCGCGGTTTTGGCAGCATCAAAGGCGTCAGTCATTTCTGGACACCAATTCAACACATCCGCCGATTTTCCACCACGCAAAGCATCGTACAAGGGTCGCATGAGTTGGGCCGCATGGGGGAGGAAACGGTTGTAGAAGTTCACCATGCCGAGAAACTCCTGCAGGGACTTCATCGTGCTTGGGCGTGGGAAACTGGCTACAGCGTCCACCTTGGCGGGGAGGGGGACCAACCCTTGCGGGGTGACGTGGTGGCCGAGGAAGGTGATGGACGACCGGCCAAACTCACACTTGGCCGGGTTAATAATGAGACCATGCTCACTGAGCCGGCCAAACAACTGCCGGAGATGTGTCAGGTGGTCATATGCGGATGCACTGGTCATGAGAATGACGTCCAGATAAACAAACAGGAAAGGCATGTCCCGCAGTACAGAGTCCATGAGGCGCTGAAACGTCTGCGCCGCCCCCTTGATGCGGCCAAAGGGTGTGATGCCGCTGTCTTGGGGACATCCTGCGGGTGGACCGGCACCTGGTGGTAGCTGCGAACCAGGTCCACCTTCGAAAAGATGGTGGCGCCGGCAAGGTGGGCAGAGAAGTCCTGCCCACCTGGGTACCGATCAGGGGTGGTGGCATTGTTCAGGCGACGGAAATTGCCACAGGGACGCCAACCGCCATCAGTTTTAGTCACCATGTGCAGAGGGGAAGCCCATGGGCTGTTGGACCGTCGCACGATGCCAAGGTGCTCCATGATGGCGAACTCCTCTCTGGCGATTGCAAGCTTGGCCGAATCGAGGTGTCGGCCCGTGCATAGACTGGGGGGCCCACCGTAGTGATGTAGTGCTCCACGCCATGCTTAGCCACTGCCGATTAGAACGTGGGCGTAGTGATGTCAGAGAACTCAGCCAGTAGGCATTGATACGTGTCTCCGGTGGCAAGCGTGTTCGACAGACAAAGCGCCCCCGCCCCTCCTAGCGTACAGGGGTATGAAGCAAAAGAAAGGGCGTCGATCAGTCGGCAGTTCGTAACATCCACCAACAGTCTGTAAGCGCAGAGGAAATCCGCCCCCAGCAGAGACGTGGACATGGCGGTCATGGCGAAATTCCAGCCAAAACGCTGCCCGCCGAAACACACTTCCACATACCTTGTGCCATAAGAACGAATGGGTGTGCCGTTAGCGGCATCCATCGGGGGGCCATGCCCGCCAGTCATGGTGTCCACAGGCTTTGCTGGCAGGATGTGTGATGAATAACAGCTTGCAGTCACGTCCAGCGCCCATAGCTGCTAATGAGTGCCGGCCCTGGCTTTTCCCTGGGCTCCAAAACTGCAAGGCTGGCGACACTGCTTGGCCTTGGCCCCAAACCTGGAATGGTAATAACACCACCCGTCCTCACGCTGCTGGCAGGCTGTCACAGCAGCTGCTGCCGTTCCCGGGTCGTCCACCGGGGGTGGAAATGTGGCATATGTGTGCTGGGGGGGCAACAGCGCATGAACAAACTGCTGTCGTTTGGCGAGGAAAATCCTGTCTGCCTCCACAACCAACGCCCGGTAGTTTTTGGAGGAAGGGAGGGGGGAACTGGCCAGTGCTGTGCGCACAGGTGCTGGAAGCTGCCGCAGGAAAATGTGGGTGAAAAGGAATGATGGATCCACCGCGCCCAACACAGCCAGCATCCTCTCCATTAACTCAGATGGCTTGCTATCACCAAGGCCATTCAGGGACAGCAGGCGATCTGCTTTCTCCAGCTCTGACAGTTCAAAGAGGCTCAACAGGAATGCTTTAAGTGCGTTGTACTTGCCGTCGGCCGGAGGAGCCTCTAATAGCGCCATAGCCCTGGCTGTCGTTGAGGCATCTAAAGCTTTTACCACATGGAAGTATTTTGTAACGTCCTGTGTTATCCCTCTCAGCTGGAACTGGGCCTCGATGTGCTGAAACCACGGCCGTGGATTGTCCTGCCAAAACTGTGGCAACTCGATGGTGGCTGCGTAGATCGCACCGACATTAGCCGTACCGCTAGCAGCGACGGGTGCCGCAGCAGCATCATTTGCACCACCGCCGTTGTGTGACATAGTTCAGCCTTATCCAGCTCACATCAGGGGTCACCAGTGTGGAGTGTATAAAGTGAGGAGACAGGAGACAGAGATGCGTCGAGTCAGCTTTACTCTCTACTTCAATAATTCACTGAACTGTACGGCGAGAGATGTAAACAATAGTCACACAGCGTCAACTCAACTAACCGGAACCCCCGCTCCGGTTACAGGTACAGTCTCTGGGTGAATGTCTCACTTTGTATTTCTTGTGGGCCACCACAATATCTGTTTTTGAATTTGCAACAAGAACTCAAGCTTTAAAGAGATGCATGATTTTTTTGCATTGCAACAAGAGCTAGTGCTTTTAAGAGATGCGTGTATTTGCATGGCATTGCATTAAGAACTCTTGTATTTCAGAGATACGTGCTTTTGTATTGCAACAAGAACTTCTGCATTCCGCTTGCTTACAATCACGCGTGCATTTTTAAGAGATCTTTGCTTTTGTAATGCAAAATGGCATAAGAACTCTTGCATTGAAAACTACTTTTGCAATGCATAAAATAACTATTAAAATAATAAATTATTTTGCATTGCTGGGAACTTTTGCATTGCAGAATTCTCGCTTTTGCATTGCAACAAGAATTCGTGCATTTATGTGCTTTGCATTGTTTTTGCAATGCAACAAGACTAATACATTTAAGAGTGCTTTTGTATTGCATTGCATTAAGAACTCTTGTATTTAAGAGATACGTGCTTTTGCATTGCAACAAGAACTTGTGCATTTAAGAGATGCATGCTTTTACTTTGCAACAAGACTAATGCATTTAAGAGATGCATACTTTTGCATTGTTACAAGAAGTCATGCATTTAAGAGATGCATGCTTTTGCATTGCAGTTGCATTAAGAACTCTTGTATTTAAGAGATACATTGCATTGCATTAAGAACTATTGTATTTAAGAGATAAGTGATTTCGCATTGCAACAAGAATTCGTGAATTTAAGAGATACATGCTTTTGGATTGCAACAAGAATTTGTGCATTTAAGAGATGCATGCTTTTTGCATGCAACAAGAACAAGAATGAAGAGATAAACGCATACAAACTCCTGCATTATATTTATAAATACTGTAATGAACTCTGGGAGATCGGTGGAGTTTGTATGTGCCCCTAAATGTTGCTCTGCGGGCTTCGTCAGCACAGAGAGGCTAAATAATAAATTACTTTGCATTGCTGGGAACTTTTGCATTGCAGAATTCTCGCTTTTGCATTGCAACAAGAATTTGTGCATTTATGTGCTTTGCATTGTTTTTGCAATGCAACAAGACTAATACATTTAAGAGTGCTTTTGTATTGCATTGCATTGAGAACTCTTGTATTTAAGAGATATGTGCTTTTGCATTGCAACAAGAACTCGTGCATTTAAGAGATGCGTGCTTTTACTTTGCAACAAGACAAATGCATTTAAGAGATGCATACTTTTGCATTGTTACAAGAAGTCGTGCATTTAAGAGATGTGTGCTTTTGCATTGCAGTTGCATTAAGAACTCTTGTATTTAAGAGATGCATTGCAATGCATTAAGAACTATTGTATTTAAGAGATAAGTGATTTTGCATTGCAACAAGAATTTGTGAATTTAAGAGATACATGCTTTTGGATTGCAACAAGAATTCATGCATTTAAGAGATGCATGCTTTTTGCATGCAACAAGAACAAGAATGAAGAGATAAATGCATACAAACTCCTGCATTATATTTATAAATACTGTAATGAACTTTGGGAGACCGGTGGAGTTTGTATGTGCCCCTAAATGTTGCTCTGTGGGCTTCGTCAGCACAGAGAGGCTAGACAGAGACTTCCGCCCAACTTCAGCAGATATAAAAAAACTAATCTTTGAAAATGCATGAATGAATTTTGTACATTTTTACCAGGTAAAAACGTTGTACATGGAGATAATTAAATATTTTCATCAATATGCAGTACTTGTCTTGTGTGTACTGTTTGGTCATTATATTCATATGCTTGAAGTGACAAACTGGGCCCTGTTTTCAAAATTGTGCTTAAGCAATTGAAAAAAACTGTATATCTGCTGAGGTTGGGCTGAAGTTTCTCTCCAGCCTCTCTTAATGTCAACCCATGGGTACTCAGTAGCACCCATGGGTACCAAGTTTGCCCGAAATTGTGTCTGATAAATTTGGTCCCGTCTTCTTTGGCCACATCCTACTCCAGGTCTACCTCTTCCTACCTCCCCCTCATCCCCTCATCCCCTCATCCCTTCATCCCTTCATCCCCTCTCTACCTCTCTTCCTCCACGGACTCCCCCTCCCCCATCCTCACTCTTCCTCTTACTGCAATGTTGCCTTCCATTTTTGGTGAAGACAGGTGAACTTACCTGTTGCCCTTTTATAGTGCTTAAACCTGATTGGTGTGTCTAGAATTACAGTTTTTCTTGATTGCTTAAACACTTCTTGAAACTATGCTTCATATTCTCAAAACAGTAAACACAAATCCATAACTCACCCAAGTTCCAAAACATCCTATTTTCAGATAAAAATGAAGCTCTACACTCAAAGCCATTCACTCTTGCTGAAAAAAAAACTGACTTTGCCCTCAGACAAACAACAAACAAACAAAAAAAACTTTTACAAGATGAAGATGAATAATGAACACAAAAGACACAATCAATGTACATTTGCACATTTTTATTCATTCATGTACTACACACACACACACACAAATTATTCCGTCTCAGCATCCCGTTTTTGGTCTGGGTCAGGCCTGAGAATCTTGTCCACATCACAGGCTATATCGGCCCTAGCCAGGCTGCGAGGGCAAAATTCTCGTGCATGCCTGATACACCCCTGGCATGCATCTACTGTTATGTCATGGCAGGCTTCTTCCATGGCTTGGAGGAGGTGAACTCGGACATAAGATTCTCGGTCATAGGTCATTTCCACCGCAATGCCAAAAAAACCTCTTATATTGGGTTAAGAAAGGGAGAGTACGCAGGCAGAAAGATGTTTGAAATCCTTGAGTTATTGGTAAAAACCAGTCACGAACAAGAGCAGCACTATGTAAACTGATGGTATCCCAAACAACAACATAGTTAGGCTGCTCTGGCTGTGCTGGTTTCCTGAGGTCCAGCTGGAACATATGCTCTCTTAGACCGTCAAGAAAAGAAGCATAGCGTCCTAGAATGGCATGGCAATAGAGTACCTCTCGTTGGCTTATGGCTGCGCACATAGTGATATTACCTCCGCGCTGACCAGGGACATTTACTATAGCCCGATGGCCAATTATGTTCCTCCCCCTTCTCCTTCTTTTGGTCAGGTTGAAACCAGCCTCATCCACAAGATGATTTCATGGGGAACAGGCCACTTGTCCCCTTCCACTTCCCCTTCCCCTCCTCTCCCTCTCTCCACCTCCTTCTCTTCCTCTCCCTCCACCTCCACCTCCACCTCCACCTCCTCCACCTCTCCATCGTCCTCCAACTCCTCCTCCACTTCTCCCTCGTCCTCCAACTCCTCCTCTCCCTTTTCCTTCACCATGTCCTCCTTCTCAATTGACCTATTCCTTCATTTCTCCGTGAATCCATTGTTCCAAAACTCAATGAACTGATTCAGGCCCTTTTACATATGGATAGATATCCATTGAAGGATATGTTACCCAGGTGAAAATATTTAGTGTCAAAATTGAACACACATCAATCATATCCTTCAATGGATATCTATCCATATGTAAAAGGGCCTGAATCAGTTCATTGAGTTTTGGAACAATGGATTCACGGAGAAATTAATATTGTTCACTCAAGTATTGTTCAATATTGTTCAATATGAATATTGTTCACTCAAATATTGTTCAATATTGTTCACTCAATATTGGGGACACTCAAATTATGATCCAAGTTACTCAACTAAATATACAAATAGAATTTATTAATTTGGTCATATATAATTCTATAAACTATCCAAATTAAACTAGCCAAATCAAATTTTGTTACAATGTTGTCCTGTTTAACACTGTGAAGCTGCTTTGAAACAATCGTCATTGTAAAAGCGCTATATAAATAAAGTTGATTGATTGATTGATTGACTCAAGTTAGCACAGCTTCAGCTCAATTAGCACATGGCCTTTATGAAGCCAGATAAACCTTCTGAAATAAAGTAATTCAATTTTTATTAAACTAATAAGGACATAAGGAGAAAATGTAGGTATTTATGTGTTTTTCAGTAAAGGGTAGTTTATGTTAATGATTAATGTTATGTTGGACATTTAGAGAAGTTTCTGTTACTGAATTTTGTGGTTTCCATTGTGCTGAAGAGTAGCGCTTGTGGGCACTCATCTTTCATCTTGTCTCCCTATTTTATATATCATTGTCGCGCTCAACAACTAAATAGCCAGTAAATAAATTCAAGCCGCTGAAATGGTCTATTTAGTCATTATGTGACCAAAGAAACGCTTGTGGCTGTTTTGTCTTGGATAACTGGTGGCATAGAAACATCTGATGCGACCAAGGCCTCAGGGTTGACATGTCAACGTTTGACAGAAGGTTTTATTGAAATTGAAATTATAAATTCAAAAGACGAATTGTTTTAATTTTACATAACATTACACAACACCACAGAATTTGAACATTTTTGCAAAGAAATTATTAAAAAAATATATTTTGAAAAAATTTGAAAGGTCATTATGTAACCTATAAATTCAATTTTACCTATAAAGCCATTATGCATTTATTTTTAAATGCATTAATTTAATTAATTTTTATATATTTCAAAAATTTGTATTTCAACAACAACTTTACACCGCAGTCATATTTATGACAATATTAATTAAATTTTTTTCCAATGCACCATCCAGAATTCCCATGACCTCGGACATCTTTCTGTTGAAGTGGATGGATATAAATCTCCTGAACAAGTTAGCAAATGATGAGGACATTGAATATCTGTATAATCTGAATAATCTGTATGTAAATGAAGTTTAGACACCTCATCATTTCCCACAACCATTACCATTGTACAATTGATGACCATTTGCTTAGGATGTGATCCACTCAAATGGTACAGAAATAACAAAAACAAATGTTGACTTTGTTTAATTAAGCTATATTGGGAAATGAGCATGTTCTTCCTCCTAATTGGAGTGGAATCTTTGTCGGGGCATTACTGTGTGCTTTCACACATATTTCATGTTTGGGCTCTTAAATATTGCTTATTTCTCTTTAAGGGCACCAGCCAGAATGGTTGCCATCCCCTCTGCAGGCCTTGCTTGTAGAAGAAGAACATGAACACAAATCTAATGAACAAGTTACTAAACCATTTTGAATATGTGGGGCCAATAGTTTTCAGTAGGTTCATGAGAGTGTCCTAGAGACCAGACGTCCCATTATTTCCCAAGACAGTCCCGTATTTTGACTCTAATTTTAGTGCCCCGACTTATTATGAAAACAATTTTATTTTGTCCAGAGTAGCAGTCTTCTGTCACGCGAGGATATGTTAATCATAGGTAGCCAAATCATTATATATTTTGCAGAACAAAATTACCATCACAATAAATTATCCAAAGGTGGGATAGTGAGCAAAGGAGGAGATCAAGTCAGACATGAATATGTGTGTAGATTTAAAGAGATTCAAAAATAGTTCATCAAGTTAATAATGCAAAGTAAGCTGTGAAAAAAGAACTCAATTGCGCTGAATGACACGCACCAGAAGCCGAATTCAGTTCTCTTTGCCCCTGGCTGAATTGTCAAATACAGACCCAGTAAATAGTGATCTCATGTACAGTTGGTTATGGCGTAAACAGCTTGTGAAAACTGGATATGTGTATGTTCACAAGTATATCCTAACATTTGGTCTTAAAGTGACAGCAGCCTAAAATACCTGTCATTGCTGTTAATAAAACAACAACATGTCATTCATTTTAAAATGTCATTTATTTTAATCAAATAACAAAATATGTAAAATAAACATGTTAAATAAACCTATTGTAGCTACCTGAAAACCATAGTTTATTTAATTTGTAACTCAAATTTGTCCTATTGTTTATAATTTGCTTCTTTGTAAAAAATGTTTTAATACAAATAAAAAAAACTTATATGAAATGGGGTTGGGGGTGCCTGTCTGTCATCATGAGAAATCACCATTGCACCCTACCTAGAGCAATAAATGCATGAATTAAAAATTGTGGGTTTTCTTCAAAGGCCAGTGCGAAGGCCAGTTTTATTTCTGTCACGTTCACTTAAAGAAAACTGAGGTGAGGACTCATGTGCAGATAAAGAATATTTATTATAACAAAAACGAACATAAACACAAAACAAAACCCACAATGGGGCAAAACATAAGCAGAGAAACAACTAGAAACTCAAAACGTACCACAAAGGAAATCACAGGGGAAACCAGGAGACGTAGACAAGACAACGATCCGACAAGGACTGCAAACACACAGGAACTTAAGAGGAGAAATCAAGCTGGGAATGAGGGAACACAGGTGGGGCAAATAAACCAATAACGAGATAACAAGGGGGTGGGATCTAACAATGACAGAGCACATGGCCTAACATGACAAAACACCACATGTGCAACACAAGACAGGACAGGCATGTGACATTACCCCCTCCCTACGGAGCGACTACCAGACACTCCATCAGCCAACGGCGGGGCAAGAAAGACAGACCTTGGTGGGACGGGAGGGACAGACCAGGGCGGGACGGGAGGGACAGACCATGGTGGGACGGGAGGGACAGACCAGGGAGGGACAGACCAGGGAGGGACAGACAAGGAAGGGGAAAACAAGGGAGGGACGGGGACAACAAAAAGTTCAGGAGGACGAGGCCTCCTGCAGAGTTCAGGCGGCCGGGGCGGCCAGCAAAGTTCAGGCGGCCGGGTCGGCCAGCAGAGTTCAGGCGGCCGGGTCGGCCAGCAGAGTTCAGGCGGCCAGCAGAGTTCAGGCGGCCGGGGCGGCCAACAGAGTTCAAGCGGCCAGTAGAGTTCAGGCGGCCTGGGCGGCCAGCAGAGTTCAGGCGGCCGGGGCGGCCAGTAGAGTTCAGGCGGCCGGGGCGGCCAGCAGAGTTGGCGCTGGAAGAGCAGGGCGGCGGAGCGGCGCAGGCAGAGCAGGACGTTGTTGCGGCGCGGGAAGAGCAGGACGCCGGGGCGGCGCGGGCAGAGCAAGGCGTCCTTGCGGCGCTAAAAGAGCAGGCACATCCGGCACATGATCCACCAGCACTGGGACCACCGGCACTGGGACCACCGGCACTGGGATCACCGGAATACGATCCACCGGAAAACGATCCACCGGCGCAGGGACCACCGGCACTGGGACCACCGGCACTGGGACCACAGGCACACAATCCACCGGAACAGGGATCACCGGAATACGATCCACCGGAAAACAATCCACCGGCACTGGGACCACCGGCGCAGGGACCACTGGCGCAGGGACCACCGGCACAGAGACCATCGGAACAGGGATCACCGGAATACGATCCACCGGAACTGGGACCACCGGCACACGATCCACCGGAACACGATCCACCGGCACAGGGACCACCGGCACAGGGACTGCCGGCACAGGGACCACCGGCACAGGGACCACTGGAACACGATCCACCGGAACTGGGACCACCGGAACAGTCACAAAGGGAGCTTTCCTTCTCGTCCTCCGTTTCACGACCTCTGGAACACGATCCACCGGAACTGGGACCACAATCCAGCGGAACTGGGATCACCGGAACACGAACAACCGGAACTGGGACCACCGGAACACGATCCACCGGAACAGGGACCACCGGAACTGGTTTCCTCTCCCTTGCCTCTCTTTCCTGCAGGCGAGCAAGACCCTCCACCATTGCCCCAAAAGAAGCGTTTTCATAAGCACTCCTGAGTATCCAGTCCATGGGCTCGTCGAGCGCATAAAAAAACAAGTCCTTAAGAGGGCCTTCATTTAATTTTAATCCCTCCGCCGCAGCAAGGAACTCGACCGCGAACTTTCTCCGATCGGTTCCTTGTTGGCGGAGGGATGCTAAGGTCTGAAACCTCATGATGCGTTCGTAGTGGGGGCATGAGTCAGTGGGAGTGGGTCGATGGGGTAAATTCTTCTTCCGCTGAGTCCTCGACATGGTCGGATCGTTCTGTCACGTTCACTTAAAGAAAACTGAGGTGAGGACTCATGTGCAGATAAAGAATATTTATTATAACAAAAAGGAACATAAACACAAAACAAAACCCACAATGGGGCAAAACATAAGCAGAGAAACAACTCGAAACTCAAAACGTCCCACAAAGGAAATCACAGGGGAAACCAGGAGACGTAGAAAAGACAACGATCCGACAAGGACTACAAACACACAGGAACTTATAAAGGGGAGAAATCAAGCTGGGAATGAGGGAACACAGGTCGGGCAAAAAAACCAATAACGAGATAACAAGGGGGTGGGATCTAACAATGACAGAGCACATGGCCTAACATGAGAAAACACCACATGTGCAACACGAGACAGGACAGGCATGTGACAATTTCATGCATTTAATCAAAGGAGTCAACAAATTAAAAAAGTATTACAAAGACGTTATTTTCAATACTCGTCACAGAACCTGAAGGTAAAAAGCCTTTACATGCTATGAGAGAAGAGTAGTTTCAAATAGTAATAGAGGTTAGAGAAATAGAAAGCCTCACATATACTTTGGCTGTAAAAGCAAACCTTTAAAGCTACACTGTGTAACTTTTTTAGTTTATTCTTAGCTAAGAACACTTAGTTATTTCAAAAATACTATGTGCTCATTAATGTATATTTACTTCTTTCAAGTAATAAAGTATTCTCGTAAGTTTATAATATGCCATTGAAAATACATACGGGTGAGGGGTTCGAATGCCGGTTGCCATGTTGCCCCTCCATCTTGAAAGTACATTAGCCAAAGAGGGACATACCCGTAAATTCAAGCTTTGCCTTTTGCGTTTTAACACTCGATGGCACCGCGTCGAATGTGAAGAGGGGGATTGCTTGAGACTGATATAGCCTACAATGTAAACTTTGCCTTACGCTAGTGATGTTGTACAATATACAGAATAACAATAGCACTGATAAAAGTTACTTTACTAAGATTAGCTTGCATTCGTCTGGGAACCTGATAGCTGATGTTAGCAATGAAATGGTAAAAAAATAACGAAAACGTAAAAAAATTATTAATTTGTCATAACCTACATGTTAACTGACAAATTAAATAACTGCAAATTATAATAGTTTTCTAAAGTAACCTCATCACTTGAAGGAACACTCCTGGACGAGGTCGAACTGGAAGCCATGTTAATCTTGGACTAAATCGGCCACCATAGGAGTTAAAACGAAATCGGAATTGAGAGGAACAGAAACTAATATTCACTGGATGGTCATATACCTTTTCACCGCTAGATGGGGGAAAATATCACACAGTGTAGCTTTAAGAACAGATGGTCAGCTATCTTCTCTGTAAATACAGATTGTATTTGGAAGTGTACATGGATACACTTTATATATAAGGATGTAATGTATACTGGTGAATAGATTGACGGATTAATATATGGCAACATTTGTTATTCCCCCATCCCTATTTTTTATTTTCCTATTTTGTCAATGTTGTTCATTTGTTCTTAACAACAACAACAACAACAAAATAAAAGTATAAAAAAGGCATTACTTGCAATTTTTTTTATCATAGCATGTAAATTCATATTGTTGGCAATGGAGATCAGTGGAAATTGTGTTTAGACCACTGTGTATGGGTACCCACTGTGTGGGTATAGGAAGCTTTTCAATTAGGGTAGGCCAAATCCAGGCGGAAATGGTCCGAGAGAAATTTAGTGTAAATAAGTGTAAAAATTGTTCGTTTGCTCGGCCCATTTCACCACGGACAGTTTTTCTAACCTGGGACAATATCAAGCAGTCTATGCTCAGCGTCTAAAACTGAAGAAAGGGGCAATTCCAACTATATTGCTGCGAGCAGTAAGTAGTATTTTTTATCCACTTATTGACTTTCTAAACAATTTCTGATTAAATTGAAAGTTTCTTAGAGAGACAGCATTGTCTAGATAACGCAAGATGCTAGTATAGTAAAAATAGGAAACTCCAAGTACCATACATAACTAGTCACTGTGTACATTGTGACTATATAAACATGCAATATCGTTTTTACGAAAAAAGACAAAAAAGTTGTGTCGGGGGAAAAAGAGGAGCTTTCGAGTCTTCGTGCTTGCGGTTGCCAGAGTTCAGTAATTTGAATCCCCCAATCAGAGCTTTTCTGTGAAAAGAACACATATTTTATGGTGTTTTACCTAAACATGTGCAATCTGGCAACTATATGCACACAAGCTCTCTCTTTCGCGCGTGCGGTGATCTGAAAACACCAATAAACAAGTAAGCTGCATTTGAGAAATCTCCATTTGAGATGTTCTGCTTAAAGTGTCATTCAGCCGATCTGTGTTCTGTCAGGACTCATGAGCTGGTTGTGCTGTTTGTGATTGTGTTAGCTAGCTGAACAACTGCACTTGTGTGAGCTGCTGAAATAAGCCAATCAGAGCAGAGCTCATCATTAAAATTCATACCCTTCCAAATAAGGCAAAAACAGAGCATTACATCCTAGGCATCCACCCAATTTCTAGGGTTGTAAATGGACCTGTAAAACTGTATCTGGACAATGTTTGCCCTTAAATAAGCCACACACACTATGTAGATATCAGAGAACAATTTAAAATATTGTTTCAAAAAAGGGCACCTTTAAAATTATTGGGACATGTGAAGGGGGAGGAGAACTTGTACGTGCTTCAGGTTTCTCAACAAGGAAGACTTTCCCACACATATGCATCCTCGCTCATGGCTCGTCTGGAAGCCTCCTCAATCCTTGTTCCTTGCGGTGCAATTAGAGAATTGAGATGTCCTTTAAGATGGCTTTCTTTCATCAGTTTCTTGGTCACAGGCTGGAGGACAGAGGAGCGAGGATGCTGAGAATATTGAGAAGCACTCACAAGCACCCACCCATCCATTGATAAAAAAACTAACAGCTGATTCCATTCTCAGTCGGTGAGGGGAGAGGGGAAAAGAGCACATACTCGATCGTGGAGAGATGTGGACAAGTTTATATTTTTGTTTGATTTATGAGCTGATGTAATAATGAATGCCATGTTTCTTCTGAATTGTTTTGTGTATTAAAGAGAGAGAATAAGATGAACTGGCTCACTCCACTGATTTCTACTTCCCTGCATACAACATTTGTAACAATAACATCATAACGTTGGCAATCCAGTCACTCATCTTCCTCAAGATGTTTTAACACACGTACAAATAAACTGAAAACAAACAATATCTTTAAACCAGTTTTTATTTCCCATAGAATTAACAAGCAAACTGACTTAATAATACCTACACAAATGTAGCAACTGCTGATTAAGCTTTCAGACAAAAGACATTCAAATCTGTGAGAAGTTGAATTCTAATAATATTCAAGATTTTTCAAAAACATTGGGCAATTTGAACTCTTTCAAAAATCTAGTTTTGCTAATAAGTTTATAAACCCTTTGAAGCTGAAAGAGAGAGAGAGAGAGAGAGAGAGAGAGAGAGAGAGAGAGAGGGAAATGTAAAACCCCCTCTCCCCATAAATTGTCTTTTTATGTGGAACAGCTTATTCAGGACAGTACTAAATAAATAAATAACGTAATTTTTATGATCCCTCTTATTAACATCTTACATATTCTGCAAAGAATATGCAAACTTATGAGCAGAACTGTATTTGTTAAACTGATACAAATGTTTATATTCCAGTTTATATGGTAACTCTACTTTCCAAATTAGATACCTGAAAATAAGTATTTTCCAAATATCTTTCTTCCAGTTTACTGTAATAGCTCTTTAATAAGTATGTGATCATACACAAGAAGGAGATGCAGCCTTGCTCCTGGAGAGCTACCAAACCCAACCAAATCCAATTAAACTAGCTAATCAAGGCTATTTGAAATAATAGGCTGAGTGATATGGAAAAAATATGATCACAAAATATTTGCCCATATCACAAAAAGATCATGTGGTGAAACAGGTTTGAAAATATCCCAGCATCTGTGATTACTCAAGACATGTTCATATTTGACCGCAACAAGCACAAATTTGGCCACGATCCGGGGGTTTTGTCTCAGACCTTGAAAATCTGCCTTAACGCACGCTAAATCCACACTATCTGTATGTTTTTTTGTTTGTTTTTTGGGGCACAAAAAGTATTCTCGTCGCTTCATAACATTAAGGTTGAACCAGTAGGCACATTTTAATGATGTCTTTACTACCTTTCTGGACCTTGAAAGTGGTTGTTGGGTTGCTGTCTATGTGTTAAGATATTTAAAAAATATCTTAATTTGTGTTCAGAAGAAGAACGAAGGTCTTACGGGTTTGGAACGACATGAGGGTGAGGAATTAATGAAAGAAATTTCATTTTTGGGTGAACTAACCCTTTAAGTGTTTCCCATTGAGTAACCAATTATCTTAAGACTCTTGCGGGCTTCACAACCACTCCAGAAACGTAATTTGACAATTGCAAAAACCACAAGTGTGATTATTTTGACAGGCCCTGTATCAACATAGTGATATGAAAAACAAAGCTTTTCAAAGCTTTGAACCAATTGTGTTGACTGTTTTGAAGCATTCAGGTGACTCCTCCTGGTAAATGCATACATACACCGGTTAAAAAACCCATTACAAACGGGTGAGAACGGTGTCAGAATACACAGTGCATCGCAGTTTGTTGTGTATGAGGCTGCTAAGCTGCAGACCAGTCAGGGTGCCCATTCCACTGCCGAAAGCGCCAACAGTGGGTATGTGAGCCCATGTGAGCTCAGAATTGGACCAGGTGCAATGGAAGAAGGTGACCTGGTCTGATGAATCACGTTTTCTTTTACATCACGTGGATGGCCGGGTGCGTGTCCGTCGCTTACCTGAGGAACACATGGCACTAGGATGCACTATGGGAAGAAGGCAAGCTGACAGAGGAAATGGGATGCTTTGGGCAATGTTCTTCTTGGAAACCTTGGGTCCAGCCATCCATGTGGATGTGACTTTGACACATACCACCTACCTAAGCATTGTAGCAGACAATGTACACCCTGTCATGGAAACGGTATTCCCTGGTAACTGTGACCTCTTTCAGCAGGATAAGGCTCCATGCCACAAAACAAAAATAGTTTGAGGAGCACAACTACGAGTTTGAGGTGTTGACTTGGCCTCCAAATTCCCCAGATCTCAACCCAATCGAGCATCTGTGGGATGTGCTGAACAAACAAGTCTGATCCATAGAGGACCCACCTCGCAACTTACAGGACTTAAAGGATCTGTTGCTGACATCTTGTTGTCAGATACCCCAGCACACCTTCACGAGTCCATGCGACGACCAGTCAGGGCTGTTTTGAAAGCAAAACGGGGACTAACACAATATTAGGAAGGTGGTCATAATGTTATGCCTGATCAGTGTATGTTGTTTTATAAATGTTCAGGGTGTTGAGGAAAAAATTAATCATAGAAGAAGATTTATGTTTGTGTTCACACAGAAGTCATACAAAAACACCTCTTAGCATGGGGTCACGGGACACCTAGTTTGGAGACTCTACCGGGCCTTAGGTGTCACTGATTAAATCACACACACACACACACACACACAGTCAAACCTACATCTACCTCATAAAATGTATGCCAACCCCACCTCACATTCTCTGGCATCCCCCATCAGCAGTTGAGGCCTTGACACAAACACTGATGGGGAAGATAGGGGTTGGGCATTATGTCCCTTGCTTTCTTATTTGAATTAGTTACAGAAGGGTGGGGGGAAAGGCATTTGTTTCACCTTTCCTCGGTACAGAAAAACACTGAGACACTGAGGGGTATAAAAGCTTGGCTCTTCTTTGTTTCCTCAGTTCACACTCGATGCAGGTATATCATGATTGTATTGACTGTTAATTCATTCTTGCAAGGATTAAATCTTTATAAAGACACAATTGGCTAAGGTTTGTCTCTTATTCAGAAATGCAACGGAGTTAACATATTTTTGCCACAACAATTTTGGTGTCAGAATCGTGGGATTCCTTGGATGTGCCTTTTGGACCCTGAGAGCGGATGGTGACTGATCATCCTGGACTCTAGAGTCACAGCCTTACACTCGACAGATTGAGGGAGAAGGGCCAGCCGCTCTGGGGACCGACCACTGGAATCAGAGAAAACGAACCTGAGATGGCAACGGGACACTCTGGTAAGAGACAAATCCAAAATTTGGGGAATTTGAATGTGAATTTGGTTAAATTAAGATTTGGGACACTAAGGGTTAAACCATAGGGGGAGTCTGGTTCTGTGGTCAACGTGATTAAGAAATTCTGGGAGAATTGAGATCATGGAACGTGATTAAGAAATTCTGGGAGGATTGAGATCGGCGAGGGTGATTAAGAAATTCTGGGAGAATTGAGATCGTGGAACGCGATCAAGAAATTCTTGGAGAGTTGAAAAGATTCAGAGGCTGTTGAAAAGATTATCTGAGTAAGAGAGAGAGAGTCTGCTTGTGGAGGCAGGGATGGCACAGTATCTGTTTTTTTGGCCATGTTAAAGCTGAGACAAAACCAAAACAACCCAGCTGACTTTTCTAAAGACAACTTAATAGTGAACAGACATGATTTGAAAATGGTTAAGAAACCAAGTAGAAGCAAATTTTGAGAATGAGCAGTTCACATGTATGTCCTGATTGAGTGTAGTGTTTTAACACTACAGATGGGTTAAGCCAAACGACAAACTTTAAAAGAAGCGTTTTATTCTGAGTGATTCTGATAAAAGATGATCCAGAACATGGGACGAGCTTTAAGTGGATTGCCATCCAGCTCGGTGTGTTACTGGTAATAATGATTACTTTTGTCGTTTATGATGAGGATTTGAATTACTTTCTGGATTAGTTAAAATGGTAAGCGTACAAAATTATAGACTTGAGGACAGAGACTTAATGACAAATTGGCTGAAGTCATTATCTAAATTATCCAGAGAATCCATCACAATTATGAAAGGTAGAGGGCGAACAAAGGAATATAAACTTAAAAATGAAAAGTTTTATTTTTGTGTTGCCTCCATTAAAAAGAGGCAGGACATCAATTTATCTAGAGAACTACAATTAATGTAAGATGAAAAAACTAAACAAAACAAAACAAGAGGCTGTGAGGCTTTCTGTGTGACTAGGATTGTGATGAAGGACAGTAATATTTTGAATTTCTGCAGAGCAGTGGACAGTGGAACGGTGTGCCATATATATATATGTACTGAGTATATATATATATATATATATATATATATATATATATATATATATATATATATATATACTCAGTACATATCCATGTCCTGCACTTATTCAACCACTGTATATCCTGCACTTGCTGCTATTGCACTTCTGGTTAGACCTAAACTGCATTTCGTTCCCTTGTACCTGTATTTGTGCAATGACAATAAGGTTGAATCTAATATAATCTAATCTAATCTAAATGTTATCCACAAACATCATAGTCCATCATCATAGTCCATGTAGATATATATATATATATATATATATATATATATATATATATATATATATATATATATATATATATATATATATATATATATATATATATATATATATAAAGAGAGAGAGAGAGAGATGGTCATTACTATAAACAATTTACAGGGGAATATGTACTGTGAATAAATATACAGATGGCTATTACTATAAACAATTTTACAGATAGAGGTATACAATGATATGTTAGGCTAAGATGAGGAATATAGCAGTGGATTAAGGTAGTGCAATAAAGTATGGTCAGAAGCTATCAGAAAAGTGTAAAAGTGCAATGGAAAGTGATTGCATATTACAGTTAAAAGTACGGTGCAAAATGAAAATGTAAACAGTCTGTGCAAATTAGCATAATCCAGTTTGTTATTGTAGTGCAAGATGCATAAGTAAACAGTTGTGACTGTAATAAACAGTCGGTAGTGCAAATAACAAGTGAAGGCAGATGTGAGGGGGGAGAGGAAGTTAGCAGTATAAGAGGGGAGTGGATCAGCGAGGGGAGTGGATCAACGAGGGTTAGAGTTCAGTAAAGAGACAGCTCTAGGGAAAAAACTGTTCTTTAGTCTGTTGGTCCTGGTCCGGAGGCACCTGAAACGCCTGCCGGAGGGCAGGAGAGAAAACAGTCTGTGGGCTGGTTGAGAGGAGTCCTTAAGGATGCTGCGAGCTCGATGCAGACAACGTTTCCTCTGGATGTTCTCGATGGCAGGTAGTGGAGTCCCTGTGATGCGCTGGGCTTTCACCACCGCTGCAGTGCCTTGCGCTCCACAACAGAGCAGCTCCCAAACCATACTGCGACACAGTTGGTCAGGATGCTTTCTATCGCGCAGCGATAGAAGTTCACCAGGATAGCCGAGGAGAGCTGATTCTTCCTCAGTGTCCTCAGGAAGAAGAGGCGCTGGTGAGCCTTCTTGACCAGGCTGGAGGTGTTGGTTGTCCACGACATGTCCGCCAAGATGTGGATCCCCAGGAACTTGAAACTGGAGACGCGCTCAACAGCCATTCCGTTGATGTGGATGGAGTCGTATGGGCCTCTTAACTCCTTCCTAAAGTCCACGATGAGCTCCTTCGTTTTGGTGGTGTTGAGGAGCAGGTTGTTTTCAGTGCCCCATGTGGCCAGGTGCTGGATCTCCTCCCTATAGGCAGTCTCATCATTGTTACTGATGAGACCAATCACCGTAGTGTCGTCCGCAAACTTGACGATGGAATTAGATCCATACACAGGCTTGCAATCGGAGGTGAAGAGGGAGTAGAGAAACGGGCTTAGCACACAGCCCTGTGGTACACCAGTGTTAAGTGTGATGGACGTGGAGCAGGTGAATCCTGATCGAACATTCTGGGGTCTGTCAGTTAGGAAGTCCAAAATCCAGTTGCACATTGAGGTGTTGATACCCAGGTCTCCAAGTTTGGCTATTAACTTGGTTGGGATGACAGTGTTGAATGCTGAGCTGAAGTCAACAAACAGCATACGCGCATAAGTGTTCTTATTGTCCAGATGTGTGAGCACAGAGTGTAGTGCCATGGAAACGGCATCCTCTGTGCTCCTATTGCTGCGATAGGCAAACTGGTGTGAGTCCAATGTGGATGGTAGAGAGTCTACAGGGCACATCGGGCTATGTGTTCAAGGACCAGCCGCTCAAAGCACTTCATAACGATGGATGTGAGCGCTACAGGGCGGTAGTCGTTAAGGCACATCGGGCTAGAGTGTTTTGGCACTGGCACAATGGAAGTGCGTTTAAAGCATGTTGGTACAGCTGCTTGGGCAAGAGACAGGTTGAAAATGTCTGTAAAAACCCCAGCGAGCTGCTCCGCACATGCCCTGAGAACACATCCAGGGATGTTGTCTGGTCCAGCAGCCTTGTGCGCGCTTATCCGGCTCAGTGCCTTGCAGACATCTGTGGAGGAGAGAGTGATTGGTGGGTGGTCATCAGAGGGTTTGAGCTTGGTGGCAGTTTCTCTGTTGTCCCTTTCAAAGCGAGCATAAAAGTAATTTAGCTCGTTCAGGAAGTTGACATCAGTGGCTGCGGGGGTGGAGTGGGTGGGTTTGTAGTCACTGATGGCCTGAATGCCCTGCCACATGCGTCGAGGGTCAGAGTTGGAAAAATGTCCCTCTATCTTTAGCTTGTAGCAGTGCTTGGCCTTTTTGATGCCCCTCTTCAGGTTTGCTCTGGATGTGCTGTAGGCTTATGCATCTCCTGATTTGAAGGCAGTATTGCGTGACTTCAGCAGGAGTCGCACTTTCTTGTTCATCCAAGGCTTCTGATTTGGGTATGTGGTGATCTGTTTCTGGGTTGTGACATTGTCAATGGTGGTATTGATATGATCCAATACAGAGGAGGTGTAGGAGTCAATGTCCGTGTGAGTGCCACTGGTGGCCTGAGAAGCAAACATACTCCAGTCAGTGTCTAGAAACCTTTCCTGGAGTGTGGAATCTGCCCCCGCAGGCCACACCTTGATGGTCTTCACTGATGGCTTCACACGGTTGATGAGGGGTGCATATTTGGGGGTGAGGAACAAAGAATCAGAAGGTGATCTGACTGTCCCAGGTGGGGGAGGGGTGTCGCAACGTAAGCTCCAGCCATGTTTGTGTAAACATGGTCTAAGGTTTTGTTTCCTCTTGTGTGAACATGCTGGTGAAACTTTGGTAGCACTGACTTTAAGTTAGAGTGATTAAAGTCACCTGCAACAATAAAAGCAGCTTCTGGGTGATCAGTCTGTTGTTTACTAATGGCTGCGTGCAGTTCTTTCATAGCAAGCTTGGCATCAGCATCCGGGGGAATATAGGCTGCAGTTATAATGGTGGAAGTGAACTCCCGCGGTAGATAAAATGGTCTACATTTAACCATAAGAGACTCAAGGTTAGCTGAACAATGACTCCCAACTATAGCAGAGTTTGTGCACCAAGCTTTGTTAATGAAAATGCACAATCCACCACCTCTGGTCTTACCGGAGCCATCTAATGTTCTATGCGCCCCGAGGGGGGCGCATAGAACATGATAAGCCAATGTAACTGTTTCTATGGCAATATCCAAAATCAATATCCAAAATCTCACCACGGGTGTACGATGTAAAGGCACAACTGTTCTGCACGAACAGACCCGAGATGAGCAAGGAAAATACCACTAAATTGCAGAATCTGGAGAGACCCCGAGCCTCGCGATGTACTCGCGCCGCCATCTTGGTCAATGTATTGTGATCTGTAGTGAGAGCAGGTGGACGAAAGTCTAGAGAGGTAAAGGTTTGCTCAGGAGAGAAGAGGAATGAAGGTTAGTCGCAGCAAGACAGAATACATGTGTGCGAATGAATGAGAGGGAACCAAGTGGAACAGTGAGGTTACAGTGAAAGAGGTGAAGAAGTGTGTGTGTGCAGGCAGGTTGGAATGGGTGGAGAAAAAGTGTCAGGTCTGTTGTGTGAGAGTAACAGCAAGAATGAAAGGAAAGGTGTGCAGAACAGAACAGTGAGACCTTTCACAGGTTTAGAGGAAGACCAAAGAGGAGGTTAATCGATGCAGTGAAGGAGGAACATGAAGGTAGGGAAAGAAGGAAAATGTACTTTAAAATCCTAATTAATTGGAAAGATTTTGATAAAGAATTGGGTATTGAATATGATTAAGCATAATGTCACAAGAGAAAGATGAGTGAACGAGCTGATTGAATGTAATACAAAAAGATATTCATGTCGTTTTGATGAAAAGTTTACAAAATTATCAAATTTAGGTTTATGTTATAAATGGTTAGATATGATGAGTGAAATTGCAGTTGATGGAAAAAGTAATTTTTAACAAAAACAGGGTGGTTTGAAAAAGAATTGTGTTGAAACAACGGACTAGAGGAAGTTTGACAAGAATATTATGTTCAGTGAGAAACTGGGAGCATTTAGATCTGAACATTCAAAGCAAGCAACTTTATTGCATGAAGTTGAGTTAGAGAGGATAATGACAACGACAGATGCACAAAAGAGAATCAGTGCATTTCAAACATATGGCCTGCATGGGCAGAGGAGTCCTCAGAACTGTGGGCAAACGCACAAACTGAAGGATGTTTATATGGAGATTTAAAGCGCTTAGATGGATTATTATCTATCTTACTTTTTTTTATCGTTTAGTTTGAGTTGGACAACATCGGGGTCTGTGATGATTTGGATTTATCAAGAGAATCAATGATTGTTTTTCTTCCTTTACACTAATCATGTATTTAGTCTCTGAGGAGTGACTGAGGGTCTGCCCTAGGGTTGTGTGATGTGTCGTTAAACACTTGAAAGCAACAAGGTGTCGTGTGTTTGGATTTTGAAGGTATAACACCCCTAAATTGACAGGAGTGCAGTCACAGAGCTTACTCATTTAGCCCGGCTTCCAGATTTGAAATATGGATTTTATATTACTTTCACTGAAACACGAAAGAATCAGGATAAAGATTGCCTGGTTAAGACTGGAGCTCGTAGCCCTGACTGAAACATGCAAGCTGAGTTGGGCATAATTTAAAATTGTAATATTGGATGGGCGCCCAATTCTAAATGGTTCAGCTGTGTCTGCTCCTCAAGACACAGATTTCTTGACTGGCCAGGTTGATATCTGTGAATGCGCAGCGCACAATAATAACAAAGATTTTATTTAAACAGGCAGATGAGGTTGCGAAGACCGAGGCAGAGAAGCAGTCAAAGGAACCATAATGTCTTTTGATATTTGAAATAAACACAAATGCTTTCACTTCTTTACGGAGACCTTCGCCACAACAGCGGAGAAACAGCTGTGGAAACGATGTGGCTGCACTTTTCAAAATGGTGTGGTGATGGCAAGCCTGGTTTACCCCGAAAATTCTTTGACCATTATGTTTAAATGGCTGCGTGGATGATCAGGCAGCCAAAGGGGGAATTAGTTAAATGAAAACTGATGAAAACTGTCTGGGGTACAGTATTTTATGAAAATGTTTATGAAAACTGATGAAAAATGTCTGGGATACAGTATTTTATGAAAATTTTTGTAGAAGAAAAGGCCTAGAGCAAATCTGAGTCTGTTCGAGACTGTTTAATGAAAGGGATAAACAATAAACAATTCAAAATTGTGAATTATTGCAAAAGAAATGTCCTCTCTGTGTCAAAGATCTGTGTGCAGGTTAAGGGACTCCTTTACATAACATCAGACCAGATGTTTGATGTCGGGGAGAAGGAGCCGAGAGGAGCAGGAGGTACACGTCTGTGCGGACGGGGGTCACACAAACATCACTTGCCGCTATCATCTCAGGAGCAGAGACACTGGCACAACGTGGTGCTGAGGCAACAAGTGTCACTGTTCATAGATGCACTGTTTCTTTCTTGTCGCGTGCTCTGTGTTGTGACTGTGGTATGGGTGTCCAGGTCACATGGCTCATCAGCGGATCCAGCTGCCAATCATCATCTCACCACCTGCTGCTCATTCACTCACCCATTATATACTCACGCCATTCTCATCTCCCTTGTCAGATCGTTGTTTGCTGTCCTGTGTTGTGGTTGTGTCGTCTGTTCCTGACCGAAGATCCAGTGTGTTCGTCTGCAGTTCCTGTTTGGGTGTCTTCGTGTTCTCGTTCGTGTTCAAAGACCTGGATTATCCTCACACCACTTCACTTCTCTTCACCACCTCGCACCAGCACCGATCACCTCAGTCCCTGCGCCAGCTAAGACCTGCTATTCCTTGGACTGTTCTTTATTCTCTGCTTGTGGTACATTAAAGAGTGTTAACTTGCATTTGCTTCCTGTGCCTTAGAAGGATTCATCAACACCAGCATTCATCGTATGGAGACTCAAGAGAGAAACTTGAGCGAAAAGGGACGAGCCGTGCAGGTTTTAGTGGCGCAGGTGTCCGAGCTCACCCAGCAGTTCCAGCTTCTTCGTGGTCCCGCTGCGCCACCCACACCGGCCGTCCTCCCACCCACAACAGAGAATGTCACCAGCCCGAACCTCGTCTTCCGGTGCCCGAGGCCTATTCAGGTGAACCGAATTTTTGCAGAGCGTTTCTGACTCAATGTTCTATGCATTTCGCCTTACAGCCCCGCACATTCAGGGCGGAACAGAGTAAGGTGGCATTCGTGCTTACTCTCCTCACGGGGAGGGCTTCTCTCTGGGGGACGGCGGTGTGGGAGAACCAAGACCCATGGTGCGCCTCGTTCCAGTCACTCGCCGAGGAGATGAAAAGAGTGTTCGACCGGTCAGTCGCGGGGAGAGAGGCTGCCCGACAGCTGGCAGAACTATGCCAGGGAAAGAGGTCGGTGTCTGATTATTCCATCGAATTTCGCACGTTAGCGGCAGAGTGTCACTGGAACGAGGAGGCGCAGTGGGACATGTTCCTGCATGGGCTGGCTGACCGTGTTCAGAGGGAGATCTACGCGCTGGACCTTCCGGAAACCCTTAACGGCCTTGCTCTCAGGGTGGATGCTCGACTAACCAGGGTGGAGCGTAGGAGTCCAACCCTTAGGAGCGGGGAGGAAGAACGGTCCAGCAGAGGAGACACGGTCAGCCCCAGTCAAGATCATGAGCCCATGCAGGTGGGTCGAGCTCGACTTTCCCGGGAGGAGCGAGAGAGGCGGAGATCCCAAGGACTGTGTATGTACTGTGGAGGAGCCGGTCATGTCGCTTACAACTGTCCGGTAAAAGGGGCAAGCCCGGCAGTAAGTTTGAGGCTACTGTCGGGTGGGATCTCCGCTGGGAAGTCCTCAACCACATCCACCCTCCTCCCGGTAAGACTGAGGTGGTCGAATCACCATCACGACTGCAGTGCACTTCTGGATTCCGGGGCCGAAGGTAATTTTCTGAACAGATCTCTCGCCATCGAACTTCACATTCCCTTCAAACCACTCCTCAATAGAATCGCTGTACACGCACTCAATGGACAAAGCCTCCCTTCCATATCGTACAGCACTGAAGACGTCACCCTCATCACCGCTGGAAACCACATTGAACAGACCTCATTTCTCATTTTTGACTCCCCACACACACCCATCGTCCTTGGTCACCCCTGGCTCACCCAACACAACCCCCGGGTAGACTGGATCCAGAATTCCATTGTGGCCTGGAGTGAGAGGTGTCATAAGACTTGTCTTGTCTCTGCCTGTTCGTCAGTCTCTGTTTCTGTGTTACAGGAGGAAGCAGTGGATCTGTCTAACGTGGCCGTCGAGTACCATGACCTGAAGGAGGTGTTCAGTAAGTCTAGGGCTGCTTCTCTTCCTCCGCATCGTCCCTATGACTGTGCCATAGATCTATTGCCAGGGAAGTCTCCGCCTAAAGGCAAGTTGTATTCACTTTCGGTTCCTGAAAGGGAGGCTATGGAGAAATATATTTCTGATTCATTAGCAGCCGGCTTCATTCACCCTTCCTCTTCTCCAGCGGGGGCGGGGTTCTTTTTTGTGGGTAAGAAGGATGGTTCCCTGCGACCTTGTATTGACTACCTAGGGTTGAACAACATAACGGTAAAGAATACCTATCCTTTGCCGTTAATGTCTTCAGCCTTCGAGAGGTTGCAGGGAGCATCTGTCTTCACAAAATTGGATTTAAGAAATGCCTATCATTTGGTTCGTATCAGGAAGGGGGATGAATGGAAGACCACTTTTAACACCCCTAGGGGGCACTTTGAATACTTGGTCATGCCATTCGGGCTTTCCAACTCCCCAGCGGTCTTCCAGGCACTCGTCAATGACGTGCTGAAAGACATGGTCGATCAGTTCATATATGTCTACCTGGATGACATATTGATTTTTTCCTCGTCTCTCCAGGAACATGTACAGCACGTTCGACGAGTGCTTCAGAGGCTGCTAGCGAATGGGTTTTTTGTCAAGGCGGAGAAATGCGTTTTTCATGCACAGTCTGTTCCTTTCCTAGGGTACATCGTGTCGACTGAGGGAGTGCGCATGGATCCTGAGAACGTTAAGGCTGTGGTGGATTGGCCAAACCCAGATTCCCGTAAGGCCCTACAGAGGTTTCTGGGGTTCGCCAATTTTTACCGGCGGTTCATTCGCAACTTCAGCCAACTAGCCTCGCCTCTGATTGCCTTGACCTCCCCCAAAACTACGTTCAGGTGGTCAGACGCAGCTGAGGCTGCGTTTGCCAAACTGAAGGCTCGCTTCGTTTCAGCCCCTATTCTCGTTGCCCCTGATCCATCACGGCAGTTTGTGGTGGAGGTCGATGCATCAGAGGTGGGGGTAGGCGCAGTGTTATCCCAGCGTTCTGCCGCAGACGATAAGATGCACCCGTGCGCGTTTTTGTCCCAACGATTATCCCCCGCCAAATGTAATTACGACATTGGTAATCGGGAGTTGCTGGCAGTCAAGATGGCCTTGGAGGAATGGCGCCACTGGTTGGAGGGTTCAGGGGTGCCTTTTATTGTATGGACCGACCATAAGAATTTAGAATATATCAGGACTGCTAAAAGGTTGAACTCCAGGCAGGCTCGGTGGGCACTTTTTTTTCGGACGTTTTGATTTTACTCTCTCGTACCGCCCGGGTTCAAAAAACATCAAACCCGATTCTTTGTCACGTATTTTTGATTGCTCCGAACGCCCGTCTACTCCCGAGTGCATTTTACCGGAGAGATTAGTGGTCTCCACACTCACATGGGAGGTCGAATCGAGAGTCAAGGCGGCTCTAGAAGGGGTAACGCCTCCGCCCAAGTGCCGGAGGAATTACGGTCCATGGTCATCCAGTGGGGTCATAGTTCCAACGTAGCTTGCCATCCAGTCAGTCGAACTAAGTTTTTAGTCAAGCAACGATTCTGGTGGCCTCTCATGGCTCGGGACGTCCGCGATTTTGTGTTGGCTTGTTCAGTCTGTGCCGTTGGTAAAACTTCCAATCGTTCCCCGGATGGGTTGCTTCAACCACTGTCAGTCCCTTCGAGACCCTGATCCCACATTTCGCTAGATTTTATTACCGCCCTCCCACCCTCCCAAGGGTACACGGTCGTTTGACTGTAGTGGACCAGTTCTCGGCGGCTCACTTCATCCCCTTGCCCAAATTACCTTCAGCCAAGGAGACAGCGGTTACGGTCATTGACCACGTCTTTCGACTTCATGGCTTCCCGATAGACGTGGTTTCTGACAGAGGTCACCAATTTGTGTCCAGATTTTGGCAAGAGTTTTGTAGATTGCTGACGGTTAGTTTATCCTCAGGTTCCACCCCAGAGCAATGGCCAGACTGAGAGAGCAAATCAGGATCTTGAGCGAACGTTGCGATGTTTAGTCTCTAAGAATCCTTCCTCCTGGAGTCAGCAACTTTCGATGGTGGAGTACGCACACAATACATTACCAGTGTCGTCCACGGGCCTATCACCGTTTGAGTGTAGCGTAGGTTACCAGCCACCTATTTTTCCTAGCCTGGAATCCGAAGTCACGGTCCCCTCTGCTCACGCCTTTGTCCAGAGGTGTCACTGCACTTGGACAAGAGCCCGAGAGACTCTTCTCCAAGTGAGGGAGCGCACCAAGGCCAAGGCCGATCGCCACCGGTCAAGGCCTCCCGTATACGTTGTTGGTCAAAAAGTGTGGCTTTCTACCAAAAACATTCCTCTCCGATCCGTCTCTAATAAGCTCGCACCCAAATTTATTGGTCCGTTTACTGTCACCAAGATCCTTAGTCCGGTGGCAGTCCGCCTCAAACTTCCTCCAGCATACAGGAGAATTCATCCCGCCTTCCATGTGTCCAAAATCAAGCCCGTTTTTCATTCCAAGATTAATCCGCCAGTTCCGGTTCCCCCACCGCCGCGACTCGTAGACGGGGAACCATCTTATTCAGTCAACCGTATTCTGGACTCAAGGCGGAGGGGACGCGGATTCCAGTACTTGGTGGACTGGGAAGGTTACGGTCCGGAGGAGAGAAGTTGGGTTCCGGCCAGAGACATTCTGGATCACACCCTTATCGAGGATTATAATCGACAGGTAGCGATCCGGGAACGCCAGGAGGCGTTCCTAGGAGGAGGGGTACTGTCACGGTTCATAGATGCACTTTTTCTTGTCGCGTGCTCTGTGTTGTGACTGTGGTATGTGTGTCCAGGTCACATGGCTCATCAGCGGATCCAGCTGCCAATCATCATCTCACCACCTGCTGCTCATTCACTCACCTCATATATACTCACGCCATTCTCATCTCCCTTGTCAGATCGTTGTTTGCTGTCCTGTGTTGTGGTTGTGTCGTCTGTTCCTGACCGAAGATCCAGTGTGTTCGTCTGCAGTTCCTGTTTGGGTGTCTTCGTGTTCTCGTTCGTGTTCAAAGACCTGGATTATCCTCACACCACTTCACTTCTCTTCACCACCTCGCACCAGCACCGATCACCTCAGTCCCTGCGCCAGCTAAGACCTGCTATTCCTTGGACTGTTCTTTATTCTCTGCTTGTGGTACATTAAAGAGTGTTAACTTGCATTTGCTTCCTGTGATCAATCATGACAACAAGTTTAGAACCTATTGCAAGCCACAGAATAAGAGTTGCACAATCTACAGAGAGGTGGCGTCCTTTCATTAACAGAGCAGAAAAGACTAATCTTTATAACTCTTTCTGGACGTACAACTGTGCGATTCATCTTGCCAACTGAAAGACTGGAGTATCCAGATCAGACGGTGGACCTGCACCCAGATGTGACCAACACATGACTGTAGTACATATGATATGTAACAAAGGGACTCTGTATAAGGGAACAGGTCTATTTAGCTCAAAGTAATGAATTAATTAATTCATAGGGAATTTTGCAGGAGTCTATTTTACGACCGAGCAAATGACTCGTTTAGCGTTCATTTGAACGGGCCGTAACTATCAACTCTGAAGCGGATATTAATATCCACAGAATAGTGAAACACTATTTAATAGCCAGGTAATTTAGATCGGCAGTTCAAGACATTAAAATTCGTAAGCACATAACACAAGAACACTTATCTTTAATTTATAAACACAGCTTTATTGATTACTCTAACACGTAAAACTAGAATCTAACAAAAACAAACATACACACATTTGCACGCGTTGCAGAAAGGAGGAAAGTAAGGAAAGAGTGAGTTTTAAGAGAGAGAGAGAGATGAAGTCCCAAGTTTCTAGCAGTATCTGCATTTATAACACATGACCTGAATGAACCACCGGTTTTGACTTAAACCCTCCTATCGTTGCTTAGGCGGGGTTATTCAATTTGATATCAATGCACCAGTTCAGTTTAGAATCTGGAGGTTACTTGCTTGTCGCGCGTGTCATCATTGAACGGGGATTCCCTCTCGATCCTGGCTGGAAAGGGGTTTCCCGGTTCTTTGTGATTCGCGAAAGGTCTTGTCGTGTCTCTGATGGGCGTCTTGGGGAGCCAACCACGTGGCGTGTTGGCTGCTGGATGAGGGGGTCTCGTGGCTGTTTGAAGTTGAAGCGCGCTTGCTGGAGATTCGTTGAGAGAAGCTTGCGGCGAAACTTAACTTAGAACACGAGACTCGCTGAAAGAAAATAAACTTAAGTAAATGATAGGAAAGTGAGAGTTCTAGATCGCTTGAATGAAATTCAACCCATTTTCTCTAGTCTGCCACCTTTGGAGTTCTCCAACTCTTCAAAGTGGACTAAATCAAGAACTGCAGGAAGGGCGAACAGGCGAACAGCAGGCTCATACAGAAAGGGGGTCTCTGCTCTTATAGATAAGATTCGAGCGCCGCCCACTTTCGGGTTGACCCAATCATGTCTGTCAGTTTTTTGGCGCGCAAAAGTTCTTTGTTCAGTTCGGTTACGCCTCCTGGCTGATGTTCAGTGGGAGCAGTTTATCCTTACAAAGCTGGTATTCTTATAATAATGCTTTTTTCTGTAAATTATTTTACAAGATTCGGTACTATTGAGTTTTTCTGACTGAGGCGGTACCAAACACTATAATATTAAGAGTTGAGAGTACAGAGATACAAGAATTCCACAGTAACTAGAATACATAGTTTGATTTACATAAAGTACACACCCTAGACATTTTAATACATTGTATAAAGACATTAAATCAACAAAATATATATTTTTAATACGTTGAAAAGGCAGTTGTCCAATTGATCCATATATGTGTTCATGTGGGTGTAAAGAGAAAGTCTGCATGTCTTGGGACTGTGGGGATGATTCAGAGGTCACCACATGGGTCGTGTGTGCTTGGGTGTAAAGTGTCTTTGGGCATTCGACAGATTGCTGGGTTGCCGTCCGTTCGACAATCACTGGTTTAGTGATTTGATGCAGTTTATACGTATCAAGGTTTCTGTGGGTTTCCTTGATTTTCTACTGAGTGCTGGGATCTTAAGGAATTTATGGTGTCACAGAGCCGGACTTAGAAGTTACTTTGTCGATGGGGGAAGGGAAGAAACTGCCTGTGGACCAATGAGAAGTCCCTTACTTCCTGGCTTGGTCCCACAGGTGTCGTAAATCTTTGTCCGCTTGTTGTGGAGAGAGAGGGGTCCAGGCCGTAAATGGCCCTGGAATGTTGAGTTAATTTTGTGTGGACTCATGTTTGAATGAATCATCTGTAAGATTCATTTGTGTCTGTTGCGGCCACAATTGCTACACATTAGTAAACCTTCACACGGATGACAGTTTTCTACTTTTACAATCTCCAGGTCCTGGACCTGGACCCATCCATCTGGGCCTGCTGTAGCGATTTGTGTTTACTGAAAACTTTGTGTGTGTACGCACTACTAACGCCCTTTTTTACACATACTCCATCTGCAGTGCGTGTTGCGGTTCAGGAGCCACCCTGTTGTGCTTTCACATATGCTGCGTTTGCAGTGCGCAACTGATCTGCTGTTGTATACCTCAAACACAGCATTTATTCATTATTTTTTATTTCAAATCCAAAAGTTGTTACTGAACATGGCTTGTCAGAATTGCAATTCTCTTTGTTTACACTTTCATAGATGTCAGGTTTTAACGTAGCCTACTACATTTAAACGTTTATTCATTAATTCATTCATTTATATAGCCTAGTACTTTAGATTTAGCACACACAAGTGGCAAAACATTTAAACATAGGTTATAGCCTAAAATTACAAACATTTTAAATTAGAAACTTACAATAGGCTATTCAAAAAAAGCAGACTCTCGTCTTTTCTTTCGTTTTTAAACCTTTTTAAAAGAAATCCATATATATGTGTGCTGGAAGTTAGGCAACAGTTTGACGTCCCTTGACCAATCGCTCAGCTCGTAAGGATCCAGTCCTTTGATTCCCTTTATTTTCTCATCATATCTTGTCTCTGCATTAGGATTTAGTTTTGCCAGGCCATGTAAATGGGCCAAACATACCCCAAATTATTTGCGTTCTGATGACGTTGCCGGCCAGTTGGTCACATGTCTTAGCAATATCTATACATACAAATATAGGCCTTCACTGTACGTCAGCAGCAGCGGGTCAGACACGCTTCTGGTGTGCAAAGGCATAGAAAACACCACGCAGCTGACACAACAGAAACTATATAATGTATACTACATGTTAAACCTAAATATAGCCTAATGATACAGCAAAGACAACGTCGACATTATTGACTATACATATCTATGGCATTGACGGCAAAATAGGTTACAGAATTTTCGTTCTTTATTGACATGTATTGAAAATATTCTATTTCTAGTGTGCACGCGGTTTCCGCGTGTGCGTGTCACGCAGGCAGTGTGCACGCTCTAATCTGTTAACATGGGAGCCGAAATAAAAACGGACACACCACGCAGCTGAGACGCTCACGCCACGGTTGCAGTGTGTAGCCGGCCTTACAGTCAATGATCACGACAGACAGGTCGTCGTGCTCTGATAGGCGCGCAACTCGTTTTCCTATCCTGGGTAGCCCGGATGTTACCATGTGAATATTTGACTTGAATTTTTAGATCTGAATTTGAGCAGTCGAATTAGACTGATGTTTTATTTGAAAAATATTAACTTGAAATTTGAGATCTGAATTTGAGCAATCAAATTTGATCAACCTGAATCTTTTTTTATCTGAAATTCTGTAAGTTGATTTTTTTTTAGCATTGAAAAATATTCATCGAAATTCAGGTTTTGAGAGGTAAATTCAAATGGTTTCCAAAGTAAAATAATTTCAAAGGGGTGAATTCAGAGCAAATTAATTCAGATAAATGTTTTTCAAAATGAAATATTTAAAAACTAAGTATTCAGTGGCTGTTACATTTCAAAGTCTCTTATTTGCTTCCATACAGATTAATCCACCACAAAACCATGTAAAAATGAGTGAACAGAGACCTCTGAATGAATGAGACAAAAATATTCCCCGTTTTTGTCAGTTCTTAATCAGTTTGTAGATTTGTACTGTTAAAGGGTTCATTAACTGCATTTTTAAATGATTATTTTATGTTTCCTTAGGTGCACTTATAATGATTTTTACATCATTTAAAAATAAAAGGCCACTTTCTACCCTAATATTAGTCCTCTTATTTAAATGG
Source organism: Gobiocypris rarus (assembly GCA_023029165.1). Classification (NCBI taxonomy): domain Eukaryota; kingdom Metazoa; phylum Chordata; class Actinopteri; order Cypriniformes; family Gobionidae; genus Gobiocypris; species Gobiocypris rarus. The sequence continues at coordinate 29,484,797 of CM040929.1, forward strand.
GCGTGTCTCCTAAGCCTTCAATGTAAATGCCCAACTGCTATGACTAGATAACATCTTTGAATATACAACTCGAATTCCGGAAAAGTTGGGATGTTTTTAAAATTTGAATAAAATAAAAACTAAAAGACTTTCAAATCACATGAGTCAATCATTTATTCACAATGGAACATAGATATAACAAATGTTTAAACAGAGAAATTTACACCTTTATCCCCTAATTGAGCTCATTTTAAACTAAACATTTTAAACATTTTAAAGACGGGGGCATGTGTAAAATCTCTTCTTTTCAAAACAGTTTGGAGACATCTGGGCATCAAGGTTCTGAGTTTCTTGAGTGTTGGTGTTGGAATTTGGTCCCATTTTTGCCTGATATAGTTTTCCAGCTACTGAAGAGTTTGTGGTCGTCTTTGATTTTTTGTTTAAATATGCACTAAATGTTCTCTGTAAGCGAAAGCTCAGGCCAATTCAGAACCCAGACTCTTCTACGATGAAAAAGACGCATTGGGATTGGCATTTAAAGACATTATAAACTCTATTGGAGTTAGACAACACGTATCTGGACCCACTCATCGCCTTAATCATACTTTAGATCTAATACTGTCACATGGACTAAATGTTGATACCATTAAAATTCTGCAGCAGAGCGATGACATCTCAGATCATTACCTAATATCATGTATACTTAATATAGCTAAGGCTGCAAAGCCATCCTCGCTCAAATATGGCAGGACTATAACCGCTGCGACTAAAGATTGCTTTATACATAATCTTCCTCATCAGTTCCATCTCCTCAGAATTACAGATAGCCAAGAGGAACTTGATGTTGCAACAGAAACTACTGACTCTCTCTTTACTAGCACTTTAGACATAGTTGCTCCTCGGCGCTTAAAGAAGATTAAAGCAAATAATCCAACGCCGTGGTACAACGAGCACACTCGGGCCCTTAAAACAGCAGCCAGAAAAATGGGCGCAGCTGGAAGAAAACAAAACTGGAGGTTTTTGCAATTTGTGGAAAGAGAGCATGATTGCATACAGAAAGGCCATAAAAACTGCTAGATCGGCTTATTTCTCAACTCTTTTAGAAGAAAACAAACACAACCCTAGGTATTTATTCGATACAGTGGCTAAATTAACAAAGGATAAAGCTTCAACTTCTGACATTTGTAAACAACACAGCAGTAATGACTTTATGAACTTCTTTACTAGTAAGATTGATAACATTAGGAATAAAATTATAACCATGCAGCCGTCTACTACAGTATCACTTCAGACAGAACATTGTAGTCTCACTGAGGAAAAATTACACTCATTCACTGCTATAGGAGGAGAAGAATTGGCTAAACTTGTTAAATCATCAAAATCAACAACATGTATGCTTGACCCAATACCGACTAGGCTATTAAAAGAGATGCTTCCAGAGGTCATAGATCCTCTGCTTAATATTATTAATTCATCCTTGACATTAGGATATGTACCAAAAACTTTTAAGTTGGCTGTAATTAAACCACTTATTAAAAACCGCAACTTGATCCTAAAGAATTAGTCAATTACAGACCAATCTCGAATCTACCGTTTCTATCAAAAATATTAGAAAAGGCAGTGTCTTCACAATTATGTTCCTTTTAGAAAGAAATTGTATATGTGAGGATTTCCAGTCAGGATTTAGACCGTATCATAGTACTGAGACTGCTCTAATTAGAGTTACAAATGATTTACTCTTATCATCTGATCGTGGTTGTATCTCTCTATTAGTGTTACTCGATCTTAGCGCTGCATTCGATACTATCGATCACAATATTCTTTTGAATAGACTCGAAAATTATGTTGGCATTAGTGGAACTGCATTGGCATGGTTTAAATCTTACTTATCTGACCGTTATCAGTTTGTAGCAGTAAATGAAGAGATGTCACACCGATCACAAGTTCAGTATGGAGTACCGCAAGGCTCAGTGTTAGGACCGTTGCTTTTCACCCTGTATATGCTACCACTGGGAGATATCATTAGGAAGCATGACGTTAGTTTTCATTGTTATGCTGATGATACTCAGCTCTATATTTCTTCACACCCTGACGAAACTTACCAATTCACAAGATTAACGGAATGCATAGCTGATATTAAAAATTGGATGAATAGTAATTTCCTGCAACTTAATTCAGATAAAACAGAATTTTTAATCATTGGACAAAAAAGCTCCACAAGTAGTGCCCTAGAATACTGTCTAACCCTCGATGGCTGCTCTGTCAAGTGTTTACTCACATCGGCAGCAAAAGTGGGAACTATGTCAGGCTGCTATTTTTTGACTATAGCTCAGCCTTTAACACCATAGTTCTCATTAAGCTAAAACACAAACTCCTGGATCTCGGCCTGAATTCTTCTCTCTGCCTCTGGATTGAAGATTTCCTCACTGGCAGACCCCAGGCGGTGAGAGTTGGCCAATTCACCTCCACCTCCATCACCCTGAGTGTGGGAGCTCCACAGGGCTGTGTCCCCTGCTCTACTCTCTCTACACCCATGACTGTTTGTCCACACACAGCTCCACCTCTATCATCAAGTTTGCTGATGATACTGTTGTCCTGGGTCTCATTTCCAACAACAATGAGACGGCATACTTGGACGAGGTGGAGCAACTGACATCATGGTGCCAGGACAACTGTCTCTCTCTGAATGTTAGCAAGACCAAAGAACTGATTGTGGACTTCAGGAAGAGACAGCAACGGTCATACTTCCCTCTCATGATCAGCGGGACACCGGTAGAGAGAGTGAACAGCTTCAAATACCTGGGTGTGAACATCTCCGAGGACCTGACCTGGACTGCACATATCCAGACACAGGTGAAAAAAGCCAGGCAAAGACTGTACCACCTGCGCCAGCTGAGGAAATTCAGCGTTTCACCAGCTATCCTGAAAACTTTTTATCGAGGGGCGATAGAAAGTGACCTGACTCAGTGCATCACAGGCGTGAATGCGGAACAGTCACTGCGTTCGTACCACGGGAACGTGGTGCAGGGCTATGCAGTCATGACTGCATAGCCCTGCAAAGAGTGGTGCGATTATCCGGGCGCATCTCAGGGTCAGTTCTCCCGTCTCTGCAGGACATTTACACCAAACGCTGCAGAGGTAGAGCTACTAAAATCATCAAAGACATTACCCACCCTGCAAACTCTCATTTCACCCTGCTGCCATCTGGTAAGCGCTTCCGAAGCCTGATGGCAAAAACTGAAAGACTCAGGAGGAGTTTCTTCCCCCAGGCCATCAGACTCCTGAACTCAGTCACGTGACTTCACTTCACCCCGCATACACATAAACATCCAGTTTTAACATTAACATCCACATACTGTCATTGCACTTCACTTTGTTCTTATTGATACAGTGTAACAACCAGTTATAAACCTGTTAGCACATTATACTTCTGTTTGCACATTACATTATACCTATTGTTTGCACATTATACTTTATATATATATTTTTTATGTTAACCAGTTATTTATTTTATCTTTTACTTGATTACTTATAATTCTATGTTGAGTGCTTTTTATTCTATTTTTATTTTTATTCTATTTCTATTTTTAATTTCCTCCTTGTGTTTCTTGTAACTGTTATTTGCACTGTCTATGGAGCGGACCTGTTTACATTTCACTGCCAGTTATATATTCTGTATATAATTGTGTATGTGACAAATAAAACTCTTGAATCTCGTCGTCAGTTAGGAACCTGGGTGTGCTCTTTGATACCAATTTTTCGTTTGAAAGCCATGTTTCTAGCATTTGTAAAACTGCATTCTACCATCTTAAAAATATATCTAAATTACGGCACATGCTCTCAATGCAAAATGCTGAACAGTTAATACATCAATCAATCAATCAATCAACTTTATTTATATAGCGCTTTTACAATGACGATTGTTTCAAAGCAGCTTCACAGTGTTAAACAGGACAACATTGCAACAAAATTTGATTTGGCTAGTTTAATTTGGATAGTTTATAGAATTATATATGACCAAATTAATAAATTCTATTTGTATATTTAGTTGAGTAACTTGGATCATAATTTGAGTGTCCCCAACTGAGCAAGCCAAGCCAAAGGCGACAGTGGCAAGGAACCAAAACTCCATCAGGGCATGATGGAGAAAAATAAACCTTGGGAGAAACCAGACTCAGTCGGGGTGCCAGTTCTCCTCTGGCCTATTATTAACAGTGTATAATTATTACTCTGGCAACCTTGCAGGTCATAAATCATATTAGATAGGAATATTCGAAATTTTAGGTATGACGCACGAGACGGGTTCATTTAGGATGGCGCATCGATTACACAAGAATATGAATACTTGAAAGATCGGAGTTATTGCGCCGGAGACGGGTTAATTGAGGATGACGTTCCGGTGAGGCAAATTCAGAGGAGACACTAATGGACACGGTCTCAGCAGACACTCCAGGATGAGCTGGTCATGTCCAGATGCAGGTCCACCATCCGATGACGGACACGTCAGTTTAAATCTAGACTTAAAACACATCTCTTTTCTATGGCATACACATAAAACACTTTTTCAATTAAATGATTATTAGGCTGCATTATCTAGGTCAGCCGGAACCGGGAACACCTGATGTACTCGTTACATCATCAGAAGAATGGCATCTACACTAATGTTAGTGCTGAGTGTGGGAGCTCCACAGGGCTGTGTACTGAGTCCCCTGCTCTACTCTCTCTACACCCATGATTGTTTGTCCACACACAGCTCCACCTCTATCATCAAGTTTGCTGATGATACTATTGTCCTGGGTCTCATTTCCAACAACAATGAGACGGCATACTTGGACGAGGTGGAGCAACTGAACATCATGGTGCCAGGACAACTGCAGTCAGCCGGATCCAGTCTGTATCCAGATCAGACGGTGGACCTTCACCCAGATATGACCAACACATGACCCTGAAGTGTCTGCAGAGACCGTGTCATTTAGACTCCCCCTTAAGCTGCCTCATCGACACGGCATCCTCAATAAACCTGTCTCCGGCGTGATGACTCCGATTGTTTGAATAGTCCTAGTTAATAATTCTTTAAATCGATATGTCATCCTCAAAACAACCCGTCTCCAGCATGTTGCCGCCGATCTTTCGAATATTACACTTTAGTACTTGTTTAATCAATACGGCATCCTCAATAAAAACCTGTCTCCGGCATAATGACTCAGATATTTCAAATTATTTATTTTTAATAATTATTTAATCGATACATCATCCTGAATAAACCCGTCTCAGGCATGTTGCCTCAGATCTTTCGAATATTCAGATAGATTATGACCTCTGACCTTTAAAATAATAATTGCCAGAATAATAATAATACGCTGTTTGTTAATTGGCCAGAGGAGAACTGCCCCCCTGACTGAGCCTGGTTTCTCCCAAGGTTTATTTTTCCCAATTAGGTTTCCTGATGGGGTTTTGGTTTCCTTGCCACTGTCGCCTCTGGCTTGGCTTGCTCAGTTGGGGAAAAAACTATTTTTCAAATATATTTCAAAATAAATCTAATTATTAAACTAAATTAACCATATAGACCAAATTACTTATCTAATTACTGATCTAAAGCCCACATTGTTACTGTATGATAATCGAAATATATTCTGTTGCATTATTTTTCTGTTTAACACTGTGAAGCTGCTTTGAAACAATCTGCATTGTTAAAAGCGCTATATAAATAAAGTTGGCTTGACTTGACTTGACTTTGAAACAGTCCATTTTAAATGAGCCTTGACTCACAGGACACGACAGCGCTTCTGTACCATGTTCACATATGGCTTCCTTTTTGCATGATAGAGCTTTAGTTGGCATCTGCAGATGTTACGACCGACAGAGTTTACCGACAGTGGTTTCTGGAAGTATTCCTGGGCCCATTTAGTAATGTCATGTCAATGACACAATCAGGGTGATGAGTGATGCAGTGTCATCTGAGGGCCCGAAGACCACGGGCATCCAATAAAGGTCTTTGGCCTTGTCCCTTACGCACAGAGATTTCTCCAGTTTCTCTGAATCTTTTGATGATGTTATTCACTGCAGATGATAGGCTGCAATTTGACGTTGAGGAACATGGTTCTTAAAGTATTCCACCATTTTTTTACGCACTTTTTCACAGATTACACAGCCTCTGCCAATCTTTACTTCTGAGAGACTCTGGCTCTCTAAGACATCCCTTTTATAGCTAATAATGTTACAGAAATTATATCAATTAATTAGTTGCTAGAGCTGAATCAAAATTTTCTTGCTTTTCAGCCATTTGTTGCCCCCGTCCCAACTTTTATGAGACCAGTAGCAGGCATCAATTTTGAAATGAGCTCTATTAGTGGTTAAAAGTTTAAAATTGTTCTGTTTAAACATTTGTTATGTTTTCTATGTTATATTGTGAATAAAATATTGGCTCATGTGATTTGAAAGTCTTTTAGTTTCCATTTTATTTAAAAAACGTCCCAACTTTTCTGGAATTCGGCTTGTATAATAAGTATTATACATGTGGAACTCTTTTGAAAACTAAAAACATTTTTACTTTTTCAGCAGCTGAAATAACTAGTCATGAAAAGTTTTGAGTATAGCGTTATATCTACTCCCAATGCAAAAGGTTGCTGCATTGTAGCCGATGACAGTCAAGTCTGTTGAGCCACAAATGCAATAAACTCACCAATTGCAATGCGATTTCTGCACTTTCAAAACATGCTTTCATTATAACTTACACAGTGCAAACAATGTAAATTAGATATATTATTATATATTAGATGTATACATTAAACAAGCATTGATTACCACGCATTGATTACCATTACTAGACAAGCATTGATTATAACTGGAGTTTCAATCATTGGCTTGGTTAACCAACATATTAACAGGAATAAACGATTCTGTTAAAAACATCTGACTAAACTTGAATCTGAGCTCAAAAACCACTGATCACAGATCACATTAGAATTAACTTATGTTATAGAACAGCATTACTGTGTCTGTAAGGTCTATCTTTGAACTAACTTGGAATTTTATAGTTGAAACACACAGTATGTTTTTATAGCGCAATTATATGTAAAACGATTTGATTTCTCAATTCATGGCCCCTTTAATAGGTTGCAGACTTTATATAAAATAATATTTTAATGTTGGATGTAAGTGTTCTTTACCTATTTACCAGGGTGCCATTTTAACATGATATTTTGGAGTATTTTAATGTTTTGTAAACTATTTTAATGGCCGTTTGTCACAACCACACTGAACTCTGATACTCTGCCCACACAGCCAACAGCAGAAGTGCTCCTCATGCCAGACGTGGCCATTGGCCTCCTGAAGGAACATTTCTGAGAAGATCAGCTGCAAAAGAAATTAAGAGACAGAAAGAGAACTCATTGGTGTTTATTTCACATACACATCTCAAGCTAAACAATATATCATGTTCAGTTTTCTTTATTTTCTTTTATTGTAATTTCTTTAAGTCTTTGACTGATGAAAATTGCTTTGTGTTACCTCATCACAGCCCAGGCAGCGAGGTCTGATGCTCTGGCAGTAATGGCGTCCACACATCAAGGCTCCTTCCTTCCAAAAGTAAATCAGGTCCACCAGAGCCTCTCCACACTCACAGCACACAAAGCAGGTGGGATGCCAGAGTCTTGTGTACCCCGCCCTGTCCGCATATACCACAGGACTGTCCAGAATGGCCAGCTGTCCACAGCCACTGCAATGCTACGAGACAGACAGAGAACGTAAACATCAGGGGCCGTATTCACAAAACATCTTAAGGCTAAAAGTAGCTCCCAACTTGCCAATTTAGGGTAAATTCTTAAAATAATGGCAGTGTCAGTCCTAATTTTAGGACTCCTACATTTTTTGCTGCGTATTTCACAAAGCATTTTAGAGCTAAAACCAGCTCCTGTCCATGATAGGAGTAGTCAAGAGGACTGCTGTCACATGCCTGTCCTGTCTTGTGGGCATATGTGGGTTTTGTTAGTTCCCACCCCCTTGTTATCTTGTTATTGGTCTAATTTGCCCCACCTGTGTTTGCCTCATTCCCTGTTTGATTTCTGGGGCTTCTGGGATTCTGGGACTTTGTCTATCACCTCTACCAGCTTGGTGAGCCAGAACATCTACGGCCAACAGAATCCCAGCCCCCTGACTGTTCCCTTCTATCTACAGTCAATGGAGGCCCCAGTCCTCCGATGAAACGGAGAAGGAGGAGGAAGAACAGGATCACTTCAATGGACCCCTCCGCTGAGGAGGATCCGTCTTCAGGAGGAGGAAGTCGGGTGGTACCCGTTCCGGTGGTCCCTGTCCCGGGGGTCCCGGTGGATTGTGTTCCGGTGGTCCCAATGCCGGTGGATCGTGTTCCGGTGGTCCAAGTGCCGGTGGATCGTGTTCCGGTGGTCCCAGTCCCTGTGGATCGTGTTCCGGTGGTCCCAGTCCCTGTTGATCGTGTTCCGGTGGTCCCAGTCCCGGTGGATCGTGTTCCGGTGGTCCCGATGCCGGTGGATCGTGTTCCGGTGGTCCCAGTGCCGGTGGATCGTGTTCCGGTGGTCCCAGTGCCGGTGGATCGTGTTCCGGTGGACTGTGTTCCGGTGGACTTTGTTCCGGTGATCCCTGTTCCGGTGGATCGTGTTCCGGTGGTCCCAGTTCCGGTGGTCCCAGTTCCGGTGGATCGTGTTCCGGTGGTCCCAGTTCCGGTGGATCGTGTTCCGGTGGTCCCAGTTCCGGTGGATCGTGTTCCGGTGGATCGTGTTCCGGTGGATCGTGTTCCGGTGGTCCCAGTTCCGGTGGATCGTGTTCCGGGGATTCCTGATCCGTGGTCCCGAGTCCGGACATGGCCTGGAGAGCGGTGACAGGGTTCTTTATGGTGGCCTTCTGGAGGGCTTGGGAGAAGCACAGGACTTTCTCCGAGCCCCCAGAGGCAGTCCCCCAGAGGCAGTCCCCAGAGCCCCCAGAGGCAGAGCCGGCAGTCCCAGTGGATTGTGTTCCGGTGGTTCCTAGTCCGGTGGTCCCAGTTCCGGTGGACCGTGTGCCGGAGGTCCCGTTTCCGGCGGACCCTGAGCCGGAGGACCCTGAGCCGGCGGACTCTGAGCCGGCGGACCCTGAGCCGGCGGTCCCGTTTCTGGCGGACACTGTGCTGGATGTGCCGCCCCGGCCGCCTGAACCCTGTTGGCCGGCCGGGCCGCCTGAACCCTGTTGGCCGCCTGAACCCTGTTGGCCGCCCCGGCCGCCTGAACCCTGTTGGCTGCCCTGGCCGCCTGAACTCTGCTGGCCACTCCGGTCCCCCCGGTCGCCAGAACTCTGTTGGCCGCCTGAATTACCTTAAAGAGGGGGTAATATCACATGCCTGTCCTGTCTTGTGTGCACATGTGGGTTTTGTTAGTGTGGCCATGTGCCTCTGTCATTGTTAGTTCCCACCCCCTTGTTATCTTGTTATTGGTTTAATTTGCCCCACCTGTGTTTGCCTCATTCCCTGTTTGATTTCTCCCCTTTATAAGTTCCTGTGTGTTTGCAGTCCTTGTCGGATCGTTGTATTGTCTACGTCTTCCAGTTCCCCGTGATCGATGTTGGTTTGTGTGAGTTATGTTTTGTTATTCTTATTATGTGTTTTTCCCCCTCGTGGGTTTTTGTTTTCAGTTTATGTTTGTTTGTAAATAAAACCCCTTTCTATTGCACTTAAGTCCTCGCACCCGTTTGTCTTTTGTATGTATAACGTGACAACTGCTAGGTCACTAAGACCAAATCACAAACAATCCTAAAATGTTTGTTGCTGGCAATACGCCAAGACACTGCCTTGCTGAGCTTTTTCTTCATGAATGTAATAAATATTTAATTTATTTATTTTTTTATTTATAGATATCTGTTTATTAAACAAGGAATGAGAACATTTTTAAATAGTTAAAATTAACTCACAAATTAAAGCAAGAAGTTTTAAATGTGAAATCTTGAAATTGTGATTATTTGTAAACATCCAATTTAATATACAAGTCCTTCTAAAAAAATTAGCATATTGTGATAAAAGTTCATTATTTTCCATAATGTAATGAAAAAAATTAAACTTTCATATATTTTAGATTCATTGCACACCAACTGAAATATTTCAGGTCTTTTATTGTTTTAATACTGAGGATTTTGGCATACAGCTCATGAAAACCCAAAATTCCTATCTCAAAAAATTAGCATATTTCATCCGACCAATAAAAGAAAAGTGTTTTTAATACAAAAAAAGTTAACCTTCAAATAATTATGTTCAGTTATGCACTCAATACTTGGTCGGGAATCCTTTTGTAGAAATGACTGCTTCAATGCGGCATGGCATGGAGGCAATCAGCCTGTGGCACCGCTGAGGTGTTATGGAGGCCCAGGATGCTTCGATAACGGCCTTAAGCTCATCCAGAGTGTTGGGTCTTGCGTCTCTTAACTTTCTCTTCACAATATCCCACAGATTCTCTATGGGGTTCAGGTCAGGAGAGTTGGCAGGCCAATTGAGCACAGTAATACCATGGTCAGTAAACCATTTACCAGTGGGTTTGGCACTGTGAGAAGGTGCCAGGTCATGATGAAAAACGAAATCTTCATCTCCATAAAGCTTTTCAGCAGATGGAAGCATGAAGTGCTCCAAAATCTCCTGATAGCTAGCTGCATTGACCCTGCCTTGATAAAACACAGTGGACCAACACCAGCAGCTGACATGGCACCCCAGACCATCACTGACTCTGGTACTTGACACTGGACTTCAGGCATTTTGGCATTTCCTTCTCCCCAGTCTTCCTCCAGACTCTGGCACCTTGATTTCCGAATTAAATGCAAAATTTGAGCGACAGTCCAGTGCTGCTTCTCTCTAGCCCAGGTCAGGCGCTTCTGCTGCTGTTTCTGGTTCAAAAGTGGCTTGACCTGGGGAATGCAGCACCTGTAGCCCATTTCCCTGCACACGCCTGTGCACGGTGGCTCTGGATGTTTCTACTCCAGACTCAGTCCACTGCTTCCGCAGGTCCCCCAAGGTCTGGAATCGGTCTTTCTCCACAATCTTCCTCTGGGTCCGGTCACCTCTTCTTGTTGTGCAGCGTTTTTTGCCACACTTTTTTACTTCCCACAGACTTCCCACTGAGGTGCCTTGATACAGGACTCTGGGAACAGCCTATTCGTTCAATCAACTTCAATCAACTTTATTTATATAGCGCTTTTACAATGACGATTGTTTTAAAGCAGCTTCACAGTGTTAAACAGGACAACATTGCAACAAAATTTGATTTTGCTAGTTTAATTTGGATAGTTTATAGAATTATATATGACCAAATTAATAAATTCTATTTGTATATTTAGTTGAGTAACTTGGATCATAATTTGAGTGTCCCCAATTGAGCAAGCCAAGCCAAAGGCGACAGTGGCAAGGAACCAAAACTCCATCAGGGCATGATGGAGAAAAATAAACCTTGGGAGAAACCAGACTCAAGGTAGGCAGCGTTCAGAAATTTCTTTCTGTGTCTTACCCTCTCGCTTGAGGGTGTCACTGATGGCCTTCTGGACAGCAGTCAGTTCGGCAGTCTTACCTATGATTGCAGTTTTGAGTAATGAACCAGGATGGGAGTTTTTAAAAGCCTCAGGAATCTTTTGCAGGTGTTTAGAGTTAATTAGTTGATTCAGACGATTAGGTTAATAGCTCGTTTAGAGAACTTTTTCATGATATGCACATTTTTTGAGATAGGAATTTGGGGTTTTCATGAGCTGTATGCCAAAGTCATCAGTATTAAAACAATAAAAGACCTGAAATATTTCAGCTGGTGTGCAATAAATCTAAAATATATGAAAGTTTAATTTTTATCATTACATTATGGAAAATAATGAACTTTTATCACAATATGCACAATTTTTTGAGAAGGACCTGTATAGTAATGAATCCGGCCTCTGTGGTTCCCCCGATCGACACCAGAGGTCACCATCACCAGAATACTGACTTTCACTCAGACACTCCATTTCCCAGAAGCCCGTATCTGGCTCTGATCATGAGTTCAGCTGCACCATATTACCTGAACTATTTAGGAGGCCATTTCACACACACTCTTTGCGAAGTCTTGTTTTGCCCTGGCTGACATTTCTGAGTGGTCCAGTTTATCTTGTGAGACTACTACTTTTGACCTTGGACTGTTTTCTCTTTTGTGAATCTTTGCTGCCTACCTCTGACCCTTTGCATTGTTTCTTGGACTATTGTTTACTGCCTGCTGCCTGCCTCGACTCCCACGCCTGCCTTTCTCACTGATTACTGCCTTATCTCCATTACCCTGTTTGCTGTTCATTGACACTGTCTGTAAGACTACAATTGTTGTTAATATAAGGCTGCAAATGGATCCTCTTTCTGTAGACCCCTCATTACAGAAGACTTCGCCAACCTGATCCAGCAGCTGTTGACTGTCTCACCTCTGAAACCTCTGCTCAGGCTAATGTGTTACATGTGCATCAACAACAATTAGCACATCTCACATCTCTCACAGAGGAGGTGGTCAAGACACTACGGAATCTTCAGCTACCCTCACCCGAGACCGTTCCACCTCCTTCAAGTCTGCCATCTCAAGTCCCTGTTTCAAGCCATTCTATGACAAGTCCCCGCCTGGTTTACCCAGATAAGTATGATGGTACGCCTAGTAAATGCAAAGGCTTCCTTCTTCAATGCTCATTGTTTGTTTCTCAGCAACCCTTGTTGTATCCCACTGAAGAGGGCCGTATTGCATTTGTTTGTTCGCTGCTCACCAATAAGGCATTGGATTGGGCTACTGCCAAATCTCTGAGTTCAAGTTAAACTAACTCTCAACCAGTATGTCATTGACACGAGAGCTCAAATTGACTCTGGAGCTGCCGGAAATTTAATTGACACCAACTTTGCAAAAACTCATAACCTTCCCCTTGTTCCTTGTGACTCTTCCTGGCAGTGGCAGCAGTAGATGGGAGACCTCTAGGTGCTGGACAGATTCAGTACATGACCACTGACATCCAACTGTCTATCGGCATCCTGCACACTGAGACCATCTGCTTCTACCTCATCCAAGCACCCTATAACCCAATCATCTTTGGACTTCAATGGCTTCAGCTTCTTGAATCACAGATCTCCTGGACAGAGGATCAAATAACTCGCTGGTCAACAAAATGCTTCTCTCAATGTCTCCAAGATTCCACATCCATTGAAACAACCAATAAGGTAGTTTCCAATCTTTCCGTCAACCTTCCTTCTCAGTATGCTGATCTAGCTGAAGCTTTTAGTAAACACAAGGCAACCCGATTACCCCCGGTTAAGACTACCCTGTCGTAAACTCAGTCCCAGGTACGTGGGGTCCCTTCAGAGTCATTAAACAGAACTCCTGTTGCTTATTGTTTGGCATTACCATCTCACTACCGTATCTCACCCACTTTCCATGTCTCTCTGCTCCGAGAGGGGTCTATGGCACAGTCACTGGAACGGTGGGTCCAGTGACTGTGCCATAGATCTCCTCCAAAGGTACCACACCTAAAGGCAGAATATTTCCTCTTTCGCAACCTGAGACCGAAGCTATGAAAGTTAAATCGCAGAGGAGTTAGCCAAGGGTTCCATCAACATCCCCCAGCCTCTGCTGGGTTCTTCGCCATGTATCGATTATAGAGGTCTCAATTACACCAAAGTCAAATTCCAGTACCCCCTTCCTCCAGTGCCCCCTGCGCTCAAACAGCTCCGTTCAGCTAAATGGTTCACCAAACTTGACCTGCGCAATGCCTACAATCTGATCCGCATCAGGAGGGGAGACGAGTGGAAGACAGTGTTCTCTACCACATGTGGGCACTATGCTTACCAGCTTTGGGCTGGTCAACAGTCCCTCTGTGTTCCAATCATTTATCAATGATGTATTCCGTGATATGCTTGGCAGATGGGTCATAGTTTACATGGATGACATTCTGGTCTACTCCAACTCTTTTGAAGAGCACATTAAGCATGTCAGAGCAGTTCTTCAATGTCTTATCTCTCATCTATTCACCAAGGCAGAGAAATGCATTTCATTAAATTTCCACAACATTCCTTGGCTATGTTGTCACGGGAAATAAAGAGGGATGCAAGTCAAAATATCTCATTTAATTTAGCTTCACGCTATAAGGTCAGAACAACAAACACACAGACAGCAGGAGAGCGGCGACACAGGGACTTTGGTGGGCCGCGTTGAGGTGATCGTGGTGAAGTTCGGGGGAGAGTACTCAGAAGTGAAGAATCCAACGATGAAACAGTAATCCAGAGGGAAGACACGTCGACACAACTTCAAAACTAAGCACACACGAGGGAACCGGGAAAAGAACAGGGAACTCCAACAACGATCTGACAAACACGAGACGAAAGACAAGGGAATAAATAGGCAGTCCAGATAGAACGCAGCTGCCGCTGATCAGCAATCAGCGGCGACGCCCACAAGAACAATTAACATGACAGCACAACATAAACACAGACCACAGAACGAGACTGCGGATCTACAATCGTGACATATGTGGTCAGTCATGACTGAGTAGCTATGGATGATCGAAAAGTGCAAGCGGTTTTAAACTAGCCTCTATGGAAGCTTGTGTAGCAGAGTTCAATTTGCAATGCAATTTGCAAAATGGGAATGTATTTCTCTATTTAAAATTAGATTTTCCATTACATATGTGCCAAGTTGGTGCAAAATGAAAATTAAATTATATAAATTTACTTTTGCCATTTCCAATAGTAATTTTAAAATGTAAATTACATATTCATTTTGAAGGCTTTTTACATTGCAAAATGAAAATGTATTTCTCAAATTGATTTGGTATGTGTCTTTGTCCAAGCCATAACAGTAGCAAAATGATCATTTTAAATGTTATTTGTTCTAAATGCATTTACACTCACAGTTAGGCAATTTAGGATTGCATTTTCATCATAATGCCATGTGATATTTGTAGCAAAATTCAGTGTGGCTTTCAACATGCATTCTGAGCCAAAATGGTAGCACAATTGTGATTTAAATGACTTTAATACATTGACACTCACTCTTGAGAGCTTTGAAAAATGCATTTTAATGAATGCCACACGTCGCTTAATTCAGTCGATGTGGATTTGAAAATGCATTCAGAGCTGATCACGCCCACCCTCCGTCAATCAATGCATCAAGGCGGGGTACGACAGGTAAGCGTGGAGCGGCTACACACTGCGTGGCGTGAGCGTCTCAGCTGCTTATCGGTTTTTATTTAGGCCTCCATGTTAACAGGTTAGAGTGTGCACACTGCCTGCGTCTCAAGCACGGCTCGAGCCACGCAGAAAATGCGTGCATGCTAGAAACGCAAGCGTGTTGGAAGCGTTTCCAGGCAGAATAGAAAAAGATGTTTGTCATTTTGACACAAATACATATTACATTTTGATGTTTGAAAGTCTCTAGGTTTTGACATATAACTAATTTAAATAAATAATAATAATTATCGATTTTTCAATACATGTCAATAAAGAACGAAAATTCTGTAGCCTATTTTGCCGTCAATACCATAGATATGTATGGTCAATACTACTGACGTTGTCTTTGCTGTATCAGTAGGCTATATATTTATGTTTAACATGAAGTATAGGCCTTCCCTGTACGTCACCTAGCAGCTTGTGTCACGCAGGCAGTGTGCACGCTCTAACCTGTTAATATAGAAGCATAAATGAAAATGGACACCACACGCAGCTGAGACGCTCACGCCACGCTTGCAGTGTGTAGCTGCTCCACGCTTACCTGTCGTTTTCTGCGTGGCTCGAGCCGTGCTTGAGACGCAGGCAGTGTGCACACTCTAACCTGTTAACATGGAGGCCTAAATAAAAACCGATCAGCAGCTGAGACGCTCACGCCACGCAGTGTGTAGCCGCTCCACGCTTACCTGTCGTACCCCGCCTTGATGCATTGATTGACGGAGGGTGATCAGCTCTGAATGCATTTTCAAATCCACATCGACTGAATTAAGCGACGTGTGGCATTCATTAAAATGCATTTTTCAAAGCTCTCAAGAGTGAGTGTCAATGTATTAAAGTCATTTAAATCACAATTGTGCTACCATTTTGGCTCAGAATGCATGTTGAAAGCCACACTGAATTTTGCTACAAATATCACATGACATTATGATGAAAATGCAATCCTAAATTGCCTAACTGTAAGTGTAAATGCATTTAGAACAAATAACATTTTTAAATGATAATTTTGCTACTGTTATGCCTTGGACAAAGACACATACCAAATCAATTTGAGAAATACATTTTCATTTTGCAATGTAAAAAGCCTTCAAAATGAATATGTAATTTACATTTTAAAATTACTATTGGAAATGGCAAAAGTAAATTTATATAATTTAATTTTCATTTTGCACCAACTTGGCACATATGTAATGGAAAATCTAATTTTAAATAGAGAAATACATTCCCATTTTGCAAATTGCATTGCAAATTGAATTCTGCTACACAAGCTTCCATAGAGGCTAGTTTAAAACCGCTTGCACTTTTCGATCATCCATAGCTACTCAGTCATGACTGACCACATATGTCACGATTGTAGATCCGCAGTCTCGTTCTGTGGTCTGTGTTTATGTTGTGCTGTCATGTTAATTGTTCTTAGGGCGCCGCCGCTGATTGCTGATCAGCGGCAGCTGCGTCTATCTGGACTGCCTATTTATTCCCTTGTCTTTCGCCTCGTGTTTGTCAGATCGTTGTTGGAGTTCCTGTTCTTTTCCCGGTTCCTCGTGTGTGCTTAGTTTTGAAGTTGTGTCGACGTGTCTTCCCTCTGGATTACTGTTTCATCGTTGGATTCTTCACTTCTGAGTACTCTCCCCCGAACTTCACCACGATCACCTCAACGCGGCCCACCAAAGTCCCTGTGTCGCCGCTCTCCTGCTGTCTGTGTGTTTGTTGTTCTGACCTTATAGCGTGAAGCTAAATTAAATGAGATATTTTGACTTGCACTTGCATCCCTCTTTATTTCCCGTGACAACATAGCCAAGGAATGTTGTGGAAATTTAATGAAATGCATTTCTCTGCCTTGGTGAATAGATGAGAGATAAGACATTGAAGAACTGCTCTGACATGCTTAATGTGCTCTTCAAAAGAGTTGGAGTAGACCAGAATGTCATCCATGTAAACTATGACCCATCTGCCAAGCATATCACGGAATACATCATTGATAAATGATTGGAACACAGAGGGACTGTTGACCAGCCCAAAGCCGGTAAGCATAGTGCCCACATGTGGTAGAGAACACTGTCTTCCACTCGTCTCCCCTCCTGATGCGGATCAGATTGTAGGCATTGCGCAGGTCAAGTTTGGTGAACCATTTAGCTGAACGGAGCTGTTTGAGCGCAGGGGGCACTGGAGGAAGGGGGTACTGGAATTTGACTTTGGTGTAATTGAGACCTCTATAATCGATACATGGCGAAGAACCCAGCAGAGGCTGGGGGATGTTGATGGAACCCTTGGCTAACTCCTCTGCGATTTAACTTTCATAGCTTCGGTCTCAGGTTGCGAAAGAGGAAATATTCTGCCTTTAGGTGTGGTACCTTTGGAGGAGATCTATGGGACAGTCACTGGACCCACCGTTCCAGTGACTGTGCCATAGACCCCTCTCGGAGCAGAGAGACATGGAAAGTGGGTGAGATACGGTAGTGAGATGGTAATGCCAAACAATAAGCAACAGGAGTTCTGTTTAATGACTCTGAAGGGACCCCACGTACCTGGGACTGAGTTTACGACAGGGTAGTCTTAACCGGGGGTAATCGGGTTGCCTTGTGTTTACTAAAAGCTTCAGCTAGATCAGCATACTGAGAAGGAAGGTTGACGGAAAGATTGGAAACTACCTTATTGGTTGTTTCAATGGATGTGGAATCTTGGAGACATTGAGAGAAGCATTTTGTTGACCAGCGAGTTATTTGATCCTCTGTCCAGGAGATCTGTGATTCAAGAAGCTGAAGCCATTGAAGTCCAAAGATGATTGGGTTATAGGGTGCTTGGATGAGGTAGAAGCAGATGGTCTCAGTGTGCAGGATGCCGATAGACAGTTGGATGTCAGTGGTCATGTACTGAATCTGTCCAGCACCTAGAGGTCTCCCATCTACTGCTGCCACTGCCAGGGAAGAGTCACAAGGAATAAGGGGAAGGTGAGCTGAGACGCTCACGCCACGCTTGCAGTGTGTAGCTGCTCCACGCTTACCTGTCGTGCCCCGCCTTGATGCATTGATTGACAGAGGGTGGGCGTGATCAGCTCTGAATGCATTTTCAAATCCACATCGACTGAATCGACGTGTGGCATTCATTAAAATGCATTTTTCAAGCCTCTCAAGAGTGAGTGTCAATGTATTAAAAAGTAATTTAAATCACAATTTTGCTACCATTTTGCTATATCTTTGGCTCAGAATGCATGTTGAAATCCACACTGAATTTTGCTACAAATATTACATGGCATTATGATAATGCAATCCTAAATTTTCTAACTGTGAGTGTAAATGTATTTAGAACAAATAACATTTAAATGATGATTTTGCTACTGTTATGGCTTGGACATGGACACATACCAAATCAATTTAAGTAATTGAGTAATTGAGTAATTCATTTTCATTTCAACGTATAAAGCATTCAAAATGAATGTAATTTACATTAAATTAGGTCGTCTAACTTGGTCTCCAGAGGCTGACAGGGCTTTTAATCATCTGAAAGAACGTTTCTCCACAGCACCCATATTACATCACCCGGATCTTGTACTCCAGTTCACAGTTGAGCTTGACGCTTCAAGCACTGGAGTTGGAGCTGTCCTCTCACAACATCATGGTAATCCATCCAAACTCTTCCCCTGTGCTAATTTCTCCTGCAAACTCAATCAAGCTGAACAGAATTACGACGTGGGGAACCGCAAGCTTCTTGCAATGAAAGCAGCTTTCGAGGAGTGGCGACATTGGCTAGAGGGAGCCAAATACCCCTTCTTAGTTCTCACTGATCATCGCAACCTTGAATATCTTCACTCAGCCAAAAGACTCAACCACAGACAGGCCAGATGGGCTCTTTTTCACTCAGTTCCAGGTAACTGTGACTTACCGTCCAGGCACCAAGAACACCAAAGCCGATGCACTTTCTCGTCAGTTTGAGTCCACATATCAGTCCATCAAGCACAGTTCCATCTACCTTCTACCGTCATCGTTGCACCAGTTCAGTGGGACATTATGACTGAAATCTCCGAGATTTAGGGTTTCAACCCTATCCCAGCCAAGTGTCCCGATGACAGAATCTTTGTCCCTCACTCTGACAGACAAAGTCATCCAACAGGTCCATTAATGCCCAACTCTGGACATCCAGGCAATTCTGGTGGTCTTCTCTGTCCTGATGTCATGACTTACATCAAGAACTGTGTGACTTGTAACACCACCATGTCACTCAAGCAACTTCCTGCAGGCCTTCTACAACCCCTACCCATTCCTCAGAGACCCTGGTCTCACACAGCCATTGATTTCATCACGGATCTTCCCAATTCCCAAGGCAATACAACAATTCTCCCTGTTGTTGACCGTTTCCCAAAGTCCTGTCGTCTGATCCCACTACCCAAGTTACCTAGCACTCTAGAGACTGCAGAGCTGCTGTGCAACTTCATCTTTCGCTTTTATGGTCCAAATTCACCTCTCAACTCTGGTCGGCCTTCTCCTGTCTAAATGTTAATATCAGTCTCACCTCAGGTTATCACCCAGAATCCCAATGGACAGACAGAGTGTCTCAATCAAGAAGTTATCCGTTATCTAAGATCTTACTGTCATCGCAATCAGGCTGACTGGAGTAGGTTTCTAGTCTGGGCAAAATATGCACAAAATTCTCTCTGCAAGCCATCCACTGGTCTCACCCTCTTTCAGTGTGTGTGCTTGGTTTCCAGCCACCCCTCTTCCCATGTTCAGGTGAACCCTCAAGCTTACAAGACTCACGAACTGGCTCAGTAGAAGTGAAGCCACCTGGAATGAGCCTCACCTTCAACTTGCTGTCAGGAGATTAAGAGTTCAAGCCGATCATCATTTCACACACTCTTTGCGAAGTCTTGTTTTGCCCTGGCTGACATTTCTGAGCGTTCCCGTTTATCTTGTGAGACTACTACTTTTGACCTTGGAATGTTTTCTCTTGTGTGACTCTTTGCTGCCTACCTCTGACCGTTTGCATTGTTTCTTGGACTATTGTTTACTGCCTGCCTCGACTCCCATCTCCATTGTTCTCCATGGGATTATTTCCTGGTAAAATAAAGAAAAAAAAAAAATTGCCCTCTTTGCTGTTCATTGACCCTGTCTGTACGACTACGTTTGTTAATAAAATGCTGCAAATGGATCTGCTTTCTGTTGTCCCCTCATTTTATATATATCCCTCAGCTAATATATCTTTATAATAGCCTGAGACCGATTTTCAAAATTCCGTTTATGAGGAAATAGTGTGTAGAGTGGAAATTAATATACTTAAAAAAAAAGATACTTAACTGCAAACAAAATGTAATTTGATGTATGTTATTTCCAATTAAAATGTAGTTTAAATTAATATTAAATGCTGAACTTTAGAGGTGTTTTTTGACCCACCGTTGCAGTCTGTCAATTGTATATGGCATGTGAATGGTAACACATGAAAGTATGAAAGTAAAAAAAAGCATGCACATCCATATTTAACCCGGTAGCTCGTGATGACACATTGTCTTAAGACACGAAACGATCAGTCTGCGAGAAACTGAAAATTATATATATATATATATATATATATATATATATATATATATATATATATATATTTTTTTAACCTCTAATACACAACAGCCCAACATCTGCCCAACAGCCTTCAACAGTGCAATCACTTCTGATAAGTGAGGTCAAACGTGTTGTCAAGCTTCCGGTAAGTATGTAAACCTGTGCTATATTGTGTACAATGACCTCACTTACGACTGACGGACTGCAACGGTTGGAGTTAATCTTCATTTGTGCTCTATTGAAGAAACAGTCACTTATATATTGGGTGCCCTGGGGGTAAGCAGATAAACATCAAATTTTCATTTTTGGGTAAACTATCCCTTTATATACACTACTGGTCAAAAGTTTTAGAACGGTAAGCTTTTATGTTTTTAAAGAAGTCTCTTCAGCTCACCAAGACTGCATTTATTATTAAAAATAAAATAAAAAAGCTGTAATATTGTGAAATATTATTAAAATGTAAAATAACTGTTTTCTATTTGAATATACAGTGGGGCAAAAAAGTATTTAATCAGCCACCAATTTTGCAAGTTCTCCCTCTTAAGAAGATGAGAGAGGCCTGTAATTTTCATCATAGGTACATTTCAACTATGAGACACAGAATGAGGAAAAAAATCCAGAAAATCACATTGTCAGATTTTTAAAGAATGTATTTGAAAATTATGGTTGAAAATAAGTATTTGGTCATCTACAAAAAAGCAAGATTTCTGGCTCTCACAGACCTGTAACGTCTTCCTTAAGATGCTCCTCTATCCTCCACTCTTTACCTGTATTAATGGCACCTGTTTGAACTCGTTATCAGTATAAAAGACACCTGTCCACAACCTCAAACAGTCAGAATCCAAAATCCACTAAGGCCAAGACCAAAGAGCTGTCAAAGGACACCAGAAACAAAATTGTAGACCTGCACCAGCCTGGGGAAGATTGAATCTGCAATAGGTAAGCAGCTTGGTGTGAAGAAATCAACTGTGGGAGCAATTATTAGAAAATGGAAGACTACGGATAATCTCCCTTGATCTGGGGCTCCACACAAGATCTCACCCTGTGGAGAGCAAAAATCCCAGAACCACACGTGGGGACCTAGTGAATGACCTGAAGAGAGCTGGGACCAAAGTAACAAAGGCTACCATCAGTAACACACTATGCCGCCATGCCAGAAGTGTCCCCCTGCTTAAGTTAGTACATGTCCAGGCCCGTCTGAAGTTTGCTAGAGAACATTTGGATGATCCAGAAGAGGATTGGGAGAATGTCATATGGTCAGATGAAACCAAAATATAAGTGTAACGAGGTTCATATATTGTGTGGGTGTGGAAGGAAGAAGACAGGGTTGGCGTGACTGGGACTTTTATTACTCAAGTTCACCGATATAAACATAAAGAGCGCACGTGCTCAATGACTCTATAAATAGATCTCCAGTTCCGTCCTTTCCTCACAGTACGTGCACGAAGTCCCAGTCCAACTCTCTCTCGACTCTCTCCCGCAGTGGCTTATATGCGGTCTCTCCATGCCAATTACTGCAATCAGACACAGGTGTTCATCATCTGCACTTGACCTACTTACTCACTGCTCGGTTCTGTTCTCTCTCTTCCCCTACAGACCTTGCGAAACCACACCCCCCGCCCGACTCAGGAGGAGTATTCTGAGGAGTACAGAGATGAGTAATATTGAACAAATCTATTCATAGTATCATAGTACTGAGGCTGCTCTCATCAGAGTTACAAATGATTTACTTTTATCATCTGATCGTGGTTGTATCTCTCTATTAGTGTTACTCGATCTTAGTGCTGCATTCAATACTATCAACCACAACATTCTTTTGAATAGACTCGAAAATTATGTTGGCATTAGTGGAATTGCATTGGCATGGTTTAAATCAATCTTATCTGACCGTTATCAGTTTGTAGCAGTAAATGAAGAGATGGAGAGACGGACTGCAACGGTTGGAGTTAATCTTCATTTGTGCTCTATTGAAGAAACAGTCACTTATATATTGGGTGCCCTGGGGGTAAGCAGATAAACATCAAATTTTCATTTTTGGGTAAACTATCCCTTTATATACACTACTGGTCAAAAGTTTTAGAACGGTAAGCTTTTATGTTTTTAAAGAAGTCTCTTCAGCTCACCAAGACTGCATTTATTATTAAAAATAAAATAAAAAGCTGTA
Organism: Gobiocypris rarus; assembly: GCA_023029165.1. Lineage (NCBI taxonomy): Eukaryota > Metazoa > Chordata > Actinopteri > Cypriniformes > Gobionidae > Gobiocypris > Gobiocypris rarus. The sequence continues at coordinate 29,507,676 of CM040929.1, forward strand.
ATATTGTGAAATATTATTAAAATGTAAAATAACTGTTTTCTATTTGAATATACAGTGGGGCAAAAAAGTATTTAATCAGCCACCAATTTTGCAAGTTCTCCCTCTTAAGAAGATGAGAGAGGCCTGTAATTTTCATCATAGGTACATTTCAACTATGAGACACAGAATGAGGAAAAAAATCCAGAAAATCACATTGTCAGATTTTTAAAGAATGTATTTGAAAATTATGGTTGAAAATAAGTATTTGGTCATCTACAAAAAAGCAAGATTTCTGGCTCTCACAGACCTGTAACGTCTTCCTTAAGATGCTCCTCTATCCTCCACTCTTTACCTGTATTAATGGCACCTGTTTGAACTCGTTATCAGTATAAAAGACACCTGTCCACAACCTCAAACAGTCAGAATCCAAAATCCACTAAGGCCAAGACCAAAGAGCTGTCAAAGGACACCAGAAACAAAATTGTAGACCTGCACCAGCCTGGGGAAGATTGAATCTGCAATAGGTAAGCAGCTTGGTGTGAAGAAATCAACTGTGGGAGCAATTATTAGAAAATGGAAGACTACGGATAATCTCCCTTGATCTGGGGCTCCACACAAGATCTCACCCTGTGGAGAGCAAAAATCCCAGAACCACACGTGGGGACCTAGTGAATGACCTGAAGAGAGCTGGGACCAAAGTAACAAAGGCTACCATCAGTAACACACTATGCCGCCATGCCAGAAGTGTCCCCCTGCTTAAGTTAGTACATGTCCAGGCCCGTCTGAAGTTTGCTAGAGAACATTTGGATGATCCAGAAGAGGATTGGGAGAATGTCATATGGTCAGATGAAACCAAAATATAAGTGTAACGAGGTTCATATATTGTGTGGGTGTGGAAGGAAGAAGACAGGGTTGGCGTGACTGGGACTTTTATTACTCAAGTTCACCGATATAAACATAAAGAGCGCACGTGGGCGCACAAACTCAATGACTCTATAAATAGATCTCCAGTTCCGTCCTTTCCTCACAGTACGTGCACGAAGTCCCAGTCCAACTCTCTCTCTCGACTCTCTCCCCGCAGTGGCTTATATGCGGTCTCTCCATGCCAATTACTGCAATCAGACACAGGTGTTCATCATCTGCACTTGACCTACTTACTCACTGCTCGGTTCTGTTCTCTCTCTTCCCCTACAGACCTTGCGAAACCACACCCCCCGCCCGACTCAGGAGGAGTATTCTGAGGAGTACAGAGATGAGTAATATTGAACAAATCTATTCATAGTATCATAGTACTGAGGCTGCTCTCATCAGAGTTACAAATGATTTACTTTTATCATCTGATCGTGGTTGTATCTCTCTATTAGTGTTACTCGATCTTAGTGCTGCATTCAATACTATCAACCACAACATTCTTTTGAATAGACTCGAAAATTATGTTGGCATTAGTGGAATTGCATTGGCATGGTTTAAATCAATCTTATCTGACCGTTATCAGTTTGTAGCAGTAAATGAAGAGATGTCACACCGATCCCAAGTTCAGTATGGAGTATCGCAGGGCTCAGTGCTAGGACCGTTGCTCTTCACCCTGTACATGCTACCATTGGGAGATATCATTATCTCCCAATAATGATATATCCATAGTGTTAGTTTTCATTGTTATGCTGACGATACTCAGCTCTATATTTCTTCACGCCCTAAAGAAACTTACCAATTCAAAAGATTAACGGAATGTATAGCTGATGTAAAAAATTGGCTGACTAGTAATTTCCTGCAACTTAATTCAGAAAAAAATGAATTTTTAATTATTGGACAAAAAAACTCCCCAAGTAGTGACCTAGATTACGGTCTAACACTTGACGGCTGCTCTGCCAAGCCCTCGTTGTCAGTGAGGAACCTGGGTGTGCTCAATCTTTCATTTGAAAGCCACGTTTTAGCATCTGTAAAACTGCATTCTACCATCTTAACCCTCTGGTCCTCTTCGTTTAAGGGCCACACTTGTCCTCTTCGCGGTCAAAAGCGACGAAGCCTTAAAATGTAACTTTTTTTTGGTTGTGTCTGTATTTTACATATTTTAGAGTCACCCCTACATTGCTGTGCACTTTTTTTCTGGATCATGGCTGATTTGTGGTTTGTTTCACCAAAAGATTCCCTGAGTTTTTGTATTTTTGCGTATTTCCCATTAATTTCCTATGTCATCATTTTTGACCGCGAAGGAGACAAGTTTGACTTTTTTTTTTTACGACCATTTAACATAACCGAAACATTTCCATGATTTTTGTTTGTGTTCACATAGCTAATGCGACAAAAGTCACCAAGTGTCATCCCATTCCGATGAAGCAAAAACAAATTTGACCGAAGTGGACCAAAAGGTTAAAAATATATCTAAATTACGGCATATTCTTCCAATGCAAAATGCTGAATAGTTAGTTCATGCGTTCATGAGCTCAAGGCTAGATTATTGTAATGCTCTACAGGGTGTTTGCCCCGCTCGCTTAATAAATAAACTGCCGCTGGTCCAAAACGCAGCAGCTCGAGTTCTTACTAGAAACAAGAAGTATGACCATATACGCCCAGTTCTGTCAACACTGCACTGGCTCCCTATTAAACATTGCATACATTTTAAAATCTTGCTAATTACTTACAAAGCACTAAATGGTTTAGCTGCCCAGTACTTGAGCGAGCTCGTAAAACATTATACTCCATCTATTGCGGTCTCAAAACTCTGGCCAGTTGATAATACCTAGAATATCAAAATCAACTGCAGGTGGTCGATCCTTTTCCTATTTAGCACCTAAACTCTGGAACAGTCTTCCTAGCATTGTTCGGGAAGCAGACACAGACAGACAGTTTAAATCTAAACTAAAAACACATCTCTTTTCAATGGCATACACATAAAAACTTTTTCAATTAAATGATTATTAGGCTGCATTAACTAGGTCAGCCAGTCACTTCCCAAAACACCTGATATACTCGTTGCATCATCAGAAGAATGGCATCTACGCTAATGTTAGTCTCTCTGTTTTATCTCGAGGTCTACTGCAGTCAACCGGATCCAGGGTGTATCCAGATCAGATGGTGGACCTGCACCCAGATGTGACCAACACATGACCCTGAAATGTTTGCAGAGACCGTGTCAATTAGACTCCCCCTTAAGCTGCCTCATCGACACGGCATCCTCAATAAACCTGTCTCCGGCGTGATGACTCCGATTGTTTGAATATTCCTAGTTAATAATTCTTTAAATCGATATGTCATCCTCAAAACAACCTGTCTCCAGCGTTTTGACGCCGATCTTTCGGATATTACACTTTAGTAATTGTTTAATCAATACGTCATCCTCAATAAAACCTGTCTTCGGCGCAGTGTTAATTTTGACAGCCATTTCCAATTTAGTCTTCGTCTTCAAACAAAAATGCTTATTAGTCTTAGTCACATTTTAGTCATTTTGTCTTTCATAGTTTTAGTCGATGAAAAGTAACTCAATTTTTTGTCAAGTTTTAGTCATTAATTTTAGTCAAACTGCCGTTACCAACATTATTTTTGGTAGCTTTTTTATATCTAGTCTTTAGACAAAAATGGTCATTATAATTTTTCTCTATTTTAGACCAAATCAATTAAGCTTATGCGAAATATAAATCAGGTTGTATTGACATTGCACTCTTAGTTAGTAGCACTTATGCAATGCTACATATCCCTTTACCACTTAAGGGTGAGTAAATGATAATAGATTTTTCATTTTGGGGTGAACTATACCTTTAAGACCTCATTAATAGTCTACCAGGATCCCACTACTAATACTACACATGTTTTATTGTAAACTGTTAACGTTTATTTAAAGACACAAATTACTAAGTGTACGAGGACACTCGCAAAGACAAAGATTTTGACACTAAGCGTATTTGAACGTTCAAGCACAAGGCACGAAATTAACTCATGCGCTGTATGAGGTGCGCCGCGCGTATCAGGCTTAATTTAACACGTTCATTTACCTAAATTAATTCTCCCTCGCTGCTTAATGTGTCTGAATGTTTTAAAAATATGATTAAAAGCGTTTAAATGATAAGCTTACATAATGATGGTGCAACACGATTTAAATATTTCAACCGGCGCCTTAAGCTTTATATAGGCTAGAGTTTGTTCAAACATAAAAAGCAATATACATCCATCAAGTTTATAATCAAACTAACCTAAAATCGGTGGGGACGATGGCGCTGTGTTTTTACCTGCTTCATGTGCCCATCAACTTGCTGTTTCACAACTTCCACTCCATCAACAGCTTTAGTAAAATTACCTGTTGGCTGGGGATTTTACTGACTAACTCGATCTCTGCTCTGTCTTTTAAGTTTTTCCTTTTTTGACATTTATTCCTATCGAAGATCGTTCTTTGCGTGACCATTTTCAAATTAGTCTACACGAGAACGCTGCGTTGCATAGAGCTCGCTAGTTCGAGTTTTGGTAGCCTAGACTACCCGTACTTGTGACGTCAGCTGCAGCTGTCAGATTCAGAGAGATCAGATTATGGAGACACCTTCCTTTAAGGATGCACATTTTTGAAAGACAGCATATGAAGAGATTATGTGTTTTTAATGTCCGACATTCCTCAAATAACATTATAGTCCCGTCTCGTCTTGTTAACAAAGAAACGGCATTCGTTTCGTCATAGTTTTTATCATCAGATAGTAGTTTAGCTTGTCAACGTCTCGTTTTAGTCACAGAAAAAGTGGGCGTTGACGAATATTTTTCGTTATCGTCTTCGTTAACGAAATTAACACTGCTTCGGTGTAATGACTCAGATATTTCAAATCATTTATATTTAATAATTATTTAATAGATACATCATCCTCAATAAACCCGTCTCCGGCGTGTTGCCTCAGATCTTTCGTATATTCCGATCTATTATGACCTCTGACCTGTAAAGTTGCCAGAATAATAATAATAATAATACGCTGTTTGTTAATTGGCCAGAGGAGAACTGGCACCCCAAGTGAGCCTGGTTTCTCCCAAGGTTTATTTTTCTCCATTAGGTCACCTGATGGGGTTTTGGTTTCCTTGCCACTGTCGCCTCTGGCTTGGCTTGCTCAGTTGGGGACTGTAGTAACATTTGTTGTCTTAGGAAGGAAGAAGACAGGGGTCGGCTTTGACTGGGACTCGCTTTCTTTATTCAGTCTTTTCAAAACAAAACAAACACACATGGGTGTGTGGTAACTCAGTTTCTCCACGATATGGATCGCTCCTTCTCAGTAAGACACTCTGTCTCTTAATCTCTCTGCTGTGCATGCGAAGTCCCAGTCCAACTCTCTCTCTCTCCTCTCTCCCGGCCGCGGCTTAAATGCGCTCTCTCCCTGCCAATTACTGCAATCAGAAACAGGTGTTCGTCATCTGTGCTTGACCTCACTCCGGGAGAGGAAATCAGCCGCAGTCATCTGAACACCCGGCCTGTGGATCACCTTGAACTTAAAAGGCTGTAAAACTAGATACCAACAGGTGATCCGCGCGTTGGTATCCTTCATGCGGTGGAGCCACTGCAAGGGGGCGTGATCCGAACAGAGGGTGAACTCCCGCCCCAGGAGGTAATAGCGAAGGGTGAGGACGGCCCACCTGATGGCCAAACACTCCTTCTCTATGGTGCTGTACATCGTCTCTCTCTTAGAGAGCTTTCGACTGATGTACAGCACCGGCCGTTCCTCACCCTCCACCTCCTGGGACAGGACAGCGCCCAGCCCCCTGTCCGAGGCGTCAGTCTGCAGTAAAAAAGGGAGAGAAAAGTTAGGAGCTTGTAGGAGCGGCCCACCACACAGAGCCGCCTTTAACTGAGTGAAAGCCTGCTGGCACTGCTCCGTCCACCGAACTGTATCTGGTTCTTCCTTTTTAGTTAGATCAGTCAGCGGGCTGGCGAGGTCCGAATAATTAGGTACAAACCTCCTATAATATCCCGCCAGCCCCAGGAACTGTCTAACCTCCTTTTTGGTCTTGGGTCTTGGGCAGGCCGCAACCGCTGCAGTCTTATTAATTTGGGGACGCACCTGCCCATGACCCAAGTGGAAGCCCAGATATCTTACTTCCACCAGCCCAATTGCACACTTCTTCGGGTTGGCCGTGAGCCCCGCCCTTCTCAGCGACCTGAGGACTGCTCGCAAATGCTGCATATGACGCTGCCAGTCACCACTATAAACACCACTATAAATGATGATATCATCCAGATAGGCAGCGGCATATGCAGCATGCGGCCGAAGAATTCGATCCATCAGGCGCTGAAAAAGTCGGGTGCCCGAACAGCCCGAAAGGAAGCGTAAGGAATTGGTGCAATCCAAACGGCGTGGTAAAAGCTGTTTTTTCTTTGGTTACTGGAGACAAGGGGACCTGCCAGTAACCCTTTGTCAAGTCCAGTGTCAAATAAAAACGAGTACCCAGCCGATCAAGCAATTCGTCAATCCGTGGCATGGAATATGCATCAAATTTCGACACCGCGTTGACTTTTCTGTAATCCACGCAGAACCGGACCGAGCCGTCAGGTTTTGGAACCAAAACGATCGGGCTCGCCAGTCACTGTTGGATTCTTCTATAACCCCCATCTCTAGCATTGCCTCTAATTCTGCCTGAACCACTTTTTTCTTGTGTTCAGGCAATCTATATGGTCGGCTGCGTACAACCACGCCCGGCTCGGTCTCAACGTGGTGTTGGATGAGGTCTGTCCGACCCGGTAGGGTCAGATTCTGGACTGGCAGTTGGTGGGCGGCTACTTGTGCCTCTCCGGACAGTAGAGGCAGTAGCCGCATTGGCCAGTCCGCTTTGGGCCCTTCCCGATACCCGGCCGCCCGCCCGCTCAAATAGCTCCAGGAATGCCTCAGGGTCATCTTCTGAACCCATCTTGGCCAAAGTCATTTGGGCGGCCAAGTCGATGGTCTGTCTCTGGGGAATGGCCCGAACCTCCCGGTCCATCCAGCTCCGGAACAGCTCGCGGTCTTCATGCTGGGCCGCGAGGAGAGCTTCGAAACCTTTTCTGTTGTTCCTTCCTCACGGCCAGCAGGTCCTGGTGGTGTTCTTGGTGAAGACCCGCGAGCGCTTGGACAATGTCCGCAAGTGGCGTCCTCGGCGGAGTTTGCATGGCGGCGGCTCTCTTCTTCCTTCCCGGGTTTCGGCACCAGTGTAGTAACGTTTGTTGTCTTAGGAAGGAAGAAGACAGGGGTCGGCTTTGACTGGGACTCGCTTTCTTTATTCAGTCTTTTCAAAACAAAACACACATTGGTGTGTGTTAACTCAGTTTCTCCACGATATGGATCGCTCCTTCTCAGTCAGACACTCGGTCTCTTAATCTCTCTGCTGTGCATGCGAAGTCCCAGTCCAACTCTCTCTCTCTCCTCTCTCCCGGCCACGGCTTAAATGCGCTCTCTCCCTGCCAATTACTGCAATCAGAAACAGGTGTTCGTCATCTGTGCTTGACCTACTTACCTGCTAGAATGGCTCTAATTTACATGTATTTATTTCTCCCCCCATCCTACTTCCTAATGGCTGTGACCATTGAAAATATACCCAAAAATCTATATGATTTAAAAATGAACAAATACTAAACAATATATATGTGTTTGATATCATTGGAAATGTCTTAGTGTGACTGGTACAAATATCTCATCCCCACAGAAATATTCAAGAAGATAACAATGGTTTTAAGAGTTTAAAGAGATGTTGCATATATAGTATGGTAGGTGTGACTCAACCATTTGGTCTTGTCAATACAGGTCTGAGAGAGTGATTAAATGTAAATTCCCTTTGTTAACATATGTTACCATTTGAAAGAAGTTATTGTCAGATTTGAATACTTAAGGCACTGTGCAAGAAGAGTCAGGGCGCAATATTGTAATCAGATTCGCCCGTAACGTTGTGTCCAGCCAACGTTACGTAACCTATGGAAAGTCAGGAACGCATCTCTTTACTTAAGAGTATTCGATGTGTTGAGGATCTTTGAATTGATTATGTAATTGGAATTATACCTGACTGTTTAATAAATTGTTACATTTTGATTTATTCTGACTTACTCTGGAATTATTAACGATCTCTATGAGATCATGAATGGGTACTTCCCACAAAGGGTTAAACGGAATAATTAAATGTGTGTCTAACTATTAAATATGAATGACCAAATAACCAAATTGGCATTCTAATCTAAATTCTAAATTATAATAAAATGGAGTCAGATAAAGAGGAATTGGAATTAGATCCATTTTGCCCAGCTGAGAACATCGAACGCGCAGATACCTTCGCCCGCTCTTCGCTGCCGCCATTGGAGCGATTTCAGCGGCCTTACAGCTTGGTGACCCCGACGTGATTGCTGCAGTGCTCGAACACAACGCAGCATGTTTTTCAGCAAAGTATTGGATTCTAAAATCATCAAGAGGTTTGAGCTTCTCTTTCTTCAGCTGTTGTGGTAAGTCAAATTCATTCTGTCTTGTTTAGAAATGTTTTGGGAAAACCCGAATGTTTGACCGTGTAAATCCGGAGTTTGTGAATTTATTGAATAGACATAACCACATCAGACATGGTTAACAACAGCGCAGATAAGAAATGAAAACTCTTGCTATTAATTGTTAAAGATCTCCTTGTCGGCATTCGCGCAACAAGAGATTGAAACTAAACTAGAACGATCTATTTTCTGAGACTCAACGAAGAACTATAAATTAGAGCCTAATGTGATAAAATCAGCTAAATGAGTCTCCATTGTCTCATTACAACGCGCGACGAGAGCGATCAGACAATAGAATGAAAAATCTAAGTTCAGAAACAATTAGAAAACATGCGATTTGATACTGCATTTGTTTATGAAAAGCAAAATTGCGAGAAACAAGGGTGATGCAATGCAATATGTTAAAGCTAAGAAAACTTTTTGTTTGACCAATAGCTGTTACTGCTACAAAATCGAAAATACTCGACAAAAAATAATCAAGAGGCGGTAAGATTAAAATCTAAAACTGATTAACAGAATGATAGTGATGTTTGTTACTATTTTTGTCAAGAAAACGCATGATTTAATGTTTCTGAGTGGCTCAGCTGAGCCCACGGGGCATATCACGCCCACTCGGAGAACACTTTCTCTCCACGTTGCATGGGAGCGTTTAGCCAAAGAAGTAACTCAAGCTAAATCTATCACATTTTGTAAATCAGTTAAAATTGCAACTGTGCCATCGTGCAGATTAGTCTTTAAATAGACTAAATCAAGCAAATAGGCATTTGAAATCTAAAAAGAGATACAATGAATGTGCCACATCATCCCTGAACCACAGCCTTTTCATATTCAAATGTATTGACACGAAAATACAATACGAAACTTCACTCTCAAAAACAGAATTTGAGCAGGGACTGGACTGCACAAAGCATGTGCTGCTAGTTCATTGGATGTTAACGACAACAGAGTCCTCCTTAATCCTGACTGTTGTTGTGCATGCAAGGAACATGCCAGTCGGCTGTGAAAAAACCTTTTCATTAATTGAGCCAGCTCAAATAACAAGGTAACATGGACCAGAAATAACATTAATATTTGATATTCGTTTTAATATAATTATATTATAAATAAAAATATAATATACATTGTATTACAATTGCCAAGCAGGACATTATGTGGAGGAAGGTGACACAAAACTGGGGAAATCTGTAAACAGAACTCCCACACTTGTGCTGTTTGTAATGTTTTGCTACCAGAAAAATAATTCAAAATCCTTGATTTCCGAATGATTTGTTTTATACATTTAAACTTACTATGATGTATGTTGTGTTAATAACTCAGTAGATCATGTTGTGTCCATGACACCACAAACTACGCTCAGGTTAGTTACACGGACTAAGATGCGGTTATTGGTGAAACACACCAGACTGATGTTTTAGAGCTCCGACTAGCACTTTCGCGTAAGGTACGTATACTTGGACTGAAAGAAGTTGATAGGCCAAACGAGTCTATTCCGTTTAGAACAATAATAAATTGTTAGACCAATCTAAATAGGGCAACCTCAATTCCTAATTATTGTAACGTTGTTCTAATTACGTAAACGTGGAAAACCACGGCATGATTATAGAAAGTTATCATTAGAGTTATAACAAGTTGGTCGCTTAATTCATTGATAATGGTCATGGCCTCTGATTGGAAACAATTTTGCATTAATTAAGCGAAGTCAGATCCAAGAGAACTGAATAAAAATATTCTGGAATGATCACAGTGGTAACGGACGTCCAGAATATCAGTGTGTCGCCTCTGCCTTAATGACCAAGACTGACGAGTTGTGGCAAGAGATCGTAAACCCGGCCGGTGCGAGGCTCAATGTTATCGGAATCTTGATTGCTGAGTATAACACAATGGAAAAGATTTGACATGAATATCCTCAACTGCAGTGTTCATGCAAGATCTTCAGCTATTGATCTCTTTATAGTGGTCAATAGCAGTGAGTTTAATAATTAAAACATCCAAATTGCAATGATCCTGTCTGTATTTTCAAATTTGTAATTGTACTAAACACGTGCTTTACTGTAAATGTTGCATTAAACACTTAGGTAAAGGTTGTAGAGATGCTATGCATTCTAGGCCACCTATCTTGTGTAAATTGGAATAATCGCAATACTGGAATTGTAAAGCAATTTCAAGTTGCATGTGTGTCTGTCTATGTTGAATTAGTTTGTCTTCTGAGTGGAAACTCTGCTATTTCCCATATAGCTGCAGTAAAACCATGTACAGGAGCATAGAATTGCCGTCTGGCTACAGTGTGAATTACAATTGCACTAACCATGAAAATGTTTCCATCTGAACAGGACTCAATAACTCTGACCTTTGCAATTTCTAATTTGAGCAAGTTCTAATACTTTTCATTGGTTCAATTCCCAGTGCCAAAATGGAGGGGAGTTGTGATATTATCTTATGCCTACAGAACTAGAAAAACTAGAAGTGTGGCACAGATAATAGAAAACCAATTCATCCTTCACTCAAACTAACTGTAATGAGAGCGACTAGAAGTTTCTGATTAATCCTGAAAAATTCTCCAGCAGAACTGGAGTTTATAATGCTAAAACAAAGAAAAATTCTCCAGCAGAACTGGAGTTTATAATGCTAAAACACAGAAAAATTCTCCAGCAGAACTGGAGTTTATAATGCTAAAACACAGAAAAATTGTGAAGGCTCGACTGCAAGAGCAGCTTTAAGTGTTAAAAAAACTGAAACAACAGCAGAAATTAACTGTGTTTCTCTCTAAATTGTTTTCTCTCCAAATTTGTTTCTCTCTAAATTTGTTTCTATCTCAGGTTGACAATTGCAATTCCTTGGAGGATGGACGACCAAAAGTCCCCCTCCCCCTGCATCAGAGCCAGGGCAACGGAAAATTGTCAGAACTTGAGATGTGAGAGATGGGTGCGAATATAAATATGATGGGGTCATTCACATCTCACAATATGACTACACGACCTCCCAGTGTAGCACTGGTACTAAATTATGCAACACAGATTGATATTGATTAGATTCCACCCATCTCCCAAACATGAACATAGAACACACCCTACACTCACGACAACATCACCTGGAATAGACCAAATCTATTCAGGCTGAACATTACACATCATAGACGATAAAGATGGCATAGAGTCTAAAAGTGTACTTCACTAAAGATCTATTGCCCATTTTTTCTCACAAACACACAAACGCACACACAAACACACACACACACACACACACACACACACACACACACACACACACACACACACACACACACACACACACACACACACACACACACACACATGTTGTGTTTCCATGTTTTATGGGGACATTCCATAGGCGTAATGCATTTTATACTGTACAAACCGTATTTTCTATCCTCCTACACTGCCCCTGCCCCTAAACCTACCCATCACAGGAGACATGCTGCATTTTTACTTTTTCAAAAAACATCACTTAGTGTGATTTATAAGATGTTTTCCTCATGGGGACCAAAAAAATGTCCCCACAAGGACAAAAATTTGGATATTGCCATCTTTGTGGGGACATTTTGTCCCCATACCGTAGGGATTACCAGTCCACACACACACACACACACACACACACACACACACACACACACACACACACACACACACACACACACACACACACACACACACACACACACACACACACACACACACACACACACACACACACACACACTGTTACCAGGAATACACAATCCCCATTATTGTATGACTAATCATATTTAGATCTGCATTAATAACATATGGGATTCCTGAACAAACACAGTGGTTATTATATACCGATATACACCTTCATAATTGTGATTGAATTGTTGTTATTCTTATATGGTTTATTGATGCATATCATATATTTAAATATATTAATTGAACTGACTTTTTGCTGCTTTTCCTTGAGTGATTCAGACCAAGAATACTTAGATTGCACTACCACCACAGTGATAGTGAAGAATTAGATGATAAAATGAGACCACCCTATCACACTATCTGACATGAACCTACTTTTATGTACCTACTAATATACCCAAAAATCTATATGATCTAAAAATGAACAAATACTAAACAATATATATGTGTTTGATATCATTGGAAATGTCTTAGTGTGACTGGTACAAATATCTCATCCCCACAGAAATATTCAAGAAGATAACAATGGTTTTAAGAGTTTAAAGAGATGTTGCATATATAGTATGGTAGGTGTGACTCAACCATTTGGTCTTGTCAATACAGGTCTGAGAGAGTGATTAAATGTAAATTCCCTTTGTTAACATATGTTACCATTTGAAAGAAGTTATTGTCAGATTTGAATACTTAAGGCACTGTAGCAGAAGAGTCAGGGCGCAATATTGTAATCAGATTCGCCCGTAACGTTGTGTCCAGCCAACGTTACATAACCTATGGAAAGTCAGGAACGCATCTCTTTACTTAAGAGTATTCGATGTGTTGAGGATATTTGAATTGATTATGTAATTGGAATTATACCTGACTGTTTAATAAATTGTTACATTTTGATTTATTCTGACTTACTCTGGAATTATTAACGATCTCTATGAGATCATGAATGGGTACTTTCCACAAAGGGTTAAACGGAATAATTAAATGTGTGTCTAACTATTAAATATGAATGACCAAATAACCAAATTGGCATTCTAATCTTAATTCTAAATTATAATAAAATGGAGTCAGATAAAGAGGAATTGGAATTAGATCCATTTTGCCCAGCTGAGAACATCGAACAGCGCAGATACCTTCGCCCCGCTCTTCGCTGCCGCCATTGGAGCGATTTCAGCGGCCTTACAGGCGTGTGCCCTCAGAGTGTTCAGGAATGCAGATTATTCTCACATTATTCCTCCTAGAGCGGTTTTCTAAGTCATCTATTTTTGCCTTCATCCATTTATCTTTCGACAAAGCTGTGCAGATGGTTTCCAGAGAAGCAACGCGGCCATCCACATGGGTGAATGATTCTTCCACATCATTCAGCTTTTGCTTCTGCACCTGGAGTGATCTTTAACAGCCGAGATAGATGATTTCAACTCATAGAGAATCTTCGTTCTAAGCGCTGTGACCTCTGATCTGATTCCCCCCAGGAGATCACAGATATCGTCCCCCTGCGACGAAGCAGTCATTCTTCACATTTTCCTCAGCAAAATCTGCTTCTTTTATGTATTACCTCTTGGCATATTAGGTTATTGAGGGACTTGAGCCATCCTAGGTGTATATGACGTTCTTTGTTCAGACGAACACAATCAATTATATTAAAAAATGTCCTGGCTCTTCCAAGCTTTTTAATGGCAATGAATGGTTGTTTCTGTTTTGAAATCCATAGAAGTGCATCTATATATCAAAAAATGTGCTCCACACGGCTCTCAGTAAACTACTAGTTTAATAGTTTAATAGTTTTATACTTCTTTCTTTAGGTGAACATAACATCATACTTATAGTTTAATATTCATTTATTATTTATGCACTTTAGGCATACTAAGTTAATGTATAATTTTTATCAACACTTGAATGTGGGTAAGTTTAATAAAAAAAAGCAACATTTTAAACAAAAAGCTTTTGTAAAGCAAAATTGCATTTTTGTCAATGACTATTTCCGGATGTAATAGTGTGTAATAGTTCCCCCTAACATATAACAGTGAAAACATGAATAGCCGGAAAATTCAGTTAATGGTGGGGAAAGAGATAAGCAGATTTGAAGTAAATTCTTATCTACACTACCAGTGGTCTAGCATACACAAAATAACTTTATACATCAATATTTTAAAACAATGTAAGTTTATAATACAGTAGGTAAAACTATGTGAAAAACTTATTACATAAGTACATACAAAGTAGACTGAAAGTATACTTTCTTCAGTTAAAAAAAAGTATACTAATAAATAAACTTATTTTTTCATAAATGAAACCATGGGGATTATTTGACCATGAGGCCATGATTGAAAAAGCCAATGGAAATTAGACCAGGCCACCAGGATTACACCCCTACTCTTTATGAAAAGTGCCATGGGATTTTAATGAACACAGTCATGATCTTGGTTTAATGTCTCATCTGAAGGACGTTTTTTCAGCTATGCTTTATGGCTACAGAAGATTTAAATTACCTTCAGAATCTCAATTTTAGCTTGTCCATAAAGGTAAAAATTATTCATATATAAACCAAATTATGTTTTTAGGAGAGTTGGGTTTAAAGCAGTGGTTCTCAAACTTTTTTGGTCATTACCCACTTTAGACAAGGGGAATTTTAAAGTCCCACCTACCCCCATCGCCCCAACACAATGCTAATGAAATGCGCAACAAGCTTAACATGTTCCAATTTTTTGAACTAACAAGTATTATTAGAGTAACAAGTTGTATCTAAAATACAAACTATATACATAAAATAACAGAATGTTCAAAAATAAAGAAAATAAAAGGGCAGCTGTGTCATCATAACTTGCATGAAATAAAATAAAAAATAGAGAAAATAAAAGTGCAGCTGTGTCAAATTTTTAACCACTATGTTTGTCTTATGTGAATAACACACGTCTGCAAATTATATTTGAATAGATTGTTGCTGCTTCCACAGACATCAGTGTGTATTACAAACTCCAAATGTGTTGTTTCACTAGTGCTTATGTGTATTAAAATGTCTGAAACCTCAAATAAACAAGTTGAAAACACTAGTTATAACACTAGTTGTGATATATGACAGCGCTGAGCGCGTCCCTCTCTTCGGCTCAGCGCCAACCAATGCGAAATCACAATTTTAATCTGGCAGTGATGTCACGTCACTGAACATTCTAAATCCCATATGTGGGACCGTACTCTCTGGGGCACAGAAATA
Source organism: Gobiocypris rarus (assembly GCA_023029165.1). Taxonomy (NCBI): domain Eukaryota; kingdom Metazoa; phylum Chordata; class Actinopteri; order Cypriniformes; family Gobionidae; genus Gobiocypris; species Gobiocypris rarus. The sequence continues at coordinate 29,522,977 of CM040929.1, forward strand.
AAAATCCTATATATGGGACCAAACCGGATACTGCTCAAAATGTTAAACATTTCATTTGTAACCATTAATACATAAATGAAACTGAGATGACGTGTTGAACACACACACACACCGCGCAGTCACTCTTTAGTCAAGTGCGCAGTCTTGCTCCAGATTCCGGAAGATTTGATCTCACGTTACCATTATAAGGCATAAAAAGGAAAATGTTCTCCCGTTTGGCACGCCCCAACTGTCATGTCTCTATTCCCCATCAGTGGGGCGCGCCCCACAGTTTGAGAAACGCTGGTTTAAAGGAAATGTATGAAGGATTGTGGCCAAAACTGGTACTACAATCACGTTCAAATTACTGTAGAGCGGTGTATCCCCTCTCCCCCTCCCCCCTGACTCAAGGTTGCCAGATAGGCTGTAGGAATGTAGGCTGCTACAAGGAGCTTCCAATAAAAAGTTTTTTTTTTAATTTTCTTTTAATTATGTTTATGCTTCATTAGAGGTCTTTTAGGGTTATCCAAAAAGTTTGTAGCTGCAGCTGTGATAACTAGAGCGTAGCTAGCAACCCGGATGCCGAAACACTACTGACTTCACGATTGGTAGATAGGTGGAGGGTGGCGCTTCAGGCCAAAACACAACATGTCAACATCAACATAAGTTGAGGGCTGCAACTTCACTTTTCAAATGACAATATCCTGGCCGGACTACAGTTGTAAGTATTTGAAATTAACATGATTTCTTAATGTCTAGTAACATATCAGGGCCATTTTATGATTAATTGAAATACATGTCTTACATACAGTTCCTTTAAATCAATAAAATTAGCTTGTGACTGCCCTGCTACCCATTTGCAAATACACTAACTCACATATTCACTGTTGTTGCTGAGAAGAGACTGTGCTTTTCCATTAGTGGTAGTCTCATCATCTGGCTGTTCCTGGGGGGCCTTTTCATTCTTTTTGGCTGTACCTTTTTCTCCAGGCAGGGCAACTTCTCCTACTCCTAAGGATTCCTCCTTATAGTGTTTCACAAACTGAGCCATAGATTTCAGCTCCACCTCAGACAGGCTGTGGCAGTATGCAGGTTCGTGATCATAGGAAGGTAGCTGTCTTATCAGTTGCCTGTGGCGATACAACGATCCTTCTGTGCCAGCTACGGGTCGCCTTTCTTCAGGGAGAAGCTCCATGTACTGCATCGCCTAACAAAGAGATCAAAGAGAGAGAATGGCAAACAAACCAACAAACATACAAACAAAAAACAGCTAACAATCTTTTTATATCTTTTTGTGTACTGATTTATTTAGAGAGAATTAATCAAAAGAAAAGTGACCGGTGGCATACTTTGTGTCTCACACAGGAGATGTGTGAGATGGTAGCAAAAAACTGATCAGACTGGTTTTCCTAAAACGGACAATCATAACTCCCCAAAATCCCCTAGACTTTGATTGACAGAATGTTCAAATGAGCCAAGACTCTTCAGAGAATATTACAGGGCACATTGTGTCAAGAATCCCCTATAATTAAAGGTGCCATGAACTGGCTATTTTTTTTTATACTGTTATCTGTGGTCAACTGACGTTTGTGTGGGTTTTATATTCAAAAACATCATAATAAATAAGTAATAGGCTATTTTCTACACTGATTTTGAGGCTTTCTCCTTAAGGATGGGTTTTGATGGGGACTGGAGACTTGGAAGTAAACGCCCACAGCTAGGATTGGATAAGATTTGCATATATAATGAGCTTCAGCTCCCCTGTCAGTTCAGTTCACATTAGGGAGGGATCGTTTTGAAAGCGGCAACCGGAATGATTCTCTCGATCACAGGGCTCGTAAACGTCTTTATCAAACAAACACAATTATTTATTTCTCATCCACCCGAGATTGATTGGAATATTATTCCTGTATTACATTGCCCGCCCGATCGGTCGATAACACACGCGCGCGCACACACACACACACGCACACATGCACGCACGTGCGCGTGCCCAGATCAAGAAAGGAATATTATTTCACTATTTGAGATTCATCGGCCTGAAAAAGGAAGTTTTCAGCTCTGAAACTTACAGGATATACTTATATTACCATGATCTTTCATATATCAAAAGCTCAAGGGAAAGTTGATTTCTCAATTCATCACCCCTTTAAATGTTCAATCAGTGATGTTCAATATTTAGTGATGGTTCAACAATTTTTTTTCCATTCCTAATAATTCCTAAATGTTTGGCTGTAGTGAGAAGAGAACTGGCTGTAGTGCGAAGAGATCACAGAGATCAGTGAAAAAGTAAAAAATTTAAATGCTGTCTTATTGTTTAATTAATGATCAGTTAGGTCTATACAATCTTATTTTACTAGGGCACAGTGTTTCTAAATCAAATAATAATAAAAAAAATTTAATAAAAAAATTATATATATGCACTCACCTAAAGGATTATTAGGAACACCTGTTCAAATTCTCATTAATGCAATGATCTAATCAACCAATCACATGGCAGTTGCTTCAATGCATTTAGGGGTGTGGTCCTGGTCAAGACTTCAAACTGAATGTCAGAATGGGAAAGAAAGGTGATTTAAGTAATTTTGAGCATGGCATGGTTGTTGGTGCCAGACGGGCCGGTCTGAGTATTTCACAATCTGCTCAGTTACTGGGATTTTCAGGCACAGCCATTTCTAGGGTTTACAAAGAATGGTGTGAAAAGGGAAAAACATCCCGTATGTGGCAGTCCTGTGGGCGAAAATGCCTTGTTGATGCTAGAGGTCAGAGGAGAATGGGCCAACTGATTCAAGCTGATAGAAGAGCCACTTTGACTGAAATAACCACTCGTTACAACCGAGGTATGCAGCAAAGCATTTGTGAAGCCACAACATGCACAACCTTGAGGCAGATGGACTACAACAGCAGAAGACCCCACCGGTTACCACTCTTCTCCACTACAAATAGGAAAAAGAGGCTACAACTTGCACAAGCTCACCAAAATTGGACAGTTGAAGAATGGAAAAATGTTGCCTGGTCTGATGAGTCTCGATTTCTGTTGAGACATTCAGATGGTAGAGTCAGAATTTGGCGTAAACAGAATGAGAACATGGATCCATCATGCCTTGTTACCACTGTGCAGGCTGGTGGTGGTGGTGTAATGGTGTGGGGTATGTTTTCTTGGCACACTTTAGGCCCCTTAGTGCCAATTGGTTATTGTTTAAATGCCACGGCCTACCTGAGCATTGTTTCTGACCATGTCCATCCTTTTATGACCACCATGTACCCATCCTCTGATGGCTACTTCCAGCAGGATAACAAGCTTGAATAGGGAAAAAACTATTTTTCAAATATATTTCAAAATAAATCTAATTATTAAACTAAATTAACCATATAGACCAAATTGTTTATCTAATTACTGATCTAAAGCCCAGATTGTTACTGTATGATAATCAAAATATATTCTGTTGCATTATTTTTCTGTTTAACACTGTGAAGCTGCTTTGAAACAATCTGCATTGTTAAAAGCGCTATATAAATAAAGTTGACTTGACTTGACTTGGTCAATCTCATGTCATTTGTAAATATGCATCCTTTCCTGTCATTCAGACCTGCAACACATTTTAAAAAATTACACCTGAAACACTTCATCACTTGGTGTCTTCAGTCCCTAAACATCTTTTAAGTGTTGTGAAAAGGAATGGCAACATTACAAAGTGGTAAATGCTTTATGGTCCCAACTTTTTTTTAAATGTGTTGCAGGTCTGAATAACAGGAAAGAATGCAAGTTGACATGAAGTTGACCAGACAAAACATGAAATATTTTTTGTTCATATTGTCTGCAATGAAATACAAGTCAAAGTAAATTTAGAAATCACTTCTTTTTTTATTTATTTGCGTTTTCCATACTGTCCCAACTTTTTCTGATTTGGGGTTGTAGTTTTTTTTCCCCTCTGGTGCTGGAATGTCAATGTGTAGGAAGGAACATCACTTAATTTCGGGTTAAAATGTGTTATTATAATGTGTTACTGAGATTGTAACAAATGTAAGGCCCGCCCAATCGTACCAATAAAGGCTTACAATCGTGGGTGAAGGTTTCTTGCGGGTTCTGTCTTTTCAGTCGGGCAAAGTGATTTAATTCCAATTTATCTTTATCTGACTCCATTTTATCATGACCTAGAATTTAAGTTAGAATGCCGATTGGTTATTAGGTCATTTGTACAACAGTTTAACTACACTAGAAATTTGATTCCTCTTTAAAGGAATCAGGTGTACTTAATTTCTCTATATCAAATGGTTCAGTTTAAATGTTGAATTTTTGAAATGGTGGTGGCACTATGGAGTTGGTCTTAGAGACTCCAAATTTGGTCCATTTACTATTGATGAACATTTCTACAATTGTGCCAAATTTCATAATTTTCCTAGTTACAGTTACGATAATAAGAAAAACATGGCCCCTAATGGCCTCTAATAAATAAACAAAGCCACATGCATGAACATGCATCATTGATGCCTAACAGCTCATCATATAAATGGATTTTAGGCTTTTGAGAAATGTTTGTTAAACATGGTACTGTGGTAAATTTACCTTTGACATTAGACACTGTGAATTTCATGTTTATATTCTAGCCCAAACAAATTTATTTACCTTGTTTGTTCATGTATAACATAACATTTATGTTATGTATAACATAAAGTACACAGCATATTCAGAAAAATATCCATTTCATAGCACAAGACGAGTTTTATGATAATTTTAAAACGTTAAATGTATGTACTTAAATGCAGAGCTAAAAAAAAATTAAAGGAACACTTTTTAATCTGAGAATAGCATCAAGTCAGTTAAACTCCCGGGGTATTGATCTGGTCAGTTAAGTAGCAGAGCGGGTTGTTAATAAGTTTCAGCTGCTTTGGTGTTAATGAAACTAACAACAGGTGCACTAGATGGGCAACAATGAGACAACCCCCAAAACAGGAATGGTTTTCCAGGCCATACCTGGACCCTACAGAGGTTGCACAGACACTCCAACTCCTCCAGGATGGCACATCAATATGTGCCGTGTCTCAAGAGGATGGAGGAGATTCCAGGAGACAGACAGTTACTCTTTTTTTTTTATCTGAATGGTAAGCAGAAAACCCTTAAGGTTTGTCACAGACTTGTCCAGCCACCTAGAAAGCAACTGAATGCTTTTTCCACTCGCCTCCATACTTAAAAAACTACAAAAAACTACATTTAAACAGGAAGTGACGTAATATGTACATACATATTTACAGCAAGTCTATTTGCATAGGATTACCTGAGGTAATTTTTTTAAACCTTTTTACAGAAGGTAAAAGTCGCCGTAATCTTTACTGACATTGTCCGTGATGATTACTGAGATGGCACATTCAGACGGGACTAAAATCACTGAGAAGCTCTGGTAATAATTACTTTACTCCACCTCTCCATGTTAAACTAATCCCGTCCGAATAGGGCTAAAGACTCAGCTTTTGGATTGCAGTGTAATATAAGTAAGCAGTGTAATAAAAAGTGAGTAATGTGACTGGTGCTGGCTCTTGCACCTGCGGCCTCATTTATAACTGTTGCGTAAGCACAAAACAGGCCCTGAAAGAGGCATACGCTTTCGACGCAAAAGTTGTGATTTATAAAAACAAACTTGACGGGAAAATTTGCGCACTTGCACACAAACTCTGACCTATGCATACAAACTCTTTTACTAAAATGAGAACAGTAATGAAGAACAATTTTAAACTCTGTTTTTTATTTTGATATACACATTTACATTAATGTTCCAGTTTTTATTAATGGCGATATGCACTGAAATGACAAAAGTCATTACTCAGAATTTAAACAAAAATTATATGAATTTAGATGTGGATGTGCTACTTTTGATAATTTTCCTGTGACACGCTGTTTTAATTACAGCAAGGATTAAATATAGGCTAATTCCAATAATTCCTCTTTAAACTAAACTGCAGATCTCATGTTATGACAAAATATGATCAGTGATGCACCCTTACTTCGATATAACAGACACTGCAGATTCGGTGTTCAAACGGTCCATTGTACGCTTTGAATAGGTCAAGCTTATTGTACAACCGCGGCTGCACGGACACGGAGTGTAAAGACATCTCGACAAAATTATAAAAAATACCACTGAAGGATCGCCTACAACTTGAAGAAAAAGTTTAGATTTGCACGTTTCCTTTCTAAAGTGACGCGCTGAATTGTATCCTGTTGCCATTAAAATAGCCTAAGCATCCAATATGCTCACATTACCAGCAAAATTGCATGAATTTGATTTAAATTGTTTAAAATGAACTAAATATTTTAAATTAAAATACCACTTGGCCCATGAAAATGAATGTATCAACTTTATCTGAGAAGTATTTTTTACAATTTAGTTTTTATTGATATTTGGATATATTTATTCTAAAACATAAAAAGGATATTGGATGATTTTCAGCAAAGTAATGTGTAAGGCACAAATGGCATTTATAATCTGTATTTAATATTTTTCAATGTCTTGTACCTTTGACAGCGTTAAACATGGTGTCCCGTGGATGTGAATGTACATGGAAATGATATGTAGATGTGGTTATGCAACTACGCGTTGTAAACTAGGCGTTGTAAGCTCCATATATGGTGATTTCGGGGGAGGAGACAGGGTGGAGATGCATGTATAGACACAATCTTCTGCTGGCTGGAATTTATTAAAATTTGCACGGGTTCTGGTGTAAACATGATTTTATAAATCTGATTTTTTTTGTGTGTATGCCAAATGGGACTAATGAGCCTCAGGTAAAAGCTCCATAAAAGGACAAAATGGCGGCTCATGCACCTGGTCAGACTTGGCTCTATGTGGCTCTGGGTCTGCTCAGGCTTTTTATTCTCAATGGACTTGGGCTCTGCTTTTGCGGGGGGCTTGGGCTTTGATTCTGCGGTGGGCTCTGACTTGTTGTCACGGTTTTCAAATCCGTTGTCTCATTCTAGTCCTTGTGTGGTGTTTGTGTGAGTGTGTCTCGTTGTGTTCAGTGTGCTGGGGCGTGGCTACTCATTATCCCCGATCAGCCACAGCTGTTAGTCCTTTACACAGCCCATATAATGCCTTCTCTCCCATTTCGGGTTGTCAGATCGTTGTTTGAGTTTCCCGGCCCGTGGATGTGTGTTTCCTGTATACTGGAGTCTGGATTACTTCACCGGCGGTTTCACCACGGATTCACCTTCACTCTGCACCCTTGGACCGTCCATATCAGTCCCTGCGTCACGCTCTCCTGCCAGCTGTGTTCCTGACCCATGACTGACTGAGCTTGAGCTTTTGTAACATCGATCTGTGATTTCCCTTGAGTATTGGATCTGAATAAACTTATTTTGCCTTGCATTTGCTTCTGTTCAGTTTATCATTACACTTGTTCTCTTTAAATTTATCTGTGGCTCAAAATCTATTTATCTGGAAATATGCAACAATTCTAACCCCTTACATAGCTCCCCAAAAGGCTAGACTTTTTAAATTTAAAAACAGGAATGTTCAGAAGGCTGAATAAAACATGAGAAAAAAAAAGATAGATGAAAGAGTTTTAGTAGGTGCACAGGCGGCATGCTTCCTGGCAGACAGTAATGGACAATAAAGTATAGGGCTTATTTTCAGAGCCCTGTCCTGCTGCTAATGGCCCACTACTAAATAAAAACTTTGTGTAAGAAAAGCTGGCCCTGTGAGCTGCTGTACTCCCTAGAGGTGGTAGAAGCAGCCAGCAGATTCTGTTATCAAAATAAGCAGTACAAATCCATGACCTAGTCTGGCATCCTTCATTCAAACCTCCTACAGTACGTTGCGATGAAATGATCCCCTTAAATGTATGTGAGATCAGCGGGACAAATTTACATGTGGCTTTTTCCATTAAGTCAAATGTGAGGTATGTGCCCAGTGAGATGATAAAGCAAGACTGTTTCATACCTTTAGCTCATGGAGAGGGTTATTTTTAACATGGGTTGCCAATGTTTCACCAAACACCACTCAAATTCCAGTAAAACATATCAGACCGACATTTGACAAGAAATGCTAATGCTTAGAATAAATTACCTAAGACATAGTTGTGAAGTAGTTCCACTTCCAGGTCTGAATCACATTACAGTTTCATGTCACTTCATAAAATTATTTCAGTTATTTCAAATCAATACAGCCTACCAACAGGGGTACCTACCATCCAGTGATGGATTAAAAAACTACTGGTACTTTAATTAAGTAGTTTTATTTTAATCAGAAATGTTACTTTAAGTAATTTAAAAATTGTGTACTTTTTTAAACTACTTAATTGTGCATTAATCATGGTTGCTGTGGAAGTGAATTCCTTCAAGCATCAATTAAATCGCAATATCAGTCTAATGAAGTTCGTAGTTATGGGAAGGAAGGAGGCAGGAACCGGCAAACATTTAAACACTTTAATAAATGAATAAACAAAACGAAATTAATGCGGACAGTCCCTCATGGACATCTGCCACGCACACATATAATAAAACATAAACAAAACACAACGTAAAGTCCAGGCCTAGTTCTCTCTCGTCCTTCACTGGTGTCACTCGTCCTTATATGCCTCCGAGCTCCCTCATGAGAGGACACGAGATCGGTGTGATTTGCAGGTGACACTCTTCAAATCACACACCGATCTCCGATCGCTCCTTCCACGTCTCTCACTCGTCTACCTCGCCACACTCAGCATTCAATTCTTCCTCTAATTTAAAGAAACCTGTTAAGGTAAATTTCTGATTTCTTTTTTTTCTAGATAATCTGTTTACTAGAGATCTTGGTGCAAGGTTGTGGGTATGTTAACTCCCGCAATCTGCACTGCCACGCCTTTTCCTCACACGCGTCCTGCAGCAGTCGGCAGCCTGTTGACTCTTTATGAATTTAGTGAGTGCACGCACACTGTGTGTTGAGACATTTTAAGGCCTGGTTTCACAGACAAGGCTTAAGCTAGTCTCATATCTTAAAATAGTGCCATTGTTTTGTTTGAAGGTGAACACTAGTAATGCTTTTTTCTAAATCATGTTTATAAAAAGATACTTCAATGTCCTAATTTAACTAGGGCTTAATCCTGGCTTAATCTAAGACCTGCATGTGAAGCTGGAGGTAAACGTGGAAAAATAGCTTACCATGGCTTAACATACTTAAATTGGAGGACAAATTCAGTATTCACCATCCGCAATGTGATATAAACATGTGTGAAGTCGATAAACAAAGTTTATTGTTTGCTCCATTTAATACAATCCGGCTTTATTTAGCAAGGGCACTTGCACCAAAAAAAATTTCAGTCAGCAACATTTTTTGTTCAAGTCAATGAATACTAACAATAAAATAGCATATTTGCAGAGACCACCATGGCCCTGCAAAGAAACATGCATTTCCTTATCCATTCTTCCTTATCCATTCATCGTATTCATTTAGTAGTTATGCTTTTATAAATGCGTTAGAAAAAAACATTACTGGTGTACATCTTGGGACAAAACAATGGCACTGACATACACTATATTGCCAAACCTTCTACAAACATTTGTGAAAGAATGGGTCACTCTCAGGAGCTCAGTGAATTCAAGCGTGGTACCGTGATAGGTTGACAGCTAAAAAAGTGGAAACAATTGTTAACAACAGCAACTCCGCCACAAAGTGATAGATCACGTAATAATCACATAGCGGGGCCAGCGCATGCTGAGGTGCACAGTGCACAGAAGTCACCAACTTTCTGCAGAGTCAATAGCTACAGACCTCCAAACTTCATGTGGCCTTCAGATTAGCTCAAGAACAGTGCATAGAGAGCTTCATGGAATGGGTTTTCATGGCCAAGCAGCTGGATCCAAGCCTTACATTACCATGTGCAATGCAAAGCGTGGGATGCAGTTGTGTAAAGCACGCCGCCACTGGACTAGAGCAGTGGAGACATGTTCTCTGGAGTAACGAATCACGCTTTTTTGCCTGCCAATCCAATGGATGAGTCTGGGTTTGGCAGTTGCCAGGAGAGCGGGACTTGCCTGACTGCATTGTGCCAAGTGTAAAGTTTGGTGGAGAGGGGAATTATGGTGTGGGGTTGTTTTTCAGGGGTTGGGCTTGGCCCCTTAGTTCCAGTAAAAGGAACTCTTAATGCTTCAGCATACCAAGACGTTTTGGACAATTTCATGCTCCCAACTCTGTGGGAACAGTTTGGGGATGGCTCCTTCCTGTTCCAACATAACTGCCCACTAGTGCACAAAACAAGGTCCATAAAGACATGGATGAGCGAGTTTTGTGTGGAGGAACTTGACTGGCCTGCACAGAGTCCTGACCTCAACCAGATGAAACACCTTTGGGATGAATTAGAGCAGAGACAGCGAGCCAGGCCTTCTTGTCCAACATCAGTGCCTGACCTCACAACTACACTTCTAGAAGAACGGTAAAAAAGTCCCATAAACACACCTAAACCTTGTGGCAAGCCTTCCCAGAAGAGTTTAAGTTATTATACAGTATTGTTCAAAATAATAGCAGTACAATGTGACTAACCAGAATAATCAAGGTTTTTAGTATATTTTTTATTGCTATGTGGCAAACAAGTTACCAGTACGTTCAGTAGATTCTCAGAAAACAAATGAGACCCAGCATTCATGATATGCACGCTCTTAAGGCTGTGCAATTGGGCAATTAGTTGAATTAGTTGAAAGGGGTGTGTTCAAAAAAATAGCAGTGTGGCATTCAATCACTGAGGTCATCAATTTTGTGAAGAAACAGGTGTGAATCAGGTGGCCCCTATTTAAGGATGAAGCCAACACTTGTTGAACATGCATTTGAAAGCTGAGGAAAATGGGTCGTTCAAGACATTGTTCAGAAGAACAGCATACGTTGATTAAAAAGTTGATTGGAGAGGAAAACCTATAAAGAGGTGCAAAATGATAGGCTGTTCAGCTAAAATGATCTCCAATGCCTTAAATTGGAGCAAAACCAGAGAGACGTGGAAGAAAAGCGGAAGACAACCATCAAAATGGATAGAAGAATAACCAGAATGGCAAAGGCTCAGCCAATGATCACCTCCAGGATGATCAAAGACAGTCTGGAGTTACCTGTAAGTACTGTGACAGTTAGAAGACGTCTGTGTGAAGCTAATCTATTTTCAAGAATCCCCCACAAAGTCCCTCTGTTAAAAAAAAGGCATGTGCAGAAGAGGTTACAATTTGCCAAAGAACACATCAACTGACCTAAAGAGAAATGGAGGAACATTTTGTGGACTGATGAGAATAAAATTGTTCTTTTTGGGTCCAAGGGCCACAGGCAGTTTGTGAGACGACCCCCAAACTCTGAATTCAAGCCACAGTACACAATGAAGACAGTGAAGCATGGAGGTGCAAGCATCATGATATGGGCATGTTTCTCCTACTATGGTGCTGGGCCTATTTATCGCATACCAGGGATCATGGATCAGTTTGCATATGTTAAATACTTGAAGAGGTCATGTTGCCCTATGCTGAAGAGGACATGCCCTTGAAATGGTTGTTTCAACAAGACAATGACCCAAAACACACTAGTAAAGCGGGCAAAGTCTTGGTTCCAAACCAACAAAATTAATGTTATGGAGTGGCCAGCCCAATCTCCAGACCTTAATCCAGTTGAGAACTTGTGGGGTGATATCAAAAATGCTGTTTCTGAAGCAAAACCAAGAAATGTGAATGAATTGTGGAATGTTGTTAAAGAATCATGGAGTGGAATAACAGCTGAGAGGTGCCACAAGTTGGTTGACTCCATGCCACACAGATGTCAAGCAGTTTTAAAAAACTGTGGTCATACAACTAAATATTAGTTTAGTGATTCACAGGACTGCTAAATCCCAGAAAAAAAAATGTTTGTACAAAATAGTTTTGAGTTTGTACAGTCAAAGGTAGACACTGCTATTTTTTTGAACACACCCCTTTCAACTAATACCCCAATTGCACAGCCTTAAGAGCATGCATATCATGAATGCTGGGTCTTGTTTGTTTTCTGAGAATCTACTGAACCTACTGGTAACTTGTTTGCCACGTAGCAATAAAAAATATACTAAAAACCTTGATTATTCTGGTTAGTCACATTGTACTGCTATTATTTTGAACAATACTGTAGCTCCAAAGGGTGGGCCAACTCCATTTTAAACCCTACTGATTAAGAATGGGATGTCATTAAAGTTTATGTGCATATAAAAGCAGGCGTCCTAATACTATTGGCAATATAGTGTATTTTAACCCCTAGAGGTCGATGATCACGTCAGCACGACTGCCTCAATTTTTTCTTATCAGTGCCAAAGAGACTCAAATAACTCTGTCAATTTTAATCATTCAGGCAAGTGTTATACATCATTCTAATCTGTTAAGTTTCTACTTTTATTTGTGTACAGTCACAATAAAAAATAAATGTTGTGCTTTTTGCAAAATAAAGAAAACATGATGCGCGATCTGCTGAACTGTAACTTAGTGAATACTTTTCACACAAACATGAGACATATGTCTAAAGAAACGTTGAAATCTCAGGTTTTAAATAATGAAAATCAACTTGAAAATAAATATTATATGTTTATGTAATTGTTTGAAAAGAGAGATATGTCAGTCCTTCGCGAGTGTCTCATTATCTTCTAATGGGGCCAAGCCCACAGAGGGCGCGTTCTTTTGAGATTCAAATACTTTTTGAATCCATGCAAAGTCAACGCCCACATCAACTCAAATAAACACATCAAGATTTGTGCATGTAGGTCTACTTTACATAATTTTGAGACACAGTGAGGAATAATCCTGCAATAATTTATAATTTAAAGCTGTTTATTACCAAGAGCAACGATAATTGTAGGGTAAGTTCATTCTGTTAAGTGTCTGTGAATATTAAACCGCAAACAGATTCAAAATATGATTCCTACTGCAACACAAAATGTCATAGACAAAATTTCTTTGGCCTGTTTTGGACAGATTATGAAGTGTTTACTTTAAAATAGCTAGTGTCACATCAATAAAGCTTTTGTTCGCAAAGTTCTGCTCAGAGGCTATATACGTTTTGTGTACAATAGACTACAATAGACTACTTGGTGTAGCCACTAAAACATATTTTGTTTCATAATGATGTTTAAATACTATAGCCTAATGTTATTTTAATTTAATATATGTTGATTTATGAAAAGCGAACAGCACGAGTAATAAAGGACATCATTAGATGCGCAATATGTCAGAAGACATGGAGTTTGTCAGAAATGATTTTGACTATTTCATTGAGTTTGTATTTTTTTAGAAAGCCTTTTTTTTAAATGAATTTTCTTTTGTATAAATTGTATGTTAATTTTAATCAATGTCTTTACAATATCAGAGTGTCTATTCACACTGGCCCTCATTTATCAAAAGTGCGTACACCAAATTTCCAGCGTACACCCAAAACCATGGTGACTTTGAGATTTATCAATATGGACGTTGGCGTACGGCACGCTCAAATCTTACGCCAGCTCAGGAGGTGGTGTACGCACGTTTTGAGTGCGTTTTGAGAAAAACAATTCCTAACGCCACAAAACGCGTTATAATAATAAGAATCTTACAAATTGTCATGCAATTATTAATGTGAATGAATGGAACTCCAGATTACATCATCATCACTATTGTACACCAAATACATGTGATGTGATACGAAATTAAATGCTAATTGTTTCAAAACATTATTACCTCTGCTGGAGTGCGCTTCTCAACCCCCACACTATTAACAGTACTCGTAATTTGGGTCCATATTTTGTTTTTGTGGGCGCCTTTGATCCCACTCTTTAAACTCCCAAATAAAACAATTTTGTTTTTTTCCTGGTGATGGTCTAGATCTCCACGTCGGAGAAGTTTCGGTTCTTTGCTGTCTTCCGTGTGTCCATGGCGTAAAATGAGGGCGTGGGGGAGGCAGAGACTTGAATATATAGGGGCGTGTTATTCTAATGACGATAGTTTTCAACATCTTCAGTGGTGCAATCAGTAAAGCGTACGGTTTAAGCATCTTGATTTTGACGCAATTGACTGGGTTTGAATCTGCCTTGTGCAGAGTTTTTTCTTCTCTCTTTTTTTCATCACAAATCACAACAGAAATGCATTTACTTTCAGTAAAAATTAAGAAAATGTTCTAAATGTGTAAATAAAGTGCCTAACGAAATGTTTAATAATAATAAAAGCCTTTATTGGGAAAGGGTTAGTGGTAGGTGTAGGGAGGGCTTTTATTGTCCCATTAAGGTGGCATCCATTTAATAATTTTAATGAATATAATCATTTACAGTCAAAAAATAATTTTAAGGCATCCTGTTAATGTACAACAATACTGAGGTGCAAATAGTATGTATCTGTCAAAATAAAGTATACATTACATGTAATTACTATTTACATATATTGCAATATATTGAATATAACAACTTATATTGAATATATCAACTTACTATACTTAACTTAATAAATAGCATCTACAGCTATTTGCACTTAGTGTAAATATGATCTATCGCTAAGAAAATTTTATTTTCACTTAGTGTAAATAGCATCTATCGCTATTTGCACTTAGTGTAAATAGCATCTATCACTATTTGCACTTAAAGTAAATAGCAATTATCATCAAGAAAATATGCTATTTTCACTGAGTGTAAACAGAATCGATTAATAATAATAATAATTCTTTACATTTATATAGCGCTTTTCTAGGCACTCAAAGCGCTTTTTCATATAGAAGGGGGAATCTCCTCAACCACCACCAATGTGCAGCATCACCTGGATGATGCGACGGCAGCCATATTGCGCCAGAACGCCCACCACACACTAGCTGATAAGTGGAGAGGAGACAGAGTGATGAAGCCAATCGGTATCCTATATGGGGATGATTAGGAGGCCTTGATGGACAGGGGCCAATGGGCAAATTTGGCCAGGATGCTGGGGTTACACCCCTACTCTTTTTCCAAAGGACATCCTGGGATTTTTAATGACCACAGAGGGTCAGGACCTCGGTTTAACGTCTCATCCGAAGGACGATTTGCCATTTACGCTCGGTGTAAACAGCATCTATCGCTGTTTGCACTTGGTGTAAATAGCATGCTATTGCTATTTGCACTTAGTGGAAATAGCTGCTGCCTTAATATATTTGTTTCTCATTTAATAAATAAGAAGCAAATATAGCAGACAATAGCCTTAGCACTTTTGCGATCATTGCACGCATGTCTCATAAAAAAACCGAAACTGGAAATTAAATTTGAGTATTGTGTGTATCGGATAGTTTAAAAAAATCTAATGATTCAGGCAATTTTGCCATTGAAATGACAAATCAACCTGAATACTCTTTGAAATCATAATTGTTTTGCATTATGTTGTTTTAAGTCCTAAATATTTTACTTATAACATTCATCATGACCAATTATTCAGATATTTTTATTTACTGAATACTGAATTGTGTTCAGTGTCACAATATTAGTTTATAATAGGGCCGGGACTCGATTAAAAAAATTAATCTAATTAATTAGAGGCTTTGTAATTAATTAATCAAAATTAATCACATTTTAATTGCATATAAATATTTGACCTGAGAACAGTGAGAAGTAATTTTTTTCACATGGATTTTTAGTATACCATTGAATAATGACTGAATACATAAGCTTAATCAACAAAATTTTTATTTATTTATGTCCAGCGTTTTGCGTTGAGGTGATATTTGAGGCTTGATGTACTGTGGGATATGCAAATTCCATGTTGCATAGCTTCCACACAACCATGCTCTTGTCGACGCTTCCATCCTTTCGTTTTTTAAAACAAAATTTCCCATCCACAGGGCCAAGCAAATCCGTGTATCATTCGTTCAATCCTTTTTTGATTTAATATTGAAACTAGAAAAATGAGAAAACAGCTTGTTTTTCGTTTTTTCATTATTTTCAGAAAAACAAAAAACAAGTATTCGGCGTGAGTTTTTAGTTTTTTTCGTTCACAAGTGGAAAAATGAATAAACAGTTTGAATATTCGATTTCTACACGTGGGCGGGAATTATACGCCTCTTTCTGCTGATTGGCCAGCCGAAGATCAAACTATTCCGTCATCAGTTCTTCCTCAGTTCAGCACAGCAGAATAAAAGTCCTGCGCCGCAACAGCGGCAGTTCTTAACGCGTTTATTGCAACTCCATTTTATCTTTTTCTCATCAAACAACCAGACTGGTTGAATTAATTAAATTTGTCTGTTGTTCCAGTCAGTACTTGCTGTTATTACAAACTCTTATCTGCATGTGAAGATGCCGATTTAGCCGACTGGATGAAACCTTCTTCACATAAATAGGCAGCTCCAGCATCCAAATCTTACATTGCAAATATGGAAACTTTAGACCGAATGAAAGATGCACGAGCGACGAGCCCAACGATTTCAATTAAAATAAATAATTTAGGCTTGGTGTTTAAACTAAATGTTGTTTGTAGGTAATAAATAGCACAATATATACAACTCCATTTTAAAATACAGATTTTACTACAATGCAACGTTAAGCTTGTTTTGCTCAACATGTCATGTGAATTACACTTGATGTGACTTTTCTGGCAAATAGCCTGTCAATTATTAATTATGCTAGCTATTATTACAAAATGCATATGATGCATTAGGCTATACATTGTGCTTATCCCCACCCACATTAACTTTGGGCTTCATCACTGTTACAGCCTAATTATATGGGGGTCATTGGAAATGTATTTACTCAATATGAAATAATCGCAAAGTAATAACTGCTGCGTATTTCCTGAACACTGCTCTGGTCTGCACCTGACTGGTGCGTTTTTCAAGCGTTCTGAAGGTAGGTTTTAATAGAGTTTGAGAAGCAAACCGAAATTGCAAGTTATTGCAGGCTTTAATGAAAATCTTGTGTTCCAGTACTGTGTGCGAGTCCTTGTTAATTAAGCACCCTTTTGAGATATCAATTATAATACATTTAAATAAAAACAAGGTTGTCTGGTTGCAACGCATTATTATTTCCTTTTTGTATTAAATAAATAAATAAATAAAAATAGTCTCTCTCTATACACACGCACACACATACACACACATATATATATATATGTGCCTATTTAGCTACTTAACCAAGGTAGGCTTGAATTAAAGTGGTTAATTTATATCTACACAGAAGAAAGCACTGCCCCGGTATGGGTTGTGTCGAGGCTGAGGTCGAGCCAGTCTGGTTGTTTGATGAGGAAAAGATAAAATGGAGTTGCAATAAACGCGTTAAGAATCCATACCGCTGTTGAGGCGCAGGACTTTTATTCTGCTGTGCTGAACTGAGGAAGAACTGATGATGGAATAGTTTGATCTTCGGCTGGCCAATCAGCAGAAAGAGGCGTATAATTCCCGCCCATGTGTAGAAATCGAATATTCAAACTGTTTATTCATTTTTCCACTTGTGAACGAAAACGCCGAAAACTCGTTTTTCGTTTTTCTGAAAATAATGAAAAAACGAAAAACAAGCTGTTTTCTCATTTTTCTACTTTCAATATTAAATCAAAAAACGATTGAACGAATGATACACGGATTCAAGCAAAGCAGTCTCGTCAGCTTCTTCGTTCATGTTCACTGTGGTTTGTTGTGTTCAGAAGTCGAGAACGCTAGTTGGTGTTCCAGTATAATCGGTCCGTCGAAACTCATTCATTAAAAAACGTTCCGCGGTGCAAAAATAAGTTACAATTGTTATCTATTTTTTGCGTAATTAATCTTAATTAATGCGTTAAAGTAACGCAATTAATTAATCTTAATTAACGCGTTAAAGTCCCGGCCCTAGTTTATAATAATAGTTTTTTTTAGCAAGAGACTTCTTTCAAAAACATAAAAAATAGTAAAGTCAAATCTTTTGATAATTTAAAACATAATAGGCCTTTGTAATGTGTCTTTGTTAACTATATTCGAAATAAAATAAAACAAAATATATGTATTTTGTCCTGTTGCTTAGCTTTCTCAGTCACATACCTGAGGCTCATTCATTATGCAGGTCATTGTGCAGCTCTTTATGGGTTTTTTTGTCTTTCAGGTGTGAGTCACAGCATCATTCATGACATTCATACCCCTTCGCATACAGCCTTTGCAAAGAAAAAGTGTCACATAAAGCAATATAATGATGTAAATTTTGTAAGTAGGAAAAATGATTCTCACATCAGTTTGAAGCAAAAACTCTAGACGACAACAACCATTAGTCAAAAGTCTTGTGGACATTTCTATTGTGTGCTTTGAGGCTTTAATTCAGTGACTTACATTTTTGTTTTTTCAAAATCGTTATTCTCTCAAAAATACAAGCATGTACATACTGTTACAAACAGAGCTGACACGGATAACAGAGGCAGGTGAATGCAGAGTTTATTTGCTGAACCAGGATTTGAGCAGGTGCGGTGAGAGTCAGAAAGAGTGTTTCAGCTGAATGCTGGATATGCTGGTGATACGATAAGTTTCTGGATGTTGAACACCGGGACAATGGATCGAAGGAGACGAGGACCAGGAGACAGGACGAGAGGAGGAGACATTCAGGATACGTTGGAGATCAGGTAGGTATCAGGTGAGTCCGAGGAAGCAAGCATGAAGTGTAGCATGTGCCAACGTTACCGGACAGTGACTGAGTGTGAGCGTGGGGCTTAAGTGCAGGTGGTGATTGCTGTGGTGATGACGTGCAGGTGTGTGTGCTCAGTATTCTGTTGATAGGGATCGTTGTGGCTGTGAAAGGGTGGAGCCTGGCGTGCTTGTAACATTACCCCCCCCTCCACAGCCATCTCCTGAGGGCCGAGGACCCCGACGCCCTGGTGGTCGACCTCTTCCCCAAGGTGCCGGTCGATCAGGGCGGGTAGTGTGGAACATCTCCAGCAGATTCGGGTCAAGGATGTCATGCCTGGGTACCCAAGATCATTCTTCTGGGCCGTACCCCTCCCAGTCCACGAGGTACTGGAGTTGACCATCACGATGCCGGGAGTCCAAGATGTCCTGGACCTGGTATGCTGCGCCGTCGTCAACGAGGAGTGGAGGGGGAGGCTCCTGAGTAACGCCAGGCTCTGGGGAAACAGAAACAAAAGGGTAGTGAGGTTTCAGGAGAGACACGTGGAAAGTGGGGTGAATCCGGTACTGAGGGGGTAATTCGACTTTGCACGTCACCGGATTGATCTGCTGCAGGATGTTGTAGTCGGGTTAGGGTTAGTAGTCGGCAGGACTTCGAGAAGCGATCCACCACCATGAGGATACAGGTACAGTTCTCTGAATTGGGTAGATCTGTAATGAAGTCTACCTCTAGGCGTGACCACGGATGGTTGGGAACGGGCAGAGGCAGGAAATTCCCGGCTGGCAGGTGTCGAGGGCTTTTAGCCATGGCGCATTCCCGGCATCCCCGCACGTACCTTCTGACATCAGCTGGCATGTGTGGCCACCAGAAGTGCTGACGTAGCAGCGAGAGGGTTTTATTGACCCCAGGGCAGGGTGACCAGTGCCCAGTGATGTGTGCGAGGAGTGAATGAGAGGGATGCGTTGTGCTTGTGTGATGTACTGCAAGCCCGGAGGACAGCCCGGCGGCACGGTTGTGGAGGCATTGGTAGAGGGCAAGGTCTCTCCCGACCATGTGATGGGACTGAGGAAGAGCTTCGTGGGGAGAATTGGTTCCTCTTCTTCCTCAGATCGATCCTCGGGGAAAGGGTATCCGCCTTGATGTTCTTGGCACATGGATGGAGACGGCTGCGGTTCCCCTGCTGCTGAGATAGGATCCCACTGTGATCGATGATGTAACCGAGGAACTGCACTGAAGGCTGATGGAAGGAGCATTTCTCTGCTTTGAGGTAGAGCTGATATTTCCTCAGGTGTTGTAGGACCTCCGCAACGTGACGGCGATGGCCGGCCATGCTCCGGGAGAAGATTAAGATGTCATCAATGTAGACCAGTGCATACCTGTGGAGACACTCCTGGAGCACCTCATGTATGAAGTCCTGTAATACGGCGAGTCCATATGGCATCACAAGGTACTCGTAGTGACCGGTGGGCGTGACAAAGGCGGTCTTCCACTCGTCCCCCTCACGTATCCGGATGAGGTTATACGCGCTGTGGAGGTCCAACTTCGTGAAAACAGTGGAACCAAGGAGATGTTCCAGGGCAGCTGGGACGAGAGGAAGGGGATAACGGAACTTGACAGTGATGTTGTTCAGGGAGCGGTAGTCAATACAAGGCCGCAAGCCTCTGTCCTTCTTTGCCACGATGAAGAAACTCGAAGCAGCAGGGGAGGTGGATGGACGGATTTAGCCTTGCTCCAGCGCCTCCTTGATGTAATCCTCCATGGCCTTCTCTTCCGGAAGGGAAAGGGGATAGATTTTCCCCCTGGGCACTGGTTCACCTGGCAGCAGATCGATGGCGCAGTCCCATGGCCGATGGGGAGGCAGCTTGGAAGCCCGTTGGGGACAGAAGACGTCTCTGAAGAACAGGCGGGGACGTCCACCGATGGTCTCTCGATGGACGTGGCACAGACAGGGAGAACTTGGGGACGCGGAGAGGGATGAATCGGTGGAGATGGGAAGCAGTCCGGGAAGCAGCTGTCGCCCCACTTCAGGACTTCTCCCATCTTCCAGGAGATGACTGGGTTGTGCTGCTCTAACCATAGGCGCCCTAGGATGATGTCAGCGGTGGATTCCTCCAGAACCAGCAGGTGTAGTCGCTCCATGTGGAGAATTCCGACTTGCACTCCGATGGGACCCACGGAGCGACTAACGTGCCTCCGACTGAGTGGTCTACCTGTTACCGACTGGACTTGGTAGGTAGTCGTAGTTGCAGACATGCGGAGCTTGAGCTGGCGGCAGAGGGTTCCCGAGATGAAGTTCCCGGCTGACCCAGAATCGAAGAGGGCAGTAACTAAAAGGGAAATTCCAGCAGCAGTAAGGTTCACAGTTGTGGTGAGTGGCTTCATCTTAGTGAGAGAAGGGATGATTGCACTCACCATGGGTCGAGGAGGGCGAACAGGGCATTCAGAGATGTAATGCCCAGGTAAACCGCAGTATAGGCAAAGTGGAGGTACCTTGTTTCAGATTATATAACTGTTCTCCGATCGACGAATCCCATGATGGTTTCCCAAAGACCTCCTTAAAGTGAGACATGAACCCCGACAGGGTCTGGATCACTGGACTGTCTGTGGACCACATGGACTCCGCCCAACGGAGCGCTTTACCGGAAAGTTGAGATGTAATGAACGCTACCTTAGCGTGATTGTTGGGGTTTAGGCGTGGCTGCATCTCCAGGACCAGCGAACATTGTAGAAGGAATCAGTTGCAATCCTCCGCCGAACAAGAGAAGGGCGCCGGTCTGGCCATGGGACTGGCGTACTCAGGGGCCGAAGAAGCCGTGGTGTGGATCCCGGAAGTGCTCGCCGGTGAAGGTGCAGGTGCGCTGGTGGGGAGAGGTGCCTTGGAAGGGATCCGGGGTGCTCATCCTGGTGCGCTGTGTTGGTTCCGGTAATCTGTTACAAACAGAGGTGACATGGATAACAGAGGCAGGTGAAAGCAGAGTTTATTTGCTGAACCAGGATGTGAGCAGGTGCGGTGAGAGTCAGAGAGAGTGTTTCAGGTGGATGCTGGATATGCTGGTGATACGATATGTTTCTGGATGTAGAACACAGGGACAATGGATAAAAGGAGACGAGGACCAGGAGACAGGACGAGACGAGGAGACACTCAGGATACGTTGGAGATCAGGTAGGTATCAGGTGAACCCGAGGAAGCAAGCATGAAGTGTAGCATGTGCCAACGTTACCGGACAGTGACTGAGTGTGAGCGTGGGGCTTAAGTGCAGGTGGTGATTGCTGTGGTGATGATGTGAAGGTGTGTGTGCTCAGTATTCTGGTGATAGGGATCATTGTGGCTGAGAGAGGGTGGAGCCTGGCGTGCTTGTAACACATACATGTTGCTCTCATATTATGGCAGCCCAGTTTGTGCTGAATACAGTGTAATGACACTTTTGCAATTAATATGTTTATTAGCACTTGAAAATGTCAAAACTTCTAAAGGGCCCCAAAACAGCTTATATTTCAGAGGGTTAAGTTATGCCAGTGCAAGTTGACTTCAGTTAAAACAGCTCAAACATGCATTGTATTCTAGGACTAGGCTTAAAGGATTAGTTCACTTTTAAATAAACTTTTGCTGACAGTTTATTCACCCCCATGTCATCCAAGATGTCCATGTCTTTCTTTCTTCAATCGAAAAGAAATTAAGGTTTTTGATGAAAACATTCCAGGAAATTATTGGCCATTTAATAAGTCGTAATACGCAATTACGTTGAAAAGGTCACGGTTGACATAGGCCGAAGTACCGAGTCAGTGTTTACAAGTTGAATGTGCACATACTAAGTCAAACACTGTTTACAAAAAAAGGGAGTTAAAAGGTAAAACAACAATGTCGGACAATTTTGAAACCTCCTTCCACACATTTGTAAACACTGACTCAGTACTTCCACCTATGTAAAGCGTGACCTTTTCAACATAATTGCATATTACATGACATCACGAACAAGCATCACAGAATAGAGCAATGCAAGCATTTGTGCTTATAAAACTTAAACATTTTTTTTTCTCAAAGTGAGAATAATTATGACGTATGCAATATTCAACCCACGGGTGGGGCGCAGAGCTGAAGAGGTTAAATGTTATATTCTTCCTGACACTTGGTGTCTCTGGGAAGCAAAAAAGGAGGTTGAGTTAACCTTCTGAGACCCACCCATAGGTAAGAAAAATACAAAGTGAGATCTCTTTAGCATCTCAAATGTTTTTCCTAGACAACAATGAGTTAGTTTAAGATCAAATGGAGACGTTTGCTTAAGTCTCCTGTTTCTCACGGTTGTCTCCTGAGACAAAAACTCTAACACTCTCACAATGGTCTCCTTTAAGATTCAGAAGAGATCTCAACAACATCACACACTGTGCTCAGAATTTTCTTCTTGGCTAGAGAGACTGGATTGCTCATATTTGTCTCCTCTAAAGATTCAAAAGAGATCTCAACAACATCACACACTGTGCTCGGATTTGTCTCCTCGACTAGAGAGACTGGATTGCTCATATTTGGTGGTGAGAGCTCCAGTGATCCTTGCTAAAGAGAAAAGTCTGGGCACAGTGTGTGATGTTGTTGAGATCTCTTATGAATCTTCAGAGAAGACAGGTGTGAAAGCTCCAGTGTTTCTTGCTAAGGAGAAAAATCTGAGCACAGTGTATGATGCTGTTGAGATCTATTCTAAAACTTTAAAGGAGACAAATGTGAGAATGTTAGAGTTTGTGTCTCAGGAGACAAGTGTAAGAAACAGGAGACTCAAGAAAGAGTCTCAATTTAATGTCAATGTAATCTCATTTATGTCTCACAGAAACATTTGAATTGTTAAAGCTTTTTTTCTTATCTCCTCTCTCGGTAGCTTATATGAGATTCATCCATGCCATTTCAATACATGCATTCTGTTGCACAATGAACAAAACAACCTGTTTACATGCATACAAAATGGGTTGTACATTATGCAATGTTAAACGCAGAACAAAAAGGTTAGGCAGCAACCATGAAGCACTGGTACACTATTGTATTACATTTGTTATAAAGAAAGTATTTATTTAGACTAAACACCGTTCACTTGTCTAATTCTTGTAGACAAGCATATAGGGCACTGCATATTCATTTCTGGGCATTGAAGACAAATTTAAATGAGTAACCCTTGATATTCTGAAACACAATGCTATTTGAATGATAGTTTCAGTATTCACAATATTAGTGATAATATTAGTAATTAAAATGTAAAAACAATTTCCTTAAATAAAATTTAAGACATCTGGGGTTGGTTGAAAAACATCTTGGTTACATATGTAACCCTCGTTACCTGAGGAGGAACGGAGACGTAAAGTCAGTGACTGACGAATGGGGGTTTCGCTTAGAAGCCAATCATCTTAGAAAACGACCAATGGCAGTGCCAATGCCATGGGCATGCGGAATGGGCATGCGGAATTTGCATGCGGAACTCTGCCCCACTCTGTGGGTATATAAGGAAGTACACTGGCAACATCGCATTATGTTTACCTGCTGAGGAGCCAAGACTGAACTGAACCGTTTCAGAGGTACAGCGGATGTGGCAGAGGGTTAAGTTTCCGTTCTCTCCTCAGAGAACGAGGGTTACATACGTAAACGAGACGTTCCCTTTCGTTCAGTCACTCTGAGTAAAGTCCCAATATAATCACACCATTTGGCTGTCTTCCAGTACGGATTACAGCCTCAGTCTGCTCTTGGGCGCCCGAGAACCGTTGGGCACAGTTCTCAGCCGCGCCACCGAAGAGGCCAGCCTAAGACATGAGCGAGTTGAGGAGGCGGGCTCACTCAACTTCCCCCACATCACTAGGTAAGGCCAGGTGTTTCTCCCAGACCACAGCTGTGGACATTACCCGACCCAGGGAGCGTGTGGCCACTTTCACCACCCAGAGGGTAGGATCAGTGGCGGGCACTCAGCTCATGGAAGAGCCCTGGGTCGGCTCCACCCTCGTGCATGTGCAAAGGGGCGGCGGCGGCCTGCCCCATAGCTCTGCAGGACCATGCCTCTGAATTAGACAAGCCCACAGGCTTAGGGAGGGTGCTTAGGATAGCCATGCCACGTTGAAGCCCTCTGTGAACACCGTAGTGCGCAACAGAGTGCTCAACAGTGGGGGGGACCCCAGTGTACCCTAGGCCGCGGTCGAGGACAGAGAAGGCAGAGGAGGCCACAGAACGGTCACAGGAAGCACGGGGACTTCCGGGACCAGATGAAATCCTCATGCACCTCGGGGGCGAAAGGCATTGGGGGCGGGGCCCAACAGCTGTTAGGTGCCATCCAGTGTTAATTTCGTTAACGAAGACGAAAAATATTCGTCAACGCCCACTCTTTCTGTGACTTAAACGAGACGTTGACAAGCTAAACTAATATCTGATAATAAAAAACTTTGACGAAACGTATGCCGTTTCTTTGTTAACAAGACGAGACGGGACTATAATGTTATTTGAGTAATGTCAGACATTAAAAACACATGATCCCTTCAAATGCTGTCTTTCAAAAATGTGCGTCCGTCAAGGAACGTGTCTCTGAATCTGACAGCTGCAGCTGACGTCACAAGTACGGGTAGTCTAGGCTACCAAAACTCGAACTAGCGAGCTCTATGCAACGCAGCGTTCTCATGTAGACTAATTTGAAAATGGTCACGCAAAGAACGATCTTTGATAGGAATGTCAAAAAAAGAAAAAAACTTAAAAGACAGATCGAGTTAGTCAGTAAAATCCCCAGCCAACAGGTAATATTACTAAAGCTGTTGATGGAGTGGAAGTTGTGGAAAAGCAAGTTGATGGGCACATGAAGCAGGTAAATACACAGCGCCATCGTCCCCACCGATTTTAGGTTAGTTTGATTATAAACCTGATGGATGTATATTGCTTTTTATGTTTGAACAACTAGCCTATAAAGCTTAAGGCGCCGGTTGAAATATTTCAATCGTGTTGCGCCATCATCATGTAAGCTTATCATTTAAACGCTTTTTAATCATTGTTTTTAAAACATTCAGACACATCAAGCAGCGAGGGAGAATTAATTTAGGTAAATGCGCGTGTTAAATTAAGCCTGATACACGCGGCGCACCTCATACAGCGCATGAGTTAATTTCGTGCCTTGTGCTTGAACGTTCAAATACGCTTAGTGTCAAAATCTTTGTATTTGCGAGTGTCCTCGTACACTTAGTCATTTGTGTCTTTAAATAAACGTTAACAGTTTACAATAAAACATGTGTAGTAGTAGTGGGATCCTGGTACACTATTAATGAGGTCTAAAGGTATAGTTCACCCCAAAATGAAAAATCTATTATCATTTACTCACCCTTAAGTGGTAAAGGGATATTGCATAAGTGCTACTAACTAAGAGAGCAATGTCAATACAACCTGATTTAAATTTTGCATAAGCTTAATTGAATTGGTCTAAAATAGAGAAAAATTATAATGACCATATTTTTGTCTAAAGACTAGATATAAAAAAAGCTACCAAAAATAATGTTGGTAATGGCAGTCTGACTAAAAATAATGACAAAAACTTGACATAAAATGCAGTTACTTTTCATCGACTAAAACTAGACTAAAACTATGAAAGACAAAATGACTAAAATGTGACTAAGACTAATAAGCATTTTTGTCTGAAGACGAAGACTAAGACTAAATCGGAAATGGCTGTCAAAATTATCACTGGTGCCATCCCCAAAAACCAATCACGCAACCACGAGCACTCGTGACAGGGCGGAGTTCCACACCAGCACGAGGCTCGCAGCTGCCCGAGATAACATGGCTGTCAACTCTAGGTTGGATCCGGCAGAGCTGGCACAACCGAAGGCGAAGCACAGCCTAATTGTTATCCCCAAAGGACTCTAGCCCACCTTGAGATGCGGCGATCTAAATCTCAATGCTATCTGGAGTGTGAACTGAACGAACGAGGCGTCAGAGATGGGCGCTGTTTCAGTCCAGCACTCGTGGGAAGCTGTGTGCGGGAGGGGTTCTTAATACCATGGCACCGCCCTCAGGTCACCCGGGCCACCAGCCAAAGTACCACCTCTCTCGGAGACAGTAGATTGGGGTGTGGCAGAGGGGAGTCTCTCTCCTCACGGAGATCACTGAGTCTCGACCGTGACATCGCGATGGTCACGTTCCCGCAGTGGGACATCCACAAACACTGCCCGAACATGCTGAAGCCCAAACTCGTAGAGCAGTTAATGTGCCCATAGACAGCAACGGAGATTGATTGCACCTGGAAGTGCGCAGGCAAACCATCTTGAAAAAGACGTGCCAAGTGTAAGCTCTGTAGAGTGCCGAAGCACCCAGGGAAAACACACACAGCTGTTGCAGATCCCTGCACAGATCAGCAGGCAGGCAATGTGAGATTGCTGGAACACGCCGTCACACCAACACCCTGGAGAACAGCTCGTCTCAAAAACTGAAGAGAGGACTTCAGAATTCAGGCTTGCAGGAGTGAAGAGATGCTCTTGGCTCTGAAGCAGAAACATAATGCGATGTTGCCAGCATACTTCCTTATATACCCGCAGGGTGGGGCGGAGTTACGCATGCAAATTCCACATGCCCATGGCATTGGCACTGCCATTGAGTGTTTTCTAAGATCGAAGATGATTGGCTTCTAAGCGAAACCCCCATTCGTCATTCACTGACGTAACTCGGAGTGACTGAATGAAAGGGAACTTCTTAGATTAGTATTAAAAGTAAGTCATGAATTATTTTCTACCCAAGCCTGGTAACTTTTACTAGGTTTATGCAACTGGCACCAGAAGGCAAAGCTGATACCTAAATGAGACATATAAGAGATAATAAGCCCTTAAGTATCCTGAGCTTGGATAAAACTGTCAGAGCCATAGCCATGTGAACAGCACATCAACATTAAGGCACCACAGACAGCACGAGTTCAAGTCCCAGCTAAAGGTATACTTTCCTGCTCGTTTTCCCTTCTCGCCTCTCCCATTGTTTCCAGTCTCTTATCGTAAGGTCCTGTCCATTAAAGGTGAAATACCCCAATGTCATAAAAAAAGAAAGAAAAAAAAAAACCTTCTGAAAATAATTTTTATAAAGGAGTTTTGAAAGAGATTACAGCAAGACAATAAAGAGATCTCCCATGTTTCTTGTTTCTCATTTTGCACTCCTTTCTCTCAGATAGATAGGCTATTTCTCTTGTCTCAGTCGTGTCTACTTTTATTTCTCCTAAGGAATTTGAGGAGAAACACATGAGACACTGTTGATTCTACAGTGAGAGATAAATGAGAATCACAACTAAGTCTCATGAGCTAAGGAAAAGCAACCATTGAGCAATGCATTTTTTCTTATGGGCAGGAATAGGCATTTTACCTCTGTAGAGGACATTATATTTTAGTGAATTTCTCAGACAACATACTTGTCACAGTTTTAAGTCTGGATGTCCAGTAAAGAGCACAATCAGGGCTTTGCAGATATACCAAACGTTTTGAGGTTTCACCTTGACAACTTCCTCTCCTTGATCTTTACAAATGACTGAATGATCAAATTTAGCACTCTTATATTACATTTATATTTAAATCTGACTAATTTTATAATTGTTTGTCAGAAATCAACATCTCAGGAAAATATTATGGGGTTTCAAATCAGAATATGACTTTCTGTTATGGAACAGGGCATTGATTTCATACATGACCTCTGTAGAGGACAACGGGATCATGGCATATCAGGCATTTGAGACACAAAAAGTGAATAGGAAAATAAATTACATATTAATATTCTTATGAAATATGCGATATTCTAATGAAAATATTTCCAATTATTACACTTATTTTTTCATTACATGTTGCTCCAAGAACACATTAATATGCAAATTAGATACAGTATATAGATGCATTGCATAAAATAAGAATGGCATTTATGGCCATGTTTACATGCATATTGCATAAAGTAAAATGGTATATCAAACCATACTGTTATATCTTTCATAACATAATTGAGAATCATCTTTATACTTGGTTTGGAAAAAAAAAGCTTGAAACCTAAAAAACCTATACAATTGTCTTTTCATGTCTTTTAATTTTCTTCATAAATGAGTCCTGCATGGTGTCCTCAACAGAGGACATAGCAGAATCAAATATCTTATCAAAAACGTCTTTATTCCATTTATTTCTTATGTTCCAAATATTGTAATGACTTTACGGAAGAGGATTAGGGTGCCAAGCAACAAATAAAAAATAAAATTATCAAGATTAAAGTCATTAATTAAGTAAATAATGTGATTAAACCTGTTACATTTCGAGAAAAAAAGTTGAAATAAAATGTTGAGAATAAACTCAAGTCATTGTGTTTCGAGAAAATAAAATGTCAAAAATAAACACGCATTCTGATTTTTGACATTTTTGACATTTTATTTTATTTTCTCACACACTGACACACTGATCGTGTCATGTTCATGGCATACTGATGACATGATGACAGAGTTGGATCACTTAGTCTATAATTTAGGCTTTCTTTCAATTACAAAGAAATACTATCAGCTTTAGCTAATTATAACTGAATAATAAGTAGCACACAAACTTTAAATACACAGAAAGAAAAATACTGTCTATACACACTCTTCAAGCCCAGGGTGAAGTGATTATGCTTTTCTGCACATAGTATAGTATGGTTTATTAATAAGCTGTGTACAGAATTTAATCTTTTAATATCACCATCTTAGTAACCTACAGTAAGCCAACTTCAGCATTTTCTTTATAATGTTAAAACTCGTCTGTTTACAGTATGCTTTATTAATAAGGTGTGTACAGAATTCGATATTTTAATATAATTGTTAACGCATTAAGCCACATTAAGCTTTTTTGGTATAATGGAGAAAAACACTTAAAGCTACACTGTGTAACTTTTTAGTTTATTCTTAGCTAAAAACACTTAGTTCTTTCAAAAATATATGTGCTCATTAATATATATATTTACTTCTTTCAAGTAATAAAGTTTTCTCGTAAGTGTATAATATGCCATTGAAAATACATACGGGTGAGGGGTTCGAATGCGCGTCCATGTTGCCCCTCCATCTTGAAAGTACATTAGCCAAAGAGGGACATACCCGTAAATTCAAGCTTCGCCTTTTGCGTTTTAACACTCGATGGCACCGTGGGGGATTGCTTGAGACTGATATAGCCTACAATGTAAACTTTGCCTTACGCTAGTGATGTCATACATTAACATTTTTTTCTGGTCCTCAATGAACTGGGGTGGAATTTTTAATTTTTTAATATTTTAAATTGTTCTCTGATATCTACATAGAGTGTATGTGGCTTATTTAAGGGCAAAAATTGTCCAGATATGGTTTTACAGGTCCATTTACAACCCCAGAAATTGTCCCTAGAATGCAATGGCCTGTTTTTGCCTTATTTGGAAGGAATAGTAATGTGGAGTACTGCTCCGCTGTGCGGTTTCACTGCGCGGCTAATTTCATAGCTCACAGTTACTACTGCATGACATCTCTACTGCATGACAATGCTTGAGATTAGGCATCCAACCTTAAATGCTTGAGCCTGTTTCTGAGGAAGACGCAGAATTTGAGGAACAACTAATTGTTTTGAGATTGGAAATGGACGCTTCTGAGTGGTAAGTTTACTCTTCATTTTCCGAGCGAAGCCTGCTTGATATTGTCCCAGGTTTGAAAAACAGTCCGTGGTGAAATGGGCCAAGCAAACTAACAACTTTGAATCAAATTGTTGCGGTATCCGGTTATAGATAAACATCAACCATGCCTGTTGACAGTTTTGTTCTGTCAACGGATATGGAAAGTCCTCACATCGCCTGCACAGCCTGGCGCATAATTTTTTTCTCCATGATCTGCCAATTTCACTATCCGACAGGATGTATTTTCACTATCACAGGACTGTCGCATACTGGATGTTTTTCCCTTTTCACACCATTCTTTGTAAACCCTAGAAATGGTTGTGCGTAAAAATACCAGTAACTGAGCAGATTGTGAAATACTCAGACCAGCCCGTCTGGCTGCAACAACCATGCCACGCTCTGACATTCAGTTTGGAGTTCAGGAGATTGTCTTGACCAGGACCACACCCCAAAATGCACTGAAGCAACTGCCATGTGATTGGTTTATTAGATAATTAGGAACAATAACGTTCTCATATCTGGTACCTAAACTATGGAATAGCCTACCTAATAATGTTCGGGGCTCAGACTCACTCTCACAGTTTAAATCTAGATTAAATACGCATCTCTTTAGCCAAGCATTCCCAAAATGCTTCTCATAATCTTGTGCTCCAGTAATATCAGTGCACATGACAGTCTTTGCTTAATGCTTTTAACAGCAGCTACGCTAATTATTTTCCTGTACTGTTTATCTTGGGATGCCCGTCCCGAGGTAACTATAGAGTCCGTCAGCTCCAGCCTCTCATACAGACTGATGATCATCACCTGTGAAGAGATGACTCCAACTCCTGCGAGGACTTCAGCTGACGCAGCTGCATCAACACGCCATTGCTCTTTCCTTAAACCTAATCATTGCTACATGTATTCCTACTTCACTTAAATTGTGCCATAATTTAATTCATTATTATACTGATAAATACATTGTTAGCTGATCTGTGTCCTTTGAACATTTCTGAAATGTGGACCAATCACTTTAAATTGTAATGTAGCCATATGCTTTTTCTGTGAAGCTGCTTTGAAACGATATGTATTGTGAAAAGTGCTATACAAATAAATGTGAATTGAATTTAATTAAATAATTGCATTAATGAGAAATTGAACAGGTGTTCCTAATAATCCTTAAGGTTGTATATACACATGGCATTACTGCTTGGGAAGTATGTTCAAACTGTTGACAACCCTCCCTCCCTCTCCACTATTAGTATCAGCATATTACTATGAACCTTTTGGCCTCATCCTCATAGCCAAGCAATAGTATAGACATCCTGGGATTCACTGCACGTATACACGTTACCACTGTTTCGCTTTAAAGACATTACTAAAGTGTCTTAATCGTCTGTAATGCTAAAGCTCTTGTATGTTCTATTGATTATGGAGCAATAACCGCAAAAGGAACCATACCGCCAACTTGAGTTTCAATGAACCCAAAGTAATTGCCAAAGTGGTCCTGTCTGAAATACATATTTAGGATACATTGATTTGTTTTGGTGGTTCCCTTACCAGTTTCTGGGTGAGGCCTGGTGGGACCCAGTCAAAGGTGATTGTGTTGAATGTTGGGTCTTTACGGGAGACCACTGGGTTAGTGACAATCATGCGGTTGCGTTTATAGACCCTCATGCCATCTCCTCCCTTAACTTTAGTTGTGAGATAGGCATAGCGGGACTCTGCCAGCAATCTTCCCACCTTGCGGTCGTCTTCGCTGTCGGAGCTGGACAAATGCTCCTCCTGACTGCAGTGGCACTGTATGCAAGCTTTTCTGCAGAAATTAAGATTAGATTATACTTTCTTAGGCACTATACCAGCCATGGCTTATCAGTGCCTCAACAAACAGTCATAAACATAGACCTAAATATAAACATTTAACACATAAAAACTCATAAATGTGTCTTCTTCATGTGTTTCTAGACCACTGGTTCCCACACCTATTCTGGAGGGTCTCTATCACTTGAACATTTTTCCCTCATCAGACACACCTGATCCAACTCATTAGCACATTAGTACAGACTGCAAGACATGAAGTGGGTGTGTTTGATGAGGGAGACATACAAAATGTGCAGTGCTGGGGGTCCTCCAGGACAGGTTTGGGAACCACTGTGCTAGACTATGTAGAAAAATGAGCCTGCCTTACTTGTTTTTTTGATACCTTATGTACATTTTCCAGACCAATCAATCCACTATGTTGGTTTGCAGGGCCCATAAAACAACACAAAGTCTGCTTCAGCAATGTTCAAAAACGGTACTCAACCTAAAAAAGTATTTTGCCACTGCCACTGTTTCTTCGGCAACATATAATTATCATATAATTACAGTATTTTCCAACTGCTTACACACAAAATCTGTTCCTGTCACAAGATTTTTGAAACCCCTCACTCAAAGTGCAAACCTTCACACCAAATCTCCAAAACCATAAGCTATTTCTCAACCTTTCTACTCCGTTTTCAATTGCATAAAACACTTTTTTCCAAATGCTACACACAATTCTCTACATAAAACACAAAAATCTAACAGGAAGTGACTTGCTTTCCTTTTCCTAACACACACAAATGTTCTTTACTGTATTATAAAGAATATACTTTTGGTTTATATATGTTTATGGTTTTATTGTATGCTACTGTATACAACAGTAATGTTTGGCCTAATAAATATTTCCTGTTTCTACATTGCATTGGTTTACAGACCCCTCTCAGCAGAATGCTTTCACTGTAGAACATTGTATTGAAATGTAGATATAAGCCTATGAAAGACCAAAGAGCTTTAGATTTAGAAAAAAAGTGTTTACTAATATATATCTTGACATGTGTTAATGGCATTTTGAATGCAGTGTTACATTTTGAAGGAGATGTTAGGCATTTTGCATCTTGTGTGTGCAGTTTTGAGAATTGTGTAGAACGTGTTGAGAGCAGTTGGAAAAAAATGTAATATAGACAGATTAATATAGCAAACACCAAAGCTTTATGTCAGTCGTGACATTCTGAAAACAATGACTACCTTTACATGGACAGCAGTAATCTAATTATTGACCTTATTCTGAATAAGACAATAATCTGATTAAGGTGTTTACATGAGTTGCTTTTAGAGTAATCCGTTCATGTTCCCATTTTACATGTTATAGAACATAAATCGATTAAGAGCACACGTCATTACGTCTCCATGCCACGCCGTCCGACGTTCCCTCAAGAATTTCACGCAGTTCGTCTTTGTTATGGTACCACATACAGTTTTGGGTGTTTCATTTTTAATTTTACGAGAGTTTCAAGTGCAGTTAATTTTCCATGCTATACGTGCAAATAGACGACGGCGGATACAAATTCTCCAGCAACAGGCCTCCTCTGTGCTTTCAGTCGGCAGCATGTCATTCTTGCTTGAAGCCATGCTTCTCTTGTTTGCCGTCAAACGGTTCACCACTGAGTGTATGTGTCCTGTCGCAAAATGCGGCGAAAAATCCAAACGACGTTAATAGTTAGATTAAGGTGTGTACATGTCTACAATGCACTTCGATAATGCGACTAAAATAGGCATACTCCACATGTCTTAATTCGATTTTTGTTTAATTCGAGTATGGCTTTAATCGGATTAAGGTAATTAGAAATCGCTGTTTACATGGTAGTTTCTTAATCAGAGTATGGTCTTAATCAGATTAATATCGGAGTATTGTTGTCCATGTAAACGTACTGATTGAGCCAGCCCATGGTAATTGACCCAGAAGAACTCACAATTCACACACATACATACAGTTAATCCAGTATTCCACATACACATCCAGAGAAATGAGGCAGGCGTGGAAGCCCTTTCCTCTCTTTTTCCGTCTGTAGTCAAGAGAATAAATTACCTCCAGGAATGTGGCTGGAATCCAGAGCAGATCCCTTTACATGTCAGACATGCTGCCCCCTTTTCTGCTGGCAGTGGCCCCACCAACATCTGGAAAAAAAGGGGGGAGAGAGAGAGAGAGAGAGAGAGAGAGAGAGAGAGAGAGAGAGAGAGAGAGAGAGAGAGAGAGAGAGAGAGAGAGAGGATTAAGTATTTGGAGAATAGCAGTTATTCACAGAGTATCAATTCCAATGAAGAACAGGACATCCCTCCTAAATTGACGAGAAGACCAAGAGAACGAGTTAGTTTACCTATACAGCCACTCTGGAGAAAACAGTGATGTCCAGCTCAGTTCAGTTCTCATATAATAGTGTATGAGATCAATAATATTGATCAATTTCAATTCAATTGTGCTTTATTGGCATTACAATTGTTGCAATGTATTGCCAAAGCATTTCTAATTTTACAAAGAATTAACAACAACATGTACATACATTAGATAATAATTAGAGGTGGGCATAGATTAATTTTTTTAATCTAGATTAATTTTGGAATTAATCTAGATTAATCTAGATTAAAATGGCTCATTTGAATTCTGCCAAAAGCATTCAGAATGGTTGCTACTCAAATAATGACTGGTGCTATCACACTTGGTTCGATTGCCTGACCGAACCCAAGTTCGATTGCTCCCCCCCTGCTGTTCATATTATATTATTTGGGTCTGAACCTTTGCGTCACCAGAGCAGCATCAGTTTACCCAGTTGCTTGGCAACAAAGGCGCACGAGAAAGTGGCAAAATGAATAGCGTCGTTCACCTAATTTTTCATATTTTTGTTTTTGAACCGTTGGTTTTGTTACCAAAGCTTCAGTATGTAATGACACTTGCGTCTATCTGCCGCGAATGTACTGCAAATGCGCTAAAGAACGCTGAAGATGAGCAGAAATGAAATTTACAGCTCTCTGCTTTTACAGTAGCCAATGTCAGTCACGCTCGTCAGGACTTGAGTAGGCTACGGTTCGCGGGTGCGCACCCGAGTTCGGATGCCAGCGTTCACGCTTGATGTGGTAATTTCACAGCATACACGCAGGTTCGAAGACTCGTTCTCGCTCCCTATAGTGCAATTCGGCTAGGAATATGTCATCCGCGCTAAAATATCAAGGTGAAAGTCATCATAGCTTGCATAGTATAGACCCAGCTCCCAACCCAATTTTGAGAATAGATTAACGCCGATATTTTTTTTATCGCCCGAAAAGAGTCTCAGCACGTTAACGCCGATAACGGCCCACCACTAATAATAATAATAAATGATTATAGTAAATATATATATTATTTAAGTAAAAAAAAAAAAAACAATCAACAATCAATAAACATTTAGAATACTGCGTGTGTGCTAGCGCATCACTGACTGGTCGACTCCTCTCTCTTTTTGTGGCAGGCATTAATGTATCTTGCTGCTAGTGGGATACAATCTCTTTTTTCACCTAATACATGTTGAAGTTTTGTTTTATTGTTTAATTTTATGAAGTCAGGGCAAAGTATTTCGAATTCTTGATAGAATGTATTCCTGATTTGCTCATAGTTAGGGCAGCTGGTGAGGAAGTGTGTCTCTGTCTCCACTTCTCCAGCGGTGCAGGACGGGCAGAGGCGGCTCTCTCTGGGCAGCTAGTTCTGTCTGTATCTGCCCGTTTCTACGGTCAGTGTGTGATTGCTCAGTCTGTACCTCGTCATTCTTCTTCTGAACTGAGTTTTTCACTGCGCTCAGGTATTCTACTGTTGTGTAGTCTCTGTTTAGGGCTAAATAACATTCCAGTTTACCTTTTTTTGTGTTGTTTCATTCCAATAGATCAGGTCGTTTTCTCTTTGTGTTTTAATCATTTAGTTGGGCCGGATTGTGTGGATGAGGGTGTCAGTGTCCTGAGGCTGATTATTGTTAGTCGTGTTAGTTTGTTTTTGCAGCCTCAGGACCAGCTGAATCAGGGGACTCATCTCAGTGTTCACTTCATGTTTTTTAAGGGCTTTAAAATGATAAGAGTTGGGGTCACTCATTTTTAGATGTTTCTAAAATGTGATGGCTCCTTGTGTATTAGTAAAGGGCATTGGCCTAATTCTGCCCTGCATGCGTTGTTCGGCGTGTTTCTCTGTACTCTCAGGATACTCTTACAGAACTCACCATGCAGGGTTTGGGATTTTTGTCCCATTTGTCAAATTCATGGTTTAGGAGAGGACCCCAAACTTCACTGCCAAATAGTGCAATAGGTTCTATCACTGATTGTATAATCAATAATAGCAGGTGGATCAATAATTTTGTTGAATATTAAGTCAAGATGTTCCATAGTTTGGGGCTGACCTCTTCCTGTTCCAACATGACTGAGCAACTGAACACAAAGCAAGGTCCATAAAGACATGGATGAGCATTTTTGGTATGGAGGAACTTGACTGGCCTGCACAGAGTCCTGACCTCAACCCGATAGAACACCTTTGGGGTGAATTAGAGTGGAGACTGCGAGCTAGGCCTTCTAGTCCAACATCAGTGCCTGCCTCACAAATGGCTTCTAGAAGAATGGTTAAAAATTCCCATAAACAAACTCATAAACCTTTTTGGAAAACCTTCCCAGAAGAGTTTTTATAGAGCTATTATAGCTGCAAAGGGTGGACCAAGTGTATATTAAACCCTACGGATTAAGAATGGGATGTCATTAAAAAGTTTATTTGTATGTAAAGGCAGGCATCCCAAAACTTTTGCCAATATACTGTATATAAGTGGCGTCTAGAGAACATCCTCTTTTCCTTTTCAGAGACCGTTTATTTGAAGCGCGATCATCAAAATACTAAAGGTATCATGGCAAGTGACAAACATTTTTAAAGAAGTGTGTGGATCAGCGGCTGACGAGCTGGATGAGGATGTAGTTTCTCTTACATCCTCTGATCCAGCAGCGAGTGCTCTGCTGCCACCCAGCTAAGAAGCGCAGGAGATGGCTGCTGAAGATGAAGAAGCGCCATCTGAACCTTCACAGCCTCCCTGCCTAGAGCTGCTGTGGGTTATGGATTGCGCTTCAGCGAAGCTCCAGCTGTCTGGGGACTGAGGAGTGTGTGAGGGAAGGAACCACTCGTAGCAGGCTTGACGAACGATCCCTTTCTGGTCATAACCCCCCGGCTCCAGTGAGCCTTTCATTCTGTCCCAGTCTGCACACTGAGATTGAGAAGGCATGGAAGAACCCTATTCAAGCTCACATCCATCGCCATCAGTGCGTTAACTATGCTGATGTTGAGGGGATGTGTGAGAATGGGTATGTGTCGATGCCCCCAATTTACGAGACATTTGCAAAAATGTCTCGCTGCTAGGAAGGCATCAACTCAACACTGATAGCTCCGGCTCTGCCTTCAAAGTATTTTTCCCGATATTTAATCATTTTTCCATAATCGGGTATCGGTTTAGTAATATTGGATTCACCGATAAATGGCGCCATCTTGTGGACGTTCTGAGAATCACGTACAAGCTCGCCATAAAAAGGTCCCGTTTTTCATGTGTTTTTGGAGCTTTGATTGTGTTTACAGTGTTCATGTTTCGCGTGTAAAAAAAACTGTATTTATCACACAATTTACTTATCTGTATACCGCTGTTTACTCTGTTCTAAAAACGGCCTGATGATTTCCTTGTTCTATGAAGTCCCTCCTTCAGAAATACGTAATGAGTTCTGATTGTGCCAGCGGTTCCCGTGTTGTGATTCGACAGCAGCTTAGCGCACGTTGCCCGAAAAGGTCACGCCTCTTACCATAAAGGGGAGATGCATGCGCTCAATGTTTGTAGACATGGCGACAAACACACTCTACAAACGCAACACTTCCTCTTCTCCACATGGGAAAGCAACAAGACCATGCCCCGTATTCTTGTGTGCGGAGGTTAGTCAACAAACTGTTCTAGTCACTTAATTAAAGCAGGAAGTACAGGGATGTAGTCCAAATCGGCCGTTCGCTGTAGGCTTTGAAAGGGAACTTCTGTTAAATAAAATATCTCGCTTGGCATTGAACTTTGAGCTTTATAATTTTACAGGTATTATTTATGCTCTAACAGCAACATTACACACTAACTAAAGTTTGAAAGATGGGATCACGAAGAACAGGTTTCAGGATCCCTTAATTAATAAACTTATCCCTTAATTAATAAACTTTATTTAACATAACAGTAATGCACAAATGAGATATACACAAATAAGTTATGTTATGTAGTTTAAACTTGGCGCTAAATAGTAATTTAATCTGTCATGTCCCAATAAAGACATACTTTACATGAATTAAATAAAACAGCCATGAATGAGTGCATGTTGGAAATAAAAGTGCTGATTTCTCTCTCTCGCTCTCTCGCTCTCTCGCTCTCTCGCTCTCATCCTCATCTATCTATGCTCATGTTGTGAAGTCACGTGCCGTTCACTCACCGGGTTGTTGCTCCAGCATGGTCACTGTATGTAACTTTTAACAAAAAATTAGCATATCATGAAAAGGTTCTCTAAACGAGCTATTAACCTAATCATCTGAATCAACTAATTAACTCTAAACACCTGCAAAAGATTCCTGAGGCTTTTAAAAACTCCCAGCAGACAAAGATTTACGACACCTGTGGGACCAAGCCCAGGAAGTAAGGGACTTCTCATTGGTCCACAGGCAGTTTCTTCCCTTCCCCCATCGACAAATTAACTTCTAATCCCCGTTTCACTGGCAACCAGAAATTCCTTCAGACCAGCACTCAGTAGAAAACAAAGGAAGCGCACAGAAACCAGGATACCATAAACTGCATCAAATCACTAAACCAGTTATTGTCGAACTGATGGCGACTCATATATATTAAAAATATATATTTTGTTGATTTAATGTCTTTATACGATGTATTAAAATGTCTAGGGTGTGTACTTTATGTAAATCAAACTATGTATTCTAGTTACTGTGGAATTCTTGTATCTCTGTACCCTCAACTCTTAATATTATAGTTTTTGGTACCGACCCAATCAGAAAAACTCAATGGTACCGAATCTTGTAAAAGAATTTACAGAAAAGGCATTATTATAAGAATACTAGCTTTGTAAGTATAAACTGCCCCCTCTGTACATCAGCCAGGAGGCGTAACCGAACTGAACAAAGAACTTTTGCTCGCCAAAAGACTGACAGACACGATTGGGTCAACCCGAAAGTGGGCGGCGCTCGATTTTATCTATGAGAGCAGAGACCCTCTCATCCAACCCTGCCTGCTGTTCTTTTGTTCGCACTTCCTGCTGTTCTTGCATTGTATATTCCACCTCGAAGAAGGAGTTGGAGAACTCCAAAGGTGGCAGACCAGAGAAAATGGGTTGAATTTCATTCAAGCCATCTAGAACTCTCACTTTCCTTTCTTTTACTTAAGTTTATTTCCTTTTCGCGAGTCTCGTGTTCTAAGTTAAGTTTCGCCGCAAAGCTTCTCTCAATGAATCTCCAGCGAGCGCGCTTCAACTTCAAACAGCCACGAGACCCCCTCATCCAGCAGCCAACAAGCCACGTGGTTGGCTTCCCAAGACGCCCATCAAAGACACGACAAGACCTTCCGCGAATCCCCGTTCAATGATGACACGCACGACAAACGCAAGTAACCTCCAGATTCTAAACTGAACTGGTGCATTGATATCATATTGAATAACCCCGCCTAAGCAACGATAGGAGGGTTTAAGTCAAAACCGGTGGTTCATTCAGGTCATGTGTTATAAATGCAGATACTGCTAGAAAACTTGGGACATCCCTCTCTCTCTCTCTTAAAACTCACTCATGTTTGTTTTTGTTAGATTCTAGTTTTACGTGTTAGAGTAATCAATAAAGCTGTGTTTATAAATTAAAGATAAGTGTTCTTGTGTTATGTGCTTACGAATTTTAATGTCTTGAACTGCCGATCTAAGTTACCTGGCTATTAAATAGTTTCACTATTCTGTGGATATTAATATCCGCTGCAGAGTTGATAGTTACGGCCCGTTCAAATGAACGCTAGACGAGTCATTTGCTCGGTCATAAATAGACTCCTGCAGAATTCCCTATTGCTAACCTTTCCTGCTTTTGTCTCCTAACCGTGGTTGGGAGATACAGGGGAGATCCATCTTCTCCAGGGCCGGAAGTTTTCCTCCCGGGGTTAACTCCCTAATCGTTTCGTTATTTAGTGTGATGGTGGCATGTAAGGACAAGGAGCCGTCTTGCCGCCTTTTAAGATGCTTTATTTTTTTATGACTGCACAGAAATACACTACATATTGATCTAACTGCACTGGTCACCGTGTCACTCTAGTCTCGCACCACACTCATCCGCTGCTTCGCGGGGCTCTTCCAGCTCCTCGGGAACTCGCGCGCTCACTGTCATTCACACACACGCACTGAGCTGTCCTAAACTAAACATGTAAAGACACATTCCACAACACTATGAATTAATTCATTCATTACTTTGAGCTAAATAGACCTGTTCCCTTATACAGAGTCTCCTTGTTACATATCATATGTACTACATTTTATTGGTCGGATGAAATATGCAAATTTTTTTAGATAGGAATTTTGGGTTTTCATGAACTGTATGCCAAAATCATCAGTATTAAAACAATAAAAGACCTGAAATATTTCAGTTGGTGTGCAATGAATCTAAAATATATGAAAGTTTAATTTTTATCATTACATTATGGAAAATAATGAACTGCTAATCTAATAACTGCTAAAAATCTCTAAATATCAAAGTGCTAAATAAAATAGTTTATTCAGTTTAATACTGTTGCTATAACTGTATAAAACACAAATAATAAATAAATAAATATCAATTCTACAAATAATCTGTATCGGTAACAAAAAAATCAATAATCTGTCGATCACTACTTCTAAGCCCCTTAAGATGACATCTCGCTTGAAGGGAAGGGCATAAGTGGCAGCGGGTCAGGCTGGTGCTGCTCTGCACTAGGGATGGGCATGATTAATCGATGATCGATAATTGATCGTTAAGAATTTCTTAGATCACGTTAATTTGTTATAGATTAATCTAATGCATTTTTTAATCTAATGCACTTTGCGTTGCATAGTGTGGGTCAGCAATTAAACGAATTTCACTGTGTGGCAGCAATTAAACATTTTACCACCAGGGTGCAATACCACTCAATGCGAGGCTGGCATCGAAGCGGAACTTTCTGAGGGAGACTTCCCCACCCCTGAACTGCACATCTACAGACTGGTGAAAAGTGAACTGAATAAGGTTTCCCGGGCTGGCCAAGTTAGCGCGGAGGTCTGTGCATCCCGGTAACGTCAGTCCCTTCAGAGCGGGTGTTTTCGGCGGCTGGACTGACTGTCACCAGCTTGCGGGCGGTCGCGTCTCAGATCATGTCAACATGCTTATATTTAGCACAAAACATGCGTGATGGTGGCAGTTTTTACCACAGCGGTGGTCTAGGTCTGTGCCGGTGAACGTGACATCCACTCCACTACGGTGGTTGAGCGCCAACGCGGTGGCTGTGTAGCACCGGCGGTGGTTGGCCAAACAATATTTTTTTTTGTATGTGAATGCTGTTTTACGTGAATATTATGACAGGAGCGAAGCACAATGCTTTATTTATAAAATAAATAATAGGTTCGCAATTAAATGTTACCTCGCAGCCATGGAATCATAACATTAACGTACATAACAAAAATAGGTTCGGTTTGCCTAACTGAACGTAGTTTAACTGTCTGCCACAAGTTGATCTTGTAAAAAAGGTCTCATCGAGGAAAAACACGCTGTATTTTTGTATTCATTGTATTTTTGAATTATAAAATTTAAATAATTAATTTTATTATAAAAAAATATTAATGATTAATCGATAGACGATCGACTAAGAAAATTTAATCGAATGCCCATCCCTACACTGCACATATGATGGCAGTGTTGCAGGTGTACCAGGCGGATCGGCTGAAGGATTTGGATCAGGGTCATTTCCCTGAGGCGGTAGACGAGCTGCTCTGCACCACAGAACTGGCTCTCTGGGCGATGGTGGCTACAGAGAGACACTTGTGGCTAAACCTGGCTGACATCAGGGAGAAAGAGAAGGGCTTTCTCCTCAATGCGCCGGTTTTGCCATCTAAATTATTCAGCACCTCTGTCATGGCGGTGTTGGGTAAATTCAGAGAGGCGAAGGCAAACTCAGAGGCATTTAAATCATGTATACCACTTAGATCAGAGGCCACGCTCAAACAGCCAGGGGGTCCGGACCCATCCGGTTCGAGGATATGAGACAGGGCCAGAGGATCAGCATTGCCTCCGTGCCCCTCCTCCTCAGAGGAATAGGTTCCAGAGAAGGTGTGATGGCCGGAAGAAGGACTTGAGGGAGGCGATTCAGCACAGTACTCTGCGTCAGTGAGAGATCCCATCCCTCTGAGGGTGATTGACAGCTACCCTCTCCTTTCTTCCCTCTTTTTTCCCTCAGGCGTTTCTTAC
The DNA here is from genome assembly GCA_023029165.1 of Gobiocypris rarus. Classification (NCBI taxonomy): domain Eukaryota; kingdom Metazoa; phylum Chordata; class Actinopteri; order Cypriniformes; family Gobionidae; genus Gobiocypris; species Gobiocypris rarus. The sequence goes on from CM040929.1 coordinate 29,565,381, forward strand.
ATCAGGCCTGAGGCTGGGCCTGATCTCACGAAATGGTGCTATCAAGACGCATAATCGCCTTTTAGCGTGTTTATCAACGCCATTTCATTCTATCCCCCTACACTGCCTCTACCCCTAAACCTACCCATCACACACACACACACACACACACACACACACACACACACACACACACACACACACACACACACACACAGCCCCTAAACCTACCCATCACAAGAAACATTTAGCATTTTTACATTTTCAAAAAAAAAACAAATCCATTTTTATAAATCCATTTACATTGTGGACACACACTCACACACACACACACACACACATAATGGTTCATTTTGGCATAGACATACACACGGAATCACACGGCGTGTTTGGGATGCCACCTGTGAACCCGGGTCTCCTATTTTTCTCTAAATGGCACCAAATTAAATAACGAATCAGTTTTTACAACAGAAATTAATTTAATTCAATTTTTTTGGGGTAGTGTTGGAAAAACTGAGGGTAAAATACACACGGGAATGGGTGTTTGTGCATGAACTGTGACTGAGACCAAGATCACTATTAAGAGTGACATCACCATTATTGTTTCCTAATTCCAGTGGTTTGTACATTTGTTTTGTGTTTTTTTCTTTTCCCCTTTTTTTAGGTTGTTCCTTATTTTCAGTTTTTTGTTTGTTTTTTTCATCTGATGTTTTTCTTATACATAGAGGTTTGTTTCGGTCTAGGGCTGAAACGATTCCTCGAGTAACTCGAATTGAAAAAATCCTCGAGGCAAAATCATCTGCCTCGATGCTTCGTTTAGTTCATTTAACTACACACGGATGTTGCAGAAATATATTTTTTGTTTATAAGGACTCGGAGTATGCGCGGATTGCGGTTAAATCCGCGATTCAGGTGGGTAAACATCCCAAAAATTGCGGGTGGATGAGAGAAATCATTGATGTGTTGATTTTAATTACGACGCGGAACTCATTTCACGGTAAAACGCAATGAATGTGTCGCTCTTTAACTTTCGTTTTTAGCTCATGGCGAGATCAAAGACCGCAGTGCGAGAGAGACTGGCATCTGCACTGCTAATATCATTTGGTCTCGCTATTTTTAAATGAAGACAACTGTGTGTTGAGCTTCAGGATACGACACTGAACATTTAGCTTCACGGCAGCTGAGAAGATACAAGCAATATTTATAGCTACTAACTTAATAAAACAAGCTGTGTTACAGTGATGAATATGATTAGCTCAAAATGTAGATCTGTATGTGCGATGTAGGCTACTTTATCTGAATTAAACACAAACTCATCTCTCGCGTTTACGAGGTGATGTAGAGGTGTCAACCCGTTTTGGTTATTTAAAACGTGTAATTTCGCCAAAGAAGATTTGTTTTAAAGTTCAGTGAAGTTATCCGCGCATCTCTAGTATGAACATCTGTAGGCATACTCTTTATAGTTTTTATTTCAAGTTTTCTTCCTGTCCAATATTTTTTTGCTTCTTACAAAAGCCTCACAGCCTTCAGAAGACAGTAAAGGCTTGTCATGCCTGAACTGAAGCTGAAACTTTAAAGTTAAGCTTTAAACATACATGCAATGTTTAGGCTGTGAGGACAGAGACAAAGGAATCTTATGCAAGTAAAAGTTTATTTAGAATAATCAGCGAGACAGAGAGTCTAAATCCAATCAGGTTCTCCGAACTAGATGTAGATGCATAATTCAGAACGAATCTCAGGAACTCAGATGTTGATGCACAATCCAGAACGAATCTCAGGGTCTCAGATGTTGATGCACAATCCAGAACGAATCTCAGGGTCTCAGATGTAGATGCATAATCCAGAACAATGTACAATAATATAATGTACAATCCAGAACAGTCTCAGAATCTCAGATGTTAATACATACTCCCTCTCAGGAACTCAGAACAGCGAGGGACGCCGTATACGCCCAACGGATCTTGTCTAAAAACGAGACACACCGAAGAGCAGAGAAAAACATAATGTTCACAGAATGTGTACAGTACCGAGTTCAAGGGGTTGTCAGTCTCAGTCTAAAAACATGACTCGTAGGCAGATGATGAATCCGACTAGTCCGTAAGGAAATAATCCACAAGGAAGCGTCACACTGTTTACTCACGATCATGCCAGGAGAAGGAGCTGAAGTCGAGATAAGCATACTTCCCCACTAAGTCCTGGAAGCAAACATTGTGGAAACCACGATCAAAGACCAACAAAAGTCACGCACGGCATGGCAGCGAGCACCCGGGAGAAACACAACGAACGTGCACAGAACACAGAACACCTGGACCTAAAATAGAAGGAACAATTACACAACAGCTGTGGAAAACAATCAGGGATAACGAGAAGGGAGGAGACAGAAAGTGCACACATGGAACACACAAGGTAAACAAACAAAAAGAGCAATCGATCACACCGGAATCCTGACAGTACCCCTCCCCCCACGGCCGGCACTGGACGGGCCAGGGAGGGACTCACCCTGTCTTCGACGGAGATCCTCGATCAGACCAGGGTCCAGAATGTCCCGAGCCGGTACCCAACACCTCTCCTCCGGACCGTACCCCTCCCAGTCCACAAGATACTGAAAACCTCTACCCCTACGGCGAACATCTAGTAATCTCCTGACCGAGTAGGCCGGAGAACCATCCACTAGTTGAGGGGCGGGGGGTTTGGGGGTAGAGACAGGGGGATTAATGGATGCAAAAATCACTGGTTTAACCCTGGATACATGAAAAACAGGGTGAACCCGACCAAGAGAAAGAGGTAACTTAAGCTTAACTGCCACTGGACTGACGACCTTGACAATACTGAATGGCCCAAGGAATCTCGGAGCCAGCTTACGAGATGACTCACGAAGGGGCAGATCCCTGGAAGAAAGCCAAACCTTTTGTCCACAGATATAATGAGGAGGGGGTCGCCGATGACGGTCAGCCGCAGCCTTGATTCGCCTGGAGTTCTGTAATAATAGGATTCTAGCTCTCCTCCAAGTGCGTTTGCACCTTGGACAGCTAAAGCAGACGGAACCGCTGCATCGGGCTCCTGTGATGGAAATAGGGGAGGTTGAAAACCGGTAGAGGCTTCAAATGGAGACAGATTGGTCGAGGAAACAGGGAGAGAATTATGTGAATACTCGACCCAAGGGAGCTGTTGGCACCAGGAGTTCGGATAGCGAGACGACAGACAGCGGAGCGTACGACCAAGATCCTGATTAGCCCGTTCACATTGACCGTTGGTCTGCGGATGATAACCAGAAGACAAACTGGCGGTGGAGCCGATCTGTCTACAAAACTCCTGCCAGAAACGTGAGATGAACTGAGGACCCCTATCTGAAACCACGTCAGTCGGAAGACCATGTAACCTAAAAACGTGGTTAATCAGAACCTGAGCCATCTCTTTGGCAGAAGGAAGTTTGGGCAAGGGAATAAAATGGACCGCTTTAGAAAAGCGATCCACCACAGTCAATATAACAGTGTTACCATCAGACGCCGGTAAGCCAGTGACAAAATCAAGGGCTATGTGTGACCAGGGGCGGGAGGGCACGGGCAAGGTTTTAAGCAGACCAACGGGTAGTTGATGAGAGGCTTTATTACAAGCACAAACCTGACAGGCTAATACGAACTGTCTGACGTCAGGACCCATAGCGGGCCACCAAAAACGTTGACGGACGGCTGCCAACGTTCTCCGAACACCAGGATGGCCGACAAACCTGGATTCATGACACCACCGGATGACATCAGAACGCAACGCTCGGAAACCCACAGACGACCCACCGGCACCCTCTGGAACTTCCACCCCTCGTCCGCCTCCTCACCCGCCGTTCGATGCCCCAAACGATCGCCCGACCACCCTCTTCTCCGGAGAATGGTCTGGCCGATCGGGTTCGGAACCACCGAACAGACGGGAGAGAGCATCAGGCTTAACGCTCTTAGAACCCGCCGGTACGAGAGGGTGAAGTTAAAACGGTCAAAGAAGAGCGCCCAGCGAGCCTGCCTGGATGTTAATCTCCTGGCCGAACGGATATACTCTAGGTTCTTGTGATCCGTCCAGACCAGGAAGGGCTCCGAGGCTCCCTCCAACCAGTGACGCCACTCACCCAAAGCGAGTCTAACCGCCAGCAACTCCCGATTACCTATGTCGTAATTACGTTCTGCTGGGTTTAACCGGTGAGAAAAAAAAGCGCACGGATGCACTTTCCCGTCACTAGGTGATCGCTGAGACAAAACGGCGCCAACCCCGACATCAGAAGCATCTACCTCAACTATAAACTGGTAAGCCGGATCAGGAATAGAAAGTACAGGTGCAGAGATGAACCGGGACTTTAGATCATCAAAGGCTTTCTGAGCTTCATTATTCCAACGGAACCCTACTTTAGTGGAGGTAAGAGCAGTAAGGGGTTTAGCGATCTGACCAAAATTTCTGATAAACGCCGGTAGAAATTGGCGAATCCCAGAAAACGCTGTAACTCCTTACGTGTGTCGGGTACTGGCCAATCAGCGACCGCCTTAATCTTAGCGGAATCGGGACGAATTCTCCCAGCGGCAATAACAAAACCCAAGAACGTAACGACTGTTTGTGGAATTCGCACTTCTCCGCCTTGACAAATAACTGATTCTCTAATAGCCGCGTTGTAAGACTAGGCGAACATGTTGGTGTGTATCTGTATAGAAGGGGAAAAGATGAGGATGTCATCTAGATACACAAAGACAAATTTGTTAATCATGTCTCCCAACACTTCATTAACCATAGTCTGAAGACAGCCGGTGCGTTCGCAAGTCCGAACGGTAGAACGGAGTATTCCCAGTGCCCGAGGGTATTAAATGCTGTCTTCCACTCATCGCCTCCCTTATGCGAACCAAGTGATAAGCGTTGCGCAGATCTAACTTGGTGAAGACACAAGCTCCCTGTAATAATTCGAGCGTCGACATTAATGGTAAGGGTATTTATTTTTAACAGTAATGTCGTTTAAACCTCTGTAATCAATACGGACGAAGGAGCCGTCTTTCTTCTTAACAAAGAAAAAACCTGCCCGGCAGAGGTGGAAGCGGCGAATGAGACCGGCGGCAAGAGCTTCATTAATGTATTTGTCCATGGTCTCTCTTTCTGGGACCGAAAGGGAAAAAACGCGACCCTTCGGCGGAAAAGTACCTGGGAGGAGATCGATCGTGCAATCATACGACCGGTGAGGAGGGAGGGACGTAGCTCGAGCCTTACTGAACACCTGATCCAGATCAGAATACTCCGCCGGGACCCCTGCGAGATCGACCGCAGGAATCTGTGAAACAGGACAAACAGGATCAGAAAGGCAGGACCAAGACAAGAAACATGACAAGACGGGGACCAAGATAATACAAGACTATTCTGCCAATCAATGTGAGGATTATGTTTAATCAACCAGTCATGCCCTAAAATGATGGGTGACTGAGAAGAATGTAACAAAAAAAATTTAAAATCCTCACGATGATTGCCAGAGACAAAAAGACTTACAGAGGGGGTGCAATGAGTGATCTCTGCCATGTGTTGCCCTCTTAAAGTTAAAGCAGACAGAGTGTCAGTAAGGTCTACCGCAGGAATACCCCAAGACTCAGCAAGAGAAGCATCCATAAAACTTGCCTCAGCACCGGAGTCCAGCAAAGCCTGAGAGTGAAACACAGAGTTATTATAGATGATGGAGACCGTCAACATGGTACGAGACCCGGAAAAAGAGTCGAGATGAGAAACGCCCACCGATACTCCCGGGATTACCGGCGGCGGAACCTTTACTGGACAGTTGAAAACCTTATGCCCGGCTTACCACAGTACAGACAGAGACCATTGACAAACGATGTTGTTTCTCCTCTGCGTGTGGCGGGCCACCCAGTTGCATAGGCTCTACCGAGGAGGAAGATGGAGAAGTATCGCCACACGCAATGACGGATCGGAGAAAAGGTGGTGAACCGAGCGGCGAACCCTCCGCTGCCTGTGGAGAGCCTCGACTCGAGAGCAAGATCGATAACGCCTTCTAGATGTGTGGGAAGATCATGCGATGCGATTTCATCTTGAATGCTTTCGTTGAGACCTCTTAAGAACTGTGCTTTCTGGGCTGTATCGTTCCATCCGCTGGATACGGCGAGGGTCCTGAACTCAATCGCATAATCAGTAACTGTAGACCTATCCTGAGTGAGACAGATCAATGCGGCAGCAGCTAGATCGCCTTGAACACTGCGATCAAACAGTGTGGTCATCTTGGAGCGCAAGGTCTCAAACGTGACACAACAAGGGTCCTTGGCTCCCCGCCATTCCCCAGTCTCGCGCTCTGCCTGTTAACAGTGTAAGGACATAGGCAACTTTTGATATCTCAGACGCGAACCTCCGAGGCTGGAGCGCAAAGACTAGGGAACATTGGTCAAGAAAAGCCTTACACGACTTAGTATCCCCATCGTAGGTAGGTGGATTAATCACTTGGGGCTCTGGTCCGGAGCTACTCGGAATCTCGACTTGTGGTATATGGGTCTCTCTATCTCCGACTGCTTGTGCCACCTGTTCCAACCTGTTGTGGATCTCGGTGAGACGACCTGACAATAACTGAAAGTCATGTGAAGCTGAGTTGAGTAGAGAAGAATGTTGGTCTAATCTCGCCCCTGTTGGGCCAAGGCCGCTTGGAAAGAGTCTCCGCTCGCCTGACTTGCAGACTCCATTATTGGCGTTGCGTCCCTTTCGGTCCCAGAAAGAGAGACCATGGACAAATACATTAATGAAGCTCTTGCCGCCGGTCTCATTCGCCGCTCCACCTCCCCTGCCGGGGCAGGTTTTTTCTTTGTTAAGAAGAAAGACGGCTCCCTTCGTCCGTGTATTGATTACAGAGGTTTAAACGACATTACTGTTAAAAATAAATACCCCTTACCATTAATGTCGACCGCGTTCGAATTATTACAGGGAGCTTGTGTCTTCACCAAGTTAGATCTGCGCAACGCTTATCACTTGGTTCGCATAAGGGAGGGCGATGAGTGGAAGACAGCATTTAATACACCCTCGGGGCACTGGGAATACTCCGTTCTACCGTTCGGACTTGCGAACGCACCGGCTGTCTTCCAGACTATGGTTAATGAAGTGTTGGGAGACATGATTAACAAATTTGTCTTTGTGTATCTAGATGACATCCTCATCTTTTCCCCTTCTATACAGATACACACCCAACATGTTCGCCTAGTCTTACAACGGCTATTAGAGAATCAGTTATTTGTCAAGGCGGAGAAGTGCGAATTCCACAAACAGTCGGTTACGTTCTTGGGTTTTGTTATTGCCGCTGGGAGAATTCGTCCCGATTCCGCTAAGATTAAGGTCGCTGATTGGCCAGTACCCGACACACGTAAGGAGTTACAGCGTTTTCTGGGATTCGCCAATTTCTACCTTGACAAATAACTGATTCTCTAATAGCCGTTGTAAGACTAGGCGAACATGTTGGGTGTGTATCTGTATAGAAGGGGAAAAGATGAGGATGTCATCTAGATACACAAAGACAAATTTGTTAATCATGTCTCCCAACACTTCATTAACCATAGTCTGGAAGACAGCCGGTGCGTTCGTCCTGTGAGGACAGAGACAAAGGAATCTTATGCAAGTAAAAGTTTATTTAGAATAATCAGCGAGACAGAGAGTCTAAATCCAATCAGGTTCTCCGAACTAGATGTAGATGCATAATTCAGAACGAATCTCAGGAACTCAGATGTTGATGCACAATCCAGAACGAATCTCAGGGTCTCAGATGTTGATGCACAATCCAGAACGAATCTCAGGGTCTCAGATGTAGATGCATACTCCAGAACGGGTCTCGGATGGCTCAGATGATAATGTACAATCCAGAACAGTCTCAGAATCTCAGATGTTAATACATACTCCCTCTCAGGAACTCAGAACAGCGAGGGGCGCCGTATACGCCCAACGGATCTTGTCTAAGACACACCGAAGAGCAGAGAAAAACATAATGTTCACAGAATGTGTACAGTACCGAGTTCAAGGAGTTGTCAGTCTCAGTCTAAAAACATGACTCGTAGGCAGATGATGAATCCGACTAGTCCGTAAGGAAATAATCCACAAGGAAGCGTCACACTGTTTACTCACGATCATGCCAGGAGAAGGAGCTGAAGTCGAGATAAGCATACTTCCCCACTAAGTCCTGGAAGCAAACATTGTGGAAACCACGATCAAAGACCAACAAAAGTCACGCACGGCATGGCAGCGAGCACCCGGGAGAAACACAACGAACGCGCACAGAACACAGAACACCTGGACCTAAAATAGAAGGAACAATTACACAACAGCTGTGGAAAACAATCAGGGATAACGAGAAGGGAGGAGACAGAAAGTGCACACATGGAACACACAAGGTAAACAAACAAAAAGAGCAATCGATCACACCGGAATCCTGACATAGGCATTATTGCTATTTATATTAATATTATTTTGGTTTATTGGTTGTAGGTTTAGTTTTAGACTGAACTTTTTAAACTAATTTGAAATAGATTTTTATAATGTGGCAATTAAATGTATTCAGTTATTATGTATGCAATTACAGCAATAAAACTTTATTTTTCTAAAAAGAAAACAAATTAGATGTTAATTTTATGATACCTGTCTTATTTTCTCTTATATATTTAGTATTGCTCTTTAATAAAGAAAAAAGTAATTACTATCCGATTACTCGATTAATCGATGGAATAAACAGTAGAATACTCGATTACTAAAAGAATCGATAGCTACAGCCCTATTTCGGTCACATGTGTACTGTCCCATTCTGGTCTGAATATTATCTGTTGTGTTGAGTATGAGGAAAATAAATGCTGAAATTAATGTTTCACTGCAAGTCCAGTTTGATTACTTCCCCTTTGAGTCCTTCATATGTACTGGTGGGTTTTAAAGCAATTATCCAGTGTACTGATTGACAGGCTTAGAAGCCTGTCTGGCGCCCGAACCAAGAAATAGAATTAAAATAAATTTGAAGGGCTACCACCGTTACAATGTAAATAAGTATTCCAGGCCTATTGGTTCTGAGACTAAGTTCTGCTAGTATAAAGACTCTCTACCAAACAGTTCAAGAAGTCGTCGCTGCAGCCTGAAGCACGATGACGTACTGGATCAGATCCAACACGTACTGCACGCGCATGCGTGGTGGTTTCATTCACATTTTGATAACGTCACATGCGCACGCGCAGTTGAGAGCTTTGTGAACTGGATAAATACTCAAACCGCTCGCGCAAAAACAATTATTACATGCTCACGAAATCAGGACACACGTTTTGCACTTTCCCTTGAATGTGTACTGGTTGTACCTTGAGGATTAAAATTACAGACAATTAGGCTACTTGAGTAATTTTTGCTTCCACTCAACAGCAAGTATGACCAGAATATGTTACAATTTTAACTGTTTTGCATGTATGTAGAGAGAAACTAGGATAACTTCAGCATTACGATGACTAATTCATAAATAATTACGTATTACTATTTATCAGTACTACTACTACACAGGTTAGAACATCATCTATATACAGTATTGACCATACATGTCACTTACGACCAGGGCATACGCATTATAACTAGACTCACACTCGCATTATAACTATACGCATTCGCCATGACGAACCACCATCCAGTACGTATTGGATCTGATCCAGCTACGTCATCGTGCTACAGGCTGCAGCGAGGAGTGTCTCAAACAGTTGGCATTCAGCAGGCCTCCTTGAAGGTGATCCCCCAAGTTGAGCTGGGTGCTTAGCACTGCTAGCTGATATTTCTGGCTCCCTTGGGGTTGCGCAGGTAGTTATGGCATTGCAAGCACCGCAGGAGCCTCGCTCATTCTAGCCCAGAGCCTGGTGAATAGTTACTCGAGCTCACGAAATGCTCATGCTCACGAAATCAGGACACACGTTTTGCACTTTCCCTTGAATGTCTACTGGTTGTACCTTGAGGATTAAAATTACAGACAATTAGGCTACTTGAGTAATTTTTGCTTCCACTCAACAGCAAGTATGACCAGAATATGTTACAATTTTAACTGCTTTGCATGTATGTAGAGAGAAACTAGGATAACTTCAGCATTACGATGACTAATTCATAAATAATTATGTATTACTATTTATCAGTACTACTACTACACAGGTTAGAACATCATCTATATACAGTATTGACCATACATGTCACTTACGACCAGGGCATACGCTTTATAACTAGACTCGCACTCGCATTATAACTATACGCACTCGCCATTACGAACCACCATCCAGTACGTATTGCATCTGATCCAGCTACGTCATTGTGCTACAGGCTGCAGCGAGGAGTGTCTTAAACAGTTGGCATTCAGCAGGCCTCCTTGAAGGTGATCCCCCAAGTTGAGCTGGGTGCTTAGCACTGCTAGCTGATATTTCTGGCTCCCTTGGGGCTGCGCAGGTAGTTATGGCATTGCAAGCACCACAGGAGCCTCGCTGATTCTAGCCTAGAGCCTGGTGAATAGTTACTCGAGCCTTGTCAATACTCCCCTTATTGAGAGGGTTGTTCTTTAGAGTACTTAGCTCCCTAAGTCTGGTCAGAAGGTTGAAGGACTCTTGTGAGACCTCCCTGATAGATCAGCTCTTAGAGCTGGAGGTACTCCCCTCACTAGGGTCCTTATGTAGAGTGCCCAGCCTCCACAGTGCTTTGAAAAAGAAGCGCACTGGAGATTCAGGATTCAGCAGAGTATCTCTCATTGTTTGTAAGGGTTCAGGAAAGTGCTTTGCTGAGTCCTCTTCAGGATGCTATGTAAAAAGAGTTTAGCTTGGTTACTGCCACTTAAAATTAGAGGTCGACTGATTCATCGTTTTTTTCCCGATTAATCGGCACCAATAGCTGATTGGTGGAACAATTGGTTATCTGCAAAAATCCATACTGATAGTTTTTCAGGGTTGCGTCTGTTGCCGGAGCGGCTGAGAAGGGTGCGCTGTCATTACACAGTACGAATGCGTTGAGAAGGGTCTGCTGGCATTATATAGCACGAAAGTGGCCTCAAGGGGCCAAATAAAAACTATCACTGACATTGTTTACATTGACACTTGAGGCTGTGCACTACACAGAAAGCACACGCTGCACAGAGCGCGCAGACACATCAGATTCGCTTTTAAAAACGCGACAGGGAAACGGTATGAATACAGAAAACTTCAGTACATGTTGCCAAATCATTATAAAGTAATTTGTTGACTAGATGCTGCATTAGCCGGTAAAGAACAGCAATATGTATGTACTTTGTTTCAACTGCTTAAGGTACTGCTACTTCTCTCAGCCTCGATAACAATGTAACAACTAGCGATGCGAGAAAGCAAACTGTATCTTTGTGCAGCTGACAGAAATATAAATAAATCAGAAATGCATTTGATTTCAATTTTGATTAGAAAATCATCAAGTGTTCTAAAGCTAAGGTTCAAATTAACTAAGGTTAATAATTGCTGTAAATGTATTGTATACATTTTTAAATTGAGTTTTCATTTTTATTTGATCTGTTAAACTTAGTTAATGCACAATGAACTAACATGAAGGATCAAGGTACAATTGTATTGCTTATATTAATACATGCTGTGAAATGTCTATTGCATAATGCATATCGTTCATGTACGCTAGCTAATACGTTAACAAATGGGACTTGCAAAGTGATACCTATACAATTTACTCATTTATATATATTTATTTATAATATTATTTTGATGTTTAAATTGTTTTCTGTAGAATTTGTTTTTAGAACTTCTCATTTTAATATATTCATATTACATATGTATTTCATTTAGCACATTTTCATGGTTTCAGCTCTGTTTTACTTAGTGTTATAGTTATATTTATAAACAATTTTTTATCCAGTATCCATTTTAAAAACTATCAGTTGATTACAGTTTTTTCAGTTGCTAACAAGTGTTTGGCCAACCAGTTGTCACGTTTTCAAAACTCTAAACACAATTAGCACAGCATCTGTCTTTTGTGGCCATACCATTCACACATTTCATGTCGTTTTCACACAATATGCAGTCGGTGAACACATTTCCAGAATGCTTACATTTTCTTAACAGACTGTCTTTACCTCCCAACAAAATTATGGATTGTTTTTGTAGTATTTACGAATGTAAACACACAATATCCCACAATAGCAAAAACAATATTCCAAACCTTAGATACAGTATAAAAACCTCTGCTTATGCAATGATATCAGTTAAAAAACAATATATCTCAGCTGATAATAAACAAACAATTGAATAATTGACACACAGCAGATTTATGTTGGGTAAATTGGGCAAACCACAGCTGATTCCAGTCTGGCTTAGACTCAGTGGCAGGGGTTATTTTTTTCAATTACATTGACACTTATACAGCAAAAGGAGGACTTTGAGCAGTTGCGTTTTTGGAAACAGAAAAAGACAAACACTGTAATGTCTGGACGAGAAAGAGCAAGGGGCCCAGGGAGAAGAGCAGGCCCAAGGAGAGGGCAAGGTAGAGGTGTTAGTATGTGTGGTGGTGGTATTCCAAGGGCTGCAATAACAGTAGTCATGAAATTTGTGCCATCATTGACCATATAATCAACCACGGTCTTTCACTGAGAGGCTGGTGAAAGAGTACAGCCCAGCTCTACACCGTTCCCTTTGAGAGGAACAGCGAGAGAGTCAAAGATCTACGACGACGATATGTCCAGGTATTCAATACAATGTCCAGTTCTATAAGCTTTGCACTTTTCAAGTCGGTAACCTACACAGTAATAGGTTACAGTACAGTATATAAATTTAGTGTAAAACCAGTGGATTGCATGTTTTGCATGAAAATACCTGTAAAACTGAAACATAAAAGTCTATGCAGTTTTTGTAATGTCAACAATAGCCAGTATTTTGAAACCTGGTGCACTTTGATTGACTGCATGTACCTTGTAAAGTGAAAACAAGTGTTATTCTTTGACAGAATAATTTCATTTTGAGTCAGTTTTCTAGTGTTTTGATAAAGTTAGTGTTTGCAGAGTAAGATGTGTTCAATTCTGAAATGAAGAGTTAGTATATGTTTAACAAAATGTGTTTTTGAGAAGGAAAGTATCCATTTGGCCAATAGTGTTTTTTAAGTGTGAGTCTGTGTTGAGTTTAGAAAAAGTATCTTAAGTATGGGTAAGCGCTTATTAGTGATTGAAAAAAAAGGTCCAACATAGTGAGGGGGTCTGAAATCCTCTGCCGCTTCAATATACCTGTAAATATCTTAATCAGATTCATAATCAAAGCCTTAATTAATATTTATCCTCCTATTTCTAATGATTATAACGCTCACCAATAACCGCATAAATTATGTGCCAGGGAAGAAAGGCCCTGAGTGAAAGAGTTATTATGGTAAGGGGCATTCAAGAGCTGGCTGAAACCATGCAGTGCTTGTCATTTAACTTGTGTGGAGACCAGAACAAAATGTATTAATGTTTACTTCAGCAGGCTTAATTCAGAGACATGGTGATGGCTTTAAGAGGAGGGCAGCTTTTGAAGTTTAAGGAAGGTCTGAAGGACAAAGGTATTTAAACTAAAGATAACTTGAAACAATTTCATAGTGTAACTTATTGGAGATGTTCTAATTTGAAAGTTAAACATTAAAATTTCTAAACTTTGAAGGATTAAAGGTTAATCAATGTAACATTATAGTTAAAGTCTTAGAAGACAGTTGAAAAGATTATCAGAGAGAGATAGAGAGCGAGAGACTGCTTGTGGACACAGGGATGGTTCTGTGACAGTTTGTTATTGCCCTGCTAAAGCTGAAAGAAAACAAAGAAATGATATCAGAACCAAAACAACCCAGCTGACTTTTATAAAAACAGATGAATAATGAACAGACATGATCTGAAATTGGATCATGAAATTTACAAAAAGAAATTTTGTAAGAGCAGAGTTTAAATAATTTTTAGAGTTAGCACCAAAAGCAAATTTTGAGAATGAGAAATTAATATTTGTGTTTAGTGTGTGTGTTGATGACTGCACTTTATGTTTTGGATGTGTGTGGAACTATTCTGTCCTGATGGAGTGTATGGTGTCATTAACCACTGGAATGAGTGTTAATCATCACAGATGGGTTAAGTCAAACGACAACATTTAAAGAAACTGCTAATTCTGAAGGAATCTGGTGAAAAGATGATCCAGAACTGAACATGGGACAAGCTTAAAGTGGATTGGTATCCAGCTCTGTCTGTTACTGGTAATTATGACTTTTGTCATTTATGATGCTGATTTGAATTAATCTCTGGATTAGTATGTATATTAAAAAAAGAATTGTAAAGCTAAAGATTGCCATCCATCATGGGTTAAAATCCCTTCTCTAAATTCAACAGAGGGTCTACAATTGAATAATGTTGATTGATTAAAAATGGTAAAAGTAAATTTTATGGACTTGACGGCAGAGACAAAGTGACAAATTGGCTGAAGTCATTGTCCAAATTATCCAGAGACTCCCTCATATTTCTGAAATGCAGGAGGGCGAACAAAGAGATAACTTCTGAAAAGAAAGTTTTATTTTTATTTTATTTTATGTTTCCTCCATTAAATGGAGGCATGACATGTGATTTATATAGAGAACTACAATTAATGTTGGAAAATCAAGTGACTTGAGTCTTTCTATGTGATGTAATATTTTGGTTTCTGCAGAGCAGTAGATAAGAGAAATAATAATGAGCACACGGTGCATCTGCAGACTTTGATAGAGGGACATTACAAGCAAGTTAAAACAAGAGAGACATGGCCCAAAGATTGATGTTGTGACAATAAAACTTTTGAAACCTGAAGACAAATTAGGTTAATATAAATTGAACTATGAATGCTTTTTGAGATACAGATTGTCTTAAAACAGCTTTAAAGAAATTGATGATGACTTATAGTACAAAGTTAAAATACTATGGGAGATTATGAGAATTTGTTCTTGGTAAAATTATAACAATTTTCAGTGTAAGTGGCGAGGTAAGGCTAGTGAGTATTTGATGATAAGTATCACTACCATATGACATGAATTAAGATGTTTAATATTTTAGTCATTTGGAGCTTACGCCTAAAGAGTTTAATGGACAAGACACTGAGAAAAATGTACTTTAAAGGAAATCATAATTGATTGATTTTGAATGTTTTATGATAACATGAGCTGAAAAGAATTTGATAAATACCAATTGGGTATTGGCAATGGTTAAGCATTATGTCACAAGATAAAAATATGAACAAGCTGAATATGATATGAATTGATGATTTTTTTTAACATTAAGAATTTTATGGTTATGTTCATTTAAGTTAAAAATGATGGGGGCTATGATGAGTGAAAGATGGATTTGATGGAAATAGCAAGTTTGACAAAAAGGTTTGATGTTTTATGACTGGATGTAATTGGATGGATTATTCTGTCTATTTATTTTTTGTTGTTGTTTATTTTTATTACAGACCATTATTGAACATGAAAAAGGTCTGTGTTTTGAATGGAGTGTTTTTGCAAATACCTATTTGGAATGATTTATTTTGGTATTTATGATGACATGGGGTTAATTTAGTATGTCCTTCTGAGGATGAATATGTGCTTGTTTGTAAGCATTCAAGCCAATGATAAGAGTCAAATTATCCTAGATTAATAGATTAATAATGGTTGAAGTTAAATCCATGAAGAAGAGGATATTTTCTGTTTTTCAAAATTATCACCTGACAAGGGGGGAACATGGAAATTATGTAGCGGCCTAAATTGGTAGCCCAAAATGTGGGAGTGACAGGAGGGGGAGTCTGAAATCCCCTGCCGCTTCAATATACCTGTAAATATCTTAATCAGATTCATAATCAAAGCCTTAATTAATATTTATCCTCCTATTTCTAATGATAAATTGATTTTAGTTGATTTTACTCAACAGAACTACTGATTGTTTGTTCTTCTTTTATGTTTTCTAAAGTTTGTATTTGGTCTTTGAGTGGCGTCTGGCCTATGTGTGATGTGTCACTAAACACGTGATAGCTACATGTGTGTAACACAGCCTCTAACATGCTGGGAGTGCAGTAACAGTGTTTGCTCACTTTGCCCGGCTTCCATAGATTAAATATGAATTTGTCTTTCATTTTTATTATATTTTATTCATTTTATATTTCCTTTTACTGAAACACTAAAGAATCAAGATGAATATTGCCTGTACTACTGTCTGTACCTCTCACTGAGAGAAAGCACATGCTATCAGCATGTTTTGGTGAAGTGCTTTGTTGATAAGTCTCTCCAACCTTGGAGAGCTGTGATTCTGGGGAGTGGGTGTCTGCGTTGCATGATCTGTGCAGGCCCAATATTGAAGATGGACATTTTCTGCACAACACCAGACATGAAGACACCTTTCTGCAACCTGGGAGGTCAACAATGATCTAAATCTAGTCATGTGGCGACAACTAGTCTGCCTAGTTTAGTGATATGCTCTGCTATCTATATGTGTGGAAATTTACCATGACTGTGCATTTTCTCTGAGCCAATCAGAATCATACACCTTGAAGTAATGACGTGGCTAGACCTTGAAAACAGTATAACTGTTGGGACAATTGTATGTATGGTACGACGAGACCGGTAGAGTGGAAGTGCGGCCTACGAACTCCTTGTGAGACTTGAAGCTGGCTTCTGCTGATGAAACTGCAAACTTTTCTTCAGTAAAATTTTTCTTTAATTAATTGCACTCCTGACTCTTTGTCTTCATTCTTCACTACTGGTCTCTGGGTCTAAGCTGTTATACCCCTAACAATAGTTATCGGTATCGGTAAAAACCACTATCTTACCAACATCTACTTAAAATGGAACGAGACATTGCATCGTAGCCATGCCTGCTGGATAGTCCCTTCAGATGAGAAGTGGATGACAGAGAATAGGCACCCCTTATTTACTTCCAGCTCATGCTACTAGTGACGTCATAAGCTGTCTTAGGCTGGCCAATACAATTGCCGATATTTGATATGCGTTTCAGACACCGTTCACAATGAGGCATTTCCAATAGCGATACAAAATTTGATACAGTGTCTAGTTCCCATACGTAACCAGAGATGTTTTCAGTGGCATTGCACCAGTTGTAATTTTTCAATTAAAGATGCAAAAGCTCTGATTTATCCTTGTTTAGTTTTTTATATCACAAAAGCCAGCTTTTTAAACAGGGGGTGTGGAGACGTTTTTATCCACTGCATTCAGTGAAGCTAATGATGGTCAACCACATTAAACAATGTTGTCACAATTAGAATACCACATATCTTACACAACATTAGAGACTACTGATAGTGATACAACATTAAATAAAGATTACTGATAGTGATACAGCATTAAATAAAGACAGATACCGATACAACTATATTACTGATCTGCCCGCATTGACACTATATGATAATTTAACTGAGCTGATGACATCACTGTTTTCCCCAGAGCGGCTGTAGAGCCAAATCAAATTTTGTTGCATTAACACTGTGAAGCTGCTTTGAAACAATCTGCATTGTAAAAAGCGCTATATACGGTGACTTGACGATAAATATCAAAATTGCCAGCCAACTAAAATATAAAATAAAACAATGAAATAATCAAACAACAAGTGAAAAAAGACAACATACAAAGCTCTGTCTGATGGTGAAAAAGTATGAATAATTTGGGCGCCCTTCTGGGTGAACCATTCAAGAACATGCCAAGAACAAATTCTTACTACTTACAGTAAACACAAAACATTTTTTAATGCTGATTTAAAAAAACAAAAAACACTGTATTACACAATTTTTTACTGTAATGCATGAATAAAGGGGTGAGGATTGTTTTTACCTTCTCACTGCTGTGTTTGTCAGTTGGTGAGAAATCAGCAGTGTAAGACACACTGATCAGATGGAAAGACAGGTGATGACAAACACCATATGCATTTACTTTAAATCACTCACCAACAGCTTAAAACACAATTTATAATAACAAGCTGTCGACCACAATTCTCACTCGATACAGATGGCTTATCTTTTGTCACAGAGCTTAATATGACAAAAATAACAGCACACAGAGATAAACAGACCACAACAAAACATGCAACCATGGTGTTAAAGCCCTTTAAAATCTTCTGTAAATGACAGATGTTTGAAGATGTGTTGTGAAATGTGTGTTACACCAATCTAAACCTCACAAACTCTCTCAAAAGGTAAATAAATTAATCAGTCTGGCACCACATAGTGGTGAAATTGTACTTGTGGTGCAAGTCTGATCAGTTTATTTACCTTTTGAGAGTGTTTGTGAGGTTAAGAAATATGGATACTAGAAGTTTAACCTATTATGGTGTTGGATACTTTTGACAAAAGTAATATTAGCCATGTATCATCACTTACAGTAGGTTGAGCATATTGTGCTTTTCAAAAAAAGAGGACATTGACTCTGAAATATATACTGAAATAAAAAATGTATAACTATTGCACTATTTAATGTATTAGCAATTATTAATATATGAATACATATACTATTTATACAACTTTTTAAAGATGATCTTTTACACTTTTTACATTTAGCATGTTAAGTTGCAGTTTGAGCATTGTTGTCATCACCTGTGTCCATCTGATCAGTGCGTCACTGCTGATTTCTCACAGATAGAAAAAATATGTAAATAATAATGCATTTATTGAACGTTCAAGCATGAAAACATATGCTAGGAGACCCCAAAAACTAAATCAAGATCTTGTAAAAAGGGCATAATATTGCTTTTTGTGTAATAAAATGTTGCTTGTGTGGTGGTGAAAAATTACCAATTTTTTCCCCCAATAAAATTAATGTACTATATTTTTGTTCAATATTTTTTGTATGTTTAGGGGATTTTGTGGTACTCAATTATATTTATGCAGTAGTTTTAATTATTTTATTACATTTTTGAGCATATACAAGTCCTTCTCAAAAAATTAGCATTTTGTAATAAAAGTTCATTATTTTCCATAATGTAATGATGCAAATTAAACTTTCATATATTTTAGATTTATTGCACACCAACTGAAATATTTCAGGTCTTTTAATGTTTTAATACTGATGATTTTGGCATACAGCTCAAAAAATTTGCATATCATGAAAAGGTTCTCTAAACGAGCTATTAACCTAACCATCTGAATCAACTAATTAACTCTAAACAACTGCAAAAGATTTGTGAGGCTTTTAAAAACTCCCAGCCTGGTTCATTACTCAAAACCGCAATCATGGGTAAAGACTGCCGACCTGACTGCTGTCCAGAAGGCCATCATTGACACCCTCAAGCGAGAGGGTAAGTTTCTGAACGAATAGGCTGTTCCCAGAGTGCTGTATCAAGGCACCTCAGTGGGAAGTCTGTGGGAAGAAAAAAGTGTGGCAAAAAACGCTGCACAACGAGAAGAGGTGACCGGACCCTGAGGAAGATTGTGAAGAAGGACCGATTCCAGACCTTAGGGGCCCTGCGGAAGCAGTGGACTGAGTCTGGAGTAGAAACATCCAGAGCCACCGTGCACAGGCGTGTGCAGGGAAATGGGCTACAGGTGCCGCATCCCCCAGGCCTGAAGTCCAGTGTCAAGTACCCACAGTCAGTGATGGTCCGGGGTGCCATGTCAGCTGCTGGTGTTGGTCCACTGTGTTTTATCACGGGCAGGGTCAAATCAGCTAGCTAGCAGGAGATTTTGGAGCACTTCATGCTTCCATCTGCTGAAAAGATTTATAGAGATGAAGATTTCGTTTTTCAGCACGACCTGGCACCTGCTCACAGTGCCAAAACCACTGGTAAATGGTTTACTGACCATGGTATTACTGTGCTCAATTGGCCTGCCAACTTTCCTGACCTGAACCCCATAGAGAATCTGTGGGATATTGTTGAGAGAAAGTTAACAATATCCCCAGCTCCCTGCATTCAGGTGGCTGGAAACACTATCCTCACAGTCACATCCCCTGTTACTCAGCGACTCGACCCACAAATTAGTTCAGCCCCTGGCTTCGAAGGCAGAGGCAACCCAGTCTTTCAAAATGGGTGTTGAACATAATAAAACGAGGTTACTCGCTACAGTTTGCTCGCAGACCACCGTGCTTTCGCGCCTTCGAAGAAACAATGGTGAGAAGCGACACAAGTCACGTGCTTCGAACTGAGATATCGAAACTGTTAATAAAAGGGGTGGTGGAAGCCGTACACCCCTCACAGAGCGAGTCAGGCTTTTACAGTCGCTACCAAAAAAGGACAGTGGTCTCAGACCCATCCTAGACCTCAGACATCTGAACAAAGCCCTTATGAAGCGCCCGTTCAGAATGTTGGGAACGAAACAAATCCTCGCGCACACTCGCCCGGGAGATTGGTTTTTCACTGTGGATCTAGAGGATGCCTATTTCCACATATAGATAGCCCCTCATCACAGGCCATTCTTGAGATTCGCCTTCGAAGGGAAGGTATACCAATACAGGGTACTACCCTTTAGTCTATCTCTGGCTCCCCGCACGTTTACGAAGTGCATGGAAGCGGCGCTAACCCCGCTGAGGCTTCGGGGAATGAGAATTCTCAACTATCTCGACGACTGGCTCATAATAGCTCAGTCAGAGATACAGTTATTAAACCACAGATCTTGGCTTCTCAACCATTTAAAATGCTTGGGCCTCAGAATCAACGTGGCAAAGAGCTCATTGTCTCCCACACAGAAAATTTCGTTTCTGGGAACAGTATTGGACTCACTGCAGATGAACGCGAGACTGACATCACAGCACGCGCTCTCTGTTCAGAACCGAGTGGTTTCCCTCAGGTCCGGTGCACTCACTCCTCTCAAACACTTTCAGAGGATGTTGGGTCTCATGGCCTCAGTTCTCAGACTAGGTCTGTTACACATGCACCCCTTACAGCGCTGGCTGAATCGTCTGAGCGTGGAGGGGGAACGACCCGCGTCCAACAGCTCTTGTAAAAAAAATGAGCACTTCTGACACTTCACAATTATGTGGGGTCAGGCTTCATGCTTTACACCAGTCCGAAAAGACTGACCACTTGCCTGAATAGAGCCGCCTGGTCGCGGGGGCTCTAGCTTCAGAAATAGTGTTTAATACATTCTCAGAGAGGTTCTCATGTACCCGTTTATGGGCCAGACAAAGCGGGGCTATTAAAAGAACAGCACACTTGCTCTCCCTGATCCTCTCTATGACCTGAGGTAACATTGAGACTGGGGGAAAAGCATAAAGAGGAAGGTTGGGCCATTCGTGGGCCAACGCATCCTTGTGCTTGGAGAAATATGTTAGGCATTGAGCATTGTCTTGTGAGGCGAAAAGATCCACTTTTGCCTCTCCAAACCTGCCCCAAATTGTCTGAATCGTATGTGGGTGAAGAGACCACTCTGCTGGGGACACTTTGTCCCTGGACAGCATGTCTGGACCCAAATTCAGAATGCCTGGCACATGAGTCGCCCTCAGCGAACTCAGGTTGCGCTCTGCCCATATAAGGACTTTTTCCGCCATTGTGTGCAGATTGATAGATCTTAGACCGCCCTGGTGATTTATATAGGCTACCACCGACCTGCTGTCCGTTGGGACCAGGACATGGTGGTGCTTTATGTACGGGAGGAAAGCTCTTAGCGATAACGTGACCGCTTTCATCTCTAGACAGTTTATGTGGAGGCTCTTCTCCGAGTCTGACCAGAGACTGGCCTGCCCTCGTGAAGGGCTCCCCAACCTAGGTTGGATGCATCTGTCGAGATAACCTTCCACTTCGTAACAGTGCCCAAGCGTCGGACTGGTGTAAAGCATGAAGCCTGACCCCACATAATTGTGAAGTGTCAGAAGTGCTCATTTTTTTTACAAGAGCTGTTGGACGCGGGTCGTTCCCCCTCCACGCTCAAAGTTTATGTGGCCGCTATAACAGCGCACCACATTCATGTGAACGGACTGTCACTGGGAAAGAACGATCTTATTGTGCGCTTCCTTAAAGGGGCTAGAAGGCTTCACCCTCCTCGCCCCCCTTCAGTCCCTATATGGGACTTGTCTACGGTCCTGGATGACATGAAAGGCTCTACATTCGAGCCTCTGCATTCGGTGTGCTTAAAAGCTCCTGTCACTAAAGACCGCTTTTCTGCTGGCGATCGCATCAGTTAAGCGGCTGGGTGATCTGAACGCGCTCTCTGTGAGCGCCTCTTGTCTGGAATTTGGGCCAAACGATTCTAAAGTAGTCCTCAAACCAAGGCATGGATACGTACCTAAAGTGCTTTCAACTCCGTTCAGAGCAAAGGGCATTTCACTTTCAGCACTTTCATCATCGATAGATGAAGAGGATGCTAATTTGCTCTGTCCTGTCAGGGCGCTGAGAATTTACATAGAGCGTTCCGCTGCTTTCAGGCACACTGAACAGCTCTTTGTGTGCTTTGGGTTTCAGAGCAGACCTTGTCACGTTGAATAGTGGATGCTATCTCGCTGGCTTATGAGTATAAAGATCTCAGCTGCCCTATAGGCTTCAAAGCCCATTCGACTAAAGGCATGGCCTCTTCGTGGGCTTGGTCTACTGGTATTTCTCTGAATGATATCTGTGTGGCAGCAGGCTGGGCCGCTTTTATCAGGTTTTATAATTTAGAGGTTCCTGCCCTACAGGCTGGGCTTCTTGCTGTGTAAATACATCTGACCCATTAAGGCTCGATAGTCTGGCATTCATAAGCATTCCTTATATGACTCAGTTATCTGGTCATTCATTATTCATGGCCTGAGTACGTCTGGTCTACACATATATAGATATATATATATATATCGTATCTTATGTGTTATTCTCATTAGATGGCCCGACTCAGGTCTGGCTCATATTGGGACTTCATGATACCATGTTACCGGCCCACTTAGGTCGGCTTGGGTTTAGTGTCTCCGGGCTTCAGAGCCTTTAACCAAGCACGGCGTTTTGCATTGGTTCCCCGTAGCGTTTAGCAAACGCACACGAGTACTCTCGAAGGGAACACTTCGCATTAACGTAACCTCGGTTCCTGAGAAGAGGAACGCAGTATTGCGTTTGCTTGCCGTGCTTCGCTTTCTCAAGAGTCGCTTCAGTCGATTAACCTGACTAACCTGGCGAGACAGGGTGTTATGTACCCTTGGCTATGCAAATTCTGTTGCCCCTTGTGGCAGGAATTTAGAAGGACCTGATTGGTCCGTCCCACCCAGCGGTCTCACAATAGGTTGCTGCAGTTGCAGCGGCACAGCCAATCAGCACGCAGCAGCTTCCTGTTGAGAGCTGTGCAGCTGCACTGCGTGTTATATGGTATTTTTAGGATAAAAATTTTGCTTCAATATCTCGAGGAAAGGAATTCCCCGTAGTGTTTAGCAAATGCAATACTCGTTCCCTCTTCTCAGGGAACCGAGGTTACGTTAGTAACCGAAGCGTTTTTGGAAGTTACATTAAAATGCCCGCCCTCCTCATTACCCTACACACAAATAAATGTTGGAAGAAATAAATGCATAAATAAATAAATGAATAAATAAATATATAAATAAATAAATGTATAAATAAATAAATGTGGAAATAAATAAAAAATAAATGTATAAATAAATAAAAGAATAAATAAATATATATGGAAATAAATAAATAAATAGATAAATATGGAAATAAATGTATAAATAAGTATTCTTTTTTTTTGCTTTTCTGTGTATATTTATTTATATATTTATTTATTTTTTGCTTTTTTTTTACATTTCTTTGTATATTTATTTATTTTTAATATTGGCAGCCCTGACATTCCATACTAAAGAACGCTGAAGACGAGCAGAAATTAGATCTTCAGCCCTCTGCTTGCAGCATGTCAGTCACGCTCGTTAGGAAAATGAGCGAAACACACACAAAACACACATTTTTATCAAATCACACGTCATTTATGACGTATGATATCATTGTATGATATATAATGACTAATAGCGGTTCACTTCCGCGATTTAGTACGATTGTGTTCACATCAGCAGCGAACCGTACCGGAGTTCACATGAACCGAACCCCAGACCACCCTTTTTAAGCGGACTCGAGTAGGCTACGATTCGCGGGTGAGCACCCGAGTTCGGAAGACAGCGTTCACATCATCAAAACATCCGAACTCTGACGTCAATCGTACCCGGCCGCGCACCAAAAGTGCTAGTGTGAAAGGACCCCAACGGCATAATAAACACAATTATGTTTGCTTATAATGCAAATATTATTTTGCATGGGGCTACTTATTGTTATAGTAGCCTAAGCATTCTTGGTGTGAACAAGCCTAAAGTGATTCCTTTTGGAGCTTTGTAGATCTACCTTTCTGAAATCCAAGAGAAATAAAGGTATTGCACCAGCTAATTGATTGTGTCAATAAATGTAGATTTATAGTTTCAGCATAAATGTTTTTCTTTAGACATTTTCTTCAGTTTTAGCAGCTGCATGAAAAGTGGCCATGTGGTTTTGGACCACTGGAAATCTGTAATTTACTCATGGAGCCATATTGAGATATCCATAGGCTATCTCTGAGATTAGACCATATAGGGGATTAAAAATGAAGATGCCAAAAGAAAAGTTTAAGAACCATAATGTAAATGGATATCATATCACAATATCTTTAATATGTCTTGAGTTACGGGCACGCAAACTTTGGAAAACGTATCTTTTTGGCACTCAGGCATTTCTATGCAGTTGTTTATGGCGGGAAATAGGATACATTTCAACATTAGTTGTTCAAAAGAAAAATGTATGAAAATGTTTACACCTCCTTTTCCCAGGTCTTCCAAGCCACATCAGAGAGTAGAGGGTCATCGCATTCACACTTCTTAATCACACAACTGCTGCACTAGTAGTTTAGCTCTGCTATTGAAAAGCATATCCCAGTAATTCATGTACCTAATGCCATTCATCATGTATGCATTCATGTATCCCAGCCAACACTGGCTAGTATTCAATGTTCCTCATAGTGGTAGTGTCTGTATAGCACTTATACATCAAAAGTGTGTGATTGATTTGACAGAGCCATTGAATCTCTAAAGCTAGTTAAGGTTTCAACATTTTAAGCTGCGACTAGCACACAAATTACGAAAGAAGTGCAACAAAGAGAGGTCACAAAGATCCAAATCTATCTATGTTTGAAAACCTTAAAATTGATTCAGTTAAAATTCACTCCATATGGTTATTAACAATTTTTATTCATTTTTCCATCCATATTTGAGAGAATAACTTTCTGGATAACCTACACATTCACCGTGAAATAATCTTTCAAATACAGAATATGACTTTTAAATACTGAGAATTGTATGTTGCATTTGATTTACTGTCAGACAGTATATTATGCCAATTAATTAATGAAATAAACAATTGTTCAGCGCCAAATGAAGTGTGTGTGAGAGAGGTAGATTAGCATGTGTTATGATAAATCATTCCCAGTTGATCTTGGACCTCAACTCCAGGGTTGCCAGCCGCCTCGCTTTGGCAAGGAAGCTCCGTTTTGAGGCAAAATGAATTCCAAAAACACGTCTACATTTCCTAATACCAAACTATGTGCAAATGAATTCCTATGTAAACTTGACAACCGGTGCACTTATTGTTTTCTTATGGCTGTACACGGCAACAACAACAAAAAAAAAGAAACAAAAAAAAAAGAAGCCTCCACCCGTTTGACAATTTGTCAGTGTATGGAGGCCAAAACAAACATAATTACTGCGCAAACGCCTAGCGCGTTTCTTTTTACTTTAAAAAGTTAAAAACAGAAAGCTCACGTTTTAAATGTAGAGTTAGCAATACCACTATTGTGAAACCTTCAATGAAAAGGAACAACCTTTTTTGTACAGTTAAACCTTTATCGCGAGTTGAATTGTTTAAGAGTGAGGTAAGATAATGACTTACCTTCTGACAACTTGCGATCATATCCATTGTGGTAGTAAAGCAAGTCTAGTTCACTCGAGTAGAGCTGAGTTCAGTCAGCGTTTGGTAGGCTATGGTGTGCGTCTCTGTGTCTGAGGATGATAGCCTACTGGGCTGGAAACGCTGGTGTGTTTGACTAACTGAGAGCCTGTGCCTGACTGACCGTTTCCTTCGAGCAGGAATGAGACATTACATCACCCGTGAATGTGAGATTAGACAAAAGTAACTATTGCGTCTAAAACTTTAACTCTGTGATAACTTTTTGTTTACAGAGCAGTTGTATAAAAGCGTATCTCACTAGCAAGGCTGTGATTTGCTGATATTTAACAACAACACTCGCTCGTAGGATAACAGTATCTTGTAGTAGGCTATTTGTAGCCAGAGTTTCTATAATTTCAAACGCAATAGAATAACTTACCTTCTCATCACTCGCGAACATGTCCGTTCTGCGTTAGAAAGGGGAGTCCATTGCCTGGCGTTCTGTAGTGTTTGGTGTGAAGCTTCAGATTTAGTTGAGACCCCACGTCGCGTGCTCTGCCTGACTAATAGAAATACCCGTGGTCTCTCAGGAATGATGCATCACATCACTCGAGGATGAGACGAGCACAATCGCACTATAGTGTTTCCTCCAAATACTTTTAATTATAGAAGCAGCCAAAAAGACAAATGCATCGACCTGAAAACAGGTTCCGAGGCAACCCATTTACAAAATTATCGACTTTTTGTGAACGATGTGCACATATTTAAATTATTAATTACTAGTGTTGTTTTGATATTTCACAATTTAATAGTTAACAATTCTTATATTTTCAACTGAATGCTTTAATGATTTCCACTTGATGTGCCTTTAGTATGAAAATTGAAAGACATTTCCATATGGTTTCATCTACATTTCTGTAATAATAATAATAATAAAAAAATCATGTGCATGAATCATTGCTGTCTTATTTCTGTTTACGTTCCAAAAAAGCCACAGAAACTACACGCATTTAAAGCTGCAGTTAGTAATTTTTTTTGGTTAAAAATTATCCAAAATCAATTTGAGCAAGTACATAACCAGCCAGTATTCAAAACGATCTCCTTACCGTAGCCAGATTCACAACGGTAAACTAGTAATAATGTGTGATAATTTGAGTGGTACTGGTGGATTTCCACAGGAAATTTGAGCATGTCACTGCTTGTCTTTGCGTCATTACGTTGTATACATGAAGGAGTCCAGCTCGTATGTGAGGATGCTGCAGGTGGCGGATCATTTATAGCCTTTTCTCACAGCAGCTGGAATAATTTAACTTGTCATTTTGATGGCCAATTGTAATCCAAAAAGGTCCAAACGACAATCATGAGTGAGAACTGGAGATTCACCTTTAGTCAAAAGCAAAAGATTAGACTGAACAGAAATTGAAATGTACAGGTAACACTACACTACTTTCAAATACACTACACTACTTTCACTACACTACTTTCAAATTCCCTCTGCTCTCAATAGGATAGCGCTACAACCAACCAGAGCAACGAAGAAGGTGAAGCAGAGCTAGTTGATAGATTAAGTGTTTTTTAAGTTAATTTTTTTTTCTTTTTCCTGTAGCACTTTGAGATTCTTCCGAATGAAAAGTGCATTATAAATAAAATCTATTATTATTAAACTTTCTCCATATCCAGTCGGCAAAAACTCTGAACACATCTTCCTTTCTTAAGTATGACTTCAGTACCGTTCTTTGTTTAACAAGTCTTCCAGTGTCGTGGCCGAAGCCGATTCAAAAGACCGCTGTTCGCCAGATTCTTTGTTTTTAAGTAGCATGCGGAACCGCGGCAACTCGGCCATCATTATGTTAAGCCCGCCAACCAACTCTATACATGATGTGATTGGCCTGACCAGAGTTTGTTTTTTCCAGCTCTCAAGCCAACTGAGAGTTGCTAGACTACCCTGGCTGCAAAATAGATTTGCTGCCGCTAGGGTGCATCTAGATTTCTATGCTAAGTTTAAAATGCTAAAAGTAAAAACTCAAAAGAACATGCCAAAAAGATGTTTTAATGGGTTTATATTTTTTTGATAAAAAAAAAGACATCAAAAATCTTCATCTGTGTACAGAGACATCAGAACTTCTACTTGAATGTCTGTTTGCATCTTTGTTCATCGAATTTCTGCATGACCTTAAATGATGAAAAAAATATGTTTTGCATAAATTAGCACATACTACAGGTGTTAAACGTTACTTCACAGTAAATCAGCAACTGCATCATCTGATACATGAACATACTTTTCATTCTTTCTACAGGCACAAGTTTAATCCAGAAAGCATTACATGGCTCCCTTATAAACAAACAAAAAACTATGAAAAAGAATACCAACATACTTACTAGAGACAGCCTAATGGTGTCTCAAAAATCAACAAAATATACCAAAGCAAGGTGAGTCTGGGTCTTACTGTCAGAAATAGAGAACACAAATAAAAACATGGAGGGAAATAAAAACAGCACTTTACAGGTCAGAAATGTGTGATGCAGCTTTTAAGTTGGAGAACATCTACAGATGTCATTTACCTGCAGAAAAACCACAGTCAGTAACTGCATACTTCAGATACTCCACAAATAACACCTTTCCCATCATGCTCATTAAACACAGCAGCTGATTCTCTCTGTCATCCAGCGCAAACCTTTCAAACACAAACTCGGGCACTTTGTGAAAGGTTTGTTTTCACATGATGATTCGTGGTTCAGGAACAGAGTCTGTGATGGATTTATGAGGCAGAACATTAGCACCGTTGATGTAGAGTTCATCGTTCACAATCACATCCTCGCCCAGAACTGTAACATTCTCCATCCGCACCTGACCAACACAATTGAAGCACCAAACCTCATCATACAAATTACAAAAAAAATCTACTTACTGTATGAGCCACAAGAGAGAAGGAGGTTTCAAAACTTCTTAGTAATAACCACCTATTCCAACTAAGCTCTCTGCAAACACTGATGTTTGTGTTTAAATGTTTACAATAAATGTATTTGATCCTTAAATGTATTGATTATAGACTATATGGCCTACTTTTACATTTTCATTGCTGTTCTAAAAATGTTTTTTTACCATGATCTCAAATAAGCTACACAGTTCCTTGAATTCCAAAACAGGAGCTGTAGGTTTACCACAGACAGAAATGTAAGTATCATAACGTAACGCAAGTACTCATGACACTAGCAAACAGCATTGAACATGCACTTTGGCTGGTACAACCTAAATATTCTGTACAACAAAGAAATTGTAATTGGCTGCTTTTTCTGCAGAGAGGATCTCTGTTGATGTGTCAATTTTTTTTATTGATCACTTGTTGGTAAAGGTTGAGAGAATCTATATTGTATAAAGCGCTACAGAAATAAAGCTGACATGACTTGGTTTTGTCTTTTGTGCTTTGAAATAAATTGAAGCTACAGTAGTTTGCTTGGATCTTTGCTTATACTTCTTTATAGAAGGATTCCATTTAACTACTGGCTGACGCTATATTGAGTGTTCACTATTGAGCCCTATCTCTGAAAGTGTGAAACTCACCCACTGCCCCACTGATGAGCTCCAGCCCACAATGCATGACTCCAGCCAGGAGTGGGAGCGTATGTGCGCCCCTTTCAGAATGGTACAGCGCTTTACTCTCACCCCATCCTCCAGAACCACCCCAGCTCCGATCGTCACATTAGGCCCGATGGTACAGTTTTCCCCGATCACTGCTGTCGGGTCCTGGGTTAATGGCAGATGTCATATTTTTCAGTACATGTACCATATTCTGCATGCGATATACTTAAAGGGTTACTTCAGCGATTAGCATTAAGCTTTGTATCAGAAGAAACTTGGGAGTATATTCGAATGATCGTACTTCCTCGTACCCCCCTCATATCCCCCTGAGACGAGAGAATTGTGCATTTTATTTCTGGAAAAAATCCTCAGATGATGCAAATATCGTCATTTTGCATCATCGGAGGAGTTTTTGGCCAGAGGCTAAAGAATACAGCCAGCAGTAGGCACTATTTCAGCATGTTTTCAACATCGCACTCACAGCACTCGGCTCGGGCAGCTGTGGAGATTCATGTAAACAGAGCGGTGGAGAGCAATGTGAGTGTTTTAACTTTTCAAATTAATTCATAATAAAAGTTAAGCTTCCAAAGTAATGAACTGAAAATGCGCCAGACTAAACATGCGCTGTAAATGCAGACGCGATTACCTCAGCTCATGTGATAAATGTTATCTGACTCCTGCTGCGGTTGTGCGTGACACTCATCAGTTCACTCACATTACATCGAACAGACAAGTTCAGTTTTTAATTGTAGTGTCTCTAACGGAACTGATTTTATGAAAATGAACGTGGTAGGCAAGTGATCCAGAAATTCAGTAGCCAGAGTGACCTCGTAGGGCAGCGAGTGCATTCTGGGAATTGTCTTTAAAAATACATTTTCTGTCTTTTCTCAGTCTAGAAGGCATCAAATTCAAAAATAATCTCACATTTCTACTACATAAATGAACCAGTTTAAATACAGATTCATCTTCCCAGTGCTGAAGTACCCCTTTAAAAGCATAATATAGTTAGTTGGGAGAAATACAACGCATGTTAGCTTTTATGATTTCTATACATCAGAACTTGTTTAAATGTTACTTTAAACATTATCCTTTTTTAAGGGAGTAAAAATCTGACCAACTGAAGGCGATTACAACTGTCCTCTTTCTTTAGTCATGTTTTTAGTTATTTGGACATATATTGTGTCTAGTTATTGATCTCCACTGTGACAATATTTCTAGCAAATCCAGACTGAATTTTTTTTACCGGAATAGTGCACTTAGCGTGCCCGAATCCAATTTTTGCTACTTCACCGATTGCAAAAATGGTCGGCGCACCAGGCGCATGGTCTAAAAGGGTTGTACCTCATCTCTTAATGAGTCATGGGTGTGTTTTGGGCCAAATTGGTGCAATAAACCAATCAGAGTCTCATCTCCCACCCCCTTTAAAAGCCAGTTGCACTCAAACCATGGCAGATTCACTATTTACATGGAGGAATTTGTGAGCAGACTGAATGCTTCTATAGAATGCTGAATCCTTTTATTTTAAATATTTAAAAAATGTTTGCTGCTGCGTGTGCAATAAGTAGTGGTGGGAATAGATTCATTTTTTTAATCTAGATTAATCTCACTGTGATCTTGGAATTAATTTAGATTCAAATGGTTAATTTGAATTCTGCCGAAGGCATTCAGATGTGTGCAACCCAAATAATGACTGGTGCTTTCACACTTGGTTCAATTGCCAGCACCGAACCCGAGTTCAATCGCTCCCCCCTCCCCCTGCCCCAGCTGGACTGTGTTCATATTATGTTATTTGGGTCCGAACCGGGGTGCGTTTGCGTCATCAAAGCAGCAGCTGTTTACCCCGTTGCTTGGTAACGATGTCGAGCAAGAAGGTGGCAAAATTAATAGCGTTGTTCACCTAACTTTTATATTTTTGTTTTTGAACCATTGGTTTTGTTACCAAAGCTTCAGTACGTAATGGCACTTGTGTCTATCTGCCGCGAATGTAACTTACTGCAAATGCTCTAAAGAATGCTGACGACGAGCAGAATTTAGATTTACAGCTCTCTGCTTATAGTATGTCAGTCACACTCGTCAGGACTCGAGTATGGTTCGCGGGTGCGCACCGAGATCGGAAGACAGCGCTCACGCTTTTATGTGCTAATTTCACAGTAGGCATACACGCAGGTTCGAAGACTCGTTCTCTTTCCCCACAGTGCAATTCGGCTAGGTAGCTATACATCCGCGCTTTATAGGTTAACAGCAATATTTTTTTTTAATCGCCCGATAAGAGTCTCATGTTAACGCAGCACGTTAATGCCGATAACCGCCCACCACTAGTAATAAGCAGAGTGTAAATAACACGAAAAATGCCGTGCTCCACTTGTTTAGTTAGGTTGGATTATCTGACGTGCTCCGTTGTTTAATTAGACAGACTGATCTCATGAAATGGCGTATGCATGACACGCCAATTCATATGCCATTTTGGCGTGCTAACAAGACGTATAATTGCTTTTTAGCATGTTTATCAACGCCGTTTCATTCTATCCCCTACACTGCCCCTACCCCAAAACCTACTCATCACACTCACACACACACACACACACACACACACACACACACACACACACACACACACACACACACAGCCCCTAAACCTACCCATCACAAGAAACATTTAGCATTTTTACATTTTCATAAAAAAACATCATTTAGTATGTTTATAAATCCATTTACATTGTGGACACACACACACATAATGGTTAGTTTTGGCGTAGACATACACGTGGAATAACACGGCGTAGACATACTCGCAAAATCACACGGCGTAGAAATCACGAGGAGATGATGGTTCATTTCGGCGTACACATAGCTACACGCGGAATCACACGGCGTAGACATACACGCGTATAGCTCAAAATGCGTACAGATAACACGCCATTTTGGCTTTAGAAAGTGGCTTGTATGTTAACGCAAAGTCATGATGCCATGTTGAATTAGATTTAATTATCTGAACGTGCTCCTTCCGAAATTTGTTAATAAAACATCACTAACGAACAGATTCAAGAAGAATTTTTAATTTTTTCTACCCTTAACCTAAAGTCTCACAAGCCTAATCATACTGTTATGATGTTACTGTTGTAGATTTATTCCTGATTTAAAATTAAAACATAATTTTTGACAAACAGTAAAGTGGAGCTGTCAGGCGTTACGAATATGGATGTCAAGTGAACTGACTTGCTTTAAATAGATACTACAACATTTTACAAGTGTGTAAAGTGAGATTATTTTGTTACCTTGTGGACACAGACTACATAAATATTAACAAGTCAGACTAAACAAGAAGTAAATCTCCACTTAATGTATTTTGATGTAAGGAGACAGAGGATAATAAAAATATGTCACACCACAAGAACGTTTCCGAGGAAGCCTGGTCCAGTGCGGAGCCTCTCAGGTGCCTGCTGCCGTACGGATTGCAGATACATGCACATGCCTGTCAGGAAGTCTTTGGGCTGGCCAATGTCCATCCAGAAACCTGGAACACAGACATTTAACTTAGTTAGCAAAAAACTATTTTGGCTCCACTTCTCGTTTTTAGTCATTCTTTTTCTTTCAGTTCTTCCAGAGACAAACTACTGAACACCGGGCAACACAACAGACAATATTTTTCAGGGTTACTTTCTTGAACATTATAGTCGGTGGTGCTGCGGTGCTGTTTAAATGCACAATCAGATGCAAATGGGGAAAGCACAGCATTCTGTGAACATGGCTTCTGGACTGTGTTCCCAAGTGTCCATCTAGAGAATCTCTGATCTCTGATAACAAAACAGATGAACGTCTTCTCCTTGAGTGGCACAAATAAGGACTTTTCAAAATCTGCAGCATTGTGATTCACTGAAACCTGGCTGAGGGAAGCCATTCTAGACAATGTGCTACATCTCCCTGGCTTCCAGCTGTTCAGAGCAGGGAAAACGGGGAAACAAGAGGCGGTAGATTGTGTTTTAACATAAGTGACTGTCGGTGACCGATGTCTGTGTGCACACTCCGGATGTTTAAACTTCCCACACACTTTCGTGAGAAAACTAATTGAATTGGAGATCACTTTCAAATCTTCTTGCGCTTGAATATTTAAATAGGTAATTCTTAAACTTTCGTGATGATGTAACGCTGACCTGTCAACTGTCCCAGGCCTTGTTCATTAGGGTGGAGGAAAAATTAGATTCTTTGATTCTTAGATGAGGACGTGGACAATTTTGTATCGATTCACAAATGTAAAAAAAAATTATTTTCTAAAATGTTAATAACGTAATGTTGACATACTGCAAAAGGCGCAACTCTGAAGTGGCAAGTGCAGCGCCCGGACCATCATGCACACAACAGAGACGCATGAAGGCTGAGCAAGAAATCCGACCGGCGCCATCTGCATTAAAAGGTAGCGTATGGAAGCACTTTGGCTTGAAGGGGCAAATGACCTGGACAAGAGCCACACTATATGCAAGTTGTGTAAAAACTAAACTAAAATATTTTCGAAACACAACAAACATGAGCTCTCCACTGACTTTTGTATTGCGAGAAGTGGTCGCCTTGTCATTTCTTACTTATAACAAAAACAGAAAAATGTCTAAATGCTGATATGTGACAAAGTGTACAGCAAGCTAAATAACAGTTTTTATAAGCTGTCGACCCAAAAAAACGAGCATTTAAGGAGACAAAAGTGAGCTTTTAGAAATAGTTCGTTTTTTGTAATAAGTCAGAAATTACAAGGAGGCCGCTTCACGCAATAGAAAGTCAATGGAGACGGTTGTTTGTAGAATTCTATATTTTGGTATAAAAGCTGTGATTTTGGGACAGCAAAAAGTTAAAAGTTTATTTTTATTTTTGTATTATTGTCTGAAGGATTATATTACTCATTGCACAAAACAGGAGGGTGTTGGTTATTACTTTATGTTAGTGATTCAGAATATGCTGAAGTCTGTATTAATTTTCTATATGCATGTATTAATTAAGCATGCTGCTACAGACACTTTTCCTGTTGGTTCTTTGCAATGTTGGGACATATTCTGGCAAATGTAACCTTCCTGTTGACTTGTAAAATCACTTTTATTTGTTTTATTAATAAAAGATATTGGAAGTAAATGCATTATGGGTCATCATTACAAATACTTTGCTTTAAAAGTACCGTGTGAGAAAAAAGATGCATCGATAATTGTTTCATAATCGCATCGCAGCCCTCTGAATCGTAATCGAATCATGAGGTGCCTAGAGATTCCCACCCTTATTGTTCATGTTTGTTTTACATTCATGTTTTCACAGCATTGCTGCAATGTCACTGCATTGTTAGAATTCATAAAAATACTGTATATGAGTATTCAGACACTGAGCAATGAAACCTAGACTCTCTTATAATCTTTTTTGAAAGATTTTAACAAAGCTAATCTCTCCCGAGAATTACCAAAATACAGAAAACACATTACATGTCGCAGAGGCAGTAATATTCTGGGTCACTGTTATACCAGCAGAAAGGAAGCTAGGACCGGCGGCAGGTCAAACTAATTAGGGGAGAATTTACAGTATGTGTCTCATGGGGGTCAGCGACCAAAATTAAAGCATGTTCAGGGGGACAGACTTGCTCCAGAGGGAGGGTGGGGGGTGCACAGGGATGTCCATGGTGCCAGGCCTGAAAGATGCTTATCACTCTATCCCACATGCAGCTTGGGCCTCTCTGACCACTGTTGTTTATCTTAAACTGACCTACAAGCAGAAACTGAAATCAGCTAAACCTGTAATAAGGACTGTAAAAAGATGGACTAATGAAGCAGAGCGGGAACTGTACAACTGCTTCAAATGTAGTGTTTTTAAAGCTGCAGACACCGATCTGGACGAGCTCACAGATACTACAAAATCCTACATCACTTTCTGTGAGGATATATGCATCCCTACAACGATAATTTAATAATTTAATAATGATAAACTATATTTCAGCTGTAGAAGTTCAACCAGCCACAGGAGCTGCTGACACCGTTCTACTTGGCCGTCATTGAGTCTGTTCAACTATAACTGTCTGGTTTGGTTCAGCCTCTAAATTAGACCGAAGGAAACTACAATGGATTATTGGCGCCCCCTGCCCAACCTCCAAGAACTTTACACCTCCCGAGTGAGAACAAGAGAAAAGAAAATCACTTTGAACTGGATGGTACAGTCAGCAATATATACACCCAACTTATGCACAAGAGCAAAACAAGTCGTTGTTTATACAAGTTGTGTTCTATGATTATCCAATCAATAGCCGCATTTCCACCACAGGAACTTTCCCCAGGAACTAGGGACTTTGGGGTGGTACTCTGTGTGTTTCGATTGCTAGAACCAGGGTCTAAATAAAGTTCTGGGTAAAAAATTCTCCCTCAAAATCCCTGCTTGCGAGGTAGTACTTTTTCAAAGTTCAGGAACTTTCGGGGGTGGGACTTGGGCGCTAAAAATGCTGATTGGTTGAGCTCACACTGCATTTTATTTCAACCTAAAAGTCTGTTGCGGTGGGAGCAGTAAGAGTCGTTTGCTATTCAAATCAACAATGGAGTTTTAAAAATACGATGGATGGTCAGACAACGAGGTTCAGGCTTTATTAAGTTTATTTGCGGAGAACGAAATCCAGAGGGCTCTGTAAAGTCGACGCGCGCAGTCCTACGTCACCGGACTAATCTTCAAGGTACTTTAGACCGCGATGGAAACGTAGACAGCAGCAGGTCTGAGGGAAAAAGAATTCCTGGGATAAAAATTCCTGGGATAAATTGTTTCAGGTAATTTTGATGGAAACGAGGCTAATGATACTGAAAGGGCAAATATGCAAATAAGATTAGTAACCCAGAGCATACAAATGCTGATTTAAAGCTACACTGTGTAACTTTTTTAAGTTTATTCTTAGCTAAAAACACAGTTCTTTCAAAAATATATGTGCTCATTAATGTATATTTACTTCTTTCAAGTAATAAAGTATTCTTGTAAGTGTATAATATGCCATTGAAAATACATACGGGTGAGGGGTTTGAATGCGTCGCCATGTTGCCCCTCCATCTTGAAAGTACATTAGCCAAAGAGGGACATACCCGTAAATTCAAGCTTCGCCTTTCGCGTTTTAACACTCGATGGCACTGTGCCGAATGTGAAGAGGGGGATTGCTTGAGACTGATATAGCCTACAATGTAAACTTTGCCTTACGCTAGTGATGTCGTCCAATATACAGAATAACGATAGCACCGATAAAAGTTACTTTACTAAGATTAGCTTGCATTTGTCTGGGAACCTGATCGCTGATGTTAGCAATGAAATGGTAAAAAATAACGAAAAGGTAAAACTATTATTCAGTTTACATAGATGTCATAACCTACATGTTAACTGACAAATTAAATAACTGCAAATTATAATAGTTTTCTAAAGTAACCTCATTACTTGATCGAACTGGAAGCCATATTAATCTTGGACTAAATCAGCCACCGTAGGAGTTAAAACGAAATCGGAATTGAGAGGAACAGAAACTAATATTCCCTGGATGGTCATATACCTTTTCACTGCTAGATGGGGGAAAATATCACACAGTGTAGCTTTAAGCCTTGAAACCTTAAAGCCGAGATTAATGGCCCATTCACAGCTGTATTTCTATACTCTAATTTCTAAACCAGGGTTAAGAGTGAACAATGTGAAACATGGAAAAAACATCCCAGGATTATATTAACACAGGGTTTAAATGGGCTGGGGTTAACAATTCTAACAATTTTATGTGTGAAAGGCCCGTTTGATTATTTAGATAAACTGTGAAGGAATTATATAAATGAACACCTAAATAAAGGACCTGCCATACGGATGCAATATAGTGTTCAATATATCAATATATACTTTTGGAATTGTATTGGAATTGCTTTAATAAGCGTGTGTCAGGTGAAAGGTGTGTGATCATTTACCTTGCAGCTCCATGGCATAAAGGTGTCCCTCCTCTGCCATGACAGGAAATATTTCCTTCTCAATAGAAGTGGGCCGCAACTAAGAGACAAAATACAGGAAAATGTTGAAAACTTCAGCAAAATTAAAAACAGATTTTAATGGAAGCATGGAGGAAATAATCCTACTCCCTGAAATATATCACTGGCATAACTGACCTCAGATATTGCACAAATCTCGGTCACAACACTAGTTTCTGGAAACAGTACAATAAAAGAGGCCAATCAAGTTTTTTGAGAAGCTTTCTCAGACGTCTGGCAGACATGTTTAAAGCAACTTACATTGCATTTCAAGGTATACATTTGTTCATGTTCATGCATTCCCTGGTAATCAAAAAGTATGTTCTTGCTTTGCTGGCATCATGCTCTACTGTTTGAGTTACATTGATGCATGCTAGATGAACTTGTTAAGTGTGACATGTTCACGATTTCTCATTTGTCAACAATGGCTTACGCAGTCACACGTCTTAAAAGAAATAGAGGAAAACTTTGGTTACCAGGTTGAAGTAAGAATTTGAATCAATCTCACGGACCTATAACAGCAATTCATTTTTTATTTAATCTTTAAACTACAAATTACCTATTTTGATGATTATAACTGACAACTAAGGAAAATCTCAAATTCAGTATCTCAGAAAATATAATAATATTGTGAAAAGGTTCAATATTGAAGACACCTGGTGCCACACTCTAATCCACACTCTAATCAGCTAATGAACTCAAAACACCTGCAAAAGCCTTTGATCTCTCAGTCTAGTTCTGTAGGCTACACAATCATGGGTAAGACTGCTGACTTAACAGTTGTCCAAAAGACGACCATTGACACCTTGCACTAGGAGGGCAAGACACAAAAGGTCATTGCTGTCTGTTCACAGAGCTCTGTGTCCAAGCACATTAATAGAGAGACGAAGGGAAGGAAAAGATGTGGTAGAAAAAAAGTGTACAAGCAATAGGGATAACCGCACCCTGGAGAGGATTGTGAAACAAAACCCATTCAAAAATTTGGGGAGATTCAAAAAAGAGTGGACTTCAGTTGGAGTCAGTGCTTCAAGAACCACCATGCACAGACTTATGAAAGACATGGGATTCAGCTGTCGCATTCCTTGTGTCAAGTCACTCTTGAACAACAGACAGCGTCAGAAGCGTCTCGCCTGGGCTAAAGAAAAAAAGGACTGGACTGCTGCTGAGTGGTCCAAAGTTATGTTCTCTGATGAAAGTAAATTTTGCATTTTCTTTGGAAATCAGCGTCCCAGAGTCTGGAGGATGAGAGGAGAGGCACACAATCTACGTTGCTTAAGGCCCAGTGTAAAGTTTCCACAGTCAGTGATGGTTTGGGGTGCCATGTCATCTTCTGGTGTTGGTCCACTGTGTTTTCTGAGGTCCAAGGTCAACGTAGCAGTATACAAGGAAGTTTTAGAGCACTTCATGCTTCCTGCTGCTGACCAACTTTATGGAAATGCAGATTTCATTTTCCAACAGGACTTGGCACCTGCACACAGTGCCAAAGCAACCAGTACCTGGTTTAAAGACCATGGAATCCCTGTTCTTAATGGCCAGCAAACTCGCCTGACATTAACCTCATAGAAAATCTATGGGGTATTGTGAAGAGGAATATGTGATATGCCAGACCCAACAATGAAGAGCAACCTGGGCTCTCATAACATCTGCGCAGTGCCACAGACTGATCGACTCCATGCCACGCTGCATTGCTGCAATAATTCAGGCAAAAGGAGCCCCAACTAAGTATTGAGTGCTGAACATGCTCATACTTTTCATGTTCATACTTTTCAGCTGGCCAAGATTTCTAAAAGTACTTTCTTTGTATTGGTATTAAGTAATATTCAAATTTTCTGAGATACTGAACTTGGGATTTTACTTAGTTTTGATTTGAATTGATTTCCAGATGCATTTTTACCTTTATAACGGCATTTTTTCTAACATTATTAAATGTGTCATATTTAATATCAAATTAGGGCTATTATAAAATCAGTATCAACTAAATTTATTTTTGCATAGCAAAAGTGGCAGAAAAGCTACATCTCAAATTGCATTTAGATGTATTTACACCATCTGTTTAATGCAAATTCACCCAATCCATTTTTATAAATGCATGTTTTTTTTAAAATTATCTTATTTTGAATAATTCATCCATGTATGCGTTTCATTTGAACCTTTTTTGACCTTGCAATTTTTCCTCAAGATTATAACTCGATCTTCTAGTATGTTTGACTTTCTTACAATCGACTGGAAGCATGCATTTAGATCTGCCTAGCCAAGTTCCCACTCTACATTTTTTCTTTTCAATAATCTGTTGTTACGGTGATGTATGTCAGAATCCGGAGGATTCTTTTGCTACTAACTGATGATCAATGCTTTAATTCAACTATACAAATATCAGCAAGAAAATAATTTTACTTTAGTTAAATGTTTTCATGTCATGTTTAGAGCCTTTACTTACAGTAATTATATACTGTACTACAATAAATAATGCAATTCAATGATTTTATGCACATCATCACATAAGGCAGTACAATGAGAAGGTAATGAGAATTTGAAGGGAAAATGTGCCTAATTGTCATGAAATTGTCATAACGCAAATTAATGTATTTGACAATACTTAAAATATGCTTAATTTACTTTAAGCAGTATGTGTGTACATACAGTCAAACCAAAAATTATTCAGACACCAGATATCATTTTTTACTAGTGGGTGCAGGACACTATAGTTCATTTATGTACAGTGCATCCGGAAAGTATTCACTGCGTTTCACTTTTTCCACATTTTGTCGTTACAGCCTTATTCCAAAATGGATTAAATTATTTCCTTTTTTCCTCAATTCTAGAAAAACAATACCCCATAATGACAATGTGAAAGTAGTTTGTTTGAAATCTTTAATTTATAAAAAAAATTAAAACGAAAAAAAAAAAAAAACACATGTACATAAGTATTCACAGCCATTGCTCAATACTTTGTTGAAGCACCTTTGGCACCAATTACAGTCTCAAGTCTTTTTTGAGTATGATGCGTCAAGCTTGGCACACCTATTTTTGGACAGCTTCTCCCATTCTTCTTTGCAGGACCTCTCAAGCTCCATCAGGTTGGATGGAGATCTCTCCATAGACATTCAATCAAGTTCAAGTCTGGGCTCTGGCTGGGTCACTCAAGGACATTCACAGAGTTGTCCTGTAGCCACTCCTTTGTTATCTTGGCTGTGTGCTTAGAGTCATTGTCCAGTTGGAAGATGAACATTCGACCCAGTCTGAGGTTTTCATCAAGGATGTAAATTGCTGAATTAATTTTTCCCTCGATCCTGACTAGTCTCTGAGTTCCTGCCACTGAAAAACAAACCCCCCACAGCATGATGCTGCCACCACCATGCTTCACAGTAGGTACGGTATTGGCCAGGTGATGAGCGGTGCCTGGTTTTTCTCCAGACATGACCCTTGCCATTCAGGCCATAAAGTTAAATCTGTTTCATCAGACCAGAGAATTTTGTTTCTCATGGTCCGAGTCCTTAAGGTGCGTTTTGGCAAACTCCAGGTGGGCTGTCATGTGACTGTCTGTCCACTCTACCATGCAGGCCTGATTGGTGGAGTGCTGCAGAGATGGTTGTTCTTCTGGAAGGTTCCCCTCTTCAGTCAAGGTGGTTTCAAACTTCTTCAATTTACGTATGATGCAGAAATGTTTCTCTACCCTTCCACAGATCTGTGCCTCGATACAATCCTGTCTCTGAGGTCTACAGACAATTCCTTGGACTTCATGGCTTGGTTTGTGCCCTGACATGCCCTGTTAACTGTTGGCCTTATATAGACAGGTGTGTGCCTTTCCAAATCAACTGAATTTACCAGAGGTGGACTCCAATCAAGTTGTAGAAACATCTCAAGGATGATCAGTGGAAACAGGAGCACCTGAGCTCAATTTTGAGTGTCTTGGCAAAGGCTGTGAATACCTGTGTACATGTGATTGTTGAGTTTTTTATTTTTGTAAAATTTGCAAAGACTTCAAACAAACTTCTGTCACATTGTCATTATGGGGTATTGTTAGTAGATTTGAGGAAATAATTTATTTATTTAATTTTGGAATAAGGCTGTAACATAAAATGTGGAAAAAGTGAAGCGGTGTGAATGCTTTCTGGATGCGCTGTAAGTGAGGATAGCAAAATAAAATAAACTGTGACATATTATACCCCACAATTCTTCATATAGTGACTACCAGTAAAATTGATAAAACATTTTGGACCAAACTTATTCAGACACTTTGACCATAGCATGTTTTGCTTCAGTGTTTGTTCTTTAATTTCTAATGCGACCTTTGACACCACATACAGAACAAAATTAAGCATTGCTTGGCCATTGGTTGATATAAATTGGTATTATCAAATTGTGTACTTAAATTTAACAGCTAATTGGTTGATTGTAATCCATTACATCCCTTTCTATCAAAGTTATCTGACATTACCAAGATGCATTTGATCTGACACAGTTTAACTATGAGTTCTTGTCATATTTTATTACCATTTTCTAAACTATAGTGAATAAACAGTGATAATGTGAGAAAATGTTCAAGGTATATGAATAAAGTTTGGTTCGACTGTATATTGATAGCAGTTTTTAACCCATGAAAATGTAAAACGA
This sequence comes from Gobiocypris rarus, assembly GCA_023029165.1. NCBI lineage: Eukaryota > Metazoa > Chordata > Actinopteri > Cypriniformes > Gobionidae > Gobiocypris > Gobiocypris rarus. Next base: position 29,607,355 of record CM040929.1, read on the forward strand.
TAACGTTGTTGTGAAATGGCATTTAGGTCAGTTCTGACCTGGATTCTTCTCAGCATGGCAGGGCTGAAGATGTACATCCCAGCGTTGATTTTGTTGGAGACAAACACTTGTGGTTTCTCAACAAAACGGTGTATTCGTCCATTGTCCCCTTCATAAACAACCACGCCATACTTAGAAGGTTCTTCTACTTTTGTCACCTGGAACATCAGTCAGATGTTAATGTGGGTGAGTAACAGAGAATCAGGCGAATAATGTCGTTTATATTCCTTTCGAGATACAAGATATATGAGAAAAGAATTCAAAGAGGTAGAAATTTACAACATATGTTAGGATCTAAAAATGTACTTGTTCAATTAAACTTCTCATATAAGTTTGAGTCATATTCAAATCTCTGACCGTGAGACCACATTATTAAAAAATTTGAGATTTGCAGAACGTGACACGTGAGGCTGTCCGCTGCAAAAACCGGGACACTTCAGATACAGATTTAAAACAGACAATGAAATTGTGTGTATACAGTACATTACCGTACGTGTTTTCATATCATTATAAAGTAATTAATTTGTTGACTAGATGCTGCATTAGTGGAGAACTGCATTATGTTTGCCGTCGAGGCTGAGAGGACGCTAACATTAGTAGCCTACCTCAAGTGGTTAAAAGAATGTGACAAAAACACATGCAAGTCCCACCCAAATGTTTAATTTCACGATTATTATTATCTGTTTGCATTAGTTTATATCCAGCAGGTCACATGCATTCGTTAAGCAGCAAAGTTGCATATTTAAAGCTAGTGACGTGACAAAGCAAACTGTATCATCATGCAGCCAATCAGAAACACAATTGATTTATGTTATTCGTTATTTTGATTAGATAATCATCAAGTGTTCTAAAATAGAATCAAATAAAGTGTAAGAGCATACATACAATATGCAATACACACCGATCAACATTATGACCACTGACAGGTGAAGTGAATAACACTGATTATCTCTTCATTACAGCCCGTTAGGCCTAGTTCACACTGCCCGATTTTAGCCCCGATTTTGACTCGCCGACAAATGCCCGAAATCATAGGCAAATCGGTGCTTGTGCACGCGGATGACAATCACACAGTGTGAATGATCAAAGACACAATTAGAGAGAATCGCAGATGAGTCGCCGACCCCCGCGAGATATTTGGCATGCTAAATATCTTGACCTGTCTGCGATTCAAACTCCTGCTGTGTGAAATGCGTTCTGACTGAACATTAAGCCTAGTTCAGACTGCACAATTTTCAAACTGGTCGGATCACTGCTCTTTTCACACTACATGACTATCTGGGACGGCGTTCAGTCACTACTGTGTTTACACTGCACGAAGGATCGGCTACAGGGGGTTTCACACTGCACGACTGTACAAGAGGAAGAATCGGCGACAACTCTCTCTCTCTCCGGTGCGCACTGTGAAAACGTTCCCAAACAAACACACATGTGATGTGACAAGTAAACAACGCGAGATCACACGTGCGTCAGACTGGAGTTCTCGCTCGAGATCGGAATTTATATTAAAAATGATAAACTGCAGAAAGTTTGTCCTCCAAAGTTGTCTGTGCGCTGATTTGTAGCGAAAAGGACAAAAAGAAAAAAAGATTATGGTGGAAGAAATTATTGGAGAGACACAGGATGCAATGACTGCAAAGAGAGTTTGTGGTAAATAAATAATTTTGCAATGTTCTGCTGCTGCAGCTCGAGGTGCAAATGTTTGGGCTTTGTTTCTGTTTGATAGAATTGTAAATATATCTATTAAAATACTGATATTTTGGTCTATATGCCCTGTATCTTGCGCTCTCATTGGCTGTCGGTCATCGCCGGTGTTATTTTCAGTCAAAACTAATTTCACACAGCAGGATTTTGAATCGCCGACAGGTCCAGATATTTAGCATGCCAAATATCTCGCGGGCGTCGGCGACTCATCTGTGATTCTCTCTGATCGTGTCTTTGATCATTCACACTGCGTGATTGTCACCCACGTGCACGAGTACAGTTTGCTTATGATTTCGGGCATTTGTCGGCGATTCCGCAAGACCTGTCGGCGAGTCAAAATCGGGGCTAAAATCAGGCAGTGTGAACTAGGCCTTACACCGGCAATGACCGACAGCCAATGAGAGAGCAAGATACAGGGCAGTGGAGGTTCAGGGAGGAATTATAGACCAGAATATCAGTATTTTAATAGATATATTTACAATTCTATCAAACAGAAACAAAGCCCAAACATTTGCACTTCCAGCCGCAGCAGCAGAACATTGCAAAATTATTTATTTACGTCAAACTTCTTGCAGTCATTGCTTCCTGTGTCTCTCCAATAATTTCCTCCACCATAATCTTTTTTCTTTTTCTCCTTTTCGCTGCAAATCAGCGAACAGACAACTTGGAGCGCAAACTTTCTTCAGTTTATCATTTTTTATATCAATTCCAGTCTCGCGTGAGAACTCCAGTTTGACGCACGTGTGATCTCGTGTTGTTTACTTGTCACATCGCACGTGTGTTTGTTTGGGAACGTTGGGAAACGTAGTTTGCGCACCGGAGACAGATAGAGAGACAGTTGTCGGCGATTCTTCCTCTTGTACAGTCATGCGGTGTGAAACCCCCTGTTGCCGATCCATCGTGCAGTGTGAACACAGCAGTGACTGAATGGTACCCCAGGTTGTCATGCAGTGTGAAAAGAGCAGTGATCCGACCAGTTTGAAAATCGTGCAGTCTAAACTAGGCTTTAGTCAGAGCTGTTTTGGCAGCCAAAGGGGGACCAACACAATATTAGGAAGGTGCGCATAATATCATGCCTGATCTGTGTATATACAGTGGGTACAGAAAGTATTCAGACCCCCTTACATTTTTCACTCTTTGTTATATTGCAGCCATTTGCTAAAATCATTAAAGTTCATTTTTTTCTCTCATTAATGTACACACAGCACCCAATATTGACAGAAACACAGAACTTTTGACATTTTTGCAGATTTATTAAAAGAGAAAAACAGAAATATCACATAGTCCTAAGTATTCAGACCCTTTGCTGTGACACTCATATATTTAACTCAGGTGCTGTCCATTTCTTCTGATCATCCTTGAGATGGTTCTTCACCTTCATTTGAGTCCAGCCGTGTTTGATTATACTGATTCGACTTGATTGGGAAAGCCACACACCTGTCTATATAAGACTTTAAAGCTCACAGTGCATGACAGAGCAAATGAGAATCATTAGGGTCAAAGGAACTGCCTGAAGAGCTCAGAGACAGAATTGTGGCAAGCCACAGATCTGGCCAATGTTACAAAAAAAATTCTGCTGCACTTAAGGTTCCTAAGAGCAAAGTGGCCTCCATAATCATTAAATGGAAGACTTTTGGAACAACCAGAACCCTTCGTAGAGCTGGCCGTCAGGCCAAACTGAGCTATCGGTGGAGAAAAGCCTTGATGAGAGAGGTAAAGAAGAACCCAAAGATCACTGTGGCTGAGCTCCAGAGATGCAGTCGGGAGATGGGAGAAAGTTGTAGAAAGTCAGACATCACTGCATCCCTCCATCAGTCGGGGCTTCACAACAACTCCGTGACTGTTCTTGAATGGCCCAGCCAGAGCCTTGAATTAAACCCAATTGAGCATCCCTGGAGAGCTCTAAAAATGGCTGTCCACCAATGTTTACCATCCAACCTGACAGAACTGGAGAGGATCTGCAAGGAGGAATGGCAGAGGATCCCCAAATCCAGGTGTGAAAAACTTGTTGCATCTTTCCCAAAAAGACTCATGGCTGTATTAGATCAAAAGGGTGCTTCAACTAAATACTGAGCAAAGGGTCTGAATACTTAAATACGCTTGCACTTTTTTTTTGTCAATATGGTGTGCTGTGTGTATATTAATGAGAAAAAAAATTTACTTAAATGATTTTAGCAAATGGCTGCAATATAACAGAGCGAAAAATTTAAGGGGGTCTGAATACTTTCCGTACACACTGTATATTTCTATTTTCAATGCTTTGGCCTTTTTGTAGATATTTAAAGATGGCCATATTCAAGCATGACTGTTTGGATTTATATGAAATGGTAACGATTTACAATAAGAGTCCATTTGTAACTAATTAAGGTTAATAATATTATTCATTTTTAATTTCAACATTTACATTTTAAAGTCTCTTAGGTAATGCACTATGAACTAACATGAATGATCAATATTTTTTAAATTTAAAAGGAATAGTACATTTTAATTTTCATGGTTCCTTACTGTTTTGAATTTTTTGTAATAAAGTTCAACATTATTTTATGTATGTTTGCTTTCATTCTGTATCCTGTTACTTAATTAATTGGTTATTGGTCAGCATGGTCCAACCTAGTTATCGTTATCGGTAAAATCCACAAACGGTCAGCCTCTACTTACAACAATTGTGCCCTCTCTGCCATGCTGTTGGTGGAACTTCAGCATGTCATCAAAGGGGAAATCACAGATAACATCGCTATTGAGGACGAAAAAAGGCTCCTCGTTGTCAGTCAGCAGCTCTCGAGCCAAAGCCAGCGGACCAGCTGAAAAAAAAAAAGCTTCAGATTTACACTCACATTGGCTGAGGGTCATGCCATCAAAGGTATGAGAAAATGTTCACCTACCAGTGCCTAGAGGTTCTTTTTCATGTGAAAGGGAGATTTTTATTCCAAGCTGTCAAAATCGCAAATAAGATTGTATTACATTGATATTCTCCACCTACAGTCAAACCAATATGTATTCAGACACCTTTAGCATTTTCTCACATTCTCACAGTTTATTCACTATAGTTTAGAAAATGGTAATAAAATATGACAAGAACTGAGAGTTAAACTGTGTCAGATCAAATTCATCTTGATAATGTCCGATAACTTTGATAGAAAGGGATGTAATGGCAATTACAATCAACCAATCAGCTGTTAAATTTAAGTACACAATTAGATAATACCAATTTATATCAACCAATGGCCAAGCAAAGCTTAATTTTGTTCAGTCTGTGGTGTAAAAGATCGCATTAGCAATTAAAGAACAAACACTGAAGTAAAACATGCTCAGGGCAAAGTGTTTGAATCATTTTGGTCAAATTTTTTTATGAATTTTACTGGTAGTCACTATATAAAGAATGTATGGGTATAATGTGTCACAGTTTACTTTATTTTGCTATCTTCACTTACATAAATTAACTATAGTGTTCTGCACCCAATAGTAAAAAATTATATCTGCTGTCTGAATAATTTTTGTTTTGACTGTATGACTATCTAAAACACGAGTGTTCTTTAAATACCCTTTGCTCCTGAGCTCTCATCTCTCGCTCCAACAGTTCAGACATGTAGCTCACAGCCAGAATGACATGACGGACTCCAGCCTGACCACAAAGACACCAACAGTGAGCATCATATAAATGTAAATCCAAATGTAATACTTAAGAAAAAAAAACTAAATCTGTCTGTAGTGTCTCAGCTACCTTGACCAGAGCCTCCACCTGATGGAGCAGGATGGGTTTGTTGCAGAATTCAACCAGTGGTTTGGGCACAGTGAGAGTGAGCGGCCGTAACCTTGTGCCGTAGCCACCGACAAGAATCAGAGCTTTCATTGTGGGTCAGTAGAACAGGAAGCAGACGGGCATCAGGTGCAATCATGTATGAGCGGTACCTGAGAAACACAATGAGAAACATTTGGAAAAAACAGGTAACAGCTCTAACAAGTCCTCCTTATATCAATATTTATAAAGGCATCCAGACACTAGTATACACTGAAAGTTACAAAGGAAAGTATTTGACACCTGTATGTCCCATTAGAACACAAAACGCCCACGTGACGTAATACACACCTGTAATACCTGAAAATCATCTCTCTATCTTGTACAAAGAGCTTGCCAACCAGTCAAGCCTGAACACAGCATCTCATTTTTTAATATGACTATATCTCACATATTTTAATAATATATGGGATGTTTTTTAAACAGTACTAAATGTATGCTGGACACACTTTTGCTGCTTTTTTATTCACTAGTCATTCATTCATTTCAAAATAATGATGATAATATTTGACTGAAAAACTAATTTCAAGAACTTTATATGTATCGATTTGAAAATTCATAACACATAAATACAACTTAACAAAGTATTATTATTATTATAACAACAGTAAAACTGTACAGCTCATGTTTCATTTGATTTAATGATAAACTCACCCAAATAAACGATTCACCTGCTGCTCTGATTTGATGATTAGAAGACAAGTTATCAACAAAACAAGGCTTTAAACTGACTTACACAAGTAAACTCTGTTTAATCTTTAATGTCGTGTCAGTCTGACAGGTTTAATGCTCTGTAGTTATTCTGTGATGAGTTGAGTTCCGTACAGTGATGATGAGGCAGCGTGAGGGCGGGGCCAGAGCCCTGTGGCATGACGTCATGGGTCATTGGACTGTACCAGTGTTGTGAGGGGATGTCAGGACGTTTGCCGTCAAGCACGGTAGATTTTACGACCTGCCAACCTCATTTAAATGTAATTGAATAGTATTTTAAATCATAAATTTTACGGTACATTTACAGAATATGTTATGAAGCTAATTATAAATAAAATAATGGATTAACAGATTGCTAGTCTCCCCCATTGAAATGACACACGCGGCCCAATCATTTCATAACAACGTGGCGCAGATGTGAATAAGAGTCGAGAGATCACTTCATAAGAAAAGTCAAGCAGCTATTGTTATAGAAGAAAGAATATATAAAATTAGTTTAGGACAGTATTGTTTATTTGGTTTACGCGCACAATGTTTTGAATTATGTAAATATTTCAAGAGTTTTGTGAATAGGGCAAAGTGATTTAATCATGAATTCAAATATTAATCATATCTTACGTATTTTTGTAATAACATCGGTAACATTACATGAAACATTTTTCTTTTGTAAAATGTTGCATCTACGCCACTAGGTGTCATCGCAACACAGACACAATACTAAAATAAATGAATTAAACCAAATCGGCAGCTGGCAGCAGGAAGTTGCTGCCAATGTCAGCCGACAGTACCTGCCACTAAAACCGGACGTGGGCTGCCGTTTACAACTGGAAGTAGGCATTACCTGCCACTTTTAGCCAGGGGAAGAAAGGCAAATAATAACGAGTGATCGTATGAATAATAGCCGAATCATAATTGTGATTTAGATTTTAAATGATTAAATTAAATCTTACTATAGTAGATAGACTAGAACATATGTATATCGTTCATTATTGCGTATTGTATATAGCTGTATCATACAAACATTTCAAGTTCTGTTTTACACTGTAACTTAGTGAGTAAAAAAAAAAAAATATATATATATATATATATATATATATATATATGATATTATTCTTGTTGATGTAGGCTGTATTTTGGTGGTTGTTGTTTGTTAGAAAAACAAGTGTGATAAGTATCAAACACATCCCACAAATAGATTATGTAATTCAGAAATGCTGAGCTATTCACAAAATGTAATAAATGTTTTATTAAAATGTTTAATGTAAGAGTGGAACTATCAAGACAGAATAAATAAAAATCACTCCTCCAGCAACTGGCACCAATCACTGCAAAAACCTGGATGGGTGTTTTCAAATCGAACCACTTTTATTGTCACACCAGCAACAGTACATATGTGCCATTCGAGAGCAGTGCAGAATACAATTAGACATACTTTGCAGATAACAATACACATTATACACAATAAATAATGTACATATTATACACACAATACATAATTATATGAATGCTACTGTATACCCAAAACGCTTTACAACCATGTCAGGGGTCTCTCCTCAACCGCCACTAGTGTTCAGCATCCTTGGCATCCAATTATACACATTATAAAGTTGCAGATATACATTGGGTTGATAAGTAGGTGATGGCAGAATCGATAATGGTGTTAAAAGTGCAGTGCATAATACATTAGATTCTAGTTTGGTTGAATTTGTGGTGATGAAGTGTAAAGTGCAGCGCATGGCATAGGCTGTGTAAGGCGCATCAGTTCTGGGTGTTCAGCAGCCTGATAGCCTGAGAGAAGAAGCTGTCCCTCAGTCGGCTCATGTGGGCTGGATGCTGCAGAGAGCAGTCCGTGGCTCGGATGGCCACTGATGATCCTCCGGGCTTTCATATACACCGCCTGGAGGAGGAAGCTCACCTCCTACAACATGGCTTGTAGATCACCAGCAAGTACCAAGTGCTCTCGATGCTCTCTGCAGTGCAGGTGTAGAATGATCTGTGGATGTTGGGGAACTTGGGGCTGATTCCAAACTCCCTCTGGCACCTGAGGTATAAAAGAGGTGCTGACGTGCCTTCTTCAGCTCTGCATCTGTGTGAGCAGACCATGTGAGATCTTTAGTGATGTGAACACAGGGTTCCTACACAATTTTAATTTCAAAATTCCATACTTTTCCATACTCAAATTTCCAGACTTCCCTACAGATTTTTCCGACCATATTTAACTTGTTCTGATAAATTGTTTCAAAATTCAACTGCTAACAAGTATGTTACATTCTAAAGATTTAGTATTGGCGTTTTTGCCTTTTATTAGGATAGGAAAGTAGCTTGACAGGAAGTAAGGTGGGAGACAGAGGGGGGCGGGATTGGGAAAAGTCCATGAGGCAGGACTCGAACTCGGGTCTCCCGAAGCACAACAGCACTTCATGGCGACGCACTCAACCACAATGCTATCGGCGCCGACAAGTATGTTACACTCTGAGTCAAAACCTCTATGTAGGCTATCATTTTAAATTTGTACATTTGAAAATTGTAGCTACTGTTGTTTGTACAAGTCAATTTAACACCAAACCCAGTCCAGTTCAAAGCACAGCATTTTATTAAAACTGAAATGCTAAATCAGTGCAATGTTATTCATATTTGTAATTTTGTACATTTAACTAACTGTAAACCCCTACAGAAACAGAAGGGACGTTCATGTACAATTAACCAGAAAATTAGAAAATAGAGCTAAAGTCAGTTGACAATGCTTAGGTACAGCATTAAATTAATCTTGGAAATCTTTGACACATGGAGATATTTAAAGGATTAGTTCACGGCATTGGGGTGAGTAAATGATTAGGACATTTTCATTTTGGGGTATATTTAGAAAACAAAATAGGGACAATAGTCTGGAAACATAAATATTTTTCCATAGTCTGATTTATTTTTTCCATACTTTTCCAGACCTGGAAATTACTCAAATCAAATTCCATACTTTTCCAAACCCCGTAGGAACCCTGTGAACAAAAAGGAACTTAAAGCACAGGTGTCCAGTCGATGATGACAGGGTGTGTTCTCTGTCCTTTCCCTGAAATCTACCACCAGCTGCTTGGTGTTGTTGATGTTGAGTGAGAGGTGGTTCTCCTGACACCAGTGTGTTTCTTGATGCATCTCTCTCCATTTTCCTCTTCCAGTGTAGCCGAGAGAATTCATAAGAAAACTGTTACATACACAAGATTTACATTGCCTTATTAACAGTATATACATGCATGCACATCCATGTGAATACTATTCTTGTTGTATTTTGCCATCAAATACCTATTAAACAGTTATCACCTGATACGCAGTGTTTAAAGGTTTCATGGCAGTGTCTACAGGTCTCCAATTCTTTTTGGCATGATACAGACTTTATACTTCATTTTGTTACACGTGTATAATGAAATTTGAAATCCATAAAAGTGAAACATCATAAGAGAGAAATATTCAGACATATGCCATGCCTATAAATTTGCCATTTTAACAATTTGTTATCAAATAAGTAAAAGAAAATAAATACACACTGTCAAATACAACCAGTGGAAGTGTGCTTTCAAACAGAATGAGTATGTTCCCACCAGAGTTTCAAATGCAAACATACAAGACGAGTTTTCAAAATCAGGATCACCCACCTCAATGACCACATGAAGCATTTCTCTGGCAACAATGTGGCATACAAAACTAACAAAAATGACTGACATTGTCATTAAACACTATTTTCTAAACATCTCGACTTAGAGTAACTTCCCTTAATACAGAATGCACATCCTATGGGTGCAGTTGGTATTTGAGAAATACTTTTATTCTGTATTTTAATCAGAATGCGGTAGGGTAACACTTGAAATGAGCTTCTGCCTGTCACACTGAATGTGCTGTTACCTCGTCTGTTGTTTCGCCTTCATCGTTCTGCAACAACTGCAGGGTTCTAGAAAATATTCATTAGTGATTAGGCTACTAATAGTCAAAAATTAAAATCAAAATTGTTTGAATTCATAGTCTATTCCTTCCCTTCTTTATTTCTGACACCAGCAGATCCACTGAAGGAGTTATGCTGAGGCACAGTATACTTTCAAAATGACAGTTAAAATTTCCCAAAATACTTTTGACAAATACATAACATTTTTATTATGCTTACCTGAGTAAAGTCAAGCTCATACTCCAGTGCAATATACAGTATAGTAGCCTACTGTTTTCCCCCCACATTTTTATAACAATTATGAATATAAATCAAACTGACAGATTTGACAACACCTAAAAAGGCCTATCCCAGTGTTTTACAACTGATTAAACTATGTCCATTGTTAATGTCGTGTTAGAGAACCCTGGTCATTTACTACTTACTATGAACATAATTATTCCACAGCCTCGAGTAGCAGTCTCGATGCTTCTGTTTTGATTAAAGTTAATGTTTGACCGACTATACTGGGGCAAATGATGCTAATACAGTAAAATACAGTAACGTTACACAAGAAGTGACTCTTTAAACAATTAACTACAGTAGGTAGTGATACTGTCGTTCGCCGCTGATATTTAACCTACATTAACTCCGTTTACGCGCTGCTGTCACCAAGTAATCTGATTGGTGGCTGTCACTCTTTGGATGCTAGTGATTGGAGATCGAAAAGCGGCAGGAGCCGCCTACTTTGGCAGGTTGTCTGGCTGCCAGCAACTGTCTTCCGGCTGCCATTGGCAGGTACTTCCTGCTGCCAGCTGCCGATTTTTATTCTGAACCCCTGCTGAAAAAAACGAAACATTCTACCATTAGATATTTGTTTGTATGCGTTTCTTTGTCCATCTTTATGTTTTGGGAGGGTTTTTTGTTTTGTTTTTTTTACAGGAAAGCTAGTCATTTTTTCCCTTTTTTATTGAACACAAAGAACAAAACATAACGAATAGATACTTCTAAAAGGGATTGATGAATACAAATAAAACAAGTATTAAGCAAGGCACGCATTAGTTAAATATAATAATAATAATAATAATAAGTGTATTCTGACACCTTTCTATCAGAACTAGCATTAACTTCTAGAGCAATTTAAGCTACAGTAGCTCGTCTATTTGATCAAATCACACAGGCCAGCCTTCGCTCCACACGTGCATCAATGAGCCTTGGCCGCCCATGACCCTGTCGCCGTTTTTACCACTGTTCCTTCCTTGGACCACTTTTGATAGATACTGACCACTGCAGGCAGGGAACACCCCACAAGAGTTGCAGGTTTGGAGATGCTCTGACCATTGTCAAACTTGTCAAACTCACACAAATCCGTTTGTTTGCCCATTTTTCAAAAAAAAAAAAAAATTTCAACAAAGTTCAAACTTCTTTATACATCACACATCTAAAAGGTGTAATATTGAGCGGGAAAAAGTTTCTTTGTCTTGAACAATGGCTTATTTGTATTATCAGTGTGATGGCAGATTTGTGTGCAATAAGTACAATACATGTTGTGAAGATGTAGTCTGCATCAACATTCAGGAAAGTAAAAGATGATTATGATTTCGGGTGGCCAGATCCAAATGGTGGTTCTACCAGACACTACAGTTTAAACAGGTGTCAGTTCATTTGTTTTTTAATTTTATCAATCTGCACAAATGTTTTCACGGCTGATGAACTGGCATTCACTCTGTAAGCATTGACGCTACGCCTCAGAGGGCATCACTAGCGCTATAAGCTAGTGAATGGCAGTGACTATGCCATTCAAAACACCTTCTGGGTTCTCCAAATAACCTTTTATTGAACAATTTAACAGAACAATTCATTGTGTTATGAACATTTTAATCATCTAAAGAACTGAGATGTTTTCCTGTTTGCTGTGCTGAGGTTTAAGGTTTAATGTCCCAAACAACCACTGCAGTACCATTTACCAAATTTGTTAGCAACCAGTTTTTAAAAGGCACATAAATTTAAGGTGCCTTAGAATGATTTGAAACAATACTTTAAATTGTTCTCTGATATCTACATAGAGGGTATGTGACTTATTTAAGGTAAAAAATGGTCCAGATACAGTTCTCCAGGTCCATTTACAACCCTAGAAATTGTCCCTAGGATGTAATGCTCGGTTTTTGCCTTATTTGGAAGGGTCGTGAATATTAATGTAGAGTTCTGCTCTGATTGGCTGTTTCACTGCACGGCTCAATGACAGCTAACACATCTACCGTCAGTTTGAGCCTGTTTCTGACGAAGATGCAGATTTTGAGGAACAACAAATAGTTTTGAGATTGGAAAAGGACGCTTCTGAGTGGTAAGTTTAGTATTTATTTTCATTAACAACCTGCAAAATTGTTACGTTCTAGAACTTCAGCCTAAACGATAACTAGCATATGGCATTCACTTTACACGTTAGAATACATAACTCAGAAGCTAACTACGTTTACTACTTCTGTTTAGTTGTTGTTGTAATAATGACATATTAATGATCAGAGCTTGTGTTAACCACTGAATTTATTTCAGGCATTTAACCAAAAACAAAAAACAAAAAAACCTTGACTCTGGGATGATGGATTTGGAAGTGCAGAAACACTGATTCAGAGATACAAAGTGATGAAAAAAATCTGTTTTTGTCCTAATAAGGATCCTGATAATACAGGCAGATTTTGTTGATTGGTGCAATTTGTCCTTTTTGGACATCAATGCATTTCAAACTAAAGAGATAATTACAGGTTTTAGGAAGACTCCCACAGTCATCTCTCCTGTGGTTATTAATGATCATGCTGTTGAGGTTGTACATTAACTTAAATACCTTGGTACTGTAATCGATGGAAAGTTGAATTTTGAGGCTCATGTGGATGTGTTTGTATAAAGCTAAGGTCCAGGTTAATGATGACGAGATACTCCAGCCATCCCTTGCAGAATGTGTTTTAGTTGCTTCCTTCTACTCGTAGATATTATTTACCATTTTGATGGACTGATAGAATAAAAAAAAAACAGTTGTCATTGTTTTTTTAATTTATTATTATTCCAGGTAAATTATTTATGGAAGTCTTTCTTTTCCTCTTCTTCTTTGTGTTTTAGTGTTGTGTGTTTGATTTGGCTGATTCTATTTACACTCAGTGAAAATAACATATAGATGTTTAGCGATAGATGATATTTACACTTAGTGCAAATAGCTGTAGATGCTATTTACTAAGTTAAATAGCATACTAAGTTGATATATTCAATATAAGTTATTATATTCAACACCATATAAAAGTAGCAGTTCTTTGCAATATGTGTAAATAGTAATTGCATGTAATTTACTTTTTGACAGATACATATTTACACCTGAGTGTTGTTGTACATTAAAATGATGCAATAATAACATTGTAAATGATTATATTCATTAAAATAATTAAATGGATTCTGCCTGAATGGCACTTTATTTCCACATTTAGAACATTTTCTTAATTTTTATTGAAAGTAAAAGCAATTCTGGTGTGATTTGTGATAAAAAAAAAAAAGATATAAGAACAAACTCTGCACAAGTCGGATTCGAACCCAGTCAATCGCGTAAAAATCAAGATGTTAAAGTTATACACTTGAACTGATTGTGCCACTATGAATGTTGAAGTTTGAGCGCTTTTTAAAATCTTGTTTGGCCCAAACAGGCATAGGTAGGGGGAGCTAGTGCGAATAGCACTTGCCAACAAGGCACGCTATTTGCACTTGGTCGGTCAGAATAGACACTCCGTTTATTTTTTTTTTACATTTTAAATATGCTTTTGATATTATTTCAGGGTATAGTTTACATCCACACGGACTTTTGGAGTTTTGCATGATATTCTTAAAACTACCAAAATTATATTTTAAGCATATTTATGATAAAAATGTCTTATCCTTAGTGATCATGCTGATAATTTTACACAAATATCTTCAAAACATTTTTTTCTTAGAAACCTTTAAAAATAGTCTAAACATACGACAGAAAGAAATACTATTTGAGTCACATAAACCAGTGTATTAAGTGACATACAGTTTGTCCGTAAAAGGCAACAAATTCAAAAGGAAAAAAAACGTTTTTGTTGCAATATCAAAATGGTGTTTAATTATTAAGCTTTGCAACTAGCAGAAACGTTCCACTGATAAAATATATAAATTGATATAAATTGATAGTCTTTTTGCTGATGTGAAATGTTGAATCTTTGGTTCATTATTTGGTTATTTTGCTTTGTAGAAATTATTCAGTTGATGGATTTTTTAAAATTATTATTATTTTTAATTTCGGACTGCACAGTGTCCTGCAATCTGTTTTATATTCAGAGTTACGATTTAAATGTTTGTGGTTTCTTTCTGCTTTATTTGGTCAAATCAAAACAGCAGCAAAATATTAAAGAGACAAGAGACACTTTTCTTAAATAAACAATTTATATCTCACATTCAAAGTTGTCATATTATTTTTTCTTAGAAAAATACCCATCCATGCAACAGCAATAAAGGGAAAATGATCATTTTCAGGATGAGGGGGTAATAATATTCTTTCTTTTTATGCCAAACGTTGAAAGGTTCAGATACAGAAACCAGCTACACTTTAACCAATGCAACATGTTAGTAATGATGTATGACAAATGTAACTTTAGTACATTGCTCATTGTGAGAGAACACATCACATCATGTGGCATTTGTTCTTCAAAGATTTCCTTCAACTATTACAGAAATGATCTGATGTGCTGTGATGAAACATTACACTCATACACTCCTGGGCGTCCCAGTTATGGCTATTGACCAAAATCACACGTCTAAATACAGACACATCTCTACGGCACAACTCCGCATAGATGCCATGTCAATTTATGATTTATACACCACATGTGACCAAAGTCAATAAATGTAGGACAAGACGAACGAACAAAGTTATTACAGTATATTTGCTCGACTGCTACTACAGGCGGATGTGATGTCTGTTTCCCAGAGAATGCAGAAAAGTTTCCATGTTTCAGCAAAAGGATGACACTATAGTGCAATAAATGATTCATCTAGACAGAGAACATGCTGAACGTGTCATTCTCCACTCGAGAGAAACCAAGGGACAAATCTTGCTACATTTGCTGATGGTGGGGGAATTGTCACTGTGTGTCGGTGTAATTAAAAGACAACCTTTCAAAATGACTCCAAAACTAAAAGAAAAGTCATGCTCTTGTAATGTTGTTTATAATCATTTACAGTGCAGATGTTCGTGAGCACTTACTAAAGCAAAGATAAGTTTCTTAATCAGTCCTTTTATCTTGTTTGTTTTTCAGCAAAAATATCTAAATATGCCTAAAACAATAAATAGTGAAGGAAGCAAAATTGTTTCAAATATTAAGACCGGTTTGCTTAAATCAAGATTTGCCAATGGGGTAAGAAACATAAATACCTTACTCAATTTTGCTTTTCAAGGTTTTAAGGATGATTTTGACAGATTAAGAAAATTATATTTTTGCATTGAGGTTTTCTTCTGTAATGATAACCTCGTTACTGACAGGGACTGACTTTGTTACACAAGGGTAATCTAAATTCAAGACTACAAATATACTATCCCAACAAATAGGTAAAAACTGTAAAATTTAATGATTGCTCTAAATGTACAGAGTAAGATAGCTACCAAAACAAAAAAACATCACCTGACCGGTTAAATAGACGGACATAGCTAAGCTGTGAATTCAACTACTGCCATAAGGCCAGATTTATCATCTTGTCATCAGAAATGAGTGGTTTAAAACCTCAAACTTCTACAATAAAGCTTTAAATCAACAACTCTGAGCTAAACGGTTCCCTTTAAAACTCCTGGAGAAATGCTGAGAACAGCAGCTTACACCCCCACCCACCCCCCAAAAAACACAAGAAAAATACAATACTGCAAGAAGATATCTTTTTAAAACCATTAAGATTTTTTTGCAATTGTGACATTGTATTCACAAGTAAGGATATTTATAATAAATCAGTGTTTTTCTGGATAGATTATGTTTTGTTGTTGTTTGCATTATAATAAGATTTGGGGAGAAATGCTTTCATGCTTAATTTATCATGAAAATAATGCCACACCAATCTTTAAGGTCCCAAAAATAGACTTTATTTAACTAATATAATAAGATTAATTTCTTGTGATTTTGGGGTGACCTGGGCATTTCTTCTTGCGATTCACCCACACATTCGCGCACACACACACTCTCTCGCTCTATGGCAATCCCACACTTTAAGAGAGACCCTGACAGCGGATGTGCCCTGAGCTCATGACTGCAGTTCTTAAGTTAGCCACATGGTGGCGATGAATCCATGTGACAAACAAACTGAAACATCTTCTGAGGGGAGGCAGACCAGTAGCCATTTCTTTCATGACAGCACAGTCAAGAACCTTCCTCCATTTCTTGTGTATGAATCCCTCATGGTTCAAATACTAACTGAGAAACAGAAAACACCTTTAGGTTTGCTTCAATGTGCAATCTTTATGAACATTGTTGTTTTTCTATGAAAATGTCAACAGGAGAAGCTTTTTTACGCTGGACTGCAACTGAAGGAACAACGGGTTTGGCTACTGGTTCTCCTCGCGGATTTGCTGCAAAATGTTGATGAGGCTCTCTAGTCCAAATACGTAGCCGCGGTCAGGTCCGTCGTGGACGGTTTGGTCATCCCGGAAACCTTTGAAGGTGCTGTGGGCAAAGTCTATCATGCGCACGTCCACACTCAGCACCTGAGGTGGGGTGTGAGGCTCCGAGGCCGCTGGCTTCTCCTGAGACCCGAGCGGTGTGGCCCGATTCTCCTTTTCAGGTGGCAGTTCTGAGGGTTTCTGCCAGCCGTCAACAGACTCCGGATCCTTGCCCTCATATATGATGAGCAGGGAGCTGGAGTAGAAGCGGTACGAGGCCTGGCGCTCCAGGACAGCCTTCAGGCTGCACAGTTTGCTCAGGATTGGCTCAAAAAGGTCTTTGCGCAGTTGCGTCCCATTGTGCATGAACTGAAAGAGTGCATGTCGAAATCCCTCAATAGAAAGACTGCGGCCATAGTACTTGTTCCTGCATAGATAATGACCAGTGTCCATCTGGTACACCTGCAGAATAAGCACAGGAGAGAAGGAGAGGTTGGTAAGGCTGTCGCAACTCTATGAAGCTACAACGGTCAATGTGGCTTGTGATTCAGGAGATACAGGGCTCGATGTTACCATATGATTTTTTGAAGGGGCACGTTACTTGCCCGACCACACAAGTAGCCTGATTAAAATGGCAATAACCACCAAAACACGTGAATGATTTAGATTTTTTATTTATTTAGTGCAAGTGGCGATTGATAGTGGATAATAGGCTAAAGCCAGGGACACACCAAGCCGACGTTTGGGCAACTTAAGGCCGTTTTTGAGCAAACATATTTTTTTCTCTGTGTGTTTCGCACCATTGAGAACTCTGGCTGCATGTTCAGCTTATGCCAAGTTCACACTACAGAATTTTAAGCCCGATTTGCAAGTTAACGAGCTCGCCGACAGGTCAGGCTGTGACCGGGGTTGATCAGTGCTCGAAAAAATGTTATGTGTTAACTACTCAATGACGCCTTACCAACGCCAAACAATTATCTAGCATGTTAAATATCTGAAACGGCTGTCGGCCGCCTCAATGTCCTGTGGTGTCACGTGTCGCAAGGAGATACAGCCAATGAGCACCCACGGAACAACACAAAATATTGTCTATTCATTTTAACCAATAATAAAGAAAAACGATTGCGGGTTTCAGACACAACTTTCTTCTCGTTTTTATAGTTCATTTGAGGCCGTTTCTATGGCGTTATAATGTTAATATAAGTATAATAAGTCATTATAATAAACAGTATTGTTCAAAATAATAGCAGTACAATGTGACTAACCACTACGTGGCAAACAAGTTACCAGTAGGTTCAGTAGATTCTCAGAAAACAAACAAGACCCAGCATTCATGATATGCACGCTCTTAAGGCTGTGCAATTGGGCAATTAGTTGAATTAGTTGAAAGGGGTGTGTTAAAAAATAGCAGTGTGGCATTCAATCACTGAGGTCATCAATTTTGTGAAGAAACAGGTGTGAATCAGGTGGCCCCTATTTAAGGATGAAGCCAACACTTGTTGAACATGCATTTGAAAGCTGAGGAAAATGGGTCGTTCAAGACATTGTTCAGAAGAACAGCGTACTTTGATTAAAAAGTTGATTGGAGAGGGGAAAACCTATAAAGAGGTGCAAAAAATGATAGGCTGTTCAGCTAAAATGATCTCCAATGCCTTAAAATGGAGAGCAAAACCAGAGAGACGTGGAAGAAAACGGAAGAAAACCATCAAAATGGATAGAAGAATAACCAGAATGGCAAAGGCTCAGCCAATGATCACCTCCAGGATGATCAAAGACAGTCTGGAGTTACCTGTAAGTACTGTGACAGTTAGAAGACGTCTGTGAAGCTAATCTATTTTCAAGAATCCCCAAAGTCCCTCTGTTAAAAAAAGGCATGTGCAGAAGAGGTTACAATTTGCCAAAGAACACATCAACTGGCCTAAAGAGAAATGGAGGAACATTTTGTGGACTGATGAGAGTAAAATTGTTCTTTTTGGGTCCTAGGGCCACAGGCAGTTTGTGAGACGACCCCCAAACTCTGAATTCAAGCCACAGTACACAGTGAAGACAGTGAAGCATGGAGGTGCAAGCATCATGATATGGGCATGTTTCTCCTACTATGGTGTTGGGCCTATTTATCGCATACCAGGGATCATGGATCAGTTTGCATATGTTAAAATACTTGAAGAGGTCATGTTGCCCTATGCTGAAGAGGACATGCCCTTGAAATGGTTGTTTCAACAAGACAATGACCCAAAACACACTAGTAAACGGGCAAAGTCTTGGTTCCAAACCAACAAAATTAATGTTATGAAGTGGCCAGCCCAATCTCCAGACCTTAATCCAATTGAGAACTTGTGGGGTGATATCAAAAATGCAGTTTCTGAAGCAAAACCAAGAAATGTGAATGAATTGTGGAATGTTGTTAAAGAATCATGGAGTGGAATAACAGCTGAGAGGTGCCACAAGTTGGTTGACTCCATGCCACACAGATGTCAAGCAGTTTTAAAAAACTGTGGTCATACAACTAAATATTAGTTTAGTGATTCACAGGATTGCTAAATCCCAGAAAAAATGTTTTGTACAAAATAGTTTTGAGTTTGTACAGTCAAAGGTAGACACTGCTATTTTTTTGAACACACCCCTTTCAACTAATACCCCAATTGCACAGCCTTAAGAGCGTGCATATCATGAATGCTGGGTCTTGTTTGTTTTCTGAGAATCTACTGAACCTACTGGTAACTTGTTTGCCACGTAGCAATACAAAATATACTAAAAACCTTGATTATTCTGGTTAGTCACATTGTACTGCTATTATTTTGAACAATACTGTAAGTATAATGGCGTTAATTATAACACTCTCAATATGCAGCGAGCTCATGGCTCTCTCGCTCAGATGTTATGTGTGCACGTTCAAAAATTGTCCTGAGTCCTATTTGAATCTCTACTGGCTCTTTCCGTAGAATTAAAAAAGCTTTCAACCAACAGACTTTCATGATTGACTTGATGAAAAAAGACAGTGTTAGTCTACCTTTAAATTTGCCTTTGTTTCATAGCATTTCATAGCGGGTAATTTCCCGTTGCACTTGCATGTTTTCGTTACAAAATGTGGTTTAGGGACCGGATAGACTCTTTGAGTGACAGAGTTGTTGTCAGCTTTTGTTGTGTGTAACCCCCTGTTGCGGATCATTTACGTAGTGTCACGTAGTGTGAACACCACAACAACTTCAAGACTCTAGAGCAAGTCATGTTGTCTGAACAGCACAGCGATCTGCCGACATTTAAAGTTGCGAATTTAAGCGAGCAAGAACACGAGCAAAAGTGATGAAACCAAGAAAGTGAATAAAAACTGAACAGATGGTAAGCAAGTGCTGGTGTGTTTATGATTTGTACACCTGCAGTCTTAGTTTCGCTTTCCCTTTTTTAATGACGAATATAGACATCTCCTTCACACGCAGCCACAGATTGTGCATGATAGTTGACAGTCACCTGTAGTCCTTCAGTGATTAGGATTAAGTTTTGTATCAGTAGAAACCCGGGAGTATATTCAGATTATCTTACTTTCCCCCCTCATGTCCCCCTGAAATGAGAGAATTATGTATTTTATTTCTGGAAATAAATCCTCCGATGATGCAAATATCGTCATTTTGCGTCATCGGAGGATTTTTTGGCCAGAGGCTAAAGACTAGAGCCAGCAGTGGGCGCTATTTCTGCATGTTTTCAACATCGCACTCACAGCACTCGGCTCGGGGAGTAAACAGAGCGGTGGAGAGCAAAGTGAGTGTTTCAACTTTTCAAATGAATGCGGGGGGCAAGTGAGGCCTAGTAGGCCAGCGAGGTAAGTGCATTCTGGGAGTTGTTGTCTTTCATCCTCATGAGACAAAAATACATTTTCTGTCTTTTCTCAATCTAGAAGGCACCACATTCTAAAATAATTTCACATTTCTACTACATAAATGACCCAGTTTAAATACAGATTCATTTTTCCAGTGCTGAAGTACCCCTTTAAGGCTCATGCAGCATCTTAAGGAGAAATCGAAATGAGCACAATGTAGAGTTTATATATTTATAACATATGATGATAAGCAACATCAAACTACCAAAAGTGCTGAATACCATCACGACTGAAAATGTGATGCTGATTTCATGACAGCTCAATAAACAATTAATATTAAGTCACATTTATATTTTAGATACAATATTGGCTGTTTTTGGTTCTGTTTCAGCAGCAAAAATAGTTCCAAACAAAGATCACAACAGAACCATAACGCATCTCATTTCAGTGTTCAGTTCTTTAAACGAATCGGTTGAGTCAATGATTCAATGACCCATTCATAAACTGTCTCATTCTTGAATGAATCAGCTGTGAGAACGAATCGTTTGAACTATAGGATTTGTTCACCTAAAAATGAAACGTACCCCTTGATTTACTCACCCTCAAGCCATCCTATGTGTATATGACTTTCTTCTTTCTGATTAATCCAATCTGAGTTATATTAATACTTATGTTTCCAAGCTTTATAATGGCAGCCCAAAAGTTGAAGCCCCAAAAAGGTGTATCCATCATTAAAGTACTCCACAAGGCTCTGGAGGTTAATAGGTCTTCTGAAGCAAAGCGATGCATTTGTGTTAGAAAATATCCATAAAAAAGTAAAATATCTAGCTTCTGGGCTGCCATTCACTGCCATTATAATTATTGGATTAACCAGGACATTTTTAAATATATCTCCGACTGTATTCATCAGAAAGAAGAATGTCATATACAGTACACCTAGGATGGCTTGAGTAAATCATGGGGTAATTTTCATTTTTGGGTGAACTATCCCTTTAAGAGGGTCACCTACCACCACCTCTGGGCAGTTTAGTTTTATATTTAAAAGTATAATTTTGCCCCAACATTTCTTATTTGCATATTCAAAAAATATTTAAAACAATTTAATAACATTACTGTAATTTTTAATTGTAAATTATTTGATTGGTTACAGCCCTACAGTGTCTTATTATTCTAATTTAAAATGTAAGAATTTAAAGTCCCTGTAAAGGCAATTCTGAGATTTGTTTCTAAACACATTAGAAATGTTAGAAATGTATTGTTGAAACACATTACAAAGACTGTGAACTATGTAGTACTGAATTCAGAAGTTAGACCGTTAAGAAGTTTTTCACCATTGTTGTGTTCCGGATTTTTTGGGCGGGGTTAAAACGGTGGCTCCATGACGCACTGGAGCCGCTTGGCATGTGGCCCCTCCCCCATAACTAGAGTACATTCGCAATTACGCATCAGTTCACCCGCTAGATTGCGAGTTACTGTCATTACCGTTAGTTACTACAGCCTACAACTTACAAAACAGCCTACAAAAAAACGATCCCAAGAAGAGGTGGATTAATTTTGTGAACAGCTACCTTGATGGAGTGCTGACGATCACCACCAACACCTGCCTCTGCAGTGTCTTTACACCGGATAGTTTTACAAACTTTCATCAGCAACAACTGGGATTCACTGATAATCCGCTGCAGAAGGGGGCCGAACCGACTTATCTCCCGCCCCGACCTTCATCCTCCCGTCCCGATCTTCATCCTCCCGTCCCGCCGACATCTGGTGCCGTCGTGACTCGTGAGCTGTACTTGAGTGTTGTTGTGGTCTTGTGTGTTTACGGCAGCTTTCCCGCGAGTGGGTGTGGTTTCGGCGCCGATCAACGGACACGCCCCCAGCGTTTGAGAGCAGAGAATGCTGCTTGTTCTTTCAAGATTTCGATAAGATATTTTATGTACTTAGCGGATTTTTTTATGATTCAAATTTGGCTAGTTGGTTAATAACACATTTATCTGTGGTGTGAGAAACTCAGAACGCATGTTTAATTTTGACTTTACAGGGACTTTAAAATGAAAGATTAAGCATACATTTAAGATTAGGGGGAAAATGGCCTTTATAAATGTTAAATATCACAAATATGTAGATCTAAATACATCAAAGCTGATGAGAATATTGCTTGAGAACAAAAAAAAATCTAATTTTTTCCGGACAAGCAACTTTTTTATTTGGACAATCAAATGACCGATTTACTTGTCTGAAGGACAAGCACATGACAAGGCTTAAGCCCTGAGATATAAATCACCTGTTATATTCTGTCAAGGCTTGATTATACGGTCTTCATGCCTTTCACTGGCTTTTGCTTTCAACCACTTTGCTCTTCGGTCAGCCCAACGTTTTAAGCTACACTATGTGACTTTGTTTGAATAAAAAAATTTACAAAATGTAATCAAAATTGGTTTGACTTTTCAGAGGTTTGGAAGGATTTAAAAGCAACACAGAGACCGCTTTATTCTTACTTAAAAGGTGAGATATTTATAGCCATGTAGCTCTCAAGTTCATTATAATGTTTGACCTTATGAGAGTAGCAAATCAACAACGACTTGTAATGTGAACTTTTGTTACATTATTTATTCTAAAAACGTTGTTAAAAATGTTTCCAATAAGCCAAAACTACAGCATTAGATATGGCAAATAAAATAAAAATATTTTACAAATACATTTTACGCATAGACGACAACACTGTCAAAAATGATCCCTGTTCACATGGATCCGTCTAAAAAATCTGTATTATTCATACCGGGCCAGTTGGTGAAGTCACTTTGTAAAAGGTTTGTGTTTTCAGACTCCCAAAACGCCATTGTAATGTAAATGAACGGACATAAAAGGTTTTGCATTTTTAGTTGAAAAAGGTGTCATGTAAACAGCCCCTACATTCAAGTGTGTGATATCACATGTACCACCATGAACTCCAAAGGACCAGGGTTGGAGAGCCCTGTTCTATAGACATACACATTTACATTTACAAATTACAAAATTAATTTTGATTTCCAGCAAATGTAAGGGACTCCTGTCCCATCTTTAGATTCAAACTTGGGTGACATTACATGAGTACCATGAGTAAAGGCCCCAATATACTTCAAGCTAAATTGAAGAACAGATTGATTAGATGTAATTTCTAACAAAACAGCTTGCCAAATAGGGTTGGGGGTGATAGATGATGCACCATTTATAGTTACTTACACTATATGTGTATCTGATAGGGATGCACCAATAAAAAAAATTTAAGGACAGAGTACGAGTACCGATCATTTTTTTCTGGTACTCGCCGATATTTTATTTTTATTTTTAAAAAACCTTTTCCAAGCACAACACAGTGAGACTAATGAATGTAGGACAGCTTCTTTATTATTACTTTAATGAAAAATATTATTTTTATGTGCTCACAAAGAATAATGAATTGGGTAAGCACTGTTATTTTGGTAACACTTTACAATAAGGTTAATTAGTTAACATGAACTAATAATAATGGTAATGTTAATTTCAACATTTACTAATACTTTATTAAAATCTTGTTAACATTAGTTAATGTACTGTGAACTAACATGAACAAACCATGAAAAGCAGTATTTTTATTAACTAACGTTAACAAAGATTAACAAATACAGTTACACATGTACTGCTCATGGTTAGTTAATGCATTAACTAATGTTAACTAATGAAACCTTTTTGTAAAGTGTTACCGTTATTTTTATAGCTCTTGGGTTATCTCTTGACGTTTTCTTTCATCTTGGAAGGGTTTGCGATAGCAATTGTTGCCGAGTGTTACTACTGCTAGCAGCAAATTGTCCGTGCTCATTTTTGTGTTTTAACTTCAGATGTTTTATGAGGTTACTTGTATTATACGTATTGTGTTTCGTATATCCTCTTGATATTAATGTAGAACAAAGCATGCAGTTCGCAATGTGTGGGTTGTTACGTCACGTGAGGTATTGAGGGGTATTTTTATGAGTATGAGTACAAGTACATGAGCTTGGTATCGGGCCCGATACTGGTATCGATGCATCCCTAGTCTGATATGAATAAAACACGTCAGTAAATTATATTTGAATGGATTGTTATTGCTGCTTCCAAAGTCACCAGTGTGTATTTTACAACTCTAAATGTATTGTTTTGCTAGTACTTATGTGTATTTAAATGTTTAAAAAGCAATCTATTAAAGTTCAATATAAATAAACATCACTAGAGATACCAATTGCAGAGCTTGTGCAAACATATCCATGTTGCTATGATGAGATGCTTTTCTTATGCTTAAAGCTTTTCTTGTGCGATTTCATGCATTCTGACTTCAAAAAACGTGTACGACATTTGACTAATAGCGACTGCGAATGAGTTTCGCAAGGTTTTTTCGAGTATGGCCCTGTATGATGTCATAAAGGGCGGGATTACTTGTATGGGCACTTCTCCTGGATGACCCGTTGCTCGGGTTATGGGAGCCGTCGGTAGCGCTGCCATTTTGTTTTTAGACCACAAAATCAACAATGTCACTAAAGAAGTGTGTTTCTGGTTGTGAGGGAAAGATCACCTTGTTCAGCTTCCCAAATAACCCACTGTTAAGGAAACATTGGATGAAATTTGTTTTCCCGGAGCAGCAACGGAATGTGTTTGTTCCCGGTCATGGAGTATTTTAAGATGGACTATTTTAACAATGCCTTTACTACCTTTCTGTGCCTTGAAAGTGTTAATTAAATTGCTGTCTATAGAGGGGTCAGAGAGCTCTCGGATTTCCTCAAAAATATCTTAATTTGTGTTAAGAAGATGAATGAAGGTCTTACGGGTTTGGAACGACATGAGGGTGAGAAATTAATGACAGAACTTACATTTTTGGGTGAACTAACCCTAGCGGAAACCGTAGGCGGTGAGTGAAACTCCATCAAATGTCTGTGTTTTGTTGGCAATCAGCCCGCAAGTGCATATAATGTGATTACAACACGGACGTATAGTGAATCTAAAGTTATCCAGGGATAATGCCATTATGTATTGTGTGTGTGTGTGTGTCTTTGGCTCCGCCCACTGCACTCCTCCACAAGCTCTGCTGTTTTCAGAAAGAATCTGTACAGCGTATCTGTCTATTATAAATCTGATAAAACTAAAGACTCTTTGGAGATATGAAGGATGCAATACTACTCTATAGGTACAAAAGATTAACATGAGATTGGCAGAAACTGTTATGTCCCCTTTAAATAAAATTATTATTTTTAGCTGTCTTCTCATTTTTGTTGCGTTTATTTTGCTATTGAGAGAAAAATGTGCAGCACATATTTACATATTCATCTAAACATCGCTCTCAGCAGTGCGGGTGGCGTCAGATCTTCGATAACAGTACATCGCAGCTCATATATTTTAAACTTTTTTTTACCTCAGGTCAAAGCCGTACGCACCTGCATGCCACACACACGCACTCCTAATGTGGCGGACGTGCTTTGTTCGCATTTCTTCATCTGGCGGGCGGCCTTTTCCTCTGACGCATCATCGCCGTGTTGCCGGGTGCCCATCTTCAGGTCCAGGATGCAGGGGTAGTTGAAATGATGAACCACATTTTCCAGGAGCAGAAATTCTGGTGGAGGATTTGGGTCAAGGATCATAACAGAGGAAATACATATGCACCGTCTGAATACTCGATTCTGATTGGCTGGAATGTGTGCGTTAAATCTGTTTAAGGCACAGCTAGCTCCAGTTTAATCCCTGTTGTTAATGAATGCACTCTTTATTGTAGCACGTGCACACAAACACGTTAGTTGTTACTTTACCAGTAAATTACCGCTGTGTGTACAAAAAATTAAGATTACAGGTATATTCACTTATGAAGTCAGAACGCGCTGACATAAGAAGTCTGCTTTGGGCCAATCATAAGTTCTAATGAAGGTGATGTGATTACTCCTCATTGTTTACAGTAAGTAATTGCTTACTGTAAACAACAATTAAATTTTGAAAATATGCACTAAATTATCACTTTTGGCCGTTGCGCCACGACCCAGCCTAGACCCAGCCTTCTTTTCCATTTATCAGCACTGCAGCTCTGCAGTTGATACTATTATCCACTTCTTGGGTTTTTAAGAACACAAACAAAGGTTCTGTTTAATCATCCCTTGCCTTGTAACTCAAAAATATGCTGTCAAATGCACCGGACCTGAGGGAAACCAGCTTGTGATTTGTGAATAAAGCCGGAAACAGACTTGATGCAATTGTATGTGAACTTGTTCCTGGCTGTTTGAACACACTTGACTTTGGTTTGGCGGTACAGTAGCTAAACTTAGTAGTCAAAAGGAGAGGTAAAGGGTTAGTTCAACAAAAAATTTACATTTGTCATTAATTTCTGACCCTCAGGTCGTTCCAAACCTGTAAGACCTAAATTCATCTTCAGAACACAAATTAAAATATTTTTTGATGAAATCCGAGAGCTATCTGATCTCCATAGACAGCAATTTAATTAAAAAATGTTCAAGGCCCAGAAAGGTAGTAAAGACATCGTTAAAATAGTCCATATGACTACAGTGGCTCAACCTTAATGTTATGAAGGGACAAGAATACTTTTTGTGTGCAAAAAACAACAACAAAAAATAACGACTTTATTCAACAATCTCTTCTCTTCTCTTTCGTCCTACGTGATTCATGCAAGCACCACAGCGCATGCATGTGATCATGGGATCGTGCTCAGCCAATAACGAGCCGGTGTTTTGCCGTAAAACTTGGAAGAGCTTGTACTTTGTGAATAGCCCAACAAAGTGAATAGCATAAGAGAGTTACAGGAAAGAGAGGAGATTGTTGAATAAAGTCATTATTTTTGTTTGTTTTTGCGCACAAGTATTGTGCTTCATAACATTAAGTTTGAGCCACTGGAGTCACATGGACTATTTTAACAATGCCTTTACTACCTTCCTGTGCCTTGAAAGTGTTAAATTGCTGTCTATGGAGGGGTCAGCGAGCTCTCGGATTTCATCAAAAATATTTTAATTTGGATCTTACGGGTTTGGAATGACATGAGGGTGAGAAATGAATGACAGAACTTACATTTTTGGGTGAACTAACCCTTTGAGAGTTTCCTTAATGGGCATCACTACGGGCAATCAGGCACAACTTAAATGTTTCTACTAGCTTATGTCTTTAATGTTTAAACTAGCAGATACATGACCTCATTTATAAAAGTGCTCATTTAAATTATAAGGTATAAGGTACATCTCTTAAAATAAACGAAGGCAAACAAGCTATAGAAAATTAGAAGATTATTTACACGGATAGATAAATAGGTTCATAATTCATAGAGTTCCTGCTTTAAAGTAAAGTATTAAAACTACATAAAACTAACCTATCCTTTTCAGAGTACCTCACTGTAAATTTAAAGGTCCAGAGAGCAGTTTCACACTTGCCGTTTTTATTATTCCTCAGGTAATGGAAATACTATTTTAATTGACTCAATTCAACTACTTGTCAAGTAAAACGATGAACTTGCCTATCATCTATACTATTACCCTCAAACCAAAAGTTGTGACTAAAATCTGCCGTGTGAGCTCTCAAGCAGGATACTGTAGAGCTTCCTGTCTTTGGACTCGGAGCGCATGCGGCTGAGCTGCTGTTTGTGGCAGCGCAGACTCCAGGGGTTGTGGCTGATCTTCTCTGAGCTCAGGCCGCTGTTGCTGTCCAGCATCTGGAAGGGCACATCTGAATGCATCTGGAGATCCAGAAGAGGACTCTTCAACTCCTGCAGACTACAGAGGCACACTATTACCCACAATGCAATGCAAGTGTGACATCAGGCCCAGCTCCAGCTTTGAGATGCAGGGTGGGCCAATTGAAATTCCTGGTGGGCCCAGACTTTTAACATCATTTTTCACCATAACTTTATAAACAAAAGAGGCAGGTCTTGAAAGGAGCACTGTATATTTGCAGGGCTCAATGCAAAGTAGTTTTCTACAGGTTCGTTCTGCTCCAGATTTTACTTGCCCTGCAAAAATATGCACTGGGCCCACCACAAAATAAGTATTAGTATTTTAATAAATATTAAGACAAGTAAACAGTCAGTACTAAAATAAGAACACTTGAACAAATTACAAGCAGTAGCACAGATAAATAGAATCAGGGTAACAATGGGGGCTCTGGGCTTGAGTTTATGTTTGGGCCTTATACGCTACAAATGACCTTAACTAGAACAACATTATAGAGTAGCAAAACACAAACAAATTTAAATATACTTTGAGGTCCCTAGAACAATTAATATGCAACATGCCTAGCCTAGTGAAAGAGTCGAGAGAAGATCAAAACCCTGAAATAACACTGAGCAATAAATACTTTGGTCAGTTCAAGAATAATTTATGCAATTTTATATTATTTATTTGATAGAATTAAAAGAGCAGTTTAATGTCTATCTTTATATTGTTCAACTGGTTGAGGTTGAAATGGGATTTAAAAAGAAGGCTACTTGGTAATAACAATAAAGGAATGTTTTTTAGAAAGAGAGGAAATAGTAAAGTAATTTAATTACACTGTTGAAGATGTAGCCTAATTAGCCTAGCAAGTAATTCATTAAATAATAGGCTACTTTTTAAATATGAAACTAAAATGGTCATTATGGTGCTGTATTGAGTGAGTCAAATCCTTTATTCAACAGATTTGTTCAAATTGCAAACTTTATTTGTGAATGGGTAGCTTAAATAAATAATTTACTAATCTGATTCGTTCAAATACGCAAATTTTTTGAGGAATAAAACACAGAGTTGCTCGGAGATGCAGCGGTTCAAGAACTCATTAAATGGATTGTTTTCACACATTCTAGTGACATTTCTGCCCTGCTATGGCCATGATGGGAGAGAGCACTGAAAACCCTTCAGATCGCATAGTTTAGTGGAAAAAGTCACAGAAATTATAATTCTCAAGAAATTACGCATTAACATGAGAAGCATAAGGGAACCGTCTAGACATGGTTCTCTGTGCGTGCTTTGGGTGCATTCGCAGAGAAAACAGCATGCAAGTTCTTACACGTCTTTTCAGTCTTAAACTGAACAAAGGGACTTAAAACAGGCTTTCTAGTTTCTAAATAACAAGCAGATTTTTGATGACAAGCAACCGAAAACCATTATCTCTCTCTGGAGCTGAAATATTGAAATCGGTATTTTGATGTTGGGGCCAGGGTGGGCCAAGCTTCTGATTGAGAATGGTTGAGAATGATTTGTGATTTGTCAAACTTTTAGGATTAATTTATTTTACATGGGAATGTTTGCTTGGCAAGTTTATTGATCCACACGGATCTACTTGATAGGAAGAATTGTGTTATCACTGAGATCATCAGTTGTTCAAAATAAGTGAAATTCAGTACAAAAATGTCCTCACCATGACATCCCAATGTCACACAGTGAATGTTAAATTATAAAATGTTTAAATATTTGATGTAATTTCCACTTTCTTTTCAAATATTTTTTATCACAAGACTAAAACTACAGTATGTATAACACTGGAGCTAATTTGGATTAAAAATGCTGTTCACTTTAAAAAAGTAGGTTGATAATGAAATGCTTGATAATGGACAAACTGTCTCGACTACAGACAAAATACAAAATACATTATCCCTGGACAAAAAAGTTAACTTGTCCCCCCTTCAATATGAATAATACAATATTTTTTTATAGTTTTATATAATTATTTAATAAAAATAGTTTTATTTACAGAACAACAGTAAAATTACAATGGCAAGTTTTATGAGCATCTCCATTTCTTTGCTTTCAAACGTTAAAACGATAGAGCTTATAAAACCACAGAGACTTAAAAGCTACTCACAATAGATTTGTAAACGATTCTCGTTAAAGGCACACATCTTACATATTATACCTTAAAAGGTGTGTGTTGTGTTTTCAAGAACACACTGTGAAACATGTAGTGCATCAGACTATACAAGTCGGTTGGCAAGTCGAATTGACCTCTTTGATAGCTCCTGCCTGATCGATTGCTCCTGAACGATTGCTTCAGTCTCCTGTCTCCAGTCTCCTGTCTGCCTCCTGCTCAGCTAGTGTTTGTAGCTCTGTACAGTCTTGCTTTTGAATCTCTATTTGATATATTTTCTTTGTTCTACTGCTAAATATAACTTACTCATCACCATATATTGTTTAAATATTGCCAATCACTTTAAATTTGACATCACTAGCTTTTAATCTAAATCACCATCACACATTAGCATTTCGCTAGCCTGTTAGCTTGTCATCTCTGCACCCGGGTCTCCTGTTTTCTGAGTTTATTAAAAAACTGTGGTGAGTTGGAATAGTAAATAGTCTCCAACAAACCATTGTGGTAAGTTGGATTCATCAACAAACACGGTAAGCTATGTCATCATCTCCTGTCATTGTCACTTGCACTGCTTGCTGCATGTTTAGTATAGGCTTCTCCGTCGGCGAACAGGGCTTCACATGTGATAAATGTAAAGAGATAATTAGGCTGACGGAGAAGATTTCAGAATTAGAGACACGAATCCAGACTTTATCTAAGAGTAGTGAGGATGTTACAGCTTTAGACACTGATTTAGATGCGAGTAGCTTAGTGAACTCCGTACATTCTCCGGTTCCGGCTGCAGGGCCCCCGCAGCAGGGAAACTGGGTAACGGTGAGGCGGCATAGTCATGGATCAAAAAAACACTCTTCCGTTCCGATTAGAATATCAAACAGGTTCTCCCCACTCAGTGACGCACCCACTGAGAATCCTGTTGAAAGTGCCCTAGTTATTGGTGATTCTATTACACGGAACGTGAAAATAGAGACACCAGCCAACATAGTCACATGTTTACCGGGAGCCAGAGCGCCTGACATCAAACCAAATTTAAAAGTGCTGGCTAATGCTAATCGTAAATTCTCTAAGATTATTATTCTTGTCGGCACTAATGATGTTCGACTTCACCAGTCGGAGATCACCAGAGGCTGTCGCCTCTGGCTTGGCTTGCTCAGTTGGGAAAAAAAAATATTTTTCAAATATATTTCAAAATAAATCTAATTATTAAACTAAATTAACCATATAGACCAAATTACTTATCTAATTACTGATCTAAAGCCCACATTGTTACTGTATGATAATCAAAATATATTCTGTTGCATTATTTTTCTGTTTAACACTGTGAAGCTGCTTTGAAACAATCTGCATTGTTAAAAGCGCTATATAAATAAAGTTGACTTGACTTGACAAAATTAACATTAAAGAGGTGTGTGAACTCGCTAGTACGATGGCAGGTTCAGTTTTTTGTTCTGGTCCGCCCCCCGTTAAAAGGAGTGATGAGATAGTTAGCAGATTATCATCACTCATTGGCTGGTTGTCTAAGTGGTGTCCGCAAAATAACATAGGGTTCATAGACAATTGGAAAAACTTTTGGGGCAGACCTGGCCTGTTAAAACATGACGGCATCCTTCCTTCTTGGAGTGGTGCCGCCCTTCTCTCTAGTAATTTGGCATATAGTCTTAGAGCTAAACCTTGACTCACTAGGGCCCAGGTCAGGAAGCAGACGGACTGGCTTACCCGACCGCCTGCTAGCTGCCTCCCATTACAGAAGTCAGGTAAATCCCAACACATAGACACTCTTTTACCTAGATATTATCACATAGAGACTGTGTCTGTTCCGCAAATTAGTAATTACAAAAAAACATCAAAACCATTCAACGGTAATAATTTAATTGATGTCCAACAAATAAACAAAATATATAATACGGATAATCAAATGATAAAATTTGGGTTCCTGAATATTCAATCCCTTTCCCCAAAAGCGCTCATTGTTAATGATATCATTACAGATAATAATCTAGATGTGCTGTGTTTGACAGAAACCTGGCTAAAACCTGACGACTACATTACTTTAAATGAGTCCACCCCACAAGATTATTGTTATAAACACGAGCCGCGACTGAAAGGTAAAGGGGGAGGGGTTGCTGTGATTTATAATAATATCTTCAGTATTACTCAGAAGTCTAGTTTCAAATATAATTCTTTTGAAGTTTTGGTGCTTTATGTAACGTTGTGTAGTGTAAATGATAAATCCCCTGTAACAGGCACTAGGGCACAATATAGACTTTATCAAAGAATTTGCTGATTTTCTATCAGAGCTAGTTCTGGCCGTAGATAAATTACTAATTGTTGGTGATTTTAATATCCATATAGACAACGAAAAAGACACATTGGGATTGGCATTTAAAGACATTCTAAACTCTATTGGAGTTAGGCAACACGTGTCAGGACCTACTCATCGCCATAAACATACTTTAGACCTAATATTGTCACATGGAATAAATGTTGATACCGTTGAAATTCTGCAGCAGAGCGACGACTCTGATCATCTCAGATCATTATCTAGTATTATGTATACTTAATTTAGCTAAAGCTACAAAGCCATCCACCTGTTTCAAAAATGGCAGGACTAATCACCGCTGCGAATGGAGATGGCTTTTTAAATAATCTTCCTAATCAGTATCATCTCCTCAGCATTCCAGATAGCTTAGAGGAACTCGATGTTGCAACAGAAACTATTGACTCTCTCTTTTCCAGTACTTTAGACACAGTTGCTCCCCTGCGCTTAAAGAAGATTAAAGAAAATAGTCAAATGCCGTGGTACAACGAGCACACCCGAGGCCCTTAAAACAGCAGCCAGAAAAATGGAGCACAGCTGGAAGAAAACAAAACTAGAGGTCTTTCGTAATTTGTGGAAAGAACGTATGATCGCATACCGAAAGGCCGTAAAAACTGCTAGATCGGCTTATTTCTCGACTCTCTTAGAAGAAAACAAACACAAACCTAGGTATTTATTCGATACAGTGGCTAAATTAACCAAGAATAAAGCTTCAACTTCTGATGTTTGTAAACAGCACAGTAGTAATGACTTTATGAACTTCTTTATGTGTAAGATTGACAATATTAGGAAGAAAATTATAACCATGCAGCTGTCTACTACAGTATCACATCAGACAGAGCATCGTAGTGTCACTGAGGAAAAATTACACTCATTCACTGCTATAGGAGAGGAAGAATTGGCTAAACACTTTAATTCATCTAAATCAACAACATGTATGCTTGACCCTATACCGACTAGGCTATTAAAAGAGATGCTACCAGATGTCATGGATCCTCTTCTTAATATCTTTAATTAATCTTTGTCATTAGGATATGTACTATTATTAAACCACTTATTAAAAAAACGCAACTTGATCCTACAGAATTAGTCAATTACAGGCCAATTTCAAATCTACCATTTCTTTCAAAAATACTTGAAAAGGCAGTGTCTTTACAATTATGTTCCTTTTTAGAAAGAAATGGTATCTGTGAGGATTTTCAGTCAGGATTTAGACCATATCATAGTACTGAGACTGCTCTCATCAGAGTTTCAAATTATTTACTCTTATCATCCGATCGTGGTTGTATCTCTTTGTTAGTGTTACTCGATCTTAGCGCTGCATTCGACACTATCGACCACAACATTCTTTTGAATAGACTCGAAAATTATGTAGGCATTAGTGGACCTGCATTGGCATGGTTTAAATCATACCTATCTGACCGTTATCAATTTGTAGCAGTAAATGAAGAGAGGTCACACCGATCACAAGTTCAGTATGGAGTACTGCACGGCTCAGTGCTAGGGCCATTGCTCTTCACCCTGTACATGCTACCACTGGGAGATATTATTAGGAAGCATGGCGTTAGATTTCATTGTTATGCTGATGATACTTAGCTCTATATTTCTTCACACCCTGAAGAAACTAACCAATTCACAAGATTAACGGAATGTATAGATGATATAAAAAATTGGATGATCAGTAATTTCCTGCAACTTAACCTATTAACCAGCGCCCCAATTTTTAGAAATTTTCTGAAAAACGACATTCCCAAATGAAAATGTCTGCAGCTCTTAAACCCTATGGTCTATATTCATAAATCTGGTCTTATTTTAAACTAGACACTTCAAATAGTGTTACCCAAGAGTCATAATAGCTCCAAGTTGTATATGAACAGAGTAATATACATGTAAATATACATGTAAGTGACTCGCGTTTTTTATTTTTTATTATTCACTTAGGGAAAAATTATGATATTTTAATGTTAAGGTCCTGAAAATAAGCATAATATAAAACTGAATGTCTGATCATGTTTTGATTCAAATTTGAGGATGATTCTCTCAAAAATGTAGCTTCTGTAAGCTTTTATATCAAGAAAAGACTAGGCGTCCTTTCCAAAAGGGCTTTTATTTTAGAACATTTGTAATTGCAAAGAGTAGTTTTTTTATTCAAATAAATCTGCAATAAACTGCTGATTATGATTAATTTACAGTTACTGAAAAACTAAATGAACTATTTACAGAATTTTTAAAGTGTAAAAACTCATTTAGTTGATAAAACAGTCTGTCATAGAGCCTGCGCGCTCCACTGCAGTGTTGCGCAATCTGACTGGCAGGCGCTTGGCTGCTATGGAGATTGTGACTAGAGGCATATTCACCAATAATGCTTACAAACACAACGTAAGATAATGCATTGTGATTAGTTACTCGTCCGTCAATCAAACCTTTGCTGGCAAGGCATTGGCTAGGCATTGATTGCCTTCATCCAACGAAAACCATGCGCGCTTTGATTGACAGCTGGCGGAGCGAGTAATGCGGCAACTCTGTGTAATGACTCCTCAGAGAGCCTGTGATTGAAGCAGAGAGACCTGGGAGGGTTTAACGTGACAGGAAGAGTCCACAGCACAGGGAGATCGTCAGAAAGCGGATTTGAATCACTATTTCATTGAAAATGGACACGATTGATTACTCTAACTCAAAACGCCCAAGCAAACAAAGGAGTATTTTTAGTTTTTTCCTTATTTTTCGTTGTTTTGGATTAAAAAGTGGGATGCATTTGGAAGAGTGGACTCTTACACGGACATGTATGCGGTTGTTTTTTGGATTGGTCCGATCTGATCTGCACGATAGGAGATGAAAGATGAGTACTGCGTTCATTATGCTAATGTTTAAATAGCTACTGCTACAGCATTTCATTTAACCTTTTCCTCTCTGGTGTATTTATTGCAAAAACGAGTTCAGAACATGAATCTCGAGTGTTTTAGCTTTCAAATGATGCATAGTTTGTGATGGTTGATTAAATAGTTTGTATAAAACAAAAGTGAATAAAAGTAGAGACACGCCCACTTACGTCAACCCCCCCGCCCACGAACCGGTGCGGGTTAACTCGTTAATTCAGAAAAAACAGAATTTTTAATCATTGGACAAAAAAGCCCCACAAGTAGTAACCTAGAATACTGTCTAACCCTCGATGGCTGCTCTGTCAAGTCCTCGTCGTCAGTTAGGAACCTGGGTGTGCTCTTTGATACCAATCTTTCGTTTGAAAGCCATGTTTCTAGCATCTGTAAAACTGCATTCTACCATCTTAAAAATATATCTAAATTATGGCGCATGCTCTCAATGCAAAATACTGAACAGTTAGTACATACGGTTATGAGCTCAAGGCTAGATTATTGTAATGCTCTACTGGGTGGTTGCCCTGCTCGCTTAATAAACAAACTCCAGCTGGTCCAAAACGCAGCAGCTTGAGTTCTTACTAGAACTAGGAAGTATGAACACATTAGCCCATTTCTGTTAACACTGCACTGGCTCCCTATTAAACATTGCATACATTTTAAAATCTTCCTTATTACTTACAAAGCACTAAATGGTTTAGCTCCCCAGTACTTGAGTGAACTCATTATACTCCATCACGTCTACTGCGGTATCTAAACTCTGACCAGCTGATAATACCTAGAATATCAAAATCAACTGCAGGTGGTCGATCCTTTTCCTATTTAGCACCTAAACTCTGGAACAGTCTTCCTAGCATTGTTCGGGAAAGGACACACTATGTCAGTTTAAATCTAGACTAAAAACACATCTCTTTTCTATGGCATACACATAAAACACTTTTTTCAATTAAATGATTATTAGGCTGCATTATCTAGGTCAGCCGGAACCGGGAACACTTCCCATAACACCTGATGTACTCGTTACATCATCAGAAGAATGGCATCTACGCTAATGTTAGTGTCTCTGTTTTATCCCGAGGTCTACTGCAGTCAGCCGGATCCAGGCTGTATCCAGATCAGACGGTGGACCTGCACCCAGATGTGACCAACACATGACCCTGAAGTGTCTGCAGAGACCGTGTCAATTAGACTCCCCCTTAAGCTGCCTCATCGACAAGGCATTCTCAATAAACCTGTCTCCGGCGTGATGACTCCGATTGTTTGAATAGTCCTAGTTAATAATTGTTTAAATCGATATGTCATCCTCAAAACAAACCATCACCAGCCTGTTGCCCGATCTTTCGAATATTACACTTTAGTAATTGTTTAATCAATACGGCATCCTCAATAAAAAAACCTGTCTCCGGCGTAATGACTCCGATATTTCAAATGATTTATTTTTAATAATTATTTAATCTATACATCATCCTCAATAAACCCGTCTCCGGCGTGTTGCCTCAGATCTTTCGAATATTCAGATCGATTATGACCTCTGACCTTTAAAATAATAATTTTAATAATAATAATAATAATACGCTGTTCGTTAATTGGCCAGAGGAGAACTGGCACCCCGACTGAGCCTGGTTTCTCCCAAGGTTTATTTTTCTCCATTAGGTCACCTGATGGGGTTTTGGTTTCCTTGCCACTGTCGCCTCTGGCTTGGCTTGCTCAGTTGGGAAAAAACTATTTTTCAAATATATTTCAAAATAAATCTAATTATTAAACTAAATTAACCATATAGACCAAATTACTGATCTTATTACTGATCTAAAGCCCACATTGTTACTGTATGATAATCGAAATATATTCTGTTGCATTATTTTTCTGTTTAACACTGTGAAGCTGCTTTGAAACAATCTGCATTGTTAAAAGCGCTATATAAATAAAGTTGACTTGACTTGACTATACATTTATGGTATTAAATCAAAGCCATTGCGATTTGATAATAGCAATCGATGTGCCACATTCAAGCATCTATGCATTGTTAGATATTAAAAATTATCAGCCAGTTGGAGAACATCATGTTTCATGCAGTATACTCACTTTTTCTCTCACATTTCTCTTCCCGGGTGTTACATTACTTTACATTCCCAGGTGTTACCGGGATGCTAAGGATGTTCCACACACAGAAAGCTTCTGTTGGAAGCTACTATATTCATACATGAAAAAAATACTGTATATCTTAAACGTATTTTAAAACAGCTAATTTCCCCACAGATTTCTGAAATTTTGTGGGTCATAAGTCCCAGTTTAGAAAAAACTGAAATCTTTATAAATACGGAAAAATCTCATCCCTGGCTCTGTGATGCCGCTGTTGGCACTGAAAGTTTTGCTCTGTGTTCATTGCGGTTGTCATAAGTGGTGGATTCTTTCACACAAATTGCTAGTATCTAGACATTCACTCACTTGTCGTTGCCATCACTGTCGTGAGCCGGCCGGTCTTCTTTGTGCTCGCTGCTGGAGCGGTGGAGGCTACGGCGAGAGTGTTTTCGGCGAGGCTGATCTCTTTCGGACACCTCTTCATGGTCTAGCCCCTCACTCTCTTCATATGGATATGCCACCAGATTGATGTAGCCGTCAGAGTCACCCTCAAAACACACCAGCACCACACCTGGACAACAAGAACATTCACAAGTTAGGGTTAAGGTTAGCACCACTGTGCTTGTGTTCGCTAAGAATCCAGTAATGAAAGACGTACTAATATAAACATTAAAGTTGATTTAGTTAACAAAAATGACACATTATGGCTGCAATTATACCAGGCTTTAGACTAAATTATTGTTTCAGTGGTGATTATCAATTAATAAACACTTGCTTATCTATTAAGGGCAAATGCACAACAGGCGAAAAAGGACACATTATTATTCAAGCCCAAAGTCACAGTCATGCAATTTTATGACACATAATTACTGCTGACATAATTCAGTGGGTACCAAAACTTGTAAATGTTTATATTGGTCTTCAGTTAAATATAGTACAGTCAATAAATATAGTTACATTGGTAACACTTTACAATAAGGTTTCATTTGTTAAAGGGATAGTTCCCCCAAAAATGAAAATCACCCCATGATTTACTCAAGTCATCCTAGGTGTATATGACTTCTTTCAGATGAATACAATCTGAGATATATTAATAAATATCCTGGCTAATCCAAACATTATAATGGCAGTGAATGGCAGCCCAAAATTTGAAGCCCAAAAAGTACATCCATCCTTTTTTATAAACGTATTCCACACTAGGGGTGTCAAAATTTATTGTTTCTTTGATGCATCGCGATGCAGACGTGGATGATTCGTTATCGGTTCAGTAATAGACCACAACCGGTTATAATGTACTGATTATTTTTCTGACGTCATTTGTCACACACATGCTTTGTTGCGGTAGCTTACAATGGCAGAGGGAGGCGAGATGAGAGTGTGAGTAATTAAAAATGCTCCAACTACTTTAAAAGTCGACATCTGGGCACATTTCGGCTTGTATGAACAACCTGCATGACCTGGAGAACACGTGTGTAAATCAAAGCTATCTGATTTATCAAACCGATTTCATTTACACTTGGGCACATAAATATATCTCTGCAAAACAGATATAAATCTGTTAAATTCCCGCACTATATGCATATTTAATAGAGTTCACGTCACCGAAAACAACAGATATGAGCTGCATTTTAAAATCAAAGACCTGCAATATGAGCGAGCGCGGCCACAGCACTGGTAAGATCATTCAGTTTCTTTACTTTTATTGAAGATGATTGTATGTTGAACAACAACGACTTTACTTTCGGTTTAATTGGCCTTCTGAAGCAAATTGATGGGTTTGTGTATATCCATATCCAAATATCCATTTTTAAAACTTTATAAAAAGTAAACTATCTAGCTTTCACCAGACTGCCTTCTGTATTCACCTTATGGGCACAATGATGATGCCGGACGTAGCGTAAGCGTTTTGAACTGCACAAAGCATTATACTTTCTACCCAAGTTGAATATGGATTTTTGAATATGGCGGTTACCTGGAAGCTGGATATTTTACTAGTTTCATTTTTGGGTGAACTATCCCTTTTACATGAGTAGATAACATGAACTAATGCTGTGTTCTAGGCAGGGTTTTGATCCCGTAAGTTACGTAATCAAACCACGACTCACAACTTTGTAGTTTTCCAGGTAAAGTCATGCCAAACTGCCTGAGCGCAAGGAATTGTGGTAGCTAGATGTAAACAAAGCATGGGGTGCCGTATGGTGCTTATGCTGATTTACAATCAATTCTATTGCCACGGGTTTGACTGTTTCATGGGTAGAAGTTTGGAAAAACACGGGTTATGGGTTGCCTGGATAGCAGCATAAGAATGAACAATACTTCTTCACCATTTATTAATCTTAGTTAAATGTTAATTTCAACATTTATTAACACATTATTAAAATCAGAAGTTGTATTTGTTAACATTAGTTACATGAACAACTGTATTTTTATTAACTATATATATATATAGAGGCTCTCGTCGTGGGCTTGTTTTCCATCAGAACACTCTGCTTCAGCTATACCATCCATCTGGACCACTGTCCATCCATAGAGGCTCTCGTCGTGGGCTTGTTTTCCATCAGAACACTCTGCTTCAGCCATACCATCCATCTGGACCACTGTCGCATATCTACCGCGTCATCAGAACAGTGTTGCTCTCTGTGTTGGTAACACGGGAAACACCGCGAGATAGGCTCCCACCTATCTCAAGGAACTCCTCACCACACAAACATCCACATGTAACCTCCGTTCTGTTTCGGCTTGTCTTCTCAGGACTCCCAGGAGCAGTCTCTGTACTACGGGAGAAGATCGGGCCTTCTGCTCAGCAGCCCTCAGTCTGTGGAATGCTCTCCCTGACCACTTGTGGATCCCACAGACTATAAATGTTTTTAAACGTGGTCTTAAAACCCACCTTTATAGCTTTTAATTGATTTGATGTTACTTATTTTTCTGTTTTATTTATTTATTTATTTTAGTTTTTGATTGTTTCAAATCTGTAGCACTTTGAGATTTTGCCTAATGTAAAATAAATAAAATGTATTTATTATTACTAATATTAACAAAGATTAATGAATAGTTAATACATTAACTAATGTTAACAAATGAGACCTTATTGTAAAGTGTTAGTTACATTCTGTGCAAATTCTAATACAAGCTTCAAATTTAGTGCCGAAAAGTTGAAATGAAAACCAAATGAAAACCGAATTTACATAAAAACTGTCCAGCATACAGAAATAAAAGTGTTGTCACTCTCGCTAGGGCACTGACACAGTGCTAGAAAAACCATGCCTCGTGTTTTGACACATTCACAAATTTGCATCTCTGTAGATGATAGTTAATTAACAATTAACAATTTATGGATGTTAATCTCTCTGAGGGAAGGCTAATAATGATATAAATTGAGATTTTAGAAAAAGCTTTTGCTGTGTAACTCTGATGGCTTTGGTAAAGAGAAAGTTAAGATGTATAAACATTGATGATAGTGATTCAAAGAAAGCCATAACACTGCCACACAAAGAAATGCTAATATAATGAAGATCAAAAGATTGCAGATGTTTGTGTGGTATGATGAAAAAAGAAGCTCAGATAGATGTACATGTGTGGGAAGGACAGAATGAGGCAGGATGCTGGTGGGAAGGGTGAATAATCCCATCATGCCTCTTGTCTTGAAGCTCATTTTTAGTTCTGTGATCCGTCCTCAGTGATGTCAGCCCAGATGAATGAAGACTGCGATGACGCCTAATGAGCTAATTCAGGAAGAGCTGTGTTTAATAGGCTTTAGAGCTTGTTTTGCAGCAGCCTTGAGAAGAAGTTCTGTACACCAGGCTGATCTAGTGCCGTGGTTGGCTCTGGGCTTTCCTTCAGGTATCAGCTCAGTGACTTCTGATTTTAAGATCTGCCAAGATCAGCCTTGATCAGACTCCAGCCTTTGATATTCTGCATAATTAGCTAATCATTTTCATATTTTCTGGCTGCTTTAAAAGATGTTTAGTTTAGGCAGAAGCACACACAGACTAGAGATGGGGTGCTAAATAAGCTCCAAATAATGATATAGTTTAGTATCTGATGTATAGATACAGTGGAGTTAGATAAGACAAATTACATTTTCTTTATATGAAATCCACATAAGACACCGGCCATTTGCAGACATTATGTGTGAGGCTGCTACAGTGCCTTGGCAAAATATATTTTACCTGGATTGTGATTTTGCAGTCTAAACTAAATTTGACTGAGTACTATAAATCAGCACAAAGACAGCATGCATCTTTTAATTTCATTGTCTTGTCGGACTGCATGCGAAAACAAACACATAACACAGACTAGGGCTGATTGGCGGCTTTCTGTTTAAAACCCATTTACAGTTGGAATGAAAGTTTGATTTCTCATGCTAGCTACACACTAAATATTGTTTAAATCCTGAAACATTGCAAATGCGGGACTGAATCTGAAAATGCGATGACTGACAGTGATAATCATGATCTTTGCATTGTGTCCTCTTTGCCTCTTGTATTATGTAATGTCAAGACAAGTCAAGTTAGCTTTATTTTCCCCATAAGGCATGATAAGAATATATTTTGTGATGTAGATGAAATTCTCTGGCCAGATGTGAAAAAGAGGTGTGATCAATAAAGTTCAGTGATTGCAGGTCACAGTAAATATTTGTTGCATGTTTGTGTATGTCATTTTTTGGAGTAGGGGAATATGTTTGTATTGACAAACGATTAATTTTGATTAATCGCATAAAAAATAAAAAGTTATGTTTACATTAACGTGTGTAATTCGAGCTTTGTGACATGGTGCATTATCCTGCTGGAAGTAGCCATCAGAGGATGGGTACATGATGGTCATAAAGGGATGGACATGGTCAGAAACATTGCTCAGGTAGGCCGTGGCATTTAAACTGTGCCAAGAAATCATCCCCCACACCATTACACCACCACCACCAGTCTGCACAGTGGTAACAAGGCATGATGGATCCACATTCTCATTCTGTTTATGCCAAATTCTGACTCTACCATCTGAATGTCTCAACAGAAATCAAGACTCATCAGACCAGGCAACATTTTTCCAGTCTTCAACTTTCAATTTTGGTGAGCTTGTGCAAATTGTAGCCTCTTTTTCCTATTTGTAGTGGAGATGAGTGGTACCCGGTGAGGTCTTCTGCTGTTGTAGCCCATCCGCCTCAAGGTTGTGCATGTTGTGGCTTCACAAATGCTTTGCTGCATACCTCGGTTGTAACGAGTGGTTATTTCAGTCAAAGTTGCTCTTCTATCAGCTTGAATCAGTCGGCCCATTCTACTCTGACCTCTAGCATCAACAAGGCATTTTCGCCCACAGGACTGCCGCATGGATGTTTTTCCTTTTCACCACATTCTTTGTAAACCCTAGAAATGGTTGTGAGTGAAAATCCCAGTAACTGAGCAGATTGTGAAATACTCAGAACGGCCCGTCTGGCACCAACAACCATGCCACGCTCAAAATTGCTTAAAATCACCTTTCTTTCCCATTCTGACATTCAGTTTGGAGATCAGGAGATTGTCTTGACCAGGACCACACCCCTAAATGCATTGAAGCATCTGCCATGTGATTGGTTGATTAGATAATTGGATTAATGAGAAATTGAACAGGTGTTCATAATAGGGCTGTCACAATATTAGATTTTTCACATATTAGATTTTTACATATTTATTAGACTAAATGTATTTTACCAGTGCTTAGCTTGCGCATTCTCCTATTGTGGTCTTTGATCTTGAAACGAACTGATGATAAATAACGGCAAATATTTTGCTTTCGTTGACGTGAACTGCATTTGCATAGCTTGAATTGAAGATCGGATTTATATTCGTTTCGCAGAGAGGTGTAAGGTGAGACAACATGCATGTTTTTTACATTTTTTTATTTTGTTTATTAGTTTAGATTGTAGGCTATAGCCCGTTTCGTTTGCGAGTGCAAAATACAGGCTCCACAGGACTCGGGACACAGGAGTATTTATGTGTCATGTTATCATATGAGTCCTATTCATTTTAAATATTGTGGTTATCGCCAATACCGGTATATTGCGTCACCCCTAGTTCCTAATAATCCTTTAGGTGAGTGTACACACACACACGCGCACATGGGTTTTCATGTTTTATGGGGACATTCCATAGGCATAATGTATTTTATACTGTAATTATACTGTTTTATCACAATATGCTATTTTTTTTTTATTAGTCCAAAACGCAGCTGCTAGAGTTCTTACTAGGTCAAGAAAATATGATCAAATAACACCAATTTTATCATCTCTACACTGGTTACCTATCAAGTTCCGTATCAATTACAAAGTATTGCTACTGACCTATAAAGCCCTAAATGGTTTAGCGCCAGTGTATTTAACGGATCTTCTATCGCCCTACAATCCATCGCGCTCTTTAAGATCACTAAACTCGAGGCTTCTGGTCGTTCCTAGGATATCTAAGTCCACTAAAGGAGGGAGGGCATTTTCACATTT
This sequence comes from Gobiocypris rarus, assembly GCA_023029165.1. Lineage (NCBI taxonomy): Eukaryota > Metazoa > Chordata > Actinopteri > Cypriniformes > Gobionidae > Gobiocypris > Gobiocypris rarus. The sequence goes on from CM040929.1 coordinate 29,651,508, forward strand.
AGCTCCTAAACTCTGGAATAGTCTTCCTGATATTGTTCGAGGTTCAGACTCGCTGTCCCAGTTTAAAACTAGATTAAAGACGCATCTCTTTAGCCAAGCATTCACATTATAATTACCTTTTATACTACAGTTAAATCGGATCAAAAGCATTAATATTCTGAACAGCAGCTATGCTAATTATTTCCCATCTGCTTTTCTGTTATTATCTCGGGACACTAGTCCCGAGGTAAATAGTTCGTCAGCTCCAGTTTGTATCCAGCCTCTCATGGAGACTTCAGATGCCCCAACACCTGTGATGAGACGACTCGACGCCAGCGCTGTTATAGCGGCCTAAAATAATACATGATTGATTAACTTTTTCTAACATTTTTCAATGTACATTTATAAAATGCACTTTCTGTAAAGCTGCTTTGAAACAATGTGTATTGTGAAAAGCGCTATACAAATATATTTGAATTGAATTGAATTGAATTAGCATATTGTGATAAAAGTTCATTATTTTCCTTAATTTAATGATAACATTTAAATTTCATATATTTTAGATTCATTGCACACCAACTGAAATATTTCAGGTCTTTTATTGTTTTAATACTGATGATTTTGGCATACAGCTCATGAAAACCCAAAATTCCTGTCTCAAAACATTAGCATATTTCATCCGACCAATAAAAGAAAAGTGTTTTTAATACAAAAAAAGTCAACCTTCAAATAATTATGTTCAGTTATGCACTCAATACTTGGTCGGGAATCCTTTTGCAGAAATGACTGCTTCAATGCGGCGTGGCATGGAGGCAATCAGCCTGTGGCACTGCTGAGGTGTTATGGAGGCCCAGGATGCTTCGATAGTGGCCTTAAGCTCATCCTGAGTGTTGGGTCTTGCGTCTCTCAACTTTCTCTTCACAATATCCCACAGATTCTCTATGGGGTTCAGGTCAGGAGAGTTGGCAGGCCAATTGAGGACAGTAATACCTGGTCAGTAAACCATTTACCAGTGGTTTTGGCACTGTGAGCAGGTGCCAGGTCGTGCTGAAAACCGAAATCTTCATCTCCATAAAGCTTTTCAGCAGATGGAAGCATGAAGTGCTCCAAAATTTCCTGATAGCTACCCTGCCCTTGATAAAACACAGTGGACCAACACTAGCAGCTGACATGGCACCCAGGACCATCACTGACTGTGGGTACTTGACACTGGACTTCAGGCATTTTGGCATTTCCTTCTCCCCAGTATTCCTCCAGACTCTGGCACCTTGATTTCCGAATGACATGCAAAATTCGAGCGACAGTCCAGTGCTGCTTCTCTGTAGCCCAGGTCAGGCGTTTCTGCCGCTGTTTCTGGTTCAAAAGTGGCTTGACCTGGGGAATGCAGCACCTGTAGCCCATTTCCTGCACACGCCTGTGCACGGTGGCTCTGGATGTTTCTACTCCAGACTCAGTCCATTGCTTCTGCAGGTCCCCCAAGGTCTGGAATCGGTCCTTCTCCACAATCTTCCTCAGGGTCCGGTCACCTCTTCTCGTTGTGCAGCGTTTTTTGCCACACTTTTTCCTTCCCACAGACTTATCACTGAGGTGCCTTGATACAGCACTCTAGGAACAGCCTATTCGTTCAGAAATGTCTTTCTGTTTCTTTCCCTCTCGCTTGAGGGTGTCAATGATGGCCTTCTGGACAGCAGTCAGGTCGGCAGTCTTACCCATGATTGTGGTTTTGAGAAAAGAACCAGGCTGGGAGTTTTTAAAAGCCTCAGGAATCTTTTGCAGGTGTTTAGAGTTAATTAGATGATTCAGATGATTAGGTTTATAGAACCTTTTGCTAACCTTTTGCTAATTTGCTAAACCTAATGCTAATTTTTTGAGATAGGAATTTTGGGTTTTCATGAGCTGTATGCCAAAATCATCAGTATTAAAACAATAAAAGACCTGAAATATTTCAGTTGGTGTGCAATGAATCTAAAAGATATGACATTTTAATTTTATCATTACATTATGGAAAATAATGAACTTTTATCACAATATGCTATTTTTTTGAGAAGGACCTGTATATATATATATATATATATATATATATATATATATATATATATATATAACAAAACTCCTCATTAAATAACTATGATAAACCTGTATTTTCTTTCATTAGTGTATTTGTTTCTATAGCTGAATATGTTATAAAGTCAATAGACAACACACCTGTAGTTGTAATGATAGAATTTACATCACTTGATAAAAAAAAATACAGTGCTTGGTTAGGCCCCGATCAGACAGAATGCATTTTTCAGGTTAGAGTTTCAGCTCTGCCTTTTTTTTTTGGTTGACATTTTTCATTTAGAAAAGAGCAGTGCGTGTGATTTTTTTAATGTTGCTAGGCAACCAGGAATCAGTTGTCCTGTCAGTCTAATCAACACACAGAAAAAAGGTAGAGTGGAGGTACAATTTTGTTCCTTGGGGAACAAAACGTATAACTGTAACTTTAAAAGGTACACAATTGGTCCTTAGGGTACAATTATACCAGTGTTTTCCTCTAGTTAGAGCAGGGGTAGGCAAGTTCTTTCCTTAGTGAGTCGCTGTCCTGCAGAGTTTGGCTCCAACCCTGAAAGACGTCTATAGAAGCTCTTATAGAAGAATTAACAGGTTTAGATGTTGATGTTTTATTGAAAATGTTTGGTCACCATTATGATGATCAGTGTTTCCTGTAGTTGGGCAGTTTGACGCTTCGCTTTTTATGTGGGTTTGTGGTTTTTGTTACAGTGTTAACAAAACACATAATCTGTTCAAATAAAAATAAGCCATAAACAAAAATTTTCATGAAGAAAAATGTTTGACTAAACTCATCAATGACTAAAAATGTTTATAAATAATATTTACCAGCAATACTTTCTTGACACAGATCAGACATTCTGAATTTTGATTTTTAAACAAATTCTAGGGGGTAAAAAGTTTAAACGCACATATATCAAGAATCAGCATATGAAAACACCAGATTGGAAATTGCTCCATTAACCCCATTTCTAAAAATGATCTCTTCTCAAGAGGGATTTTTTTGCATCATCTTTGTAAAGTAAATTAGATATTTTTATTTACACAATATCAACTTTGTCTAACATAGGTTTTACTGTAAATTAAGAAAATATCAATGTTGCCATATGGCAACACTGTACCATAGTGGAATTGCATTAATGTATTATATCAGCATGGGCACCCTGTTGCACTGTGTATTATGACACCTTTCTAGCATAACCAGCATTAACGTCTTAAGCTACAGTAGCTCGTCTTTTTGATCGGACCACACAGGCCAGCCTTCACTTCCCACATGCATCAATGAGCTTTGGCCACCCATGACCTTGATGCCGGTTCACCACTGTTCCTTCCTTGGACCACTTTTAATAGATACTGACCAATGCAGACCGGCCGAGTTGAAGAGATGATTAGTGTTAAGTTTTGTTAGTGACGCTCAAGCACAAAACCGGACCTGCCGAGCACACATTGATACCTAAGAAGACGACAACAAAGAGGAAGTAGATAAATAAGATGCAAAGAGGCAAAATGAATGTAGAGCTGCTGGTCTCTTGGGTGTCTGAACACAAAGAACTTTATGACAAACGCCACAGCGACTACAGAAATCTCGATAAGAGGGACTTTATGGAGAGGAATTGCAGATCAAATAGGGGAGTTTCTATCGAATCCTATTTGATCTCCAATCAAATGAAAAGCATCATCTACTGTCAGGGAGTGAATCTGCACATTCACTCGGAGCATTGCCAGTGAAAATCACTTGGATATGGATTTTATTTTTTCATTATTATTAAATTTTATTTCAACCCTTCAAGTGCAATCCAGAAACATTTAACCAGGAAACTGTAATTTTTGGGACAAAAAAATTAAATGGAATTAAAAAAAATAAAATAAAATCTAACTGATTTCACAAGGCCCTAATTACAGTTGTAAGAAAAAGTTTTATTTTGATATGACCTGGATTTTAGCAATGATGGTCACAATTCTAGACAAACACAATCTGACTAAACTAATAACATACACACGTTTGCACAAGGGCCATTATTTTAGCTTGGAGGACAAATGGTTGTTTTGCCTTCTATTTGTTTGCCAGGTGATGTGATTTTTTAACCCCTAAAACTTCTGTAAAACTACACTGCGCCAGTTTCATTTATAACACTCATCCCACTCTGTTGACATTTGAAAACAATGCCATGTGATTCATAAGGACAGGCCTATTTATAACCCATGCTGTGATGAGGGAAATAACAGGCTTCAATGTTACTCTAGCATGGCCTGAAATAGTCAGTGGAAGTTACAGATGAATGGCATGCATTTAGCCCCACCAAAACTCACAGGGTTCATGTGGAAGGTATGCTGTGAATTTAGAATGTGACATGTTTTGGTGATGGTAAACAGGACAGATGCTAAAAGAGTGTCACGCATACACATTTGCACTTCAGACAAATAATAGCGGCTGTCTGAACGACTGCCAGTATTGTTAAAAACTTGAGTAAGACACTTTTGCTTTACCCAGGAATTAATTTGGGGAATAATTGGCTTTTTTCTTTGGCTTGTTTTCACTCAATTTAGTTTTAATTTATACAATTTATGTATAAGTATACATTTAAAAAGTCATCATGACTTTAGGTATGTCATTTCTGTGTTACTAGCAGCAACAAACAAAATGCAAAAAAAAAAAAAAACTTCACATATTGATGACACAAAGTATTCAAACCTAATTTAAGACTTTAAGCATCACTTCTGTGTAATCACTGGTGTTGAGAAAAAAAGACAACAACAACAAACATCAATTAATCACATCCAAAATAAAAGTTTGTTTTTACATAATATATGTGTACTTTGTATAATTATTATGCATATATATAAAAATAAATACACACACGTGTGAATACATTAAGAAAAAGGTCATACATTCATACATTCATACATACATACATACATATATATATATATATATATATATATATATATATATATATATATATATATATATATATATATATATAAAAAAATACATATATATATACACATTATTCATTATATATATATATATATATATATATATATATATATATATATATATATAAATATTTTTTTGTATATATTATTATGTATATATGTGTGTATTTATATATTCTAGGGGTGTAACGGTACACATACTCTTACCGTTTCGGTACAGGGCTTTCGGTACTGAAGGTTCCGAATGCAATCTTTGCATTACAGTAGGCTTGTTTTACATGCAGAACATACTTAAATCAAAGTTCACACATGAACATATTAAGTATTGTCAATTTTATCACAAAATTCAAACGATAAATGCCGCTTTGACACTATTTGACGTTACAGAATATGCACGTCAGTGCGGCGTGACTGCGTGAGTGAACGCGATCATCTCTTCCTAGTCAAAGGATAAACATATACCAACAGCTGACAGTATGAGGATACATTACAACTTACTGAAACACTAACAGAGTCCACAGCTGTTAGTTCACTAGAGAAATTAACTCTTTCACTAAATATATGCACTATATTAACCAATATATTCATTATATTCTACTACTGAACCTGTTGGTGATGTCTTGATTATTTAATGTATGTTTAAATGAATCATGAAAATGACAGACACATTATTATATTTCAACAAGGAATTGGAGTCAAAACATTTTGACAATTTTATAATTAGATTTAGAAGTTAATGTAAAAACTGCCTTATGTGAAGTTTACATGTTTGTATCATGTGTTGATTATTATATCTAGAAATAAATAGCTAGGCTATTTAGGCTAATTTGGGCTCTGTTGTTATATTATAGTAATGTGCATAAAAGGGCTCACTATAGTTTACACTTAGTTCACAGCATTAGCAGAGATTTGTTTTATCTTTAAGAAACTTTTAGTTTTAATTGAATTAATTTAGGAACAGACACAAATTGTTCAGTAGACCACTGTTTAAAAAAAAGAAGAAAAAAAAGCTATTTTATATTTAGTACGTAGGTACGTACCGAACCATCAGTTTTGTGTACCATTACACCCCTGATATATACATAATAATTATACACAGTACACACACATATATTTTGTAAACACAAACTTATTTTGGATGCAATTCATCGATTGTCCAGCACAAAACTAAAAAATAAATAAATAAAATAAACCTACATGCCCCAAAAAGTGTGGAGGAAACAATATTCTTACCAGCAGTTAAGACACAGGTATCTGCCAAATATAGTCAAACTAAAATGTATTTTTAACATATAACAACATTATCACAGTTTATTCGCTATGGTTTAGAATATGGAAATAAAATATGACAATAACTCAGAGTTAAACTGTAACAGAACAAATTAATCTTGATAATGTCAGATAAATCTGATAGAAAGGGATGTAATGGATTACAATCAACAAGGGGTGTGACGAGAAACAATTTAATTTCAGTGGATAACGGTCGCTATTTGCACTTTGAATATTGAGAATATTGAGTAATTTGATTATGTTTGCACTTGATCTATGATCAATTTTTGGAAAGGAGTTCAGTTAGGAGGTCAAAATTTGTAGAAGCTCATAAATCACGTGCAGTTCTAAGGTCTGAAGAGACAAGCATACAGGAAAGAAGCCAGTCAGTTGAGTTTTTGGCAAGACCTTTACAGTGCTCGAGTATTGTTGTCTTTTACTTTATACTCAGAAAGTAGAACTGAATTTGACATTCATTACAAGATGAGTTAAAACATTTAAAAATGCACCTGCAAACAATTTTTCTAATCATGTATTTCATCATTAAGGTTTACTTAAAAATACTATGTAAAAATCTCATCTCGTCTCGTCTCATTCTCGTGAACCCAATAGCATGTCTCATCTCGTCTCGTGAGATAAGTGTCCCATCACTCCTCTACAATCAACCAATCAGCTGTTAAATTTAAGTACACAATTAGGTCAACCAATAACCAAGGTCGCATTAGCAATTAAAGAAAAAACACTTCAGCAAAACATGGTCAGGACAAAGAAGTGTCTGAATCATTTTGGTCCCAAATTGTTATACATTTTACTGGTAGTCACTGTATGAAGAATTTTTGGGTATAAAAATCTCACAGTTCTAACATAAATTAACTATATTGTCCTGCATCCACTAGTAAAAATGTATATCTGGTGTTTGAATAGTTTTTGGTTTGACTAACTCAAGGGTCTCGACGTCCAAAAGGCGTGAGTTAAGTAATAACAGGAGGTTACGGGTATGTGTGTCAGTGTCTGTTTTGGGTGGGTTTGTCACATATTTTAGTTCAGTTTGCCTTGTTTATTTAAACCCTGTCTTTTTTAGTTCATTGTCCATTACCCAATTACAGTTACCCAAATTTGATAATACATAAACTCCAGTGATTCAATCCAAGTGATGCAATAATTTGTTAGTGAATGTAAGTGCTAAATGTTCAATAAACAAACACATATGTGGTAAAGGGATTTAAATAAGGGGGTGCAACGAAATTTCCATCACAGGCCTATATATATATTCCATCCATTTTATATTCCAAAATTTCCATCACAGGCCTATCCTACATTTTCAGTTTCTGCCCAGAATTTTCATTTCGGCGTATCGCTAACATAAATTTTTTTGCAAACCTTGGGTGTGGAAATCTGCAGAACTTTCTGCGGATGGCGATAGCGCATGAGCCTGTCAAAGTGGATGACGTGATCAGAGAGGACCTCTAAAGCTGAATATCTGGAGAAGAAAGACTGGAACAGAATTCTAGCCAGATTGTTTTCATCAATCTCTGGACTCTGGCGTGCTCCTGACATGACACTGGATACTGTCATAACATCCCACTTCCCTGCACCTGCTTGCGCTCCTGAGAGCTGTTTCATCAGAGCAACTGCAATATTATGATAATCAGAAAAGGGAGCTGTTCTTGTCTCTCATGACAGTTCACATCCTGTCTCAGACAAAGTTCTGTACACCAGACAGACCTCACTATCTGACAGCAAACAGGTGTTACACTGAATTAGTGAGAAGAGAGGCTGTGTGTCACAGGGCTGTACATGATACAGACAACAGGAACATAAGTAAAACAGGAAATGAGAAGACTGACTTTTTAAAGATGGACTATTCATTGCTCCTTCCTCAAAATGCATGCAATGCAAGAGTGGATGTATCTTTATCATAGCAGAACAGAAGCAAAACAATCACATTATGAAATAAATGTTTTTCTCCAAAACACATTGGCCACAATTATTGGCACCCCTAGAATATCTCTGAAGTATATTGCCATTAATATTTACATTTTGTTAGCACACCAGGGTGACTAGGAACATGAAATTGTCCAGCCATGACTTCCTGTTCCAGAAGTATAAAAATGAGGAAACACAATGGCCAAATTCCCTTAAATGTCTCCCCTATGAAATTGCCTCATCGACACGGCATCCTCAATAAATCCGTCTCCAGCGTGATGACTTAGATCCTTTGAATATTCCTATTTAATAAATGTTTAATCGTCACGTCATCATCAAACCCGTCTCCGGCATGATGCCTCCAAACTTTTGAATATTCTTATCTAATATGACTTCTGACCTGTAAGGTTACCAGAATAATAATCATACACTGTTTGTTAATTGGCCAGAGGAGAACTGGCACCCTGACTGAAGCCTGTGTTTCTCCCAAGGTTTATTTTTCTCCATTATGCCAAAAGGAGTTTTGGTTCCTTGCCACCATCGCCTTTGGCTTGGCTTGCTCAGTTGGGGACACTAAATTTAAATAAATATCCAAATAAATTTACTTACTAAACTAAATTAACTATATCAACTTAATTACTGATCTGCCCACATTTTTGCTATATGATAATTGAACTGAGCTAGATGACATAGATGACCGTTTTCTCCAGAGCGGCTACAGCCGAATCAAATTCTGTTGCATTATTTTCCTGTTTAAGACTGTAAATCTGCTTTGAAACAATCGGCATTGTAAAAAGCGCTATATAAATAAAGTTGACTTGACTTGATCATTCATCACAATGAGTAAAACCACAGAATATACACTCACCTAAAGGATTATTAAGAACACCTCTTCAAGTGAAGTTACTAAACGTAATTTCGGGAGGAAGTACGCCCACCTAATCTTCCAATTAATACCAAGGTATAAAACCAGCAGCCTACCTCTTCCCGTTGTTAGTTCTTGCAGCATTTGACACGCCCAAACCGCATCATGACTGACTTCCAGGAAATTGAATTGGTTCCCTCAGACGACGAACTTTCTAACGTGCCAGAAACACCTGCACGCTCTTCTCCCAACAGTTTGGATTCTCTCTCACTGCACATTTCACCTGTTGATCGACCAGTCGCCGGTCTCCTCGCTCCACAAACCAGCACAAAAAAACTCAAGGAGACCTCTTTCTCCTCCTCCAACAAGATCATCACGGGGCTCGGCTGATCCTCGTTGTGATTCATCTCGTCCTTCATCATCATCAGCATCACCATCATCTGCAACAAGCCCTTCAGTCCCTCCTGTTGAGAAATGGACCATCAACGCGCTCAGGCAAGCGTTATCCATCGCGGGTATCCATTTCTCCCGGAGGAACTCAAAAGCGCAACTTCACAATCTGCACGTGCGCTCTCACCAAAACACCCAGTGTCCTCCAAGCACCACGCAAGCCTCAACGCATGCATCTTTACGATCCATACTGTTTGCCTCCAACCCGCTACAGTTTCAGCCGGCAGCCACAGCCGCCACAGCTTCCTCGTCCGCCGCTCATTGCGGTCGGCCGTCTATCGCGGCCGCAAACATTAGTTCCGCGGTCGTCCGCGACCATTTTGCGGCCTCTCTGACTGTGACTGTTACCTTTTCTCCTGCCACAGGTGAGTATATCACAGCTTCTACTGCCCACGCTATCAATATGTCAGTTCCTCCTGTCTTTAAACCCCAGTTAAATCCATCTAGCCATGGAATAAAAACAAATTTAAAGCTACCTGTGCAAATGCCACTATTCCCCCCCTCTTCCATTCCTCTCTCCTCCGCTATCGGAGCAGACCCAAGCGTGAGGCTGCTTCCTCAATAGTTCCTCGCCTCCCAACATATACACTCTCAACTGCATCTGCTCTTCCAGTTCTTTCCAACGCCCTTGCTATGGATCCACCACCCGTCTCCACCCATCTACATTCCAAATTTTAGCAGGTGCGGACATTGACCTCTCTTCTCTCCTTCTCTGTTTCAATAAGTGAACCCCATCGCACCCTTGACTGTGGTCATATGACAATCAATCTGAAAACCACAAAATTCCAAATCAAATCGCATACTTACCATGGCTGAATTGTGTATCGCTTTCGGTAGATATACAGAAATTATTTGTTCTGTCTTCCCCTCTAGATGCAAGGAGTTAAATGACTATTAACTATCATAGCAGAACTGTCACACAACTATCATAGCAGAACTGTCACACACCTTCGGCGGTACCCATTTCTTCACTTACTACGGGCTTTTTCAGCCAAATGCACAGCTCGAGTCACCCAGTTGAATCAATGTCCTTATTGGGGAGCTCTTGACTTGTGTAATTCCACCACACACAAGCCTTCCTCGTGCCCCCTCTTTAATTCCGGCCATTCAAGCTATTTGAGCACCAATCCTAGCATCTCTCAATTTGTCAGTTCCACATCTTACGTACCGCAGTCCAGGGGCGACTTGAAGAGTCATAATTTAGGTTCACTTCAGGCAGACAAATTTCAGAGCATTAGCCCCAGAGGCGGACCCAGATCCAACCCCAGTTTCTTTCCTATTTAGACTTGATATTCCAGTAACTCACCCACTCAAACACCTCCACACTTCATCTCTTTGGATTTGATATTTCACACCCTCTCACCGAGAACACTGCAATTTTACTGGACAGTTTGGAGAGCTTTAAAACAATTCCATTCCTCCTACAACCAGTTTTCCCCAAATTTTCCCTCATATCAATGTCTTCATTCATCTCATATCTCCACCAGATCAAGTCCATCCAACCCAGTACCATCAAAGTCTATCTCAGTGGCATTCAATTTTTCTGCAACTAATCTATGGCCATCCATGTCCTGCCACAACAAACCCCAGATCACACTCCTAATCAAAGGAATTCAAAAACCAACCCTACTCATCCTGATTCCAGGCAAACTCTAACCATTGATCTTTTAGCTAAATGTCTGACCTTCTTCTGCTCTGGTCACATGCCCCCAGATACAGCAAGAACTCTAGATACCATGTTTACCCTGGCCTTTTGGATTCCTTAGAGTTCCTGAATTCACAACCAATTCTAAATTCAACCCAGCCATCCATTCCAACCTTCTCTGACCTCCAAGTTTTATACAAGGACACCATACGTTTCCTGATCAATTGTGTAGGAAAACTGTTCAATTAAAAACGACCATTTCATCCATATCTTCAATCTCCTGACACCCATCCAGCCATATCAATCTCTTTCCTTCTTCCTTGCACTAAGGGAGGCTCAGATCTCCTCTCATCTCGACCCACTTTTCATTGATGAGACCAACCTTCCTGTCACCAAGCATTGGTTCCATAAAAATCTTAAACACATCCTCACCCACTCTGGTATCCAAGCTCACTTGTATTCATCTCACTCCTTTAGTATTGGAGCAGCCACAACCTCAGCCAAAAGGTCTGCAGACCATCAAATCAAACTACTAGGACGGTGGTCCTCAGACGCTTTTCAGTCTTACATTCGATCTAACATCAGCCTCATCAAACAAGCCCATCTAAATCTCACTTCTCTTTAAGATAGCTGCCCATTGAAACTCAATCCAACTTGTGCCTGCAAACTTGTTGAATCAATGCTGCTGTGTTGTGCATCACTTTCCTTGATACTATTGCTGGCTTAAGACTGCCGCTGCAGTGCCCCCCGCTGCAGTGCCCCGCCAATTTGAGACTGCCGCTGCAGTGCCCTGCCAAATTTGAGACTGCTGCTGCAGTGCCCTGCTAAATTTGAGAATGCTGCTGCAGTAATTTTTCTTGATACTGCTGCTGCAGTGCCCTGCCAAATTTGATACTGCTACTGCAGTGCCCTGCTAAATTTCAGACTGACGCTGCAGTGCCCAATTTGAGACTGCCGCTGCAGTGCCCCGCCATTTTGAAACTGCTGCTGCAGTGCCCTGCTAAATTTGAGACTGCTGCTGCAGTGCCCTGCTAAATTTGAGACTGCTGCTGCAGTGATTTTTCTTGATACTGCTGCTGCAGTGCCCTGCCAAATTTGATACTGCTGCTGCAGTGCCCTGGCAAATTTGAGACTGCTGCCGCAGTGCTTTACTTGATACTGCAGTGCCAACTTGAGACTACCGCTGCAGTGCGCCGCCAATTTGATGCAGCCGCTGCAGTGCTCCGCAATTTCATACCGCCGCTGCAGTGCTCCGCATTTTTATACTGCCGCTGCAGTGCTCCGCAATTTGATGTTGCCGCTGCAGTGCTCCTCGAATTTGATACTGCTGCTGCAGTGCTCCGCAATTTGATTCTGCCGCTGGAGTGTCCTGCCAATTTGATGCCGACGTGCTTCTCCAATTTGATGCTGCAGTACTCCAATTTGATGCTGCCTCTGCAGTGCTCCGCAAATTTGATGCTGCAATGCTCTGCAATTTGATTCTGCCGCTGCAGTGCCCCGCCAATTTGATGCTGCAGTTCTCCTCCAATTTGGTGCTGCAGTACTCCGCCAATTTGATACTGCCGCTGCGGTGCTCCTCCAATTTAATAATGCCGCTGCAGTGCTCCGCAATATCAAACGGCTGCATGCAGTGCTCCTCCGATTTGATGCTGCTGCCGCACCACTCCGCCGAATTCTGCCACTACAGTGCTCCGCCAGTTTGATACTACTGCTGCAGTGCTCCGCCTGATGCTGCTACTGTAGTGCTTTGCTTGATACTACCGCTCCAGTTCTCCACCCATATGATACTGTCGCTGCAGTACCCCACTCAAACCATGCTGCCACCGCAGCACATCATCTGTTTAAAACCGCCACAGCAGTGACCTGCCTACCTCAGTACTGCTGCTGCAGTACAGTCCCATTCCTTCTGTTCATCAAATTTTTTTTTGGGGTCTTATAGACTTCTGAAATAATTATGCATATTCAAAGTGATCAGTTTAAATTACAGAATTCTCGCTTGCTGTCTGATTCTGCATTCATGTTTTTGGGGGGCAATCGGAGCTCGGGCAGAATATCTTCTCAGAGTCCCTCTATAGCAGACAGCACACCAAATCTGTTTACCACTTTCACTAAGATTATAGGTGCATACAAACTCGTGAAGTGAAGTTACTAAACGTAATTTCGGGAGGAAGTACGCCCATCTAATCTTCCAATTAATACCAAGGTATAAAACCAGCAGCCTACCTCTTCACGTTGTTAGTTCTTGCAGCATCCCTCCCTCTCCCCGGCTCCTCCCTTTTGAACAATTTGCCTGTTATAGGGGGGAAATCGGAGCTCGGGTAGAATATCCTCTCCGAGCCCCTCTATAGCAGACAGCACGCCAAATCTGTTTACCACTTTCATTATAAGGGCATACAAACTTTTGAATGCCAAACTGAATGTCAGAATGGGAAAGAAAGGTGATTTAAGCAATTTTGAGCGTGGCATGGTTGTTGGTGCCAGACGGGCCGGTCTGAGTATTTCACAATCTGCTCAGTTACTGGGATTTTCACGCACAACCATTTCTAGGGTTTACAAAGAATGGTGTGAAAAGGGAAAAACATCCAGTATGCGGCAGTCCTGTGGGAGAAAATGCCTTGTTGATGCTAAAAGTCAGAGGAGAATGGGCCGACTGATTCAAGCTGATAGAAGAGCAACTTTGACTGAAATAACCACTTGTTACAACCGAGGTATGCAGCAAAGCATTTGTGAAGCCAGGACATGCACAACCTTGAGGCGGATGGGCTACAACAGCAGAAGACCCCAACGGGTACCACTCATCTCCACTAAAAATAGGAAAAAGAGGCTACAATTTGCACAAGCTCACCAAAATTGGACAGTTGAAGACTGGAAAGATGTTGTCTGGTCTGATAAGTCTCGATTTCTTTTGAGACATTCAGATGGTAGAGTCAGAATTTGGCATAAACAGAATGAGAACATGGATCCATCATGCCTTGTTACCACTGTGCAGGCTGGTGGTGGTGGTGTAATGGTGTGGGGGATGTTTTCTTGGCACACTATAGGCCCCTTAGTGCCAATTGGGCATTGTTTAAATGCCTACCTTAGCATTGTTTCTGACCATGTCCATCCCTTTATGACCCCCATGTACCCATCCTCTGATGGCTACTTCCAGCAGGATAATGCACCAAGTCACAAATTGATTTCTTGAACATGACAATGAGTTCACTGTACTAAAATGGGCCCCACAGTCACCAGATCTCAACCCAATAGAGCATCTTTGGGATGTGGTGGAATGGGAGCTTCGTGCTCTGGATGTGCATCCCACAAATCTCCATCAACTGCAAGATGCTATCCTATCAATATGGGCCAACATTTCTAAAGAATGCTTTCAGCACCTTGTTGAATCAATGCCACATAGAATTAAAGCAGTTCTGAAGGAGAAAGGGGGTCAAACACAGTATTAGTACGGTGTTCCTAATAATCCTTTAGGTGAGTGTAGTTCTGATGTGGAGCAAAAGATTGTTGAGCTTCACAAAATAGAAAGTGGCTGTAAAAAAACGACTAAAGCATTGAAAATCCCCATTTCCACAATTTAGTAATAATTAAAAAGCTCCAATCAACTAAATATGTTATGAATCTGCCTGGAAGAAGATGTGTGTTTATATCAGCCTAATGCACGGTGAGGAGGAGAGTTTGAGTGGACAAAAACTCTATAATATCACAGGTAGAGAATTGCAGAGATCAGTTGAGTCTTGGGGTCAAAAAGACTAAAACATGATCAAACAATCCCTATATCACCACATCTTTGGGAGGGTTTCAAGAAAAATCCTCCTCACTTATCCAGAAACAAACTACAGCATATTCAGTTGTCAGAAACGACTGGACCTTCCGGTGGGACCTGGTTCTGTGGTCAGATGAAACTGAAAAAAGAGCGTATTGGCAGCAAACACACCAAATGGCTTTGGTGCAAACAGGGATAAAAGTCCCCCATGCCCATTGTTAAATATACTGCTATTTCTTTAATGTTGTGGGCCTATTTTTTTGCAGTAGGTCCTGGACATCTTGTTCAGACACATCATGGATTCTAGCAAATACCAACAGATAAAAAATCTAAACCTCAAAATCACATCAAAATGAGCACAATGAAAGATAAAAAGGATAAACAATGCAGATTTATTTTTACAGCCATCTTTGATCATATTTACCAAGGGGGCTAATAATTATGACCTCAACTGAAATTGGCAGACATGAGTCAGGTTGCACAGGGTTATTTCAGTCTGCCTGAAACCAATCTAAAATATTTTTTAACTCTTTCCCGCCAGCGTTTAAAGGTCCCATTTTTCCTGTGTTTTTGAAGCTTTGATTGTGTTTACAGTGTGCAATATAACATGTGTTCATGTTTCGCATGTAAAAAAAACACAGTATTTTTCACACAATTTACTTATCTGTATACCGCTGTTTTCACTGTCCTAAAAACGGCCTGATGATTTCCTTGTTCTATTAAGTCCCTCCTTCAGAAATACGTAACGAGTTCTGATTGTGCCAGCGGTTCCAGTGTTGTGATTCGACAGCAGCTTAGCGCACGTTGCCCGGAAAGGTCACGCCTCTTACCATAACAGGGAGATGCATGCGCTCAATGGTTTTGTAAACATGTCTATATTACCGTATCAATTTGAGCCGGAATCAGACCCAGAGAATATCGAAGAGGATCGATTACAACCTGTTCAAGAAAGACTTTTGCAGGATGTTTCACAATGGTAAGCTGTTTATTTAATAATAATAATAATGAATTTTATTTGTAATGCACTTTACATTTCTGCAATCTCAAAGTGCTACAGAGCATCTAGAAGTACAATAAAAAACACAATTAATTAAATACAAAAAATAAGAAAAACGATTTAAAACTATTTAAGAAACTATTCAAGAACAACTATTTAAAACACATTCAGTGGAAAGCTTTAGTAAAAAGAAATGTTTTTAGTTTTCGTTTAAAAACATCTGTAGTCTGTGGGGCCCTCAGGTAGTCCGGGAGGGTATTCCACAGCCTCAGAGCAGCCGATAAAAAGGCCCTATGGCCCATGCTGTTAAGTTTTGGTCTGGGAACTTGGATGGTGTTTGTGTTAGCAGAACGAAGTGTGTGTAGGGATGTTGGGTGGGTGAGAAGTTCCTGTAGGTAAAGGGGGGCATGTCCGTAAATACACTGGTGGGTGAGGAGGGAGACTTTATATTCCACTCTGAGCGGGACAGGGAGCCGGTGAAGAGATTTAAGGATGGGGGTGATGTGTTCATGCTTGCGCACCCTCATCAGGATCCTGGCCGCGCTGTTTTGGATGTACTGCAGTCGCTGTATGCTTTTGCCAGAGATCCCAATGAGGATTGCATTACAGTAGTCCAGCCTGGAGGAGACAAAGGCATGGACAAGCTTCTCTGCATCTGCCAGGCTGAGTGTTGGACGGAGTTTGGCGATGTTCTTGAGGTGGAAGAATGATGTCTTACAAAGGTGATTGATATGGTTGTCAAAGGTAATGTTTGAATCCATTTTGACACCCAAATTATTGACAGATGTGGAAAGGGAGATATTGTGGCCAGAGAAAGTGATACTGGTGATGGGTGAAGAGCGAAGCTGATGTGGTGTACCAATCAAGATAGCATCTGTTTTGGAGCTGTTTAACTGAAGGAAGTTAAGCTTCATCCACGTCTCTATCTCCTCCATGCAGGTGGTCAGTGTGGATGTTGGAAAGGGAGCAGAAGAAGTGGGGGTTGACTTAATATACAGTCAATCAATCAATCAATCAATCAATCAACTTTATTTATATAGCGCTTTTACAATGACGATTGTTTCAAAGCAGCTTCACAGTGTTAAACAGGACAACATTGCCCAGGGCAACGTACTCAGTTCTGCCAGTAAGGTACGAAGCAAACCACTCGAAGACACCCTTTGAGAGTCCAATGGTGTATTTCACGAGGTGGAGGAGAATGTTATGGTCTACTGTATCAAATGCAGCTGTTAGGTCTAGTAGGACGAGTAGAGGTGGGGAACCAGCATCTGCTGCCATCAGCAGGTCATTGGTGATCCTGACTAATGCTGTTTCTGTGCTATGGCCAGGGCGGAAACCAGACTGAAACTTTTCAAACAGGTTATTGTGTTTGAGATGAGCTTGAAGTTGTGCTGCCACTATTTTTTCCAGAACCTTTGATAGGAATGGCAGATTTGAAATGGGCCTGTAGTTGGAGAGAACATCTGGATCCATCCTTGTTTTTTTTCAGTAGAGGTCTGATGACAGCTGTTTTTAACGCAGATGGAATATCACCAACCAGAAGGGAGTGGTTAATGATCTTGGTGATGAACGGTGAAACAACAGAGAGGTTGGCCTTCAGCAGAGTAGAAGGGAAAGGATCCAGGGCACAGGTGGACGGCTTCATTCTCTTGATGACATCCTCCACCTCTTCCTGTGTGGCTTCCGAGAAATAGCTGAGGTGCTGGACAATCTCAAATGTTGGTTTAGCCATTGGAGGGGGCAGAGCAGCAGTGGTGGTGAGGTGAGAGCGGATGTTATTCACTTTTTGTTCAAAAAAAGTGATGTGCATATTACACCTCTCTTCAGTAGTCTCAGAGTGGGAGAATACGGGGGGTTTTAGAAGGTGGTTAATTGTTGAGAAAAGTTGTTTAGAGTTTCCAGGGTTTTTATTGACGATAGTGGAATAATAATATGACCGTGCGGCTCTAAGAGCTTCTGCATAAGCCCTCTTTTGTTCCCTGTATGCCTGTTTGTGAACAGTCAGACCAGAGGCCTTGAACCGCCGCTCAAGGACACGTCCAGCCGCCTTCATCTTCCGCAGCTTGCATGTGCACCAGGGCGCTGACCGCGTGAATGAGACTGACCTGGATATTAGAGGGGCGTGAATGTCCAGGAGACTGCTCAGGGACTGGTTATAAAAATCAACTGAGTCAGCAATGGAAGTTAAATCAGAAAAGCCGGAGGAGAGATGTTGAAGATCCTGGGTCAGGACGTCCATATTGATGTTTTTTAACTTTCTGTATTGGATCTGTCTCTTTGGCTTGGGGTGAGAGGAAGGAAAAGGCAACTCCATTGCCACAACCTTGTGATCTGAAACTCCAAGATCATAAACCTGTAGGTTACTGATGAGGGCAGAGTTAGAGATGACCAGATCAAGTGTGTGACCCTTGGAATGTGTGGGGACATCAACATGTTGTTGTAAGTTGAGGGAGTCTAGCAGCTAAAGAAAATCAGCAGCAGAATGACATGAGGGGGTGTTAAAATATAATATTTATATCTCCCAGAATTATGGTATTGGCAGAGGTTGTACAAAGTGAAGTGAGGAGATCCGATATTTCCGGGATAAAAGCAGAATTTTGTCTAGGTGGCCGGTAGATAAGGAGAACAGTCATTGGAAGTCATTGGGGGCTTACGTTTAAAAGCTAGACACTCGCAAGAAGATATCACAGGCAACATGATGGAGGACAACTCCAGGTCCTGTCGGTAGATGACAGCTAGGCCACCACCGCGGCCAGTGCTGCAAGCTGCCTCCAAATAACAGTATCCAGGGGGACAGGCTTCGTTTAGGGCAGAGTCCACCTCTGGCTGGTGCCATGTTTCTGTTAAGCACATAAGGTCTAATCTCTTATCCATGATGTGGTCTTGGATGAAAGTTGACTTATTTGTGAGGGATTGTGCATTAAAAAGTTCTAATTTGAGCGTTGATGGGGTGGTGAATCTTGTTATTGGCCGCAATACTCTAAAATCCACTCCACGTTTTCTGTCTTGCTCCGTGCTGAAAGATCTTGCGGTGTTTCCCGTGTTGCCAACACAGAGAGCAACACTGTTCTGATGACGCGGTAGATGTGCGACAGTGGTCCAAATGGATGGTATGGCTAAGCAGAGTGTTCAGGCTGATGATAAACAAGCCCACGACGAGAGCCTCTATGGATGTAACGCGGTCGGCGCAAAAGTCCATGTTCCTTAATGATCGCAAAGCACGCCGGAACGGAGTTCAAATTTAGCAGCTGCGGGATGGAATATTTGAGCTTCATGACGGCCACAGGAAGGTTTTGACTAGCACTAGGCATTTTCAAAACACAGAGATGGAACACTGACAGGCACAGCGAGAAGATGGTCCACACCATGGCAGAGGAGTGCATGAGCCAACTCCCAGCAATCACCAGCAAACAGCCGATATTTAGAAGAGATAGCAGTAGGTGAGAAAATGTCCTTCAGATTAGAAGCAAACCGTAACAATCCATACAAAAGATTTTAGACGTAGAAAAGCGGCGAACAACGGTGAAAAACGAGCATCCTCTCCTGTCCTCCATTTGAAACTACTAACTGCCAACTACCAACTGTCAACAGCCAAGTAGAGTTATCTGAGCTGATACGATCCAAGGAACAGTCCAAATATCAGCGCTGACTGATTTGAGTAGTTATGGTAAAAAAAAATTAAAATAAAAATCTAAATATAACATAAATTAAACTAAAGTCGGGTGGAAAAGCGGCGAACAGTCAACGCCAGCGTCCTCTCTCCCCTCGTTTATTACCTATTACCTATTTATGTGGTTTGTGGTTTTGTATGTATGTCGAATTAACGATGGTGTTGTTGAATTTTTTTAAATAAGTGCATTGTTTATTCCTACCTTAGTTACGCTTGAGAACAAGTTTTGATTAGTAATATATGTGTACATGTGGTAACTGTGACAAAATGCCAACGGAGGTTGAAAACATCTGCTGCAAAGAAATTAAAAAGTACTGTTACACCTAATTAAATAATTTTTTGTTGTGTATAGTTCTTTTTAAATTGTTTTCATCCAACCAACTTTATATAAATGCACTTTATTTTCACCATCAATATAGCCTTATAAGCTGCCATGTTGTGTTAAAGAAATTGTTGCCATGCATTACAATAGTTTAATCTTTCTGCGAATACGGCATTAAACTGATTAAGATTGAGGAAGCTGTCCTCAGCAAAATGTGCTGCACATAATTTTAAATTTGGATTATAAATTTCGGGAACCGAGTTAAACATAAATTGTACCCATTGATCTCTAAGTACAGCATCCCTGGGAAGGCCAAACAAAGATGATTTGACTCCGGGAGGAAAATAAAAGCGTCTCAACGACATGGACAAACACACTCTTCATACGCAACACTTTCTCTTCTCCACGTGGGAGAGCAACAAGACCACGCCCCTTTTTTGCCTATTCTTGTGGGCGGAGGTTAGTCAGCAAACTGTTCTATTGACGTCATTAAAGCAGGAAGTACAGGGATGTAGTACAAACCGGCCGTTCACTGTAGGCTTTGAACGGGAACTTCTATTAAATAAAATATCTCGCTTGACATTGAACTTTGAGCTTTATAATTTTACAGGTATTATTAATGCTCTAACAGCAACATTACACACTAACTAAAGCTTGAAAAATGGGATCACAAAGAACAGGACCTTTAAAAAGGTTTTTTTGTCAAAGACTACATTTAGATTCAGAGCGATGATCAAACACAGATGAAGTAGATTGGGTTCATCAACACCTCTAATGCTTGCATTAGAGGTGCTTGCACAGTCTAATGCTTGCACAGTCCTGTAGCTCATCCTGGGTCCACATTCCATGCATTAACATTACATAGCTTTGATTTATGAGATGTTTAATGTTGACAATCACGTTATTTTACATATGCATCTGTTTACATGTGATCGCTTGCTTTACTGAGTCTTCCTCGTGTGTGTTTTGATCTGGAGATTCAGTACTCATTCAGAAGATTGCGTAATATCGCCCCCTAGCATCTAACAGTGAAAACACGGAAACCAGGAAAATTCTGTGTTTGGCAGTGAAGCGTTTTCTCACAAATAACGGAAAATTCTGTGTTTGGCAGGGAAAGAATTAAAGAAATACTGAAAAATGTGAGTTTTCGTTTTGCCAAAACCGAAACTCAAGTTATCAAGTAATTAAATGTATTTAATAATCAACATAAAAAAAAGAGTAATCATTTTATAATAATAACATTAATATTTTTTTATTTAACCACATTTTAACAATATAATTATGCTTCTATTAATCCACATTAGCTTTTATATCTGAGCAGAGCATTTGAGTTGTGCGCTGAACACAAAACTGACATGTGACTGGAAAAACCTTCAATTGACACACAGCTCCGACACGGAGTTACCGAAACCACAAATGCAAACATGTAATACACGGTAGACACACGTTTGTGCAGCGCAGAGCGACTCTCTCGCACTGTATGACGTGACAGACTACTAGTTGTCCAGTCCAGTTCTGTTCTCTCGGAGCGGGTTTTCCGGGAATGCACAGGTGTAAGTATGGTTATAGAATGACATCGTCAATCCCGTAAATAAGTGAACTGTGTAAACGTAACTGTATTAAAGGGCACCTATTATGCAAAATTCACTTTTAAAAGGTGTTTGAACATAAATGTGTGTTGGCAGTGTGTGTACACAACCACCTCATAATGGTAAAAATCCACCCACTCATTTTTTTTAATCCCCATAAATCATAAGTTTCCGTGTGACGTCACACTGCAAAGGCCCCGCCCGCGAGTGTTGATGGACACTTACTAGCACAGACAGGCACAACCAACTGTTTTCATTACCTTGTGAGCATTTGGCAGTTTAATCGCAATAACATATGCAAGAGAACTAGTTTAATGAACTCACGGATGTGCTGACATCCAGCTCTGTGCGCATATGACAGGAGCATGTGTGTGTGTGTTTAAGTTGATAGCGAAAAGGCTTTAAAACGCATGCAGATGATAATATTTCATGATGATGAAGAACTGCTATGTCACACGAACATGTCTGCGATAGATATAAGCATGCACACAGATATCATGTTTCAGTTTTCATTTGCGTGTTCTGGTGTTCATGAGCTGTGAAGGCTCCGCCCTCTGGGTGGGGAGCAGCAGCTCATTTGCATTTAAGGGGAAACACACTGAACAGCACATTTTTCTTCAACCCCAAAATTGGCATTTTCAACATGTTATATTAAATGATCTGTTAGGAATTTTGATCTAAAAATTCACAGGCACACTCTGGGGACACCTGAGACTTATATTAATATTGTAAAAAGGGGCATAATAGGTGCCCTTTAAGGGCTCAAATATAGGACTGACAACCGTATACTGCTGCTGTGTGAACATTGCCATAATGGGTTTTGTTTACACATTAACTGAAAACAGCATAGACTAAAGGCCCGTTCACACTAAGAACGATAAATACAAAAGATAACTTTATTAACATTCACACCAGCAGACAATATCGTTCTGTTTATTCTAAGTGTGTACATGTCTGTGCTTTAAATGCTCAAGCTCATTACAGCAGGATGAATTCTGATTGGCTGTCAATGTTTTTATCATTCATTCATTCAAAAGTCATTCTGAAAGTGATTCCAAGGATATTGTTTCGATGTGCCGTTATCATTATAGCTGTGGTGTGAACTCTGCTATTCTTAATATTGAGAACGATTTTTAGAACTATATCTTTATTGCTATCTTAATAGTTATCTTTATATAAGTATTGTCCTTGGTGTGAATGAGCCTTAAAAGAAGAAATGAAGATTGATTAAAAATCGATATTGTCAACCAAGCTCTATAGCATCCAGAAAGCTGAAATTTTCACCTGAGTGGACGGTTGCATATACCACTAAGACTAGTCTTACAAGTTAGACATCAACTTTTTCTTTAAGACTGCTCATAACATTTTTAAATCAGTTATAAATGCAGATTAGTCTAATTTGATACCAAAAACAGGTAGTCTCAGCCTCAGACGTCAGGCCCACGGACCGTTGGCTGAATGTCTGATGCATAGGGCACACTTTCTTTAACAGTCCTCCCAGAAACAAATGTTGTGATGACAAACTTCCTCATGGAAGAGCAACGAGTTTACAACTGTGACAATGAGCGCTTATCAGTATCAACTAAACGCTGGATTTTCAAAAGTATGTGAAGTTCACGGCTCCATTGTTGATAAATTGCACAATATTTTAGAATGAATAATTTATTCAGTTATTGCAGGGACTTTGTCTTTGATGTTGCAGCTGCCATGTTGTGAAATTGGCATTAGAGAAGCGTGAATTATGAAATGACCGAAAAAGTTTGGTCAATGATTTTAGCCCTCCAAAATCAGAAATAATTTTCAGCCAAATATTTTCTCTTGCTGAAATTTCCATGCAACACTAATTCTGAGGAAATTTACTGGTTGACTAGTTGACAATTTTTTTAAACTTTCTTAAACATTTTAAAGGTATTCCATGAAAATGTTGTCCCTCAGAGGTTAAAAAACAAAACTGCATTACTTTGCAGAAGAACACTGTTTTGTTTTATGATTCGGCTTTGAATGATTAATGAATATAGACACTTTTCCACTCTCCGTTCTCTTTGCTTAACCGTTTTCATTACGTGCCGATCAGGGCCAGCCAGAGCGGATATGATTTTCCACTGTGGGGCTGATAACAGCCACTCTTTGGAAATGTAATATAAATGCGCCAGTCGTTGTCTTGGTAACGCAAGAATTTACAGACGACATGGATGTAAACAGTGACCGTGTTAATGGAAGATGATCAGATATTTATATTAATACAGAAAATTATTTTATACAGAGAAACTGGCAGCCAGGCAACAGATAAGGATCTAAAAACCACTCTTCCGTTCCGATTAGAACATCAAACAGGTTCTCCCCACTCAGTGATGCACCCACTGAGGATCCTGTTGAAAGTGCCCTAGTTATTGGCGATTCTATTACACGGAACGTGAAAATAGAGACACCAGCCACCATAGTCACATGTTTACCGGGAGCCAGAGCGCCTGACATCAAAGCAAATTAAAAAGTGCTGGCAAAAGCTAATCGTAAATTCTCTAAGATTATTATTCACGTCGGCACTAATGATGTTCAAACCGTCAGTCGGAGATCACCAAAATTAACATTAAAGAGGTGTGTAAACTCGCAAGTACAATGTCACCGGCAGTCTGTTTATCTGGCCCCGTCCCTGTTAAAAGAAGTGATTAAATAGTTAGCAGATTATCATCACTCAATGGCTGGTTGTCTAAGTGGTGTCCGCAAAATAACATAGGGTTCATAGACAATTGGAAAAGTTTTTGGGGCAGACCCGACCTGTTGAAGATAGACTGCATTCATCCTACCCGGTGCTGCTCTTCTCTCTAGTATTTTGGCACATAGTCTTAGAGCTAAACCTTGACTCACTGGGGCCCAGGTCAGGAAGCAGACAAACTGGCTAAACCAACCGTCTGCTAGCTATCTCACGTCACCAGAGTCAGCTAAATCCCAGCACATAGAGACGCTTTCACCTAGATATTATCACATAGAGACTGTGTCTGTTCCCCGAATCAGTAAATACAAAAAACCATCAAAACCATTCAACAGTAAAAATTTAATTGATGTCCAACAAATAAACAACAGATATAATACGGATGAGCAATTGATAAATCTCGGGTTGCTGAATATTCGATCCCTTTTGCCAAAAACGCTTATTGTTATTGATATGATTATAGATCATAACCTAGATGTGCTGTGTTTGACAGAAACCTGGCTAAAACCTGACGACTACATTACTTTAAATGAGTCCACTCCCCAAGATTATTGTTATAAACACGAGCCACGTCTGAAAGGAAAAGGGGGAGGTGTTGCTGAAATTTATAATGATATCTTCAGTATTACTCAGAAGTCTAGTTTCAAATATAATTCCTTTAAAGTTTTGGTGCTTTATGTAACGTTGTGTAGTGTAAATGATAAATCCCGTTTGACATTTGTGTTGGCTACTGTATACAGGCCACCAGGGCACAATACAGACTTTATCAAAGAATTTGCTGGTTTTCTATCAGAGTTAGTACTGGCTGCTAATTGTTGGTGATTTTAATATCCATGTTGACAATGAAAAAGACGCATTGGGATTGGCATTTAAAGACATTCTAAACTCTATTGGAGTTAGACAACACGTATCGGGACCCACTCATCACCTTAATCATACTTTAGATCTAATACTGTCACATGGACTAAATGTTGATACCATTAAAATTCTGCAGCAGAGCGATGACATCTCAGATCATTACCTAATATCATGTATACTTAATTTAGCTAAAGCTGCAAAGCCATCCCTACGCTTCAAATATGGCAGGACTATAACCGCTGCGACTAAAGATTGCTTTGTACATAATCTTCCTCATCAGTTCCATCTCCTTAGCATTACAGATAGCCAAGAGGAACTTGATGTTGCAACAGAAACTACTGACTCTCTCTTTACTAGCACTTTAGACATAGTTGCTCCTCGGCGCTTAAAGAAGATTAAAGCAAATAATCCAACGCCGAGGTACAACGAGCACACTCGGGCCCTTAAAACAGCAGCTAGAAAAATGGAGCGCAGCTGGAAGAAAACAAAACTGGAGGTTTTTCGCAATTTGTGGAAAGAGAGCATGATTGCATACAGAAATGCCATAAAAACTGCTAGATCTGCTTATTTCTCAACTCTTTTAGAAGAAAACAAACACAACCCTAGGTATTTATTCGATACAGTGGCTAAATTAACAAAGGATAAAGATTGATAACATTAGGAATAAAATTATAACCATGCAGCCGTCTACTACAGTATCACTTCAGACAGAACATTGTAGTCTCACTGAGGAAAAATTACACTCATTCACTGCTATAGGAGGACAAGAATTGGCTAAACTTGTTAAATCATCAAAATCAACAACATGTATGCTTGACCCTATACCGACTAGGCTATTAAAAGAGATGCTTCCAGAGGTCATAGATCCTCTGCTTAATATTATTAATTCATCCTTGACATTAGGATATGTACCAACAACTTTTAAGTTGGCTGTAATTAAACCACTTATTAAAAAAGCATAACTTGATCCTAAAGAATTAGTCAATTACAGACCAATCTCGAATCTACCGTTTCTATCAAAAATATTAGAAAAGGCTGTGTCTTCACAATTATGTTCCTTTTTAGAAAGAAATGGTATATGTGAGGATTTCCAGTCAGGATTTAGACCGTATCATAGTATTGAGACTGCTCTAATTAGAGTTACAAATGATTTACTCTTATCATCTGATCGTGGTTGTATCTCTCTATTAGTGTTACTCGATCTTAGCGCTGCATTCGATACTATCGATCACAATATTCTTTTGAATAGACTCGAAAATTATGTTAGCATTAGTGGAACTGCATTGGCATGGTTTAAATCTTACTTATCTGACCGTTATCAGTTTGTAGCAGTAAATGAAGAGATGTCACACCGATCACAAGTTCAGTATGGAGTACCGCAAGGCTCAGTGTTAGGACCGTTGCTTTTCACCCTGTATATGCTACCA
This sequence comes from Gobiocypris rarus, assembly GCA_023029165.1. NCBI lineage: Eukaryota > Metazoa > Chordata > Actinopteri > Cypriniformes > Gobionidae > Gobiocypris > Gobiocypris rarus. The sequence continues at coordinate 29,677,964 of CM040929.1, forward strand.
CTGGGAGATATCATTAGGAAGCATGGCGTTAGTTTTCATTGTTATGCTGATGATACTCAGCTCTATATTTCTTCACGCCCTTGAAACTTACCAATTCACAAGATTAACGGAATGCATAACTGATATTAAAAATTGGATGAATAGTAATTTCCTGCAACTTAATTCAGATAAAACTGAATTTTTAATTATTGGACAGAAAAGCTCCACAAGTAGTGCCTAGAATACTGTCTAACCCTCGATGACTGCTCTGTCAAGCCCTCGTCGTCAGTGAGGAACCTGGGTGTGCTCTTTGATACCAATCTTTCGTTTGAAAGCCACGTTTCTAGCATCTGTAAAACTGCATTCTACCATCTTAAAAATATATCTAAATTACGTCACATGCTTTCAATGCAAAATGCTGAACAATTAGTAAATGTGTTCATGAGCTCAAGGCTAGATTATTGTAATGCTCTACTGGGTGGTTGCCCTGCTCGCCTAATAAATAAACTCCAGCTGGTCCAAAACGCAGCAGCTCGAGTTCTTACTAGAACCAGGAAGTACGATCATATTAGTCCAGTTCTGTCAACACTGCACTGGCTCCTATTAAACATCGCATACATTTTAAAATCTTGCTTATTACTTATAAAGCAATAAATCGTTTAGCTCCCCAGTACTTAACGCGAGGCTCTTAACGCATTATACTCCATCACGTCTATTGCGGTCTCTAAACTCTGGCCAGTTGAAAATACCTAGAATATCTAAATCAACTGCAGACAGTCGATCCTTTTCCTATTTAGCACCTAAACTCTGGAACAGTCTTCCTAGCATTGTTCGGAAGCAGACACACTCTGTCAGTTTAAATCTAGACTAAAACGCATCTCTTTAGTATGGCATACACATAGAACATTTTTAACTTTCTTTATTCAAATCAAATGACTGATTGTTAGGCTGCATTAACTAGGTCAGCCGGAACCGAACACTTCCCATAACACCTGATGTACTCGTTACATCATAAAAGAGTAGCATCCACACTAATGTTAGTCTCTCTGTTTATCCCAAGGTTTACTGCAGTCGGCGGATCCAGGCCGTGTCCGGATCGGATGGTGGACCTGCATCTGGACATGACCAGCTCATCCTGGAGTGTCTGCTGAGACCGTGTCCATTAGTGTCTCCTCTGAATTTGCCTCACCGGCACGTCATCCTCAATTAACCCGTCTCCAGCGCAATAACTCCGATCTTTCAAGTATTCATATTCTTGTGTAATCGACGCGCCATACTAAATGAACCCGTCTCGTGCGTCATACCCAAAATTTTGAATATTCCTATCTAATATGATTTATGACCTGCAAGGTTGCCAGAGTAATAATTATACACTGTTAATAATAGGCCAGAGGAGAACTGGCACCCCACTGAGTCTGGTTTCTCCTAAGGTTTATTTTTCTCCATCATGCCCTGATGGAGTTTTGGTTCCTTGCCACTGTCGCCTTTGGCTTGGCTTGCTCAGTTGGGGACACTCAAATTATGATCCAAGTTACTCAACTAAATATACAAATAGAATTTATTAATTTGGTCATATATAATTCTATAAACTATCCAAATTAAACTAGCCAAATCAAATTTTGTTGCAATGTTGTCCTGTTTAACACTGTGAAGCTGCTTTAAAACAATCGTCATTGTAAAAGCGCTATATAAATAAAGTTGATTGATTGATTGATTGATTGATAAGTGACGAATCCTGAGTTGTGACATCACTTACACACATTCTACCAGCACGGTTCGGTTAGCTCAAGTGGAAATACGAGGGGAATCGTTCCTTATCGTTGTTAGAACCGTTCGGCCTGACATAAATAAAAAAAGAGAGATATTATTCTACTTTTCATAAAACATTGACCACTAGGCTTAAGCGAGAGTAGTCTCTTAAGCCTGTAAAAGGCTCCTTTGTGGTAACCCTTTACACATTATATGACTCTCTTCTTTCAGACGAATACAATCAGAGTTATATTAAAAAACTTCCTGGCCAATCCAAGCTTTATAATGGCAGCCCAACATGTAAGCCCAAAAAGTGCATCCATCCATTATAACAGTACTCCACATGGCTTCGGGGGGTTAATAAAGGCCTTCTAAAGGTTTGAACAACTGGTTTGAACTGCGAGGCGCGTTTCTCTTTACTATGGCATACACCTAGAACATTATTAATTTATATTATTCAAATCAGTTAAATGATTGTTAGGCTGCATTAACTAGGTCAGCCGGAACCGGGAACACTTCCCAAAGAATGGCATCTACGCTAATGTTAGTCTCTCTGTTTATCCCAAAGTTTACTGCAGTCAGCCGGAACCAGGCTGTATCCAGATCAGATGATGGACCTGTACCCAGACATGACCAATGCATCCCTGAAATGTCTGCAGAGACCATGTCAAATGCCTCATCGACACAACATCCTCAATAAACCCGTCTCCAGCGTGACGATTCCAATCTTTTGATTATTCCGATCAAATATGACTTCTGACCTGTAATGTTGCCAGAATCATAGTCATAGAATCATACACTGTTTGTTCGTCGGCTAGAGGAGAACTGGCACCCCGACCGGTTTCTCCCAAGGATTTTTTCTCCATTCTGTCACCCGATGGAGTTTGGGTTCCTTGCCACCGTTGCCTTTGGCTTGCTCAGCTGGGGACACTACATTTTCAACTATATTACCAATCTGCCCGCATTGTCACTATATGATCATTGAAATTAGCTGGATAATATCACCGTTTTCTCCAGAGTGGCTGTACAGCCGAATCAAATTCTGTTGCATTATTTTCCTGTTAACACTATGAAGCTGCTTTGAAACAATCTGCCCGCATTGTCACTATATGATCATTGAAATTAGCTGGATAATATCACTGTTTTCTCCAGAGTGGCTGTACAGCCGAATCAAATTCTGTTGCATTATTTTCCTGTTAACACTGTGAAGCTGCTTTGAAACAATCTGCATTGTAAAAAGCGCTATATAAATAAAGGTGACCTGATGCATGGGGCAATTTCCAGCGAAAACCATCCTGTCAGGTCTAAAATATAAACTTATAATACGCTCAAAACAAAATTTGGAAGAAGAATACAAAAATGTATTAACTCATTAATTACATTTTGTTACTTTCAAACAAATGTTTTTTTTTTTTACATAATGTACCTTTAAGCGGAGATGCTGTTGCACAGCTCTCTAAAACCAACTATAAAAAGCACTAATTTGCACCAATAAGGATTAATCTTACATCTATATTAAATCAAGGTTTAACTAATAATTCTGTTGCACAAAACTTTCCCTAAACTCTAAAAATAAGCATGTTTACATTTAAACCATCGTTTTGATCCTGGATATAAATTTTATATAGAAAATTGATTAACTTTAATCCCCCTTTTTTTTCTTCCCCTAACTAAGATTTTCAGACTGAACTTTAAATTTACATTCACTTCGTGAAACAACATGCCAGTTGTTATTTTCTTATCTTGGTTGTTTTGTCATAAGTTTAAAAAGATAGCTGACATTCTACAATTACATTTTCTTTATCAGCAAGAGCTATTTATATCAGAGAGAGAGTTTAAAAGGTCAATAAAGAAGGAAATTGAATATTAACATTGTTGCTGTTTAATTACAATGGCAAATCCATCATGGTGGAGAAACATTTTCATAAATTGAGGTTTTAATCACAGGTTAGAATTCTAATGCCTTATTTGTTAATCTGTGTTTAAAATTAATTGGTGCAACAACTCGATTTAAATTAAAAGCCAGAACAACAAATCCTTGATTAACTCTAAACTTTGCTTCATTTTATATTTATTGGTGCAACACACCCTAAATCTAAGAAGACTGCACTGCATACAAATCTCCCATCTTACCTTTGTACTCAGGGGTGAATTCCTTCATCTCTGGTGGCAGGGATTCGTAAAATCTTTGCTCACGGGTGATAAGTGGTTTGCAGATGGTGTGGTCGTCATAACGCATCATGCTGGTGTGGCCGCCCACCTGGTGAACAAACGGCTCCAGGGGAACCCCGTCGCGGCTGCCCTGCCCCTGGATGGCACTGTGCTTGCCCGCCTCCATAGTGTGCGGGACACACATGGCGTTGGACGGCCGCGTGGAGCTGGGGGCATGGGCTCGGGCACGTAGGCCTGGCGAGCGGGGGGTACAAGGGGGCGGCTGAGAGCGCACGCTGCCGCCGGGAGGGGGAGGAGCCAGCCCGCTGACCCACCTGCCAACAGATCCCGGCCTTAAGAGCGCTGGGAAGAATCCTTGATGTTGCCTTCTAGGAAAGAAAGAGGAAGGTTTAGGATCAACAAGATTGAAGATTTAACAAAATAAAGACATACTGGTAGTATCAAAATATGATAAACAGAACTTGCTTAATGGGCGGGAACAAGCCTCATTGGTTCCTGTGGAAGATTACAAGTGCTTGCATGAAAACCTTCTGTTTAGCGGTCAACCAATATAGATATTTTTGATGGCCGATATAAAGCCTATATATGAAATAAATGATATCACACTATTTAATATAAATTAAATAGCAAAAACACATGCATAAAATTTGCTGAAATTAAACGTCAATTTATGCAGCCGATTAATTTTTTTCAGTTTAAAGCATTAAAAATATTTAACGCAATTAACGCAGCATATGTTTTTATATCCATTTTTGCCTAGCGTTACATTATATGATCATGCTCTAATACATGTAAATGCTTTTAAACCATCTAAGTGCGACAAGACAGAAGAGAACGCACTGCATGTCAGTGTCCTGTCTGTGTGGCTGCGTCTCAATCTGCTCCCTATTTCAGTAGTCAGGGCACTGATCAGGGAGTCGGCCACATTCATGTACATTACACAATATACTAATTCACCACCTAGGAAGATAGGGAGTTGACACACACTCGACACACAGGTTTGCGGCAGTCTCGTGAACACATCAAGTTCTCTTTCGCTCTTGAACAAACAATAACAAAAGAATGTTACCAAAATGCCAGTTTTGTTGAGTATTCTCATAATAGGAGACTTAATCGATATCTTAAATTGGCCAGTATATCAGTCTTGTCAATATATCGATCAACCACTACTTCTGTTCATCATATTTCATATGCTCAATGTATTGTTGATCAATGTATACAAAATAAATTCACTTTTAATAAAAGCGAAAAATCTGTTAATCATAAAGTGATCATGTCTCTTCAGATGATTTGGATTAAACCGTTCAATTAATATCAATTACTTTTTTACTTTTTGAAACATCAATGTTTCCAGTGAATGGACTTCAATTGAGGGGCAGAAATCACTCAGGTTTCATTAAAATAGTAAACAATAGCAGAATTCTCATTTTGGGTGAACTAACCATTTAATAGACAGATATCTGCCTAAACTGTTTGAATATTAAATCAAATCGCACACCACTCAACCATCTAAAAAAAATCAGAGGTCTATAACCTTCCATTACTGCACCTTGAGAGCACTTCCCAGAAAGCTGTGTAGCCCTACAAACTCAGCTGGCATCTGCTGATCTCAGAGCCTTTATTACATTAGCCCGAGTCCCATCAGCTCATAGACAAACACAGAGAGGAATCCACCTCTGACAATACAACCAATCTAATCCTCATGTTACCAACATGCCGCAGCGCACACGTTCAGCTATTTATCAGCTATTACAAAAACAGACACATGAATGTTTCACATGCCCTCAATATTGAAAATGTCTTTGAAGTCATGAGGGAATGAGTTTGATGTTTCAGGAAGGCTGAGCTGGCATTGACTGCATCATTCCCTGCTGAAGTCAAGTTAAAAGATCCTCAACTGAAGTATTGATCCAGGAGTGCCCAAAAGTGCATTCCAGGCATTTGTGATAAAACTCTGCTGAACATATTTGAGTGTGAATTCCCACGGACATCTTTGCTTGCACCTGTTCTTTATGACATTAAAGGGACTGGCAAAATTGCTTTCAATAAAAAATACTGCCTATTCAGTAGAAACGAGAGAGAAAAGAAATGGACTACAGAAAACAGAGAAAAGGTTGTTGTCTTCCCATTTGCCAAATAGGTAGGAAAACACCCATAATGCACTGGGCATGTTGCCGTCCAAGATCTCACCAGATTGCTATGGATACACTTTCCAGAGTCAAACACAGCCTTGCTTTAGTAGGAAATACATCTTAGCAAACTTTTAGTCATAATGATGTCGATATAAGTAAATGTTTAGCGGGAGTGAGTTACTTTCAGTTACCAGTGAAAGACCCAGCCTGTTGCCCGCGAGTCCATCAACCCAAAGCTTCACAGTCATTACCTATTCATGGGTTCGACATTTCATTCTTTAACGTTAGGCAGTTTTGATGTGTTTTATTGTTTGATGATCACGTTAGCTTACATATAAGCAATGCAAATAATGAATTTCCTTAAGATTCTGTCAATGGCAGGGAAGCGTTATCTAATAAAGAGTTAAAGGATTAGTTCACTTTAAAATGAAAACTACAATCTTTGCGGAAGAATCCTGTCCAGCCAGCATCAGTCTGGCACAGACACATCTTGCAATGTTGTTTTTTGAACGAGAATAAATGGCGAAAGGCAGTGACAGTGCCAAGGAGATTTTCCAGCCTTCTAAAAGGACCAAATCTAGTCATATTTGGGCTTTTACAAAAGTCCTGAGGGAAACTTAATGGAGGATGGTCACCCTGTCTGCAGAACATGCAAAAAGAAAGTCGCTGCAATAGGGGGAAACGCTTCAAATCTAGAGTTGTCTTCATGACCGTCACCCACTGTTGTATAGAGAACGCAAGGCAAGTTGGACCTCAAAACCAAAACTACATCTGAGAAATAATTGTACACAAAAGTTTTGAGTTGATATATTTGATCTCACTCACTTGAAATTAACGTGAAGCTTCCGAGAAGAAAAGTTTGCAGCAAGTGGCTTTTTATTATAGTCATTTTGGTCACTATAATAGTGATATGAAATTTTCATACCGTCCCATCCCTAGTATACACCTAGGATGGCTTGATGTTGAGTAAATTATGGGAAAATTAAAGTGAACTAATCTTTTAAGAGTAAAAAAAAAGTTTGGAACCAGATTATAAATTAATATATAATTGCTGCTGAGTGATACTAGTATTGATCAATACCTATTTAAATGATAATAAAGACAAAAATCAGTTGTTTGATATTTAAATAACAATATATAAGAAGAACACCAACATCTCATAATATTTTCATTAAAAGCATGCTGAAAACAACAGTACTAGCATAAAACACAAAGAAGTACCAGCTATAGAGCTGTTTCTTGCTGGCCTACTAATAAGCTGCTAATTAGAAATGCCAGTACTCTTTACTGACTGAAGCCATGAAAGAAAAGTAGAACAATGCTGTATGACGCCTCAGGCATCTCAACAGGATAAGGGAGAGTGACCCCATTTATAATGCCTTTGGCTGGCAGCCACACAAACTGAGGAAGACAACTACAAACCTGGTCTGTGAGTGATACACATATCATATTGAACCATATGCGGTTTCAATTTAACTTTTATTACATAACCAAATGCATCAGCTATCCAGATTCATGATCAAAACATGCAATGTAAAGCTTTGGGTTGATGTTGTCTATATCAGACACAAAAGTATGTCAAAATGCTGGCGAGTATCCTCATAAACACAGCTGGTTATGTCTTAAAAGAGTACTTCACCGCTGGCAAAATGGGCTTTCAATTAAACTGGGCTGCCTATGCAGTAGAATCAATTCTAGTCAGAATATGAGTCTGATACTGCTCCATTGGGCTGTGATTATGGGGCATGTTTCAACCGAACCAGGAAAGAAAACGCTTTTCATTAACTGCTTAACTCGTTCTTCAGGCTTTGCAGTCTGTTAATTAACCTCACCTCCGAACCAGAGTCGTTCTTTCTTTTGTCACTTCACATTTAATCACCTCTGTTCCCTGGAAAGATTAGTAACATTACACCTCTCCTGTCTTCGCGTTTGTCGTTAGTTCCATCATCAGTGTCTGATCTGGGCCGTGACAGCCCAATAAGTAATCCGTGCAGTCCCGAAAACAGAATTGATTAGTTCACCTCTCGAGTCTTCAGGTTCGAGTCATTCATTCTCACACAGCCCCATAGGCTGAAAGCAGACGATCCTGTACAGGGGCAGATCTAGAAAATGATTTATGGGGTGGCATGAGAACTATGAGGGGTGGCAACACTGAAGCAAGCATCCTTGCATCATAGTTTTGTGGATTCAAGTAATAATATACATATTCAGTGTATACAAGGGGGCACACATTTTTTAAAAGTCTTTAAAGATTAAAGACTGTTTTGTGATAGATTTTGCCTGAAACTGATAGCTGGACTGGAAACTTAAAGTGAGTTCATATCAATATTAATTTACAAAACATGACAAACAATACAGATTATATATGAATATAAGCCTCAATGGATCAAGTACTGGTTTATTTAATCACAAACACATAACAAACAGAGTTTCCGCTAGAAAAAAATGGTCCCGGTCAAAGTGACTGGCAGAGGTTTCGTTTTCTGGACATTTTGATGATATGCCGGTCAAAAATCACATCTTAATTAGTCTAGTTGAGGAAAACTGAAAGCAGTTTATGAAACTTAAAAAAATGACATAATCAGGCCGTATATGCAACATGTTTATTAGCCTAACTTTCAAATAGACGGGAAAAAAAACATGAACGTCCGATTGGCGTCAATCAACCAAACCTGGCGTCTTACCCTCTTGTGAATCCGTTGCATCGTGCTGCCTTTTCACAGCGCAAACATACATTTTTTTCGTTACCATCAACTACCTCACATCTTAGCCATGGGAACTTGTCACTCCATTCCGACCGATACGCCCTACACTTCAGATTTTTCTCCGGTGGGGGCGGAGCTGTCTGGCTCTGGACATCTATGGCGTCAGGCGTTCCTGATTCAGTATCCTCCTTCGCGTCTGGCCTTTGAAAAAAACTTTTAAGGCTAGTCTGCCTGGGCCTGGTAATATTTGAAACGTCTCTCTATAGTTCGTGGTTTAGGTCTATATTATAGCCGTTAGGCATGCGGTTTATTTGAAATGCAACATGCAATGTTGTTTAAAAATTGTGTTAGGGGGGCGGGGCCGGGATTATTAGGCAGTTTTAATCTGACAATTTGACCGAAAAGATTTAATTTTGTCGGACATTTAATTTTTTTCCTGGCCAATCTCCGGTAATTACCGGACAACGGAAACCCTGATAACAAACACATATAAACCACAAGTTGTAGTGCATCTAGATTAAGATATGGTGCATTCAATCACCAACAAATATTTTCGAAAAAGAAAAAAAGAAAAGAAAAATAAATCACAGGTTTTAGTGCAACAAAATGCTCATCTAAAGTCATCAAATATCTTGTCTCACCAGTATATAATAACAATAGCACTGATTGTAACCATATGGTTTACAAAGTAAACATTAATTGACATATGGTGCTTTAAATCATAACTTATACCGGTAGTTTATAAAAACAAATAGGTTTTGACTATTTTATGTTACTGTAAAATATTTGAAAAGGCACACTGAACACAACATACCATGGGCACCTGACACACATGGTGCTGTTGTCTCAAGCTCTCTCTCTTCTTTTTGTCTGAGCTGCCTCCCACCTCTTCACTTGCTTCATGCTGTATTTCTTCTGTTTCATCACCTCTATCTAGCTCTTTGTCGCCCATTTCTATATTTCTTTCTTTCACCACTCCATATTCTCCTCTGCTGCCTTCCACAACTTAATTGTTATGTATACATTTTTCTGTTTTATCTGCACCTTGAACTCCCACATTATCTGACTCTGATTTTCCTTTTCTTTTTGGTTTAAAAAAATGCAGGGGCAGCATGCGCTGTTGTGCTTTCACATATGCTGCGTTTGCAGTGTGCAACTGATCCGTGGTTGTATATTACAAACACAACATTTATTCATTATTTTTATTTCAAATCCAAATGTTGTTACTGAACAATGATGGCTTGTCAGCATTGCAATAGTCTTTCATAGATGTCACGTTTAAACGCACTAGGCCTGCATTTAAACAATGTTTTATTAAATTCATTACTTTATATTTATATAGCCATACTTTAGATTTATTTATTACGTTGTTCACGCAAGTGGCAAAACATTTAAACATAGGCTTATGTTAAAAGCAAAAACATTTCACATTAAAACTTACAATAGACAACATTTTTTTAATCTTTTTTCAAGAAATCCTGCAGGTCATAAGTAACTTCTTTTTTTTCCACCTCCAAGAAAGAACAAGTGCTCTCCATTATGTCTCCTTGTTTACCTTAAGGTGTCGTTTTCCCTGCTTTACCGGAGGCAAAAAGTCATGTGTTGACTTTGAAACAGATTAGACTTTAAATTATATGTATCTGAGGTGAAATTACTAGATTTTCACTTCAATACATGTTTATTTTATTGCGAACAATGCTTTGTCATTTTAATTTAACGTGTGCAGCACAGCACAAAATCGATTTGGTGCAGAAACAATCACCGCACTGCTGCAGACGCACCGCCCCGGGAACGCACTGATCTATAATAGAAAGATGTGTTTTCTTACTATTATCTCATTACATTGAAGCACCGCTGATGTAAATTGGTAAAGAAAACAATTTATATTTTATACATTGGGAATTTGGGATACACTGCTGGTGCTGGGGTGGCAGACACGGTGGCAATGGTCTTTCTTAGGGTGGCAGTTGCCACCCCATACCACCCCGGTAGATCAGCCCCTGTACAGAATGGATGGCCTGTAGCGCATGCACAGTCAGCACAAAATGAACAAGTCGCTCTCTGAGACAACACGTTGTTCCCGAGTCATATTTAAGATTAGTTCAAAAAGAACAAATCGTTCATGAATGACGCATCACTAAAGTTGTCAACAGAACTCAAACGCATGCATGCTGGAAGATGATGATGAGTGTAAACGATCTTTGCTGGTGTTGTAACAGGAATTTAAGGATACACAGAGTATTTACTAAAACAATCATCATTTTTGAGAGAAATAGTAAAGGTGAATGCATATACGAACAAGTTCTCCGTTTAGGATTAGAACGAATTCAAGCCAAACGCGCTTTGGTGACGTGGATGATTACATTGCGCTATCTGTCAATCATCATATAAAGCCCACCAAGACAATTTGATTGGTCCGAACAGCTTCTGTTCGGGCATAGTTACTCCACAACTGAGCAAGTCCGGACCGAACTTCCCTAACTAAAATCTTGTGGGCGGGGCTAAGTTTGGCTGGCATCCAGACTACAGTAGAAAGGCAAAAAAACAAAAAAACAAAATCGGTGCTAAATGATTTTGTGGAAACAAGAGAAAAAAGGCTGCTGACTTCCCCTTTCCCAAATGCACCCATAATGCACTGGACATGTTGCTGTCCAAGTCCACTCCCGCCAGACTTCTATGGAGACACTACCAGAGTCAAACACTCTTCAACTTTATTTTATTTATATAATGCTTTTAACAATGCAGATTGTTTCAAAGTAGCTTCACAGTGTTAAACAGGAAAATAATGCAACAGAATATATTTAAATTATCATACAGTGACAATGTGGGCTTTAGATCAGTAATTGGATCAGTAATTTAGTTTATATGGTTAATTTTGTTTAATAATTAGATGTATTTGGATATTTAGTTGAAAAATTTAGTGTCCCCAACTGAGCAAGCCAAGCCAGAGGCGACAGTGGCAAGGAAACCAAAACCCCATCAGGTGACCTAATGGAGAAAAATAAACCTTGGGAGAAACCAGGCTCAGTCGGGGTGCCAGTTTAGAGCCTAGAACTCACAGCTAGACATCTAATTACACACTACAAAGTTTTGGGAATGACAGCTGCTTTAAAGGTGTGAATTCCTTAAAGGCTTTAAAGTCCCACCTAAGTGCATTGAAATGTGTTGACAATTTCCACTGAAACAGGAACATAGGGCTGGACATATCGAACAGCTCCTCCCCTTTTAAAAAATAACCAATACCTTTTAGTTTATATCACAGCTTGGCCAGAGCCGTTGAGCTCAGTAAAGCCATAATCTCTAATTGTTTCTCCTCCCAATATCCTTCATTATAGCTTTAAAATTAAAATCCATTTTTATTTTCCAGTATCTCAAAATGAGCTATTCAGGAATGTGCTCCAATGTGAAATCACATACAGTATGCCCATGATTGGCGACGGAATCTGCCATATTAGATTCTCCCCTGAGTGAGCTGTACACAATTCACCATGTTTATCTCTGCTCCAGAGCATTTAAAGGGAAAGATCACCCAAAAATGTAAGTTCTGTCATTAATTTCTCACTCTCATGTCGTTCCAAACCCGTAAGACCTTCGTTCATCTTCTGAACACAAATGAAGATATTTTTTAATGAAATACGAGAGCTCTCCCCCATAGACAAAAATGGGAAAAAAATGACTAAATGTAGACAGTTGACTGATTATCCGAGGCATGAGCTGTACAGGCTCCGCCCTCTTTTGGATAGGGGGTGAGGAGCAGCAGCTCATTTGCATTTTAAAGATGCATGCACGAAAACCGCATGTTTTTGCTTTCACTCAAAAATGGGCATCGCAACATGGTATAATAAATTATCTGTTTGGTATTTTGATCTGAAACTTGTAAAAAGGGGCATAATATGTCGCCTTTAATATATTATGTGTTTTATTAGACAGGCGAGCAACTGTTTGGATACCTTCATTGACAAAACACTAATAATTGTTTTAACTCAACACAGTTAGTCTTATTGTTTTAATCTCTTGTTTTCGATGACGTACTGGATCAGATCCATCACGTACTGGACGCACATGTGCGGTGGTTTCGTTCACATTTTGATGACGTCACATGCACTCGCGCAGTTGAGAGATTTGTGAACTGTGGATAAATACTCAAACCGCTCACGCAAAAACAATTATTAATAACATGCTCACGAAATCATGACACACGTTTTGCATTTTCCCTTGAATGTGTACCTGTTGTACCTTGAGGATTAAAATTACAGACAATTAGGCTACTTAATCATTTTTGCTTCCACTCAACAGCAAGTATGACCAGAATATGTTAAAATTTTAACTGTTTTGCATGTATGTAGAGAGAAACTGTAGAAAGGATAACTTCAGCATCACAACGACTTATTCATCAATAATTACGTATTATTTATCAGTCCTACTACTACACAGGTTAGAACATCATCTATATACAATATTGACGATACATATGTTTTGGTCAATATTGTATATAGATGATGTTCTAACCTGTGTAGTTATAATGTAACATGTCACTTAAGACCTGCGCATAAGCATTATAACTAGACTCGCACTTGCATTATAACTATACGCACTCGCCATAACGAACCACCATCCAGTACGTATTGGATCTGATCCAGCTACGTCATCGTGCTACAGGCTGCAGCGAGGAGTGTCTCTTGATTTACAGCAAGTAACATGTTTGTGCCATGCCTCAGAGACTAATGATGGCATAATCAGAAAGAGCTTAATACATCATTTTCTTTACCAAACAATATATTTTATAATTGCCATTTAGCAGCACAGTCATCCAGCCTTTATTAATAACTGACTATGTTTACGAGGATACTCGCCAATACGGCTATTCTGACAATTTTGTGTGAATATGTCCATTCAAGCGCAAGAAGATGTGAAAGAGAAATCAATTCAGCATTTGCATGCTGTCTAAGCAAAACACAAGCATGTCTCCCAATATCAAAGCTATCTTATGCTGGGCTGTGTAGTTGTAACCACCTCTTAGCTTTAGAGTACTTTGATTATGTTGCACATTATTGTTTGCACTTAAAGCTGCAGTAGGGAGTTTTTAGAAAATGTTGACTTAGCCTGAAAATTTGTACCGGCACAACTCACAGGTCACTCCCCCTTGCTCTCTGCTGCGCTACAGCCTTCCCTCTACAGCTCCTCCCCCATCAAAACGCATTGTAAAAAAATCCTGATAATTCCTGATAATTATGCAGGAATGAGAGTGTAGTTCCTATACATATCGGTCTAGAAAATCGCAACTTTTCATTTTCCGTCGATCTTAGTACACAATGTAACTATACACATTACAACATGTAAATAGGAGAATGTTGGTGTTATTTTGTCACTTATTGAGTAGTAGTCTAGATGGAGCCATTTACCTCCATTCTTTGTGCTAAGCTAGGCTAGCGGTGGGTGTGTGTGGGTGTTTGGCTTGTTTTTTCTTGCCGTCGAGCCACAGGCGTTCACTGAATGACCCATGAGGTTCCTGACCGCTGTTGTAAGCTGACAGTTTGGTCACAATTATTATTATATGATTACAGATACAAACTTTATTGTATTTTACTTTTACAATGAGCAGAATAATTACAACAAAAATAAAAAATGTAGAGGAGGCAGTGTCAGAATGAGCTTTCAAGCAAGACACACGCCACCCATAGCAACAAGTCATGGCAACGACATTTCAGACTGACAGATAAGTAAAAGATAAACAGGAATTTTCTTACTTCTGAGCGCTTTGTTACTGTTTTGTTCACGTTGTTATATTATTTATAATTCAAATTGAGTTTTATTGGCCACAATATTATTGATAATTGTTATGGGGCACTTTTAAATAATTTTCAAAAAAGGACAGGTGTTAGAGCCCCCAAAGCCCTCCTCTCTTTACTTGCCTGGTGTGAGTATGTGTCCTGTCACAAAATGCGGCAAAAACTCCTACACAACGTTAATAGTTAGATTAAGGCGTGTACATGTCTGTAATGTTCTCTGATAAAGCAACTAAAAAAGGCATACCCCACAAGATATATGCATTCAAAATGTACAGTGTCTCACTTCCACCAACACGGATAGCAAATTTAGATGACAGATTTTTTTAGATTTTATATTTTCTGTCCAATCAAATCAGGGCTCCAGACTGCAACCATATGGTTGCATTTTGCGACCTTTTTTCCTGCAGGTGCGACTACATTTTGTTACTCAACTGATAAGAGCTGCCATTTTTTATTACATACTGTTTGAGAAACATCAAACGGCAGACGAAACTAAAGTGGAACCGCGCTTCTCGTTTGAGCTGCACAGACAGTTTTTCAGCTCAGGAACAATAATAGACAGCGCAGCGCAAGCTCATATATACGGCCGATCTCGATCACTTGACAGCGTTACTACAGAGTGCTGGAGATTCAGTGAAAAAAGCATTTGAAATCACCACAGAATTAACAAAATCGCAACTAAAAGATCTAGTGGAAGCGTTCGGCACTGAATTCTGTTATAAACCACAGATATAAGATCAAACACTGCTGACAGTGTCATGAACGAAGTTCAGGGGTTTCGGTCCACAAATCACCAACATTCACTATGGATTTACTGTAACATCACATGGGATTGTGGCAAAAATAATATCCAATTCTAATGTGATGTTTTGTAAAACTAAAAGTTTAAAGGTGTAGGAAATGTAACACTTTGTGGCAAACAAGTACAAGTAAAAAAAAAAGACTATAACCAGTAGTTGGCGGCAGAGGATCACTTATTTTACTTAGCAATTTTCACTCCCCTTTCCTAATATATGGCTAAAAGTATAAAGTCACAAGTCTCTGAAAAACAAAAACCTCTCTTCGAATTGTGACAGAAAACAAGTAAAGAGTGCTCCTCTTATAAATTACTGAAGCTGACACTATACACTCACCTAAAGGATTATTAGGAACACCTGTTCAATTTCTCATTAATGCAATTATCTAATCAACCTATCACATGGCAGTTGCTTCAATGCATTTAGGGGTGTGGTCCTGGTCAAGGCAATCTCCTGAACTCCAAACTGAATGTCAGAATAGGAAAGAAAGATGATTTAAGCAATTTTGAGCGTGGCATGGTTGTTGCTGCCAGACGGGCCGGTCTGAGTATTTCACAATCTGCTCAGTTACTGGGATTTTCACGCGCATCCATTTCTATGGTGTGAAAAGGGGAAAGCATCCAGTATGCGGCAGTCCTGTGGCCGAAAATGCCTTGTTGATTCTAGAGGTCAGAGGAGAATGGGCCGACTGATTCAAGCTGATAGAAGAGCAACTTTGACTGAAATAACCACTCGCTACTACCGAGGTATGCAGCAAAGCATTTGTGAAGCCACAACATGCACAACCTTGAGGCGGATGGGCTACAACAGCAGAAGACCCCACCGGGTACCACTCATCTCCACTACAAATAGGAAAAAGAGGCTACAATTTCCAAAAGCTCACAAAAATTGGACAGTTGAAGACTGGTAGAGTCAGAATTTGGCGTAAACAGAATGAGAACATGAATCCATCATGCCTTGTTACCACTGTGCAGGCTGGTGGTGGTGGTGGTGTAATGGTGTGGGGGGATGTTTTCTTGGCACACTTTAGGCCCCTTAGTGCCAATTGGGCATTGTTTAAATGCCACGGCCTACCTGAGCATTGTTTCTGACCATGTCCATCCTTTTATGACCACCATGTACCCATCCTCTAATGGCTACTTCCAGCAGGATAACAAGCTCGAATAATTTCAAATTGGTTTATTGAACATGGCAATGAATTCACTGTACTAAAACGGCCCCCACAGTCACCAGATCTCAACCCAATAGAGCATCTTTGGGATGTGGGGGAACGGGAGCTTAGTGCCCTGGATGTGCATCCCACAAATCTCCATCAACTGCAAGATGCTATCCTATCAATATGGGCCAACATTTCTAAAGAATGCTTTTAGCACCTTGTTGAATCAATGCCAAGTAGAATTAAGGCAGTTCTGAAGGCGAGAGGGGGTCAAACACAGTATTAGTATGGTGTTCCTAATAATCCTTTAGGTGAATGTAGAGGAATAATGGTACATTTAATAAGAGTAGAATATTTACATAAAAAAAATTTAAAAATATTTAAAAGGTTTTTGCACATTACTGTTGTTAATAAAAGTTTTTTTCGGCATATCAATCCAAGCTCAGTGTGTCACTGTTAAATTTCCAATAAACAGATTCCATTTTTAGTAACTGAACACATATTAACAAAACAATGCAAAACAATAGTAAATTATAAATTAAATTTTCCACTGCTTTCAAATGTTAGTCTGAAGCCCTGCAAATGCTCTATACAACCTGAAGCATCCCACCCAAATATTCAGTAAACACACAAAGAATAGGCATGTAAACATAGACATGTCTGGAAAATACCCAAACCTGCACTTTACCATGTTGAATAATAGGCCTAATTCATTCAGAACTCTCTCTTTAAAAACTCTGCACAAGAAAACAAAACTCAGCAGTATTTTTTATTTTCAGAACAAGGGAACTCTCATTGTCAAGGCTCGGCTCATCTGCCAAATATTGTTGGAAAGAGAGACTGACAAACAACATTAATCTGCTCTTAAGACTTTCCGACGTGCTTGAATGTGGGCTGTCCCCACAGTAAATGAGATTTGTAAGGCTCGTCTGCTTACATCACTCGTGTCTGCATCAGTACACGAGCATCAGCTTTAGTGGCTATTTTAGGGCTTGTTTTCACTGAACTCTCATCTTCTCCTTTATTAGCCAAAACCTGATTTTTTTTTTTATGTGGAAAACATTCAATTAATATAAAAGCACAAAGGTAAATTATGCCCTAATTAAGAGATTATTGAACCTAGAGATTGATTGAATAACATTTTAAAATATAGACTGATCAAGTGAGCTGCAAAACAACCGTCCCTGATCTCAAAGCTCAGAGCGGGATATCCGTCACCAGAGTCAGCTAAATCCCAGCACATAGAGACGCTATCACCTAGATATTATCACATAGAGACTGTGTCTGTTCCCCGAATCAGTAAATACAAAAAACCATCAAAACCATTCAACAGTAAAAATTTAATTGATGTCCAACAAATAAACAACAGATATAATACGGATGAACAATTGATAAATCTCGGGTTGCTGAATATTCGATCCCTTTCGCCAAAAACGCTTATTGTTAATGATATGATTATAGATCATAACCTAGATGTGCTGTGTTTGACAGAAACCTGGCTAAAACCTGACGACTACATTACTTTAAATGAGTCCACTCCCCAAGATTATTGTTATAAACACGAGCAGCGTCTGAAAGGAAAAGGGGAGGTGTTGCTGTAATTTATAATGATAACTTCAGTATTACTCAGAAGTCTAGTTTCAAATATAATTCCTTTGAAGTTTTGGTGCTTTATGTAACATTGTGTAGTGTAAATGATAAATCCCGTTTGACATTTGTGTTGGCTACTGTATACAGGCCACCAGGGCACAATACAGACTTTATCAAAGAATTTGCTGGTTTTCTATCAGAGTTAGTACTGGCTGCAGATAAAGTACTAATTGTTGGTGATTTTAATATCCATGTTGACAATGAAAAAAAGGCATTGGGATTGGCATTAAAGACATTATAAACTCTATTGGAGTTAGACAACACGTATCTGGACCCACTCATCGCCTTAATCATACTTTAGATCTAATACTGTCACATGGACTAAATGTTGATACCATTAAAATTCTGCAGCAGAGCGATGACATCTCAGATCATTACCTAATATCATGTATACTTAATATAGCTAAGGCTGCAAAGCCATCCCCTACTTCAAATATGGCAGGACTATAACCTGCGACTAAAGATTGCTTTATACATAATCTTCCTCATCAGTTCCATCTCCTCAGAATTACAGATAGCCAAGAGGAACTTGATGTTGCAACAGAAACTACTGACTCTCTCTTTACTAGCACTTTAGACATAGTTGCTCCTCGGCGCTTAAAGAAGATTAAAGCAAATAATCCAACGCCAGTGGTACAACGAGCACACTCGGGCCCTTAAAACAGCAGCCAGAAAAATGGAGCGCAGCTGGAAGAAAACAAAACTGGAGGTTTTTAGCAATTTGTGGAAAGAGAGCATGATTGCATACAGAAAGGCCATAAAAACTGCTAGATCTGCTTATTTCTCAACTCTTTTAGAAGAAAACAAACACAACCCTAGGTATTTATTCGATACAGTGGCTAAATTAACAAAGGATAAAGCTTCAACTTCTGGCGTTTGTAAACAACACAGCAGTAATGACTTTATGAACTTCTTTACTAGTAAGATTGATAACATTAGGAATAAAATTATAACCATGCAGCCGCCTACTACAGTATCACTTCAGACAGAACATTGTAGTCTCACTGAGGAAAAATTACACTCATTCACTGCTATAGGAGGAGAAGAATTGGCTAAACTTGTCAAATCATCAAAATCAACAACATGTATGCTTGACCCTATACCGACTAGGCTATTAAAGAGATGCTTCCAGAGGTCATAGATCCTCTGCTTAATATTATTAATTCATCCTTGACATTAGGATATGTTCCAAAAACTTTTAAGTTGGCTGTAATTAAACCACTTATTAAAAACGCAACTTGATCCTAAAGAATTAGTCAATTACAGACCAATCTCGAATCTACCGTTTCTATCAAAAATATTAGAAAAGGCAGTGTCTTCACAATTATGTTCCTTTTTAGAAAGAAATTGTATATGTGAGGATTTCCAGTCAGGATTTAGACCGTATCATAGTACTGAGACTGCTCTAATTAGAGTTACAAATGATTTACTCTTATCATCTGATCGTAGTTTGTATCTCTCTATTAGTGTTACTCGATCTTAGCGCTGCATTCGATACTATCGATCACAATATTCTTTTGAATAGACTCGAAAATTATGTTGGCATTAGTGGAACTGCATTGGCATGGTTTAAATCTTACTTATCTGACCGTTATCAGTTTGTAGCAGTAAATGAAGAGATGTCACACCGATCACAAGTTCAGTATGGAGTACCGCAAGGCTCAGTGTTAGGACCGTTGCTTTTCACCCTGTATATGCTACCACTGGGAGATATCATTAGGAAGCATGGCGTTAGTTTTCATTGTTATGCTGATGATACTCAGCTCTATATTTCTTCACACCCTGACGAAACTTACCAATTCACAAGATTAACGGAATGCATAGCTGATATTAAAAATTGGATGAATAGTAATTTCCTGCAACTTAATTCAGATAAAACTGAATTTTTAATTATTGGACAGAAAAGCTCCACAAGTAGTGCCCTAGAATACTGTCTAACCCTCGATGGCTGCTCTGTCAAGTCCTCGTCGTCAGTGAGGAACCTGGGTGTGCTCTTTGATACCAATCTTTCATTTGAAAGCCACGTTTCTAGCATCTGTAAAACTGCATTCTACCATCTTAAAAATATATCTAAATTACGTCACATGCTTTCAATGCAAAATGCTGAACAACTAGTACATGCGTTCATGAGCTCAAGGCTAGATTATTGTAATGCTCTACTGGGTGGTTGCCCTGCTCGCCTAATAAATAAACTCCAGCTGGTCCAAAACGCAGCAGCTCGAGTTCTTACTAGAACCAGGAAGTACGATCATATTAGTCCAGTTCTGTCAACACTGCACTGGCTCCCTATTAACCTGTTAACCAGCCCCCCACTTTTGAAAATATTCTGAAAATGACATACCCAAATGAAAATGTCTGCAGCTCTTAAACCCTATGGTCTATATTCATAAATCTGGTCTTATTTTAAACTAGACACTTCAAATAGTGTTACCCAAGAGTCATAATAGCTCAAAGTTGTATACGAACAGAGTAATATACATGTAAATATACATGTAAGTGACTCGCGTTTTTTATTTTTTATTATTCACTTGGGGAAAAATTATGAGATTTTAATGTTAAGGTCCTGAAAATAAGCATAATATAAAACTGAATGTCTGATCATGTTTTGATTCAAATTTGAGGATGATTCTCTCAAAAATGTAGCTTCTGTAAGCTTTTATATCAAGAAAAGACTAGGCGTCCTTTCCAAAAGGGCTTTTATTTTAGAACATTTGTAATTGCAAAGAGTAGTTTTTTTATTCAAATAAATCTGCAATAAACTGATTATGATTAATTTACAGTTACTAAAAAACTAAATGAACTATTTACAGAATTTTTAAAGTGTAAAAAACTCATTTAGTTGATAAAAACAGCAGTGTTGCGCAATCTGACTGGCAGGCGCTTGGCTGCTATGGAGATTGTGACTAGAGGCATATTCACCAATAATGCTTACAAACACAACGTAAGATAATGCCTTGTGATTAGTTACTACGTCCGTCAATCAAACCTTTGCTGGCAAGGCATTGGCTAGGCATTGATTGCCTTCATCCAACGAAAACCATGCGCGCTTTGATTGACAGCTGGCGGAGCGAGTAATGCGGCAACTCTGTGTAATGACTCCTCAGAGAGCCTGTGATTGAAGCAGAGAGACCTGGGAGGGTTTAACGTGACAGGAAGAGTCCACAGCACAGGGAGATCGTCAGAAAGCGGATTTGAATCACTATTTCATTGAAAATGGACACGATTGATTACTCTAACTCAAAACGCCCAAGCAAACAAAGGAGTATTTTTAGTTTTTTCCTTATTTTTCGTTGTTTTGGATTAAAAAGTGGGATGCATTTGGAAGAGTGGACTCTTACACGGACATGTATGCGGTTGTTTTTTGGATTGGTCCGATCTGATCTGCACGATAGGAGATGAAAGATGAGTACTGCGTTCATTATGCTAATGTTTAAATAGCTACTGCTACAGCATTTCATTTAACCTTTTCCTCTCTGGTGTATTTATTGCAAAAACGAGTTCAGAACATGAATCTCAATTGTTTTAGCTTTCAAATGATGCATAGTTTGTGATGGTTGATTAAATAGTTTGTATAAAACAAAAGTGAATAAAAGTAGAGACACGCCCACTTACGTCAACCCCCCCGCCCACGAACCGGTGCGGGTTAACTCGTTAAACATCGCATAAATTTTAAAATCTTGCTTATTACTTATAAAGCAATAAATGGTTTAGCTCCCCAGTACTTGGCGAGCTCTTAGCATAATATACTCCATCACGTCAATTGCGGTCTCTAAACTCTGGCCAGTTGAAAATACCTAGAATATCTAAATCAACTGCAGGCGGTCGATCCTTTTCCTATTTAGCACCTAAACTCTGGAACAGTCTTCCTAGCATTGTTCGGGAAGCAGACACACTCTGTCAGTTTAAATCTAGACTAAAAACACATCTCTTTACTATGGCATACACATAGAACATTTTTAACTTTCTTTATTCAAATCAAATGACTGATTGTTAGGCTGCATTAACTAGGTCAGCGGAACCGGAACACTTCCCATAACACCTGATGTACTCGTTACATCATAAAAGAGTGGCATCCACACTAATGTTAGTCTCTCTGTTTATCCCGAGGTTTACTGCAGTCGGCGGATCCAGGCCGTGTCCGGATCGGATGGTGGACCTGCATCTGGACATGACCAGCTCATCCTGGAGTGTCTGCTGAGACCGTGTCCATTAGTGTATCCTCTGAATTCGCCTCACCGGGCGTGATCCTCAATTAACCCGTCTCCGGCGCAATAACTCCGATCTTTCAAGTATTCATATTCTTGTGTAATCGTGCGCCATCCTAAATGAGCCCGTCTCGTCGTCATACCCAAAATTTCAATATTCCTATCTAATATGATTTAAGACCTGCAAGGTTGCCAGAGTAATAATTATACACTGTTAATAATAGGCCAGAGGAGAACTGGCACCCCGACTGAGTCTGGTTTCTCCCAAGGTTTATTTTTCTCCATCATGCCCTGATGGAGTTTTGGTTCCTTGCCACTGTCGCCTTTGGCTTGGCTTGCTCAGTTGGGGACACTCAAATTATGATCCAAGTTACTCAACTAAATATACAAATAGAATTTATTAATTTGGTCATATATAATTCTATAAACTATCCAAATTAAACTAGCCAAATCAAATTTTGTTGCAATGTTGTCCTGTTTAACACTGTGAAGCTGCTTTGAAACAATCGTCATTGTAAAAGCGCTATATAAATAAAGTTAAAAAAAAAAAAAAAGATATCTGATGACTCATTTATCTTTGTGGAAATGCAGTAATTTTTATTGCTTTCCACATTCAAGGACTTTATACTCTTGACTTTGAATGCGTTTTTGCCTTAACAAGTCAAGCGCAATTTGTGCAGTGGTAAACCACAGCGGTAAAAAAAAGCCACCGTCACGCCCCAGCTATTTGTCTGATGCAATTATTGTTGTGTTATTTCTGCAAAAAAGAAAAGAGGTACACTTTTTTTGTGTAGCAGTTTTCAACTTATGGAGAAGAGCTTTTTAACTGGACACACAATGCAATTGAGCACACTTTTAGCATTTTAAATAGCAGATTCAACGTGCAGTGGTGATTTGATGCTGTATATTCAATAAACTATTCCAGAACTGCTGCACAGTCAAGCACTCCAGCTAAAACCAGTCTACAAGATGGGATGGGTGCTGTGTCATGCAAAATTAAGCACAAATGTTGGTGATGTTTTTGGTTACCTGATTTGCATCCAGTTTATTGAACCGGGTACTAAAACAGAGAGCGCCTGCAAACAAACAACATCATAACTGAATACAATTCAGTATTAAGTCTTAGATATTTCCTTTATTTAATGAAATTAAACAATTGTAACAATTGGTATTGTATAATAAAGTACTATACATAAATGTGACTTGACATGATGTTTCTATTACCATTTTTTTCACCAGTGGCAAGTAATGTGAGAATTTAGAGAATTTAGTTGTGAACTAAAAATAAAACTAAACAAGTAGGCCTACACTCTTTTATCTAACACATTAGCTACAAAGTCCCATGTGATATTCTTATTATATCAAAAGACATGCTCATTATTAAAAAGTCACGGCAGGGAAATATGTTTACACCAAGCGGCAACCTCCCACAGACTTCAACTGCAATTCCTCGACTGGCCACCAGGGACAGGCTCCAGAAGGGAGCAGAATCTCATTGAGCCCCATGTTAAAATGCCCAACTTTACAGAAGAAACCGTGGTTTTGGTCTATATGGCTAATTTTGCCCTTTATGACAACTGTGGGGTGTTTACAACTCGTTCATTTACATTATATAAAGCCTTAAAGTTCAGCATAATTAAGGGACTTTGATTGACAGGTGGATAGTCACTCAAAGAACGATAACGAAAGATAATTGTATATTAGCGGATAAATTGAGCCAGGATCACCAAGATATCTCGGCTTAATCCCATATCCTAGTTTTGTGCAATCTAGTGTTGTTTATATTGTTATTAATATGTTATTGTTATTAATATGAAGAGAATTCTTTACACCACACTTAGGAGTGCACAATATATCGGCCACCATACTGATTGTCCAATGTTCATTTTGTTAACGTTATCGACCCGATAAGTAAATTAGGCTGATATATTAAAGCCGATAGATAATGTATTATTTACATCAGCTGAGACATTCAATTGAATTCAATTCACAATAATTTGTATAGCGCATTTCACAATACATATCGTGTCAAAGCAGCTTCACAGAAAATTTTAAATGATTTGTCATCAGAGGAGTCTGTGTCCAAGCTATGCATTTCAGAAACGTACATATACTAAGCACACAGTTAACTAACAATGTATTATTAATCAATGATGTAATAAAAAATTACTTTAGATGGGCACTGTTCGCCATGATGGTTTCGAATCTGGAAAATACATTTCAGTGCAACATGTGCAAGTCTGTCAAAGTATAATGAAAACACTAACTGTAAAAGAATGTTGTAAATTATTTGTTACATGATTAGCACACTGAAGTTTGCTTGTGCATTTGCAACCTTCTGTGCAATTGTAAGTTGTAATATTATGTTTATTTTGTATATCTGATTTATCTCATATAGGATACGTTTGGTCAATTAACACGGTATATAAGGGTTAGTCCACTCAAATATCTAAGTTCTGTCATTAATTTCTCACTCTCATGTCGTTCCAAACATGCAAGACCTTCGTTCATCTACACAAATGAAGATATTTTTGATGAAATCCGAGAGCTCTCTGACCCCTCCATAGACAGGAATTTAATGAACACTTTCAAGGTCCAGAAAGGTAGTAAAGACACTAGTCCATGTGACTCCAGTGGTTCAACCTTAATTTTATGAAGCAATGAGAATACTTTTTGTGTGTAAAAACAAAAAAATAACGACTTTATTAAAAAATGTAATTCTAGACTGTGTCAGTCTCCTAACGCAGTTTACGTTGAAGTGCAGGTCCTGCATCATCATCATGTGTACGTCCTGGTGCTCACAAAACAGAATCAGCTGCCGTAGAACCCGAAAGTGCTGCACTGTTTACAGACTAGAATGAAATTTTTGAATAAAATCGTTATTTTTTTAATACCTTTCTGGGCCTTGAAAGTGTAAATTAAATTGCTGTCTATGGAGGGGTCGGAGAGCTCTCGGATTTCATTTAAAATATCTTAATTTGTGTTTAGAACACGAACGAAGTGTCTTACGGGTTTGGAACGACATGAGGTTGAGAAATTAATGACAGAACTTTACAACTTAACCTTTAAAGCTCTCCAGTGTACTGGTGACCATCTTCAGGTTCAGCACACGCAGCTCAAACAGTAATGCACATCAATAACTATGATTGGGACTGTCATATTACATAACATTATAAAGAGAACGCTATTGTGCTAAAACATTGTGAATTATTTGGGTTTGGTTGCCGTGATTTAGTCAAGTCAAGTCAACTTTATTTATATAGCGCTTTTAACAATGCAGATTGTTTCAAAGCAGCTTCACAGTGTTAAACAGAAAAATAATGCAACAGAATATATTTTGATTATCATACAGTAACAATGTGGGCTTTAGATCAGTAATTAGATAAGTAATTTGGTCTATATGGTTAATTTAGTTTAATAATTAGATTTATTATTTAGCGTGTTGTTACAGGAAGAGCGCATCCACAACAGAGGATACACATTCTGACTCGCACGTAACTTAGTTCACGTCATTTTGTGCAGATATAAGTTGTAATATTATGTTTATGTTGCATAAATATCTGATTGATCTCATATAGGTTTCGTGTTAATTAACCTTTAAATAAAGGATATCAGTTTTTGGTGTTCATTCAGCTCTTCAGCTTCAGTGCGTGCCGCTCAAACAGCAAAGCTTTTATTTGAGACTATAACATGAAAGATGTTTATTTTTCAAAAAAGAGATTTTGTAATCAGGCTGTCAAAAAATTTGGATTTAGATTTATCAGCTAATATATTGGTTATTGCCTTTCAAATATAAAGAATTATCGGTATCGGCCAAAATGTTCATATCGGTGCATTGTAAAACTTCAGCAGCACCATTGCCAATGAGTTTTCACACACCTGTCTGCCAATGATCAACATTTGTTGTGACGTTATTAGACTCTAAGCTTCAGAAAAGATGCCCAATCACATCTAATCACACATGTATAACAATCTCAGTGAGTAATAACAAGGCCAGCCACTATAGTTCAATATAGTTTCTACTTACTGAATTTGGGACTATATCCAGCAGAAAAACTGAGGATGCAGTCGTGTTCATTCAGGATCTGAGTCCAGGTTCACCTATGCATTCGTACTTGCATGCATCTTTCTGCAAGCGTGAAAGTGTGTTGATAGATCCGGAGTCACAATGGAATATTTCAGTCAAATATATTATATCTCATTCATCCAAAACACAAAGCAGCAGTTCAGCCAGCGTCTGGAGAAAATACATCTCAAGGTCGGATCTGTTTTGACACAATAGTGGGAGTGGTTCAGGATGAGGTCAATGGGGAGGAGATTGAGACAGAATAAAAGTGTGAGACAGACACAAGGAAAGACAGGTGACCCTACTAAGCTTCTTTGAATGACCACCTGGGTTTTTGCAGGGAGGGGTGGGTAGATTAGAGCCTTACACCGACTGCTGGCTGCAAGCCATTATTTGGTTAATTTTAGCCCTTGTCATGGCTGGATTACAAGGACAAAGAATGAATCAGGGCTGCCATCAAAGGCTGGGAAGATAATCATGAAGCTAAAGGAGGTATGAGGGATCAGATCCACTCAAGCTGTTTTTCTAGCATTTACACCATAGCATACAGCTTTGATTGGGAAATATGAAGCCACAGTTATGGCTCGTTTCCACTGAGCGGTACAGTACAGTACGTTTCGGGACGGTAAACCCTGAACCGGCTTGGGTTTCCACCAAAAACATTACACTAGTCTTAGCCTCAGACGTGACGGCCATTGTTGTGTGTTTGATTGCCACAAATATCAATTTGGATCTTGATTCAGTATCAATTCAAATTTATATAGCCTACTGTATATATAAGGGAAAATAAGTTTGCCTTTTTATTTCAAACTTTTCTTGGGTTAAATTATATTTGTTCGCATTTATTAATATTCACTTGTGTGTGCTTATATAAGTATCTTTAAAAATGTTAGAATGTATGTTATTAACATTTTACAATTTCACATTTAAAGAAATCTAGTGTATGATTATGTCTAAACATGTATTCAAACCTACCAATAAGTAAGCAGTAATGATCTGCAATACTTTTTTGAGCAACTAGACTAGATATATTTATTAAAGAGCCATACAGGCACCTAGTAGGTAATGTCATTACAAATGAAAATTATTATTTTTCCAGCCAAAAAAATGACTCTAATTTGCCTCTTTGCATTGGAATTAAACCTTAATTACTACACTAATTGTAATATAAATAATACATTTTAGAAATATTTTAAGTGGTCGTTAATGGACCATAATTATCGCACAAATGGTATTTTGTACCAAACGATCCCCTCAAAATATTCAATAAATATTATTAAACTAAAATATAGAACATTTATTTAATTGAAAAATAGTTAAGGTGTATGGTCACATGTGACCACCAATGAATATAAGTGTGACCAATTAGTAAGGAATACCTGAGGGCTAAATACAAGAAAAACATTATCTCATCACTCTCCATAATAAAATGATACTGTAAATATGGTTGACGTAATAAACAATGCACACTATGCTGTACTGTTTACCAAAAATCGCTGCAAATACCTGTATAGTGAAGCTGTTGTCTATCCGCTTGTTGGTTTGGTCGGAACTATTGAGAGCTCCATGTTCCACATGACTGTGCACGCTGCCAAGAGATTAACACATGTCGCAACTCGGTTTTCAACGGCTCTGGCTTTAACTGTTATGCCACATTTAGTGGGCCAAAACGCTATTTGTTGTTTCAATTTCGTATTAAAACTTTTTTTATTTATTTAAAAGCTTAGACTTTGTTTCATATCAAAAGCAGGTTTGGTAATTTGGCGTGAGATTTACTTAGGCAGAGTGAGAGTGTGAGACAGTGGCTGCAACCCGAAAACTTAGGCAGCTGACTTGTTGCCTCGCTGCCTTATCAGACAATGACTCTGCAGGCAGCGTTTGTGCACGAAAGGCACCTCACGAAACTGATTTCGGGCAGACTTCTGAGGCAGTATAAAAGTTTAACAGCAAAATAGAGAGAGCTTTGGTAAAAACGAAATATTTAATTACTACAGTAGTATTTCTCGCTAGAAATGACATCAGAAGTGGAAAATGTTGGTCAAAAACGTACATTTACATACAAACTGACTAGACATGTGCCGATATTCGGTAATGCGATATATCACGATAATGAATATGCACAATATTGTTATCGTGGGCACTTTGAAATACCGTAAATAATAATTTATTAACAAATAAATTATTTTATAATGCATTAAAGAATACTTTGCCCATCAACCGTATAAAATGCTCAACACAGCTGTATTCTGGGGGACACACGCTCAGATGTAAATAAGCCCTAAGTGCATGAGAAGCACGTGGCTGAACGAGTGAAGGAGACGCACACGCTGAATGAAGTGCACGTTCAATGACAGCAGAGGGCGCTGATGGAACTGCAGAATGCAGCGGTTACCCCGGAAACCCCACAAACAAAGCAATTGCGCTAGTGAAGTTTTTCAAATGCTCCAAACAGCCATTCATTTATAGTAATTTCAATGTTGTTCATCACAGCACCAAATACTTAAAGACTTAACAGGCTATTTATTTTCAAACTTAAACATTTTTATATTTTAAATTTGGACTACAGCATGCCCTAATGATTAGACATTTTCTGATTATTTGTTTTTGTTTAGTAAAACTTTGAGACATAAGGCTTCATTAGTTAACATGTTAATTCATTATTACCAAACAGTTGTATTTCTTAACTAACTTTAAAAAAAAAACTTTCTGTAACAAATGTAGCTATTGCTCAATCTTAGTTAATGTTACCTGTTGTTCTTTATAGCCTAATTCTTTTGCACTTAAAATTTAACTTTTATATATTTTTGGTGCATTGTATTATTGTATTTAAACATTCAGAGTTACTTTTGTTATTACAAAAAGAGTTCTTAAACCTGTTATACTATTACAACACTTTTTTTGCAACTTATTTCAATATCGTGATAATACGTATACCATGATAAAAGCTTCAGCAATTAATCGCAACATGAAAAATTTATACCGGCACATGCCTAAAACTGACTAGCAAACGCAACTTTCGGATGCCATCTTTTTTTCTTGCTCAACTGTCACAGAATGGAGCGCACAGGATTGTAGGATATCAAAGGCAGAGAAGGATACATATATGCTGCCTTCAAAACTCGATCAGATGAAGGTCTCTCAGGAGGCAGGAAGTGAGGCTAACATTAGATTTGGATGTGACTTGAAGCCTTCCTACCTTGAAATGTGTCCTCCGAAGGCAGCATTTTCTAGGTTTCGGATGCAGCCAGAGTCTGAATGCGTGAGAGTTTGCAACCCTGAGGTGGTATGGAACGCACCTTTTGTGTGTGTGTGTGTGTGTGTGTGTGTGTGTGTGTGTGTGTGTGTGTGTGTGTGTGTGTGTGTGTGTGAGAGACGCGTGAGTGACAGAGACGAAGGGAGAGCAGGGAAAGGAAATGCAGCAGAACGAATACGCTGCGCATTTTAAATAGTGTTAAAACATTATTAATGAAACACAACCTGTGGCGGCCGGTGTTGATTCTGTGGTGTACTGCCACAAATTAGTCTATGTGTGGGAAACACTGATTTAATCCAACTCCCCCCTCAAATAAAAAAAAATCCCCATATGAATCACCTAAGGGGGGAATTCCCCCCATTTTCCCAATTGTTTTTTTTGCCCTCATAGTTCACTAACAAGGTATACAGTACATATGCTTGACTATTAAAGGTGGGATCTAATTCAACAGCAAGCAAATCCTTGCATCTTACCAAAAAGGGAGATACCAGTCTTTGATGGTGACCCACTGCTGTACATGTCATTTATCAGAGCATTTGAACAGGGAATTGAGGAGAAAACTATAAAGGAAAGGGATTGTTTGTATTTTCTTGAACAGTTTACAAGGGGACAACCTAAAGACCTGGTCCGCAGTTGCCAACATATGGCCCCAGACAGAGGCTATACAAAGGCTACTGCATCTACTGCATATTTGGAAAAGGCTTTGGGCTGGCCTGCTTTAAGGGCTGAAGACGTGCAGGGTTTACAGGCTTATGCATTGTTTCTGCGTACATGTTGTAATACAATAGATGAACTTTCATATATGCAAGAACTCAACATGCCTAGCAACATGAAAATCATTTTAACAAAGTTGCCTTACAAGCTGAGAGAGCAATGGAGGGCCAAGGCGTGTGAGATCATGGAATCCAGTCAAGGCAGAGCAAGGTTCTCTCACATTGTCCAATTTGTTGAAAGACAGGTCAGGATGGCATCTAAACCTGTCTTTGGAGATATCCAGGACAAGCAGGGCACAAGTCCATGAGTCAAGCACGCAAACCATTTAGAGGGAATAGCTTTGCCACCGATGTTGATGTTCCAACAAAAAAGACTAGCATTGTCATCACAACAAGGATGTTGTTCTGTATCCAAGTCTAATGAAAGTTATTTGTTCTGTACAAATCAACATCCATTGGACAGATGTTTTTCTTTGAAGAAGAGGACTCAGAGAGACAAGATTGATTTCCTGAAAACCAAAGGAATTTGTTTTGGTTGTTTACAGATTGGACATTTGAGCAAAGAGTGTGACAAGCGTTTGATTTGTGATGTTTGCAAAGGAACTCATCCAACTATCCTGCATATATATCGCAAGGAGGAACCAAGGGTGTCTGCTCAAACTTGTGGTCATACAGGGGCCGGTAGGGAGAGGAGTTTGATGCCAATCATACCGGTGCAAGTGAAGGCTATTAAGGGTAACAGCTTTTCTGGATCCGGGAAGTTCAGCTACCTTTTGTTCGGAGCATCTAATGAAAGAGCTGAATATGAACGGAAAGAGGGTAAATATTCTTCTTCGTACCATAAGTCAGGAAAAGTCTGTGTCCTGCAATGTTCTTGATGGATTTGAAGTCAGTGGTGTAAGCTCCGACCATTTCTTCCCTCTTCCTGCTGTATATACGCAGCAGAAGATGCCTGTTAACTCTGAGAACATCATTACTCAAGAGGAGTTATCCAAGTGGTCATACCTAGACAAGGTTCAGATACCATACATTCAAGCAGGTGTTGTTTTGTTGATTGGAACTAATGCAGCTAATGTGATTGAACCATATGAAATAATATGTCATGGTAACAGTCATGGTAATGGGCCATTCGCCATTAAAACCCTATTGGGATGGGTCGTTAATGGGACATTGGAAGGACACAGTGACCACAAGAATGAAGCTGGGCTTTCTGCTGTTACGGTTAATAGGATTTCTGTTGTTAAATTGGAGGAACTGCTCAACAATCATTTCAATCATGATTTCAGCTAAATAACTGCTGATGAAAGAGAAATGTCAAGGGAAGATCTTCGGTTCATGGACATAATGAACAGTACAGTCAGTCACGCTCAAGGATGGACATTACAGCCTAAAATTACCATTCAAGACTGACGATGTCATGTTACCTGAGAACTTCTATGTTGCTAAGCAACGATTAAATGGCCTGAAAAGGAAATTGGAAAGAAACCAAGGGTTTCTTGAGCAGTACACAAATTTTCTTACTGATGTTGTAAACAAAGGTTATGCTGAGAAGGTATCGGCTCACCAACTAGATCGTGTGGATGGCAAAGTTTGGTACATTCCTCATCACGGGGTATTTCATCCTAGGAAGGGCTCATTGAGAGTTGTGTTTGACTGTGGAGCAAAATATAAAGGAACATCACTTAATAGTCAATTGTTGCAAGGCCCTAACCTTACAAATTCTTTGATAGGTGTACTGATGAGATTCAGGCAAGAACCAGTAGCTTTCATGGCTGACATTGAAGCAATGTTCCATCAAGCCAAAGTGGCTGAGGAAGATATAGATTTTCTTTGTTTCTTGTGGTGGCCTGATGGAGAATTGAATAAAGAACCCATTGTATTCAGGATGATAGTCCATCTTTTTGGAATTGTGTCTTCTCCAAGCTGAGCTTGTTATGCTTTGAAACAGACCGCAAAGGACAATCTACAGTAGTGTTGTCACGATACCAAAATTATGACTTCGATACGATACCAGACTAAAATACCTCGATACCGATACTAAATCGATACTACAGTCAAAATACCACCCAGTAAAAGTAATTGAATAATATGACAACAGAACTTATTAATCATAGTCTTATTTAATTTTTTAACTAAAAACTCACTTGGCCAGCATGTTCCTGCCCTGGTTTTTGACCATTTCTTCTAATTGCAATTTTTTATTTTATCTTTGTTTTTAAAAATAAGCTAAAAATGCAAATTACAAACAATATGACAAAAACAGTGCTTTATTTTTCAGCTATAGGTCTATTTAACAGTATAGCAAGTCAAGAAATAAATTAAAAAAACTGCTCAGTCTTCACTCAATAAATTAACTATACACTGATTCTTAATGAATATATTAAAATTATTTAGCCAGTCATGGGGTGGTTTTCTATTTTTCATTGTTGTTTGATTAACATTAATCACTATTAGATAGTGATAGTTTGAATATTAGATCCGGCTTAACACTGATCCAATTACCTCAACTGTACACGTTCACTAAAGACACCCCCGACTGTGCTTACCTGAATACTCACAGGATGTGCATTTTTACATATTTTTGACCATTGAAAACCATAATTCGAAAGAACTGAATCGCGATCGCATGTTGTCTGAAAGGCGTGTGCACGCGCTTCAGATCAAAGTCCGGCAGCGCGAGCACATCCCGCACCTCTCTACTGTATATTTTCTCATGCGCGCATGTTTCTGTTGCTTTCTTTGTCATGCGCTGCGCGTGTACATTTAACTCTTCTGCTTCCAATGTTTAGTGAACGGTGGAAGCAGAGGTCTGCACAAACATCCTGACTCCTGCTGTCACTCATCGACACAAATAAATACAGCTCTTATTAAAGCGCGGTCCTTCTTAAAGTACCGGTACTAATAAAATTCCATATCGCACCGTTTGTAATAGCAAGGTATCGCAATACTTTTCTAGTACCGGTATATCGTGCAACACTAGGACATCAAGCACAATTTCCAGCAGAGGTAATTGATACCATCAACAACAACTTTTATGTAGACTGTCTGAAAAGTGTCTCTTCTGTGGAAGAGGTCATTTCTATGGTTAAGGATCTCATGTTGCTTTGTCAAAGGGGAGGTTTCCATTTGAAAAAATGGATCAGCAATGGCCGCAAAGTATGGCAGTTTCTGAAGAACAAAGAGCGAAGGATATACAGCAGCTTGATTTGGATCGAGACAAATTGCCTGTTGAAAGAGCTTTACGTCTTCAGTGGAGTGTGGAAGCTGACACTATTCAATTCAAGATTTCCTTAAAAAAATCAACCATGCACTAGGAGAGGCATTCTGTCTGTGGTAAGCTCTGTCTATGATCCTTTGGGGTTTCTAGAACCGCTTATTCTGACTGCTAAAGTGCTGTTGCAGGAGTTGTGTAGACAGAACTTGGGCTGGGATGACGCCATACCATCAATCTTCCAGAATCAATGGAACCATTGGATTTTCAAATTGGACAGAGTTGCAGAGTTCCAGGTGAGCAGATGTTTTAAACGCATGGATTTTGGACTGCCCACTCATGTTTGTTTACATCACTTTGCTGATGCTTGTGAAACTGGATATGGCACAGTTTCCTATCTTAGGATGCAGAACAGTGCAAACAAGGTACATGTGGCTTTCTTGCTGGGCAAGGCTAGAGTAACACCGTTGAAGCCAGTGACCATACCTCGTTTGGAGTTTACAGCGGCTGTTCTGGCTGTCAAGGTTGACATCATGCTAAAGAAGGAGCTGCAACTCTCATTGGAAGATTCTGTCTTTTGGACCACCAGTACAACTGTCCTTAGTTACATTAAGAATGAGGACAAGCGGTTTAAAACATTTGTCGCTAATAGAGTGTCTTATATAAGAGATGCAACACCACCTCAACAGTGGATTTTTCCAGTAAAGAAAATCCAGCAGATGACGCATCTCATGGACTGAAGGTGGAACATTTTTTGAGTAATAGGCTATGGATCGACGGTCCCAGTTTCCTCTGGAGGTCGAGTGACGCATTGTTTTCCACAAATGAGCTGGTTTTGACTGATGACCCAGAGATTAAAAGGGAGTTAAAGGTCAATGCTTTGGTTTTGCAGAATGGACAAGATGCCACATGTAGTCTTATCCATTATTTCTCAGAATGGAAACCTCTGAAAGTTGCAGTGGCCTGGTATTTGAAACTGCAGAAACCTCTGATGGAACTGAGTTGCAAACGAAAGGAGATGGGTTTGGAGTAGACTGACAGTGTTGCCGTAGATGCAAAATTGCAGGAATTTAAAGTATCTCTAAGCAAACAGAACTTGACTGTGGAGGATCTGTCTAAGGCTGAGATTGGCATTATTCGTTTCAGTCAACAGGAACAATTCCAAGAGGAAATTGCTGAGCTCAACGATGGAAAAGCGGTGGTTAAACAAAACAGTACTGTCTATAGCTTGGATCCTGTGTTTTGTGATGGACTGTTGCTATTAGGACGACTTGCCAAGTCAGCTATGCCAATTGAAACAAAACATCCTATCCTGTTATCTAAAGATCAGCATGTGTCACATCTCATACTTCGAGACATTCACGAACAGTTGGGTCATGGTGGCAGAAATCAGATGCTTTCCAAACTCCAGTATAAGTATTGGATTATGAATGCCAATTCTGTTGCAAGAAAGATAATTTCCAAGTGTGTCATCTGTAGACCGCATAAGGGGAAGTTAGGAGAACAGAAGATGGCGGACCTTCCAGTAGAAAGGATCATCCCTGACCTACCACCTTTTACTAATGTTGGAGTGGATTTTTTTGGGCCCATTGAAGTAAAGAGAGGACGGAGTAAAGCAAAGCGTTACGGAGTGATTTTCACTTGTATGGCTAGCAGAGCAGTCCATTTGGAAATGGCGTACCCCTTGGATACCGATTCTTGCATTAATGCCTTACGCAGATTTGTATTTGTGGTCGGGTATCTCACATGAGGTCAGATAATGGGACAAATGTCATCAGCGCTGAGCGGGAGTTAAAGGAGGCTCTCACTGCATTAAACAACGAAAGGATTCAGAGGTCTTTATTGCAGAAGGGGGTTCAGTGGAACTTCAATCCTCCTACAGGCTCTCATTTTGGAGGTGTATGGGAGCGTGTAATTCGAATGGTAAGACAAATTCTTTGTGCAGTCCTTCGACAACAAACATTGGACGACGAAGCACTGCAAACTGTCTTGTGTGAAGCAGAAGCAATTTTGAATGATCGACCTCTCTCTAAACTTTCCAATGATCCTAATGATTTGGAAGCCCTCAAGCCAATTCACATTCTGCTTTTGAGAGGAAATCCTGCATTGCCAACTGCAATCCTGCACTGCATTGGTTTGTTTGAAAGATCTGATCTGTATGCCAAACATAGATGGAGACAAGTGCAATATATTTCTGATCTCTTCTGGAAAAGATGGGTACAGGAATACCTACCCTTGTTGCAAAAACAACAAAAGTGGAGCAAAGAACGTGGAAGTTTTGCCCCTGGAGACATTGTGATTATTGCTGATTCTACAGCACCACGTGGTTCATGGCTACTTGGAAGAGTTGTGGAAACCTTTTCAGACAATAAAGGTTTAGTACAGTCAGTAAACGTTCAAACCAAATGTAACATCTTGAGCCGTCCAATTAGTAAGCTGTGCCTTCTATTAGAGTCAACAGACTAGATAGGGCATACAGTAGTTTAATAGGTGTTTGAATTTACTGTTTCCTATATACTTTTGGTACAAACTTTGAATGGGTATGTAT
The DNA here is from genome assembly GCA_023029165.1 of Gobiocypris rarus. NCBI lineage: Eukaryota > Metazoa > Chordata > Actinopteri > Cypriniformes > Gobionidae > Gobiocypris > Gobiocypris rarus. The sequence goes on from CM040929.1 coordinate 29,714,089, forward strand.
GGCTTCATATTTGTATGCATTTGTAATTGTTATTTCAATATGCCATAATTAATTAAGGGGCCGGTGTGTTGAAGCCATTTGTGTGTAATTATATATTTGTCCATTGGGTGGTGCTCTGGTATGAGACGTTAAGGGCAATGGAGTAATGAGACCCAGGTGGGCACACAGTTTTTGACCGCACAGCAGAGTGAACAGAAAAGCGCATTGCAGAATAGAGTGCAAAGTGGATTATGATTGTACAAGGTATGGACTTGTGATTTGTATTCTGAAAACTTGATTGACACAACAGGAAGCTTACTTGAAACAACCGTTTAATCTTTGAAGCACAATAAACAAATATACTGTTTGCATTTTACCTCCGTCTGCATGGACTCTGTTTGTACGCGTTCTAAACTTGCTAACTCCTACTATCAACAGGCGGCTTAATGGAAAGACGCTACAGTTATCTTTTGCTTTTAGAGGAACACATGAGTGGAATAGACTTCCAACGGAGCTTAAAGAATTACAATATATAACAGGTCATTGTGATTTCTCAAAAAAGCGTAAAAAATGGTTACTCTTAAATCAAAATTGTGATCATTAATAGAATCCTTGAATATTTTTTTTTTTTTTTTTTATTCACAACCCTTCCAAATAAGGCAAAAACATAGCATTACATCCTAGGGACAATTTCTAGGGTTGTAAATGGACCTGTAAAATCATATCTGGAGAATTTTTGACCGTAAATAAGCCACATACCCTTTATGTAGATATCAGAGAACAATTTAAAATATTGTTTCAAATCATTCTAGGGCATCTTTAAGGCCAAATTACACAGGATGCAGTGAGTGTATTGTAAAGAATTTTGTATGTCTATTTATATTTAATTTTTATTATCAAATTTTTTTGTTGGTGTGAGCTCCTCCTTCACATAATGAGGGAAATATGGTTTCAGAAGGGTTGATGATATGAGCGCAACAGTCATTGACCGCAAGATGTCTGAGCAGTGTTTGATGATGGAATATCTTGCAATGCTTTTATTAATCAAGTTTTCCATTAAAGTAAAAGCTTGATACAAGGTACAAGTGAATGCAAATACTTTTAACTTTGTTCAAATTTGGTCACTGAAAAAGGGTTGGAGCTCATGCATTCATTTCTGGGATTAAAAATCATGTTTCAAGCTCCTTATGGCTGCCTGTTTTTGATCCTCAATGATTAAAAGACGCAGGTGTGTGCAGAAATTAGTGTAAATACTTGTGATACAGACGTTGTATCGAGAGGATCAATCCTCACAAGAAAAAAAGTATACCAAACTAGTAATTTTCTTATTTATTGTGAAGATGAATTAACTTTGTAGTGAGAAAATTAGCTGACAGCCCTGATTTCAAACAAAGAGAGCTGGTATATTAAAGGGGTACTTAAGCACTGGGAAGGTGAAATTGTATTTAAACTGGGTCATTTATGTAGTAGAAATGTGAAATTATTTTAGAATTTGGTGCCTTCTAGACTGAGAAAAGACAGAAAATGTATTTTTGTCTCATGTGGATGAAAGACAACAACTCCCAGAATGCACTTGCTTCGCTGCCCTACGAGGCCACTCTAGGCACGGCTACTGGATTACTGGATCACTTGCCCACGTGTGAGTGAGCCGATTGAGTGTCACGGCACAAACGCAGCTGGAGTCAGATTACATTCATCACATGAGCTGAGGTAAGCGTGGCCGTGGCATAACATCACAGCGCGTGATCAGTCTGGCGCATTTTCAGTTCATGTCTTTGGAAGCTTAACTTTTATAGGAATTAATTTGAAAAGTTGAAACACTCACTTTGCTCTCCACCGCTCTGTTTACATGAATCCCCACAGCTCCCCGAGCCGAGTGCTGTGAGTCCGATGTTAAAAACATGTGGAAATAGCGCCCACTGCTGGCTGTAGTCTTTAGTCTCTGGACAAAAAATGCTCCGATGACGCAAAATGACGATATTAGTTCTCTCGTCGCAAGGGGGATATGAGGGGGGAAAGTACGATAATTTGAATATACTCCCGGGTTTCTACTGATACAAAGCTTAATGTTAAACGCTGAAGTAACCCTTTAAAGGAAAATCTATATGTGATATTTAGTATAATCGGTTTATGTGAAGACTGTTTTAAGTTAATTTACTGTAAATTACAACCCCAAATCAGAAAAAGTTGGGACAGTATGGCAAAAGAAAAAAGGAAAAAAGAAGTGATTTCTAAATTTACTTTGACTTGTATTTCATTGCAGACAATATGAACAAAACATATTTAATGTTTTGTCTGGTTAGCTTCATGTCATTTGTAAATATGCATCCTTTCCTGTCAGTCAGACCTGCAACACATTTAAAAAAAAGTTGGGACTGTAAAGCATTTACCACTTTGTAGTGTTGCCTTTGTAAATCACTTTGTAAAGTGATGAAGTGTTTCAGGTGTAATTTTGTCCCATTCTTCCTGCAAACAAGTCATAAGGTGGGCAACAGTACGGGGTCTTCGTTGTCTCATTTTGCGCTTCAAATTGCGCCACACATTCTCTATTGGAGACAGGTCGGGACTGCAGGCAGGCCAGTCAAGTACCTGTACCCTCTTCCTCCGCAGCCAGGACTTTGCAATGTGTGCAGAATGTGGTTTCGCATTGTCTTGTTGAAATATGCATGGACGTCCCTGGAAAAGATGTCTTCTTGAAGGCAGCATATTATGCTTCAAAATCTCTATGTACTTTTCAGCATTAATGGTGCCTTCACAGAAGTGCAAGTTACCTTTGCCAAGGGCACTGACATAACCCCATACCATGACAGACCCTGGCTTTTGGACTTGTTGCTGGTAACAGTCTGGATGATCCTTTTCTTCTTTGGTCCGGAGCACACGGCGTCCATTCCTCCCATAAAATACCTGAAATACTGATTCATCTGACCACAGTACACGTTTCCACTGTGTGATGGTCCATCCCAGATGCCTCCGAGCCCAGAGAAGTCGGCGCTTCTGGACACTGTTAACATAGGGCTTCCTTTTGGCACAGTACAGTTTTAACTGGCATTTGTGGATGTAACTACGTATTGTGGTACTTGACAAAGGTTTGCCAAAGTAGTGCCCATGTGGTGATATCACTTATAGATGAATGACGATTCTTGATGCAGTGCCGCCTGAGGGATCGGAGTTCACGGTTGTTCAGCTCAGGCTTGCGCCTTTGTCCTTTACGCACTGAAATTCCTCCAGATTCCTTGAATCTTTTAATTATGTTATGCAGTGTTGAATGTGAAATTTCCAAATCTCTTTTTTGTCTTTCTTTGAGGAACATTGTTTTTAAACATTTCAATAATTTTCTCATGTATTTGTTGGCAAACTGGCGATCCTCCGCCCATCTTTGCTCCTAAAGGATTAGACCTTTCTTGGATGCTGCTTTTGTACCAAATCATAATTACAATCACATGTTGACATCACTTGTTTCAAATCACATCATTATTTAACTATTTTACCTCATTACTAGCCCTAACTTGCTCCTGTCCCAACTTTTTTTAAATGTGTTGCAGGTCTGAATGACAGGAAAGGATGCATATTTACAAATGACATGAGATTGACCAGACAAAACATGAAATATTTTGTGTTCATATTGTCTGCAATGAAATACAAGTCAAAGTAAATTTAGAAATCACTACTTTCTTTTTTTATTTGCGTTTTCCATACTGTCCCAACTTTTTCTGATTTGGGGTTGTAAGTTATAATATTTTAAGCCTTTTCATTTTTTAAATGATAGCTTTCAATTATACTGTATTGTGGAATAGCAATAAATACTCTGTCACAATCACATTAGTATGGACTTATGTTGTGTCATCATCTGCCTTCGTCAATCATTTGTTGTCACAGCGGACACTAATTATGTTCAGTTGTGTCCTCAATCACCATTATTATCACCTGTATACATGTTCAGCTCCGTTTTTAGTTTATTGTCCGGTGTCGTCTCATGTGGTGTGTGTTTCTCTGTTCCTGTTCTTGTGTTTCCTCTTGTGGATTTATTAAATATTACAGAGTTAACTTCATCTTCATGTGTGTTTATACAACCAGCCCCTGAAATACTAATTTCATCCCCAGAAATTGGGAAAAAATTTTTTTTTACTAGAGACATCAGTATCAGTATTCAATCAGTGATACTGGCATTCATTGATTATACTTGGTAAAAAATATGCCATTTACAAATATTTAAAAATACAGAGTTTTTTTTCTACATTAATTTGGAGATTAAATGTGAACGTGTATTACAATATACAAATACATTTATACATTTTAATGGTAGGTTATTAATGGCCTTGTCCACACTAATACAATTTCGTTTGAAAACACATCTTTTTCTCTGTGTTTTGGCCTTCCGTCCACACTGATAGCGTTTTTATTAACGAAAACTATGCTTTTGGAAAACGCTAGTGTGGATGGACAGCACTTTAAAACGAAACCGCTGGACCAAAAGCCTAAATTCAATCTGTTCAATCATATAAAGCAATCGGGCCTCTTTAGAAAATTTTGACTAAACCGCTCATATGGGTTAGCTTTACAATCTCTTTATAAACTTTTTGAAATGTCAAAGTGGTAGTTGTGTGGATTGTCAATGGAGGGACAGAAATCTCTCAGAATTCATCAAAATATCTTCATTTGTGTTCTGAAGATGAACAAAAGTCTTGGAACAACATGAGGGTGAGAAATTAATGACATAATTTACATCTATTAAAGGGGTCATCAAAATCCACTTTTATATGGATATTTTATTTGCATATATATAAATTTGTATTTGCAGTGTGTGGACACAACTACTCTGCAATGATAAAAATCTATTCACTCTTTTTTAATCTTCAAAAAACCTAAACTCTCTCAATAATCAAGCGGTTTAAATTTTCTGAACAATATGAAGTCGTATTGCTCATTTTCCGACCACGACCACTGACGGACTGTCCCATATTAGCAGATTTCCGCATTCAGCCAGTTGTACACTGTCCACCAAGGCAACACTTCACGACCCACAGAAGAGAGGGGTGGGGTGAGCAGTAGCTCATTATCATTTAAAGAGACAGAACAGAGTTGTTTTTGAGGAGGTAAAAAGGGTGTTGTTTTATACAAACATTGAGGAATTTTAACTAAAGTATGTTACAGACTTTCCACGCGAAGACCCAAAAGAATCATACCAACTTGTGGAAAATGGGCATCCAATGACCAATGTAACGTGAAGTTTTCCAAACCTTATGTTATACTTAGGAAAATGACAGTTAATTTGTGCAAATTCATCAGTCAACACCACTGCTTAGTATTTTCTCCTTAAAAAGTTGCAGTGAACAAAAGACAATCTCAAAAACACGGTTTCCTACAGTCACAAACAATGTGTGGGCGTGGGATTTTCCTATCATTATTTCTGAGAATGCTGATTTATAGAAGGCAACTTTCTGACTCTGCGATGGTGAATGGGAACATAGTTTGTGTAACACACTAGCTGTTTGATAACACAGTCAAAGGCTAATCATATCAATTACCATTATGTGTAACTTATTTAAATTTTGAATGGATATAGCCTAGAAAGTGTGCAAAGGGTTAGGTATCGTTTGGTTTTTTTTCGATACCGGTGCCAAACCGATACTTTTAAAACGGTACCGGTGCCTAAACGGTGCCTGAACCGATACTTTTAGAAAAAGAGCCACAACATGAGGTGGATGAGATTAAATGGCTTTTTATTTAATTTTTATTTAATTATTTAAATTGAAAAATGTCTTACAAGTTTAAAGTATACTTAAATATATAAATATATCATTAAATACAAAACACAATTTACTTAACAAATTCACAGTAAAACTAAAGCCACTTAACCAAACCACAACAGGCCTAATTTAGCTCTAAATAACAGTTACAGTAATAACAGCAGTAGTCTGTATTCTTGGTCTGCTTCAAAGCAGCTTCAAGCTTCAGCTTTACTTTGTAGAAACATGACCATATTCTTCTGGATAAATATTTTAGAATGCATCGCCTTATTGTTTCCATGGAGACACGTCATGCTTCTCACATGACACACAGCAGCCGCAACAGCGCTGTATGACAGCTCAGCTGTATCGGGTTTATTTAGTTTTTTCTTTTTTATTCAAAATATTCACAAACTTGCTAACTATGTCATGAATTATCTGATATTCTGATTTTTAAATATGTGTGAGTAAATGTGTGTTAGTTGATCTATTCTGCACGATGGGTGGCGCCATTAGTTTGCGCCTCAGAGAATCGGATCTCGGATTTACATCACATACATTTATCTTCATCTCACGAAATACATGAAAGTAAGTGACCGCTGCTGAACTGGGAGACGAATAGAGTAAACTATATAGTCCCTATTTAATGTGTATCTGATGTGAATAAAACACATAGTCAATTTATCTTAACTGTCTGATTGTTTTTGCCGCTTCCATAGACATCAGTGTATATTTTTTGCAAGTACTTTTTACAGCATTTATATGTCTGAAACCTAAAATAAACATGATGTGGTCGAAAACACTGAATAGTTGTTATAGAGCGCTGAGCGTTTCTGTCTCTGGCTCGGTGTCAGCCAAAGCGTGAAAGCATGTTTGAATTTAAGTGACACCGAAATGAGGCACCGAAATCTGCGTTCTGATTCGGTCCGGTACATACCGGTTATAAAAGGGTATATAGGGTTTCGGTAACCAACCCTGGCAAAGACTGTTCCTTTTACAACACTATAACTGTGTCACTCACTCATCGTGAATCTCTCATTTACATCATGTGTACATTCACTTTGTTAATGAGAGGATTCGCAAGAGTGCAGAACTCGGCCCTGAACAAAAATTAAAAAACAAAAATTGTTTTGATTCTGAGTGGATTCTGACTAAATGAAACACTCCTGACTGGTCACTGCGTTCTAAAGATCAATAAACTGTCTGTGATTGGCTACATTGCTCACCGCTGCAAAAACACGTTGTATATAGAAATATTTGACTTCCTCCACAGCGCAAAAACACAAACACGCCCTGGAGCCAAATCTTGTTTCGTCAATATGATATTACAACATTCAATATATTTTAAGAAATTAACAACAACAAAAAAAACTTTTAAATATATCATTATGATGATCAAAGTTTATTACTTTTTGTGGGATTGCTTAACTATATCATATGATATTAATAAAAAAAGACAAATACTCATACAGGAGCATTTTTTCTGCATATTAATGAACATCACACAGTGAGAGGGTGCACTCTAAATGCGCACAAGCCGTAGTCTAACCTAAAACGGAAATTCTACATCATGCAGTGTATGAACTCTCTAGGTATGTTTTTGTTGGTGTTTTTTGTTTTTTGCAAAGTGAGGGATACTCGATAATGTCAGATTGCACGTCGTTAAAACAACAATTAAATTATCGCAGACAATTTATATCGCACATCCTTAATCCTTGTGTTCACCAACTTGAAGCTTGAAAAACTACTTTAATTGCACAATTCTATAGAAGTGGCTGCAAGCCAGTAAGCAGCAATTACCGAAACCCTAGTGCACTTTCAGAAACCCTGATGTAATGAGCTCAGAGCAAGTCATCCAGTGGCTGCCTCTTTAGTACGAGTGCCTGCAAACACATGCTCCAGATGGCTCTGGAGCCGAGCCACAAAACTCTATTAAGCAGAGAGAATGCTAGTCTTGAATATTTGAATGCTTGTCCATCTGATGCAGAAGCATTGGTCGTTTGATTTCAGGGGCACAACGGATTAAGCAGGTAATCAAACATCATGGTCATGGAAAATATGACACTGTGTATTGTGCTGGCTTTCAATCTTTAATCACGGGTCAACTCAAACATGTAGGCTGAAGGTTGTGAAGCTGTTATAGATACTCTACCCAAAAAATGTGTCATCATTTACTTGCCCATTAAAGAAAGTCAATCAGTTTTGGAATCACATGAGGGTAAATGATGACAGAATGACCATACCTTTCAGGAATATTAAAACACAACGCACTGGTATTTCAAGCATTCTCCTGTAGCACAAAACTAGGTTTATCTGCAGATCTTTGTCTACGTGCTGACGTTCCTGAGTAGACTGGGTGTGATTTACAATGGAAACTGCTGTTTTAGCAAAGAAAATGTCCCAAAAGAGTTTCCATTGACATTGTCAACAACACACTCTTCTTTACCATTGGACCTTGTGCCAAGAAACATGCATTCATATTGAAGAACATTAAAAATGATAATGAATATGTTATGTGGTGCATCTATTTATCAAAATGCTCATCCCTAGAGTTATTGTTTCTAGCTGACTAATGAGTTTATGGTCACTGGATGTTTTTTTCTGAGGTAAAAGTAATGTTATGTGTTTACAAGCTGTTATAATGACATATTTCCGTGGTTGAAACACTGATTGAGCGATCAAATGAGACATGATATGGATTTCGGTAAGAAACACTGATTGAGCGATCACATGAGACATGATATGGATAGATCGCTCACACCTAAGGCGGTTATTGTAAATGAAATGGTCACAGATAATAGTTTCGATGTACTTTGCCTTACTGAAACCTGCCTTAAGGCAAATGATTATTTCGGTCTTAATGAGTCTACTCCACCAGGATACTGTTATAAGCATGAGCCCCGTCTGATTGGTTGTGGTGGCGGTGTTGCAACAATCTATAGAGATATTCTAAATGTTACTCAGAAAACAGGTCACAGGTTTAATTTGTTTGAAGTACTAGTGATAAATGTTACGCTCTTAGATGTAAGAAAGAAAACCGCATTATCTGTACCCTTGGCTACTGTATATAGACCTCCAGGGCCCTATGCTGATTTCCTAAAAGAGTTTGCAGACTTTCTCTTAAATCTATTGGTCAACGTCGATAAAGCATTAATTGTTGGAGATTTTAACATACACGTAGATAACACAAATGATGCGTTAGGGGCTGCGTTTACAGATCTATTAAACTCCTTTGGGGTCAAGCAAAACATCACTGGTCCCACTCATCGTCTTAATCACACACTAGATTTAATTATATCACATGGAACCGACCCAACCGATATAGAAATTATACCGCAAAGTGATGATGTCACTGACCATTACATGGTAACTTGCATACTGCGTACTGCTGAAATCTGTCATGTTGCGCCACATTATCGACCAGGCAGAACAATCCTTCCAACCACTATAGATAGATTCTCAAATAGCTTACCTGATCTGTCTCAGCTGCTCAGTGAACCCAAACAAACAGATGAACTAGAGGAAATGACTAGCAGTATGAGCACCATTTTATCTAGTACATTAGAAATTGTTGCACCAATTAGATTAAAAAAGGTTAGAGAGAAAACTAAAGCACCATGGTACAACAGTGCTACACATGTTATCAAGAGAGAAACTCGTAACTTAGAGCGTAAATGGAAACAAACTAATTTAGAGGTCTTTAGAATCGCGTGGAAAGATAGTACGTCACGTTATAAAAGGCCCTAAAAGCAGCCAGGGCTGAGCATCTCCATAAACTAATAGAAAATAACCAAAATAATCCAAGGTTTTTATTTAACACCATGGCTAGATTAACAAATAAACAAGCATCGCCTGAGCAAAATATTCCGTTACAGTTTAGTAGTAATGATTTTATGAATTTCTTCACTGAGAAATTAGAAAGCATCAGAAACAGAATTGTAAATGTACAATCTTTAATGATGTCTTATGATTCAACATCAATTATCGCCCCTCAAGAACTACTACACCGCTTTACAACTATAGGACAGGAAGAGCTAAATAAACTTATCATTGCATCTAAACCAACAACATGTTTATTAGATCCAATACCCACTAAACTACTGAACGAGCTGTTACCTGTAGTGGAAGAGCCTCTTCTCAATATTATTAACTCGTCTTTATCTTTAGGTCATGTTCCAAGAATATTCAAGTTGGCAGTCATAAAACCTCTCATTAAGAAGCCACAATTAGATCATAATAACCTAGCAAATTACAGACCCATTTCAAATCTTCCATTTATGTCTAAAATACTAGAAAAAGTTGTGTCTGCTCAATTGTGCTCTTTCTTGCAAGAAAATGATATCTATGAAAAATTTCAATTAGGATTCAGGCAACATCATAGCACAGAAACTCCACTCGTTAAAATCACAAATGATTTACTTCTAGCTTCTGACCAAGGCTGTATCTCAATACTAGTTCTACTCGATCTTAGTGCTGCATTCGATACTATAGATCATAAAATACTCTTAGATCGACTTCAAAATTACACTGGTGTTCAGGGAAAGGCATTAAACTGGTTTAGATCGTACTTATCAGACCGCTACCATTTTGTCTGTCTAAATGGGAAAAAAATCAAAGATAACGTCAGTAGACTATGGGGTGCTACAAGGATCTGTGTTGGGCCCTCTACTATTCTCAATATATATGCTGCCACTTGGTTATATTATAAGAAAACATGGAATTAATTTCCACTGTTATGCTGATGACACTCAATTATATATTTCATCACGACCAGATGAAAACGCTAAATTATCTAAACTGACAGCGTGTGTTGAAGATATTAAATACTGGATGACGTGTAATTTTCTTATTACTTATTTAGGTATTACTTATTGGTCCAAAAAACTGCCCACAAAACCTCTCACAATACAACTTTAACTTGGAAGGACGTCCTGTCACTTTATCCACTACAGTAAAAGACCTGGGTGTTATATTAGACCGCAACTTGTCTTTCGAAAATCATATTTCATATGTTACAAGAACGGCATTATTCCACCTTAGAAACATTGCTAAGCTACGTAACATGCTATCTATTTCTCATGCAGAAAAGTTAGTTCATGCATTCATGACCTCTAGACTAGATTACTGTAATGCTTTATTAGCTGGTTGTTCTGAATCCTCAATAAACAAGCTACAGTTAGTCCAAAACGCAGCTGCTAGAGTTCTTACTAGGTCAAGAAAATATGATCATATAACACCAATTTTATCATCTCTACACTGGTAACCTATTAAGTTCCGTATCAATTACAAAGTATTGCTACTGACCTATAAAGCCCTAAATGGTTTAGCTCCAGTGTATTTAACGGATCTTCTATCGCCCTACAATCCATCACTCTCTTTAAGATCACTAAACTCGAGGCTTCTGGTCATTCCTAGGATATCTAAGTCCACTAAAGGAGGGAGGGCATTTTCACATTTAGCTCCTAAACTCTGGAATAGTCTTCCTGATATTGTTCGAGGTTCAGACTCGCTGTCCCAGTTTAAAACTAGATTAAAGACGCATCTCTTTAGCCAAGCATTCACATTATAATGAAAGGCTTTAAAAAGTGATGCCGGTTTGTCTGGTTGAGGACAATGGACACTTTTTGCAGACGACGTCACACTGAGTGAATCAACTTAGAATGGCTCTAATTTACATGTATTTATTTCTCCCCCCATCCTACTTCCCCTCAAGCTGTGACCATTGAAAATATACCCAAAATCTATATGATCTAAAAATGAACAAATACTAAACAATATATATGTGTTTGATATCATTGGAAATGTCTTAGTGCGACTGGTACAAATATCTCATCCCCACAGAAATATTCAAGAAGATAACAATGGTTTTAAGAGTTTAAAGAGATGTTGCATGGTATGGTAGGTGTGGCTTACAACCATTTGGTCTTCTGTCAATACAGGTCTGTCTGTATCAATACAGACAGTGATTAAATGTAAATTCCCTTTGTTAACATATGTTACCATTTGAAAGAAGTTATTGTCAGGTCTGAATACTTAAGGCACTGTGGCAGAAGAGTCAGGGCGCAATATTGTAATCAGATTCGCCCGTAACGTTGTGTCCAGCCAACGTTACGTAACCTATGGAAAGTCAGGAACGCATCTCTTTACTTAAGAGTATTCAATGTTTTGAGGATCTTTGAATTGATTATGTAATTGGAATTATACCTGACTGTTTAATAAATTGTTACATTTTGATTTATTCTGACTTACTCTGGAATTATTAATGATCTCTATGAGATCATGAATGGGTACTTTCCACAAAGGGTTAAACGGAATAATTAAATGTGTATCTAACTATTAAACATAAATGACCAAATAACCAAATTGGCATTCTAATCTAAATTCTAAATTATAATAAAATGGAGTCAGATAAAGAGGAATTGGAATTAGATCCATTTTGCCCAGCTGAGAACATCGAACGCGCAGATACCTTCGCCCGCTCTTCGCTGCTGCCATTGGAGCGATTTCAGCGGTCTTACAATAATTACCTTTTATACTACAGTTAAATCGGATCAAAAGCGTTAATATTCTGAACAGCAGCTATGCTAATTATTTCCCATCTGCTTTTCTGTTATTATCTCGGGACACTAGTCCCGTATAGTGGTGGGCGTAGATTAATTTTTTTAATCTAGATTAATCTCACTGTGATTTTAAAATTAATCTAGATTAATCTAGATTAAAATGGCTCATTTGAATTCTGCCGAAGGCATTCAGAATATGTGTGCTACCCAAATAATGACTGGTGCTTTCACACTTGGTTCGATTGTCTGGACCGAACCAAAGTTCGATTGCTCCCTGGACCGTGTTCATATTATATTATTTGGGTCAGAAACCGGGGTGCATTTGCGTCATCAGAGCAGCAGCTGTTTACCGACGTCGAGAGAGAAGGTGGCAAAATGAATAGCGTTGCGTTGGTTACCTAAATTTTATATTTTTGTTTTTGAACCGTTGATTTTGTTACCAAAGCTTCAGTAGGTAATGGCACTTGCGTCTATCTGCCGCGAATGTACTGCAAATGCTCTAAAGAACGCTGACGACGAGCAGAAATTAGATCTACAGCTCTCATCTTACAGTACGTCAGTCACGCTCGTCAGGACTGGAGTACGGTTCGCGGGAGCGCACCAGAGTTCGGAAGCCAGCGTTCACGCTTGATGTGGTAATTTCACAGCGTACGCAGGTTCGAAGAGTCTCGCTCCCTACAGTGCAATTCGGTTAGGTAGCTATACATCTGTGCTAAAATATCACGGTGACAGTCATCATAGCTTGCGTAGTATAGACCAAGCTCCCAACCCAACTTTGAGAATAGATTAACGGCAATTTTTTTTTATCACCCGATAAGAGTCTCACGTTAACGCAGCACGTTAACGCCGATAACGGCCCACCACTACTTTAATATGAATCTATTTATATTTAATTCATACAGTGAAGACTATACAGTGTATATCTCATTATAAAACTTTTTTAGTATTTATTACTACATGACATGTTAAATAAGCCTACTGTACCTGAAAAACCTAAACGTTTATTTAATTTGTATAGTTTTATTCTAATGTATTTGTCCTATTGTTTGTAATTGGCTTCTTTGTTCCTATTTTTTATATCAAAAATAAAATAAATTGGCTATCTTTATAACAGAAGACTGTCAGTCGTGTGAGTAATGATTGCAGTCAGCTGAATTGGCATTTGTTTAATGATATTGGGAAATAAATTTCAAGGTTCACATTTAATTCAATGGGATTCTTTTACTTTCTACCGCAGTCAAATAGTAACACAAAACAGTACACTAGAATCAAATCTATGCATGTATTGAATCGAAATTTAAACAGTTTATACTTTGCAATGTGCTTTTTTTTATATTAATTTGATTACTTCGTACAATTTGTGTGGTATTTCTTATTTCTAGTGCTTGAAGTTTTTCAGGTAGGTCTTTTTCACTACTTGTCTTCAGTAAGCTTGAGAGTTTTTTTCGGCTAGTATTAGTTTTTTTTATCATATTGAAAATGATGATAAGACTTATGAAATTTCAATGGTATCAAATGTTCATATCACAAAAACCTTATTTAAAGCTAAATTAACCATATCATCGTTATCGAAGTAAAGCACATCATGATATAAGACTTTGGTCATATCGCCCACTCCTGCTAAATTTTTACGCTAATGCTAGTATATGCGTATTAGGGGTGGGAATCACGATTCTTAACCCACAACATTATTGGGATTTTAAATATTTAGCGATATGCTAAGCATTGCAATAACATATATTGCACTATTACCTTTTGCTCAACTGCAATTTTATCTTATGTCTTATTTCTATAATATGTTCGATTTCACATCTTTATATCCAACCTTTTTCAGTAATTTCCTTCCTCATATTTTAGACATTTTAAAATAAAAATTACAGTTGTCAAATATAAATGTTTGCACACTCGATTCAATGTATTCGTTTTTACAATACATATTGTTTTAAGCAGTTTTACAAAGAATAACCTTACTAGCAACCTAATGAACAAGTCAAAGGTGCCACTTTACTTTAAGTTCCTTTTCAGTTATAAAATGTTATTATGTGTTGAATGAATATTTATATTGTTGTTTTAGAAAAATACATACACTTGCCATTAACAGATACTTAAAAGTGTACTACTTGGATGATAGATGGTAACATGGCGTGCTATAAGTGTGTGAAATAGCTCTACACAATAATGCAATGTTTGTTTTTTAAAAGAGTATAACCTGTATCACAGACAGTAATGTAACAGGTGAGCAGATGAGGCTGTTTTAAGAAACCTTCTTCACCCTCTTATAGCATTTTACTACTGCAGACTTTCTTGTCAGTCATGTTGTATTCGGATCGTGTGTTCTGGAAGTGCAGATTTGGCATCATGTAGACAGATTGTAATCATGTAAATTCTTAGATATATTTACTATGTATGTTTTCATATAGCACTCAGCTGACATGTTTGTTTGAAGGACTGCATTGGGAAGAATGTGGAATAGTGTGTTTTGACAATAAAAAAGGGGTTTTATCCGATTAATCAATTAGGCTAATCTAGAAGAAAAAACCACCGGAGTCGCGTGGAGTACGTTTATAATGGATGGATGCACTTTTTTGGGCTCCAAAATTTGGGCTGCCATTCACTGCCATTACAAAGCTTGGAAGAGCCAGAACATTTTTCAATGTTCTGAAAGAAGAATGTAATACACCTAGGATGGCTTGAGGGTGAGTAAATCATAGGGTAATTTTCATTTTTGGGTGAACTATCCCTTAAAATCAACTAAACACATCCATTTGCTTGAAAACAACTGAAATTCCAGATGACATTCCCAGATGACCTCAGTAAATAAAAATCTTCTAAGACTAAAGGACATCTCAAGTTACGGGTGATGTCATGAAATGAAGGTTTAGGATTTTACACTCCTCATCAGATTTCCAGATATCTGACCGATTGTCTCGTAAGGATCAATAATGCAGGACCATGGGTAGTTTATTTCAGAAAGTGGCTTGTTTCATTGCTTAGATTCGTTGACTACATCTGACTACGTGTATCTCTATTTTTAGCAACATGTAAATATGTAGCTATTATGTTTAAAAATAAATCAAATGTGACCCTGGACCAAAAAAACAGTCATAAGTCGCACGGGTATATTTGTGGCAATAGCCAACAATACACTGTATCGGTCAAAATTACAGATTTTTATTTTATGCCGAAAAATCATTAGGATATTAAGTAAAGATCATGTTCCATGAAGATATTTTCTAAATTAACTACTGTAAATAAATGTATTATTAGTAGTAATATCTGTTGCTAAGGACTTCATTTGGACAACTTTAAAGGCGATTTTCTCAATATTTAGATCTTTTTGCACCCTCAGATTCAAGATTTTCAAATAGTTGTATCTAGGCCAAATATTGTTCTATCCTAACAAACCACACATCAATGGAAAGCTTTCATATATACATGTATAAATCTCAATTTAAAAAAATACCCTTATGACTGGTCACAAATGTAACTGTCCAATAGTGACAGTATTTCAGGTTAAACAATACTGCAAGGTCTCCTCAGGTTTAGCCAACATCAGCATCAACATCAAACATCCAGTTTGATTCAAGCATACAAGTCTTAAACTGAAAGCCAGCACTGTCCTTGAAAGACTGCAAAAATTGAAAACAAACATCTCCAAGGCATAGCACACTCAAAATAGCAACTAATTAATCGGCAATGAAGTGTGTCATTACAAAAGATCATCAGCAGTCATTTCCAGCTCATGTGAATTTAACAGCCTTACACTAGACAAACATGACATCAAAACAAAAACGCACATATAAACAAGCAACTTTACACGCAAAGATGAAGTCACGTTTCTACTCCAATGTGAGACTTATGTAATGATACATTCAGTACTCATCCTCAACGTAAGCATCTATTATTGACACAGGGACGATGAAATCTATAAATCGACACATAAAAATATGTAAAAAAATAAAATACCATTGTTATTATACCAGTGACCTTTAGCAAACACCATGTAATAACATCATCATACATGTGCTAACCACGCATTACATCCCTAAATAAGTAATTTAATGTAACAACAATGATTACAAACCTTTGAAAACAGATAATGACAGGAAACGAGCATGAGGTCATTATATTTATAAACATAACGTTACCTGATGTCAATTCCTCCTCAAGGAAAGCCGTCTTGTTTATACCTCGTCCTTCTTTCGCGTGCTGCGACGATTTTATATATGTCCTTATTAATACGCGAGGAAATAAATAAGTGAATGTTTTGGTTTAAAATCCTCCTGATGTCCTTCGTGTTAGCACGGCGGCTAATATCTTCAGCTGTGATCAACTAACCCGATTTAATATGATCGAACAATATCCACTGACCATCTGTATTTCACAACAGTAAATAAAAACCTGATAATAATGTTAAGATGTCACAGTTTTACTATTTTATCTGCTAAACCCGTTTTCACTCGTCTAGTGTGTGGATGCTAAAGCTGATGCTAACCCACACAAACAGAACTCGCAAACCTGTTAAAAAAAATAACACCAGATTTAAAATAGAAAATAATAATTGAAATAAGGAGCTAAGAAACATTAGCTGGCTTATTTAGTTAAGTTTAAATGCTGAATAAATCATTGGTTATGATCTCATCTCGTCCGTGCAGATTTGATGGCTAATCCTGAGAAATTAAAGTATTTAATCTAGAAAATAAAATCATAAAAATATCGATTCCCTCTTTATCTTTACCAAAACCTGCTTTATCTGTCACTAACAGATAATTTTTATATTGATATTTAAGGGACTCATTTAACCTGGCCTCTTTATTTTCTATACTATTATAATAAACCTCATCAAATAAAGGTGCAATATCGTCTTATAAACACTAACTAATTAATATACCCGACTAGCTAGTGCATTAATTCGCATTTAAAGCCTTTTTTCTCGCTAAAACACGCACTGAGTATGTGCAAACGCCGGAGATACTGAAATAGTAGCACAAACTGACAGTCAGTCAGTTAGTCAGTCAGACTCCACAGCAGGAGCATCACACACTGCCCTCTACTGATAAAACCACCACAATCACCTCTGTCAAGACCTATTTTTATACAGTCTATGGTCAAGACTCAAACTTTATTCTTGGCATCGCCATCGCCTGAACGCCATCGTCTATGCATACATGTTTACAGACATATACACGCAAAACAAACGAACAGCAATAAGATAACAAAATTTTTGGTTGCAAAAGCATTTTTTTAGAGTGTATCCTTAACATATGTGTAACCACATTCCTTTTATGGCAAGCCGTTTTGACTTTTAATCATTGCAGGATATTAATCTTGATATCAAAAATGTAATTCTCATTAGTAAAGTGGAGACATCTTGCACATCAAAAACAGACAAAGCAACAAATGAATATTATTCAAGATAATTATGCTAATATTATTCAGCTTTTTACAGCTGATTTAATTAAAAAAAAATTCTCAGTAACTGATTACAGTTACATTTATTTTATAATTAAATGATAATCTAGTAACATGTAACCCCCAACACTGAACCACAAACCAAATGATTAAAACACAAAAAGAAGTATACTTCATTGTTGTGAACAATGTTGGGGAAAGTTACGTTTAAAAAAGAAATGCTTTACAATATTGTGTTATTCACTAAAAAGTAACTAAGTTGTGTTACTTAGTTACTTTTTACGGAAAGTAATGTATTTACTAAAAGCTTTTACGAGAGCTGTCAGTCAATAAATGGGAAAAAAAGGAACTTGCGTTACTTATTTGAAATGTAACTCAGATATTTTGTTGTAAATTTAAAAGTAATGCATTTCTATAGTTACTTGAAAAAATAATCTGATTACATAGCTACTTGTAATGCATTACCATAAACACTGGTTATGAAGATCTAAATTGTTAGCTTTACAATACATTTCTTGTTGAATTACAGTTTTTCTCAGTCGCTTTGGTGCATTTGGGGCGGCAGTGGCTCTGTGGTTCATGTAGGTTGTCTACAAACCGGAAGGTTGGTTCGGTTCGACCTGACCAAGTGCCATGGGTCTGTTAAAAGCGCTATATAAATAAATGCAGTCCATTTACCATTTCTCAGGTCAGAAATGAAATTCTCAAACTACTTGTTCAACCTCCACATCATCTAGTCACTTGTGCACATCATAAAATCATCTCTCATTGTTTTGAACAAATTGTGATTGCTTTGGTACATTCATGCAAGTAATTACAAACAAGTGTCTGCCGTTTCCTACATTATCAAGTGCTAATGTCATGTTGCTCAAAATGTCAAGTCAAGTCACCTTTATCTGTCTAGTTCTTTATCCAATGCAGATTGATTCAAAGCAGCTTCACAATGTTAACAGGAAAATAATACTACAGAATTTAATATAGTTAAATATTTAGTGTCCCCAACTGAGCAAGCCAAAAGCCAAAGGTGACAGGGGAGATGGTGGCAAGGAACCTAAACTCCATCAGGTGACAAAATGGAGAAAAAACCTTGGGAGAAACCAGGCTCAGTCGGCCGTTCTCCTCTGGCCAACAAACAAACAGTGTATTATTATGATTCAGGCAAACATTACAGGTCATAAGTCATATTAGATCGAAACATTCCCAGTATTTGTCTAGTTCCATCTTCCAAAATGTATTATAGTTTTCTGTGCAATAGTCTTACCCCCTCAAAGCATCTAGTTATTAGTTCATTGAATAAGTCATTAAATGCCAAATGGTTGATATAGTTGTCATAAACTGTCAAGCATATTTATTTTTTACACATTTCTATTAGACTTTTTGTAAATGTGCCATGAATCGATGAATTGTGCAGGTGAATCTTGACTTTCACTAATGAAGAAACATATACAAATTCTGACAATGGATGAACATCCAGGCAACGATCAGGGTCAACAGCCGAGAGGAAGAAGAGGAGTAAGGATGCGTGGCGGAAGGGTAGGGAGGCAAAACAGAGGAAGAGGGCCAAGGACATAGGCGCATTTCAGATGAAATAAGGGTCACTGTTGTGGACCATGTTGTCAATCATGGCCTTACAATGGCTAAGGCGGTTCAAAGGGTGCTGCCAAATATTGGGAGATCGACCGTATTCTCAATAATTCAAACGTTTCGTAGAGAGTACAGCTATGTCAACCAATCAGCAATGTTATACTGCATACTTGCTGTAATGATTCATAATACATTAGTTTATTTGTGTTTTGCAGCATACAGCAAATATACTTTATACAGATACAAACTGCAACACGCAAACACACACACACACATGTATTTTTTAAAATATATTTGTGTGTGCACATTTTTTTCTTTCTTCTATTTTATATGAAAAATCATGTTTTGCATTTTTGCATTTTACCCACAAAGGACTGTAGGATTACCTCACAGGGGTGACAGAGGACCCATTTTCACACCTCAACAGGAGGAGGTTATTTGCAGCATGGTCAGAGCAAATAATGCCACTAGACTAATGGAGCTACAGAGTGTCACTATAGAAGACCACAATGTCTTTGAAAACATCCAATTTGTTAGCATCTCGACATTCGACAGGGTGCTGAAAAGGCAACATGTGCATGAAACAGCTGTACCTTTGTACCATTTGAAAGGGTTTATTACAGAGTGAAGGAGCACCGGTGCCAGTATGAACAAGTCAAATATCTATGTATTTACTTTCATTTTATTGTGATAGTACAGTTAGCATGACCTGTACACATTTTCTATGGCTGTAAAAGAACAAAAAGATCATTCAATATGTATACATTTGAGGTAACTGTATCTTGTGATTACAGTTAAATGGATGTAATTTATAAAACTAATTTTGTGTGTTGTGGGATACAGTGTATAATGGAATTGGAGTCAAGTGAGCCATCTCACAACTTCATTTACATGGATGAGGCTGGCTTCAACCTGACCAAAAGCACAAGGCGTGGTCGAAATGTCATCAGCCACAGAGCTACTGTTGATTTGGCAGGCCAACGGGGAGGAAATATCACTATGTGGTGCTATTTCAGAGCATATTCCCCTTGTAGGACCATACAACACACAGCATCTCATCTTCTTAGAGACCCTCTACAGGACTCTCATTCCTAATGTGTGTGGTAATTTGGGATAATGATTCCATCCCTCAAACACCATCAGGAAATGGTTTGTGACACTACAGGATGCTGATGGAATTCCTCCCACCTTATTCCCCATTCCTTAACCCAATTGAGGAGTTCTTCTCAGCATGGAGGTGGAAGGTCTATGATCACCAGCCACAGATGACCCTGCTGGCTGCCATGGATGTAGCCTGTGAGGGCATCACAGTAGGCCCCTGTAGAGGTTGGATAAGACATTCCAAAATATTTATTCCAAGTTGCAAGAGAAGACATTCGTTGTGATGTAGATGAGAATCTGTGGGCTAACAGACTAGCACGTCAGGAGGTGTAGACAGACTGCACTGCAATTCCTCATACAGTGCTGCATGCAAAAGCAAAGTTCTGCCAAGGGGTGTTTCCTGTGTTTGCCTTTGCAATGTTGTATTGTCGCCTTTGTGATGGCATTGTAATGGCTTTTTTTGTTGTGTGTTTGTTTTTTTGTTTTTTTGTCAGACCACTAGTAAAAGTGTAACTGTGAATCCTATCCAGTCTCTTTCAATCAATATCCCACGTACAGTAATGTGTAAATTTGTACTTTTGAAATGGATGGTATACAGAATAAGCACAGCCTTGTGCATTTCAATACAGTAACTGTCATCCAAACTGTTGCCATAGTTTACATCAGGGGCCTATTGCACAAAACTAGGATAAGGGATTATGCCGGGATATGTTGATTATCTTGTCATCTGTAAATTTACCCTGAAGGCACACTCACACCAAGAACGATAACGATAACGAAAGATAACTGTATATTAGTGGATAAACTGAGCCAGGATCACCAAGATATCCCGGCTTAATCCCTTATCCTAGTTTTGTGCAATAGGCCCCAGGTAATACAAACAGAGTACACTGTTATATTGACAACATGACTAAGCATGACTCTTGTTTGTGAACAATGAGACAAACTTGTCATTCTGATAGCACTGTGTTTCATCTCTCAAAAGGAAGTCTTGCACAAAACTTCCTTTTGAGAGATGAATTTAAGATTTTGAATAAGTTACAGGCTTTTGCAGGTAATCCTTTGTGTGGTGCTGTTTGTACAAATTGGTTTGAGAAATGCACTTTTTTTTTTACATTTAAAAAAAATCTAAAACCAGTCTTAAACTACCTGCAAAATATTCAATATATTTAAATGATTATGTTTATTAAACATAAAGCATCTGTATTCCTTTACCGTACATTTTAAAAAGCTAAATGGTTTGTTTATTAAAACAATAATAATAATAATAATAATTATTATTAATATTTATACAATAATAATAATAATAATAATAATAATAATAATAATAATAATAATAATAATAATAATAATAATAATATAATTAATTTTTTAATCTGTTGAATTTCGCTGGTAGTTTAAAACTGGATTTTGTTTCTAAAAATGTACTGTAAGGGAATACTAATTTTTTTATGTTTTAAAAGCTGTTTCAATAATGAAAACATGACATGTTTTTGGTTTTGGAGTTTATAATAGAATACATTTCTCATAATGTACATTTTTTTTATTACATGACAAGCTCAAGATTTTATTACATTTTGAGAAAAATAATTACATTACAAACATTTTTTTACAATAATAATGTAATACTTATTACATTATGCAGTTTTTACATTATGAATTGCTATAAGGGCCTATATCATCCAACTTTTTGCTGTGTTGATGAATAACACCGACATAAGCTTTTTTCACCCATCATCTACATTTTTAGATTAAAATCTGAATTTGACTGTATAAGGTCCTGTTGCAATTTTTAGTTACATGTAGGTTTTTTCTTAGAAGTACCCAATTAGGTTACACGTCTTCTTTTTAACGTCAAATTGATTCCATAATTACCGCTTTAAGCTGAAACAATTATTACAACACACACAATTACAGACTTTTCCACAAAAGACAGCGAGGCTAGTGTGTAAACACAGTGGCGTTTCCGTGCGCAACCTGAAAAGGCGCTAATGCGCCTCCTGATGTTTGCTGCCTTGCTGCTCGGCCGTAGATGAAGAGAGGTCGCCTCAGCCAATCAGAGGAGCGCTTACTGGTCGCGAGCAGCAACGGACACGCGTTTCAACAGAACACTTTGGCATCAAAACATCGGGGGCTTACAATGATGAATCTGGGGTGAGTGTGATATTAATGCGTTTCGCATGATCTGATAGTTAGTTAATCGCTCTCTTTGAGCATGCTATGCAGTAATGCGTCACATTCGTCTGCTTTGAAAAGACGGCGATTAAAGGATGTCATCAGAAACATCTACTGTAAGCTGTTTATTTTAGATTGACCTTTGCAATAACGTATTGTGGCACTGGTGGTAGATGATGGCTATCCCTTGGCACTTTCGTATACAAACCATAGTACTAAATGTTTGCTATAATCAGAGGATACCTTGTTTTTACCATGGCACTTGTTAGAATGCCAGTGTGTTTTACTCAGGTGTATTGATTTGTTTTGCAGTGATGGTCTGTTGTTTGAGTTGGAGAATGGCAAGCCCAGGCTTGTGTTGGCTAAATATGGTAAGAACATGAACTCAATCACTTCGCTGAATGTAATCCACTGCCCTTGACCCATTACATCAAGATGCAACTATTGTTGTGATATGTGCAATACTGTTTTATCTTACACTCGTAAGGTGTGTGGGCGACATGGGAAAATATCATATCATGATTGTTTTCAGACAGGATTATGATCTTATTCGATTTATTTCATGTTGTTTTTTTAAGACTGATTTGCAAGTTAGTGAGCAGTACAGCCAAACTAATTTCCCTATTTAAAAATATAGCCCTACATGGTTAAATTTGAGGGAGCGTAAGGGGCCGGTGCATAGTGGATCGGGCGACAGTCGAAGGCGAGGCCCCCGACGACCCGATCTCTGGACACGGAATCTGGCTTTAGGGACGTGGAATGTCACCTCGTTGGCGGGGAAGGAGCCGGAGCTTGAGCGGGAGGTCGAGAGGTACCGACTAGAGATGGTCGGGCTCACCTCCGCGCACAGCTTGGGCTCTGGAACCACACTTCTTGAGAGAGGCTGGACTCTCTACCACTCTGGAGTTGCCCATGGTGAGAGGCGGAGAGCTGGAGTGGGTTTGCTTATAGCCCCCCAGCTCAGCCGCCATGTGTTGGAGTTCACCCCGGTGAACGAGAGGGTCGCTTCCCTGCGCCTTCGAATCAGGGATAGGTCTCTCTGTCGTGTGTGCCTACGGGCCCTCTTGGAGTCTCTGGGAGGGGTGCTGGAAAGTGCTCCGACTGGAGACTCCATCGTTCTACTGGGGGACTTCAACGCCCACATGGGCAGTGACAGTGACACCTGGAGGGGCGTGATTGGGAGGAACTGATCTGAACCCGAGTGGTGTTCTGTTATTGGATTTCTGTGCTAGCCACGGTTTGTCCATAACGAACACCATGTTCAAGCATAAGAGTGTCCATCAGTGCACGTGGCACCAGGACACCCTAGACCGGAGGTCGATGATCGACTTTGTGGTCGTGTCATCAGACCTTCGGCCATATGTCTTGGACACTCGGGTGAAGAGAGGGGCGGAGCTGTCAACTGATCACCACCTGGTGGTGAGTTGGATCCGATGGAGGGGGAGGAGGCTGGACAGACTCGGCAGACCCAAACGTACTGTAAGGGTCTGTTGGGAACGTTTGGCCGAGCCCCCTGTCAGAGAGATCTTCAACTCCCACCTCCGCAGAACCGACCGGATCCCGAGGGAGTCTGGAGATATTGAGTCAGAGTGGACCATGTTCTCCACCTCCATTGTCGATGCAGCTGTTCGGAGCTGTGGCCGTAAGGTCTCCGGTGCCTGTCGAGGCGGCAATCCCCGAACCCGGTGGTGGACACCGGAAGTAAGGGATGCCGTCAAGTAGGGTTGGGCGATGTCCCCAAAATTGGCAGTTGACGATGTTTACAGTAAAAAATCGCGATGGTCGATGATATCGTCGTTTTTTTGTTGTTTTTTTTTAATAAAAATATATAATTTACTATATCTGTATTTTACTATCTCTTTCCATGAATACTATTTTCTATTTCGTTATTTTGCTAACCCAAATAAGGACTCACCCGCACTAGGTTGCACGTGAGGGGAAACGAAGTAAAGAGTTGTGCACTTTTTATTTTAATATAGGCCTACCTCCTTACATAAATACTATTTTCTATTTAAAACTATAATTTCGTTATTATCCCTGTGTTTTGTATGTGAATGCTGTTGTACGTGAATATTTTACCACAGGACAGAAGCACAAATAATTGTTTTCAAAGGAAAAAAATTCGCAGTTACATCGCAGCCATGAAAACATAAGGATACATGCTGAATGAGAGAGGGAGGCTGAGCCCAATTAAAGATTTGCCAGCTTTTCAAATATGTTTGTACCCGATTTTTCGATTTCATGAACTTTAACAATAGGCATAACAGTTAGCATAACCAAAAGGCTAACAGTTAGTCCATTTTATCCCACTGGACATCACGTTTCTTTTCATAAATCTTCACTCGCGTCACACTCATTTTCGCAGGAATTGTAAACGCTTTCTTCCTTTCGTTTGCTTATAATTAAGTCTATTATAGCCTACCCATTCACATGCTTTACTGTGGTGAAGTAGAAAAAACAACGTGGGGACGAATACCTCTTTATTCCAATTTTATTTAACACAGTTTGTTCTTATTAGACTTGGCGCGTCAAGTTTATTTGAATAGCGCAAATTCATACGCACACACACGGCGGTTTTAATTTTGTTTTCTCTGGCAGTGCATAATCAAACAGCCTAAATGTCTTGACCCTGTGGAAGATAAAATTCGCTCTTCAGACGTTTAACAACACGTGTTGCTTTGCAACATCAGGAGAAAAGCTCGTGTCCCACATTCATCTCAAAGCTGACGCATCTTTGTGGGGAAATAAACATTTTTTTTTAAACTAATATTTAATTGTCTTAATCTTTATGTTACCATTATTAACTGATAATCTTTTAAATGTTTTACAAGCTGTAGTGTGTTGTTTCACTGACAGAAGTGCTAAAATAAACACGCATGCTTATGAAATGGATTATTTAAAAATGTAGGCTATATATCTGGCATAGACTACAGTATTTAAAATAGCATATATGCTTTAGTTATACTCTCAATTTAATTTACAGAGCAATCCCTGCAAAGTTTTTAGTTTAACTATAGAAGAGGATAGTGTGTCGCACTCGCAACGGGGGGCGTGGCATCATGATGTTGGCGCTCCATCGTGATGTTGGTCAGCCATCACGATGGACGATGATATCGTCCATCGGCACAACCCTACCGTCAAGCTGAAGAAGGAGTCCTATCGGGCCTGGCTGGCTTGTGGGACTCCTGAGGCAGCTGACGGGTACCGGCAGGCCAAGCGGGCTGCAGCCCGGGTAGTCGTGGAGGCAAAAAACTGGGCCTGGGAGGAGTTCGTGAGGCCATGGAGAAAGACTATCGGTTGGCCTCGAGAGATTCTGGCAAACCGTTCGACGCCTCAGGAGGGGGAAGCAGTGCCCTACCAACACTGTTTACAGTGGAGATGGGCACCTGTTGACCTCAACTGGGGATATCGTCGGGCGGTGGAAGGAATACTTTGAGGATCTCCTCAATCCCACCGACATGTCTTCCATTGAGGAAGCAGTGGCTGGGGACTCGGAAGTGGACTCGCCCATCACCCGGGCTGAAGTCATCGAGGTGGTTAAAAGCTCCTCGGTGGCAAGGCACCGGGGTGGATGAGATCCGCCCTGATTACCTCAAGTCTCTGGATGTTGTGGGGCTGTCTTGGCTGACACGCCTCTGCAACATTGCATGGCGGTTGGGGACAGTACCTCTGGACTGGCAGACCGGGGTGGTGGTCCCTCTTTTCAAGAAGGGGGACCGGAGAGTGTGTTCCAACTATAGGGGGATCACACTTCTCAGCCTCCCCGGGGAAAGTCTATGCCAGGGTACTGGAGAGGAGAATTCGGCCGATAGTGGAACCTCGGATTCAGGAGGAACAGTGTGGTTTTCGTCCCGGTCGTGGAACACTGGACCAGCTCTATACCCTTTTCAGGGTGCTGGAGGGTTCATGGGAGTTTGCCCAACCAGTCCACATGTGTTTTGTGGATTTGGAGAAGGCATTTGACCGTGTTCCTCGTGGCATCCTGTGGAGGGTGCTCTGGGAGTATGGGGTTGGCGGCCCCCTGCTTAGGGCTGTTCGTTCCCTGTATGACCGGAGCAAGAGCTTGGTTCGCATTGCCGGCAGTAAGTCAGACCTGTTCCCAATGCATGTTGGACTCCGGCAGGGCTGCCCTTTGTCACCGGTTCTGTTCATAATTTTAACCCTAACCCAGCGGCTGGGATGAGAATCAGCACCGATCAGTCCGAGGCCATGGTTCTCAGTCGGAAAAGTGGATTGCCCACTCAGTGGATTGCCCACTTCAGGTTGTTGGAGAGTTCCTGCCCCAAGTTGAGGAGTTCAGGTATCTTGGGGTCTTGTTCACGAGTGAGGGAAGGATGGAACGAGAGATCGACAGGCGGATCGGTGCAGCTTCTGCAGTAATGCAGTCGATGTACCGGTCTGTCGTGGTAAAGAAGGAGCTGAGCTGCAAGGCAAAGCTCTCGATTTACCGGTCGATCTACGTTCCTACTCTCACCTATGGTCATGAGCTGTGGGTCATGACCGAAAGGACAAGATCCCGGATACAGGCGGCCGAAATGAGCTTTCTCCGTAGGGTGGCTGGGCGCTCCCTTAGAGATAGGGTGAGGAGCTCAGAGTAGAGCAGTTGCTCCTCCACATCGAGAGGATCGACTTTGGTGGCTAGGGCATCTATTTCGGATGCCTCCTGGACGCCTTCCCAAGGAGGTGTTCCAGGCACGTCGCACCGGGAGGAGGCCCCGAGGAAGACCTAGGACTCGCTGGAGGGATTATTTCTCCCGGCTGGTCTGAGAACGCCTCGGGGTTCCCCCGGAAGAGCTGGAGGAAGTGGCTAGGGAGAGGGAAGTCTGGGGGTCTCTGCTTAGACTGTTGCCCTCGCGACCCGGCCCCGGATAAGCGGAAGATAATGGATGGATGGATGGATGGGCCCTACATGGTTACAAAACATAAATGAAAAAGGCTAAACTAGGGGTGGATTATTTTATTTTTTGTAAGCCTTTTGCACTTACATTATCCCAAATGTTTCCAAGAATGTTTAAATCCAGAGAAATAAGCTATTTTAACCAGGACAATGGGCCGTGTGTCACCTATCAGTGACTTCAACCGGCGTTGTAATAGGCTATGTTTTTTATTAGACAGGTGAGGAACTGTTTGGATACATTTATATACATTAATAAAAAAAAAAATATTGTACTGCAATACAGCATTTTCTCCGTCATACAATATGTTTTAAAATGAATTGGATGCCATTTAGCAACACAAGCCATCCAGCAGTTATTTATATGAATGAATGAAGGTTTATTCGGTTACTAAACATCAGACAAAATGTATGTACAGCAAAGTCATTACAAACAAGGAGGGTAACCGAAAAAGGTGTAGGCTGAAGCCATGGCTTATTACAACTACCCTATTTACAAAACATCTACCCATCAAAATTTAAACATAAACAATATATATGTACTATAAACATATGCATGCATACACACATATGAGTATATAAACTCATATACATACATACATACATACATACATACACACACTTAATTACAAATGTTTGTCTGTTGCTTGTGTTGTTTCAATTAATGCACAACAATTATACATAACCTTATCTTAGACAATTTTTCTTAGGCATTCATATATTTGTCAAAAAGTAGGATTTTTAACTGTTTTTTTAAATAATAAATGGAGTTGCTCCTCTTAAGATCATCGGTGAGACCATTCCACAAGTCGACCCCTTTTGCTGAAATGATGTTCCTTTTCAAAGTTTGTTCTGACCATTTGTTTTTTAAACATATTCTCTCCTCTTAGGTTATACTTCTGTTCCCTGTTTTCAAACAAACATAGTATGTTTTCAGGCAATATTTTCCTATTGACTTTGAACATGAAGACAACAGTATTCAGACTGACTAGGTCGGGAAATTGTATTGCTTTAAATTAGCAGAATATTGAGTTTGTCGGTTCATTATACGGTGAATGATTGAATGAATGACTATCCTTATGGCTTTTTTTGTAAAATAAAAATAGGTTTTGTGTTTGTGGTGCCCCCATATTTCAACACAGTAAGAACAATATGGAACAATAAGAGAACAATACAGAATATACAAAGAGGTTTTATGTAATATAGCTATTGTTTTGAACAGTTTTGATTGAACATGATCAATGTGTGGTTTCCAGGATAATTTATGGTCTAATATTATTCCAAGAAATTTGTTTCATTCACCCTTTCTAGTACCACATCATCAATCTTTAAGATCATGCTGGTTTTAATTTGGTTATTACTGAATATAATATATTTGGTTTTTACTTAGATTAAAAGATAGTTTATTTCGGTCAAACCATTGCTTGATTCTGTATAGTCTCTGGTCACATCAGTTATTCTTTGGTAAAGATTATCCCCAGATACATACAGTGTTGTGTCATCTGCGAATAATACACATTTAAAAAAATCGGATACCTTACAGATGTCATCAATATATAAAATAAACAACTTAGGACCAATCAAAGAACCTTGGGGCACCCCACAAGTTACTTTTTGCATTTCTGATTGATGATCATTAAAATGTACTGGTATCTATTGTCAAGATAACTTTCTAACCATGAGGTAGCACGGCCTCTAAAACCGTACTGCTCTAGTTTATTCATTAACAATTTATGATCTATGGTATCAAAGGCTTTTTTGAGGTCGACAAAAACACCCTAAGTAAAATACTTTTTGTCTAATGCAGATGCTATATAATCACTAATTTAATAACAGCCATTGAAGTCGATCAACCGCTCCTGAATCGATATTGATCATTACTTAATATCATGCATTTTCTTATAAAACTATCGGCCCCACTTTATATTAGGTGGCCTTAACTACTATGTACTTACATAAAAAAATAAGTACAATGTACTTACTGTGTTCATATTGTGTTGCAAAACACCTTTGCTGATATTGAGGTGGGATACGGGTAGGGTTAGGGACAGGTGTTGTGGGATGGGTAAGTTTAAGGGTAGGGTTAGGTGTAAGGGAAATTACAGAAATTAATTACAGATGTAATTACATACAAAATGTAAGTACAATGTAAAAACATGTATGTACACAATAAGTGCAATGTATCCAATTATTAATTAAAATGTTAGTACATAGTAGTTAAGGACACCTAATATAAAGTGGGCCCAAACTATCAAGTCTCTTCAGAAAATGTTTTCCCAGTATTTTTGAAAATACCACTCTTATAAATTGGAATAATTTGACCAATTTTCATCTGATCTGGAAAGACGCCCAATTTAAAGGACAAATTGAAGATATAAGTCAGGGGTTCTAATATTAAATGGATTATTTTTTTATACACATACACAGAACAATTTCAGCTTTCTCTGATTTAATGCAGTACCAGAAACTTCATTACAACTTTATTAACACAATTTATGATAAATTGCTTACACATGATTGGAGACCGACTATGGTAACTAGCTTATATAATGTTGTTTTGTTGAAATGCAGTTTATATAAAATAAAATAAAATGCTATTAAATCAAAATATATATCCAGCGGCATGTGCTGTCGAAGAAAGTCGCTGGCCGCTGGAGATGCTGCAGCACTGACATCTGGCGGTGAACGTCCATGGCCAAAACGTGATTGGTTGAAGCGAGAACGTGCTACGATTGGTCAGCACAATATGGCCGTTATCTGATTGGCTTAAGTAGACGTATTTGTGGATTTGTTTGAGTCTAGACGCTAGTAATGTTTCAAAATCCATGTGCTTTGCTGCGATCCACAAATGCGCAAGAAGAGATCCACAAATGCACAGGAAGCGATTCACAAATGAATGCAACTTATGCAAGGCAGAGTTGTGTGTTTGTGACATAAAAATATATGTGTGGATTTTTTTGTTATTCACAAATGTCATTGTATTTATTGTTGAATCTAATTCATTTTTGTGAAACTCCTGCATTTATTTGTGGATCTCATTCTATTGACTTGTGAAATTATTAATTTTTTGTGAATCGATTTACATTTATTTGTGGATAACAATATATTTGTTTGGAATAAAGCTACAATATTACCCCCATATAAACATGGGGGACTGTGTGAACAGCTCAGCTACAGCTCTTTGAGGGAAGGGTCTGCGCTAGTATGTCTGTCCATCAACGTGTGGGTGGGGCCTCTGCAGTGTGACGTCACAATATTAACAGTTTCTCT
The DNA here is from genome assembly GCA_023029165.1 of Gobiocypris rarus. Classification (NCBI taxonomy): domain Eukaryota; kingdom Metazoa; phylum Chordata; class Actinopteri; order Cypriniformes; family Gobionidae; genus Gobiocypris; species Gobiocypris rarus. The sequence continues at coordinate 29,744,790 of CM040929.1, forward strand.
GTGAAGGCAGATTGTGGAGACATTTGAATAGTTCACAAATATTGTCATATCGCCTACACAAAAGTGTGTACTTCCCATCACCAGGTTGCTTTCAGTGCATAAGACTTCTCAGATTCGTATTTTTGCATCCACATTTTCTGTCCTTGCTTCCTTTCCTTGCGTTCCAACATAATACATTTTACTATTACGTTTTTTAAGACAATACAAAACATTACACTTACACTTAAAATACACAAGAAAATACAAAAGTACAAAGGGTTATGTAAGATATTAGAATAATTGGTAACACTTTACATTAAGGTTCCAACATTACTTAACTACAGTAGTTAACATGACCTAACAAGGAAAAATACTTCTAAAACAACTATTAATCTTAGTTAAAGGCACAATATGTAAGATTAAAATATTCCAAAACCACTAGAACGATGTTGTATATTTTGTTGACTTGTATACTTATTATCCCAAATCTTTCCAAGAATGTTTAAAAAAGCAATTAACACGGACTATGAGTGGCCTATCAATGATTACCCTCAATTTATGGGTTTATGTTGTAGAAACCATGAAAACACCAAAGGCGCTTTAATATATGATGTGTTTTATTAGACAGATGAGCAGCTGTTTGGATCATTCATTGACAGAAAACTAATCATTGTTATATAGCTCAACACAGTTAGTCTTATTGTTTAAATCTGGTTTTCTTGAGTAACTGCGAGTACCATGTTTTACCATGCCTAATATTGATCTAGCTCACTGCAGTGTGAACAAGTGTCTACGCACAGAGTAGCATTATAACATAACTTTCAACACACTTTTGTGAGTAATATGATAAACAGAGCTGCGTTTCCCCATATACGCATGAGCTGAAGAGCTACGCCTTTGTTTTGAATAAGCGACTTTAGCGGCAAAAATACATATTGTGGCTTTAATGTTAATTTGAATACATTATTCAAATCAAAAGTGTATCTGTTAATATTATTTATGGACCTGAGTTGACATGAACTAATAATGAACAGTTGTATTTTTATTAACTAATATGAAGAAAATGTGTAAATAATGTCAAATGTACTGCTCATTGTTAGTTAATGCCCCAAGTGTTGCAGTTAAAGTGTTAATAATTTTACACAACATTTGCATATATTAACAAAACAAAATATATACAAAATACCAAAAAGCATAGGCAGTGTATATATGTTTTTTTTTTTTTAAACAGCACGTTGTGATATTACACTTATTGCTCATTGTGTTGTACTCATATTGCTCATATTGTGACATACTAGTCAAAATATGAGGATTCAGTCTCAGGACTGTTTTTTTGTTTCTTGTTATTAATTGTTCATAATTTGAATGTTTTGATTGAAGTACATCATCAAACATGTATGATGATGTACGATATATGTATGATGATGACATATGATGACTCCTCTCCTGTGGCCTCATGGGATAGTAAAGCGTCCATTATATGCACACTTCAGAATCACAGAGGAAGGAGTATTCTTCAGGTTTATGTTTTTGACAATGTTTGCTTATTCCAGCACGTTCTGTTCTCTTCCCTCTTTAGCCTATCAAAAAACAAAAACCTTATAAAACTGTAATGTAAAACAAATGCTTATATTTATGGGGAGTTGATAGAGTCACCTGTCATTTATGTTCTCCATTTGAAAACATTAGACTTTGTAAATGTATTTTGCCTGTTGTTAATATGCTGTTATTATAAATAAAAATGCAACAGAACTAATGTTTTTTTTTTTCAGTTCAGTGCTGTTGTTATACTTGTCAAAAACAGTAATAAAACAATAAATAAATATTGATTCTATATATATCGGTTATTGGGCGCATAAACATGCAAATAATTGATATTGTATCAGTTATAAAAAAAATCTCTTTGACATACTGTGTTTACCATACTATAAAGTTGGGAAATAGGCATATTCGGACTCTGTGTCTGTATTTTGGCTGATGATCTTTGTCTCATACAGGTGCTGAATCGAAATCTTCAAATAAGAAGGGCTATTGTCGGGTAAGTAAACTTCTATGCAACCTTTGTGCAAGAACGTGTGTTTTAACATAAAAAGTCTTTAAAAAGTTTATCAAACATGAACTTTGTTGTGAACTGTGTTACTTGCTGTGTTGGGGAAAGTTACTTTTAAAAGTAATGTGTTACAATATCGTGTTGCTCCCTAAAAAGTAACTAATTCGATTTTCAATTTTGGGATTCAAATATTTTTTCCGCACACCTGACATCCCCCTGTATTACTAGTGCAGTGTCTGTTCTCGGAGCATATAAGCCCTGCCCGTTTGCACCGCTTCCAGTTTACGCTGTTCTGTAGACTATTAAATTTGTATTAATTCTGAATGTGTTGTATGTCCATATTGCACCAAATGTGACACTGCACTCCCTTGGGTCTGCAGCAACACTGAAGTTGATTGGATGAACGTTTCTAGACATAATCAAAACGCCGATAGACAGACACACAGGGATTCCTGCCTTTATTAGAGAGAGGAATATGTTCAGCCCCCTCCCTCCGAAGCTTCGAATCAGTGTTGTAGTCGAGACCAGCTCATTCGAGTCCGAGTCAAGACCGAGTTCAGAGAGGGTTTAGTCCTAGTCGAGACCAAGACCAGAGAAAATCCACAAACAACATTAGAACTTAATTTGAAAATACATTTTAAGTTACGGAGAGCGTGCACAGAGTGACCATTTTAAAGCAATGTGAATGTACTGGAGGGAGAGAGGGCGGGCGGCCTTCTGTCAGACATTTTTGGCGGGAGATGCTCAGTGTTGAAACTGTCGTCATCTGTATTCATTTTATTATTTAATTAAACAAGATTTGTTTTTCTCTGTGACATTTTTGCAATTTTTTCTACTTTGTAAACAGTAAATATATTAAAATGACACATTTGAGACAAATAATGTAGCCATGTGACTTTCTGGAAAGCGGGATCACTACAGGTTGATGGCAAGTGGACACAGCGCAAAATAGAAGCGAGAGCAGGCGGGTCACAGGTGTGGGAGAGAACCGGGTGGGAGTATTTGCGCTAACGTTTCAGTTGCGCTAAAGAAAATCACCAAACATTGGATGTGTCAATCAAACATCAATTTAAATAATTATTAACATGCAATAATAATCATGAAATATTTTGAATGGGACTCGAGTGGACACACAAGTCCATGACAAGATCAAGACCATTAAAATATGGTCTCAAGATTCAGAGTCCGAGTCTTGAGTGTACAACATTGCTTCGAATATTCAGTGTTGATTACTACCAAAGCTTTGAAGCTCAAAAAATGGTATTCGAACTAGCCCTCATTTCATTACTTAAAGGCACTTTCACACCAAGTGAAATGATTAAGCCTCAGGCTGAAGGAAAAGCAAATTCATACCTGTACAACTTAACAAACCTTACAGCTGTGCTGCCATTCTGGACCGCAGGAAAGATCAACTCTTACTTTAGCAATAAAAACAAAAAAAGATACATGTGATGTAATGTTTGCTTATTAGTATGGTAGAATTGGATCATCAAAGGCCTGACTAAATACATAAAGTATTTATTTGTTTAATTTATCATATTTAATTATTGCAGGTTTGCGTAATATTCAAAGTTTGCATTTCATAGTTTTATTCATGAATGTGTTTTTGTGCATGAGAGATGAGTAAATGCCTGCTCACATTTAGTCTAGATCTACAATAACCATCATATTCACACACAACGCCTCTGCACTTACTGTATCTCAATAACTTGATATTTTGTTGTAAATTTTAAAGTAATGTGTTATTTTACTCATTACTTGAAAAAATGAACCTGGATGCGTTACTTGTAATGCATAACCCCCCAACACTGGCTACTTGTGTGTGATCTATATCCTTTGTATTTAGATTCCTCCAAAGAAAAAAACACAGAAAATCATCAACTCAAAACAAGGTCCTCCTCAACCAGACAAAGTTGAACAGGAAAGAAAGAGCAAAGACACACAAGCTGTTAATGTAGGGCAGAATATCACACATGGACCCAGAGTGACCAACGCAAAGCACAGCACGTGCAGCGAGACTGTGAGAGTCCAGTCTGAGAGCAACAGGAAAGATTCCTGCACAGTCACACAGCAGAAAGAGAGTGTGGTGTGTTTGACACAGGAACAGTTTCAGCAGATACTGAACACGATCAACAGCTCATCAACTTCTAATGCACAGCATGATCCCAACACACATACCCACACAGGTGAGCATTTACAGTATGAGTATATACCGATCAGGCATAACATTATGACCACCGACAGGTGAAGTGTATAACACTGATTATCTCTTCATCACGGCACCTGTCAGTGGGTGGGATATATTAGTCAGCTGACATTCAGAAACAATCAATTTCCACTACTAAACATCTACATATTGTTTGTCAAAAACACCAAACAGTCAACTTGACCTGTAGCGAGTGCTGAGTGTTTTTTGCTGAGGTATGGTCAAGTATGTCTATGCCCAATGTGGATACATGTATAACATTTCCGCATGATTTTTGCCACTAACTGAGAGGATTTTCGTCAGCAGGGAGCATATCTTCTCTTTCATTTATATCCATCTCATGCTTCAAAGACCTGATTGCCTTCTTCTGCACTGCTCTGTGTTTGACTGTTTACGTCGCCGTTGAACAGGTTGCCCATTTTCTCTCCAACTCCGAGTCCTCACTCTTTTCCCCCCGCCTTTTTGCAAATGAACAACACAGCCGCACCGCGTCAGTTACATCATCATCATATCACGCACGCCTCTACCAAAAATTTGAATGCCCGGTTTTTGCATTCTAATGTGCATTTTATTTGTAAATTCAACGAATATTCGAAATTCAAATTTTTATCTGACAGCTCTAGTCAGTATCTTTCAAAAGTGCTCCAAGGAAGGAACAGTGGTGAACCGGTGACAGGGTCATGGGTGGCCAAGGCTCATTGATGCATGTGGGGAATGAAGGCTGGCCCATGTGGTCCAATCAAACAGACGAGCTACTGTAACTCAAATTGCTCACAAAGGTAATGCTGGTTCTGATAGAAAGGTGTCAGAATACACAGTGCATCGCAATTTGTTGCGTATGGAGCTGCATAGCCGCAGACTAATCAGGGTGCAGAGTGCTGACCCCTGTCCACCACTGAAAGTGCCAAAAGTGAGCATAAGAGCTGGACCAAGGAGCTGTTAGGAAACAACAGTTTAGGACCCAAGACCAGTTGTGAAGAATGAAGACCAAGAGTCAGGAGTGCAATTAATTTACTGATGTATAGTTTGCAGTTTCATCAGCAGAAGCCAGCTTCAAGTCTCACAGGGAGTTCGTAGGCTGCGTTCTCTGCATACATACATTTTACACAACAATTATACCCCTTTACAAGGTCTAGCTTTAAGTTACATTGTCTTTAATTGGCTGAGAGAAAATAGACATAGTACATTTCCAGATAAAGTTTCTCCAAGGTTGGCATTGGTTGAGCTCCAGAAAGGTTCAGAAAGTTTCCCAAAACATACTGATAACGTGCTTTCTCTCCGTAAGAGGTACAGACAATATTCCCCAATTTTTCACTAGTGAGGGAAGATGCAAAGAAAAATAAAAGCTTAGAAATATAAAATGAATAAAATATAATATAAAATAAAAATAAATAAAAGCATATAATTCAGTAAAAAGGAATGAAACCAAATACAGACTTAAGAGAACAATCAAACGGTTTTCATTTTTGGTTTTCCTGGTGGCTGTCCTCTTTAGGACTATAGGACTTAAAGGATCTGCTGCTAACATCTTGGTGCCAGATACCACAGCACTCCTTCAGGGGTCTAGTAGAGTCCCTGCCTCGACGGGTCAGGTCTGTTTTGGCAGCAAAAGGGGGACCAACACGATATTAGGAAGGTGGTCATAATGTTGTGACTGACAGGTGTACATTTTAATAACTTCATGCATAAAATTCTTGATTTATTTCATTTTAGCAGAACCTGTTGCCAGCTCAGAGGAAAACTGTCATGGAACTACAGAAGCAGCTAAAGGGTTCACCTCAGATGGCCGTCATTATGAACACAGAGTAACACAAGTAAAGACAGACAGAGAGTAAGAAAAGTGACTTTTATTAAGATCAGCTGTATCTGATGAGGTGAATCTTTTCAAATGTGCTTAGTTGTAATGATAATAAGGCTAGATTGACAGGACATTTTTACAAAAGTGTGGTTTGTTCTCCTTTTTTATTTTTTTAAGGGATAGTTCACCCAAAAATAAATTAACCCATGATTTATTCACCCACAAGCCAACCTAGGTGTATATGACCTTCTTCTTTCAGATGAATACAATCAATTATATTAATAATAAATTATATTAAAAAATCTCATGACGCTTCCAAGCTTTATAACGCCAGTGAATGGAGGATGGAATTTTGAAGCCCATAAAAGTGCATCCATCCATTATAAACGTACTCCACACAGCTCTGGGTGGATAATAATCGAAGTGATGTTCGCGTCTGACCTCGACGGACTAAACAGAAGAAATGAGCTGGAGAAGATTTCCATGTCACCGAAGCCACACCCACCTATTACATCATCGCCATAGACCAATGGTGGTTCGAAGGTGTTTAACAGCCAGTGCAAGTTTTTCCAAATTTTGCTTTGGCAAGCTGCTTCAAACTTCATGATGCTTCGAAACAAACTTAATTTTGGCCTGATTTCATTTAAAATGATGTCAAACCAGTTTTTTTCTTCACTTGAAGTCTATCAGGGCCTTTAAGGTGAAATATGACTAGTGCCATAAATTGATTTTAGGCTTGGTGAGATTGAGTTGATTAGTTTTTGACCATGATAGACAATTATTTTGTTCCCTTTTGTTTTGATTCAGGCTTCTATCTGATGGACAGCAGTCCGGGTTTTTCAGCACGTTTGGAGAAAGGGAAAGGGAGAGAGACAAACTGGAAGCCAGAAAAGCTCAATGGAAGAGAGAGCTGGGTATTGTTTTGTAATCAGACACTACAAACCTCTGTGTCATCTACAAGTATCAAGAGTTGAAAATTTAATGAGGGTGGCATAGAAAGTCTATGAATATGATAGACAAATTCATTACATTAAATTGACATTAATGTTATGAACTCAATCTAATAAAAAACGTAACTATCGTACAAACTGGTAATTTTGTATGAATTTGTACAATTTTATGAAAACATTGGGATTTTAGAAAGATAAAAATGCAAGCATGAAGGTCCACCCCTAAAGATCAGCAATAAGCAGATCATACAAATGAGATTGTACAAAATTATACAAAACATAAAACAGTTATGATAACTACTGAATTAGGATGTGAGGCTGATTAGTTTGTTACTTTACAGATGAGCAGATGGCTCTAAAAAGGCAGCAAAAAGCCAGTCTCAAAGATATGAAAGCTCATGATGAATCATCTACAATGAGACTGAAAGACCTGCCTAACATGGTGAGTAAATGTTATATACTCTGCATTTAATAAAACGTACTGCCATTGCTGTCATGGTGGACAAGGTTTACACTTATGTGAATGTGATCTGCTACACTAATAACTAGTTTCCACTGAGCAGTGCGGTACAGTTTGGTACGATTCGGGACCGTAAACCCTGATCTGGCTTGCATTTCCACTGCCAACAGTACCCTTATGAGAAAGGCATGGTGTAGCGATCAACGTCATTCTCGTGTGAAGACGAAAGCGACAATGAAGTAAACAACATTGGACGACATACAGCAGATTTTGTTCTTGCTTCTTTGCATGTGGCTGTTTGTCACAAGACGACACACTTTGTTTGAGCCAAGGCTTCAGGCTGCAAGGAAAAACACAGCCGAAAAAGCCTGCGCAAGTAATGATTCTCTGTCAACCAATCAGCGTTCTTCAGGGAGTCTAGCTCCACCCTTTAGTATCGGACTACTGTGCTAGGTACCCCAACGGAAGGGTGCCAAAAAGTGGTACGGTTCGGAATTAGGGTAACATTCACAACTTCTGACAATAGAAATGGCAACAATTGCGTACCGTACTGAACTGTACTGAACCATACCGCTCAGTGGAAATGAGCCATAATGGTTTAAGTTTGCTGTGGACCTTTTTTTGATCCCGTCCCCCTCTCTCTCCCACTTTGCTTACTGTCTACTCTATACTATCACAATAGAGGCAAAAACACCAAAAGTAATTTTAAGAAAAAAAGTACTATAGTACAGGCTATAGTATGAAAAAGTAGCTGAAGATCGCGGCTACTTTTACAGCCTGTAGGTTGGAGGAAGTAGACAAGGCTGTGATTTAGAGAGCCCTAAAACCACCATTGAAATGAACAATTTGCTCCCCTTGATAAAGTGCAACAATGATCCAGTCAGTGAAATTGACCTGTCTATGTATGTATCTGTGGCCCTGTTTACAGATGGTATTAAAATGCATTTTGGTCGATCGGATCACAAGTGGATGACACTAAATGCAGGTGTAAACAGGGTCTAAAAAGTTTTTAGCTTGTCCACTTTCGACCACTTCCAGAGGTAGTTGAAAACACATTAGACCAGATTGCTTTTGGTAGTGTAGACGCTCAATATGGTTGAATGTGTTCAAACAGGCACAAAAGATGCCTACTCTCCGGCTTCTAACCTAATTTGTAAACATTATGGAAAGTGCGCTATGCAGACAGGATTTAACTTTGTTAGCTGAAGACCCAATTTTGTTTTGAGGATGAAAATTGCACAATGTTCTCTCACCATTCCTGATTTTGGTCCAGTTTTATACAGTATTAGGTGGCCTTAATAAGTACTATGTACATCAAAAAAATAAGTAAAATGTACTTATTGTGTTCATATTGTATTGTAAAACACTTTTGCTGATATTGAGGTGGGATGCAAGTTAAGTTTAAGGGTAGGTTTTGGTATAAGGGAAGTGTCAACAGTGTAATTATAAATGTAACTACATAAATTAATTACAGATATAATTACATGCAGGTATTTAAAAAAAAAGTAAGTACAATGTAAAAACATGTATGTACACAATAAGTGCATTTGTATCAAATGATTTACTTAAATGTAAGCACTTAGTAGTTAAGGCCACCTAATATAAAGTGTGTCCCTGATTTCTAACATACTCACAGCATTCTGCTGGTCTTGATGCTGTCAGAGCAGAAATTAAAGCTGCCTGTCTCTGTATGTTTTTCTGTCGTTTCATCTGTAAATTGCGTGAGGTTATTTCACCCTCCCCTTGAAGGACAGAAGTAGTGGACAAAAGAGACCAGGTGTAAAACAACAGGTGTAAACGGGAATGTGTCTATGTATAATTGAGATACTTGCATTACTTGCAGGATGGGATGAGCACACGGACTGCCGCTGGAATAGAGAGTTCAAAGCGCAGAGCTCCAGCTCAGACAAGGCGAGAGCTGCCCGCTGCCATCCGCTCAGCCTTTATTGTGGGGGTGATGTTTAGCATTTACTTACTTTCGTCCTGTTTTTTGGCAAACTCAAAACAAGTCCACCGTAATGACTCTACAATAGATGGATTTGAATGATGTTTGACTGTATCTGTGGTGTTTGATGTGTGTACAGGAAGCAGCTCCTGTGGAGGACATGTTCAACGCTCAGAAAGAGGAACAGCAGAGACAATGGTTACAGGAACTGGACCGGCAGAGAGAAGAGGCCAAACAACGCCGACAACAAGACAAAGAAATGAACAGCCAGGTGAACTCATCCCACACTTATTCCAGTCAAGTTTATTTGTATAGCACTTTAAACAATACAAATTACTTCAAAAAAGTTCTTCACAATAAAACGTAAGTATCTCGAAATTTAGTTTCGGGAATCAATCATTTTCATTTTAAGCTTAAGCCAGGTGCACACTGTATGATTTATAATAGACTGTTGCTTGTCAGACTGTACGAACATGATCCCTGCTGTAAGATCTCAGTTGTCATTAACCCCAGGAGGAGTCTGAACTGTTTTGGGGCCCTTTAGAAGTTTTGACATGCTCTGACATTTGTGTTTTTTTCAGTTGATTATATAATAATTATAATGATGTAAAACACTTGCCTGAATGGAAAAAATTGACAGAGTTATTTGAGTCTCTTTGGCACTGATAAGAAAAAAATGTGAGTTGGGGGTTAATGTCACTCAAATTATGATCCAAGTTACTCAACTAAATATACAAATAGAATTTATTAATTTGGTCATATATAAACTATCCAAATTAAACTAGCCAAATCAAATTTTGTTGCAATGTTGTCCTGTTTAACACTGTGAAGCTGCTTTGAAACAATCGTCATTGTAAAAGCGCTATATAAATAAAGTTGATTGAATGTCAGACTGTCGGTAATGAAGATGCGTTAAAAACGGACACACACAAGAAGACTCGTCCAGAGTTTTACATCATCAATCCGTGATGCGTTCAGTGATGGTGAGCTGCATTTATGTGTGGCATTGAAACGGTGGCTGGCAAACAAAAACAATCTGTAGTGTTAATTTTGATCATAGCGTTGTTTTAAAAAAAGAATTAAAAAAGAATTCAAAGTTGGGGATAAATGTTTCTCTCCAAAACACGTTGGACACAATTATTGTCACCCATATAATTTTTTATGAGTATAATATCTTTGAAGTTTCCCATTCATTTTTAAATTAAGAACACCAGGGTGATTAGGAACATGAAATTGTCTAGCTAATGATGTCTTGTTTCACAGAAGTATAAATATGAGGAAACACAAAGGCCAAATTCCCTTAATCATTTATCACAATGAGTAAAACCACAGAATATAGTTCTGATGATGTGCAGCAAACAATTGTTGAGCTTCACAAAATAGAAAGTGGCTGTAGGAAAACAACTAAAGCATTGAAAATAATTAAACTAAAGCATAGGACAATAATTAAGAAGCTCCAATTAACAAAAAATGTTATGTATCTGCCTGGAAATGTCTATATCGTCTCTAATGCGCAGTGAGGAGGAGAGTTTGATTGGACAAAAACTCTCCAAGATCACAGATGGAGAATTACAGAGATTAGTTGAGTCTTAAAAAAAAAAAACATGAATAAAACAACCCCTACATCACCACATATTGTTTGGGAGGGTTTCAAGAAAAATCTTCCTCACTCATCCAGAAACAAACTCCAGCATGTTCAGTTGTCAGAAACGACTGGACTTTCAGGCGAGACCTGGTGCTGTGGTCAGATGAAACTTAAAAAAAGAGCTTTTTTGGCAGCAAACACCTGTTGGCTTTGGTGCAAACAGGGATAAAAGTCCCCCATGCCCATGGTTAAATAGATACCTCTGGATCTTTAATGTTGTGTCCCTATTTTTTTGCTGGAGGTCCTGGACATCTTGTTCAGACACATCATGGATTCTACCAAATACCAACAGATAAAAAATCTAAACCTGACAGCTAGAAATCTTGTAATGGGCCGTGGTTGGATCTTTCATCAGATCCAAAACAAACATCAAAATCAACACAAAAATGTGTCAATGAGCACAAAATGAAGCTCCTGAGCCCTATAGAGCAGAGGTCTTCAACCCTCCTAACACTGTCCTGCAGAGTTTAGCTCCAACCCTAATTAAAGACTGGTGAAGCTAAGATCTTCAGGATCACTTGTTGAAAATACACAGGCAGGTTTCCTGAAGCAGGTTGGATATAAATTTTGCAGGACAGTGGATCCCCAGGAGCAGGGTTGAAGACCTCTGCTATAGAGAATGACTGATGGACTGAAGGGAAGAGCTATGAATCTGAAGGATTTGGAGAGATTCTGTATTGAGGAATGGTCTCTGATCTCCAAACTCATCAGGCATTATAGGAGAAGACTTGGCAAAAGGAGGTTGAAAAAGTATTGAATAAAAGGGTGCTAATAATTATGTCTTAAGTGTTTTGGAGAAAATCACTTTTTAAATAACAGATCAAAAGGATTAACAATATAGATTTATTTTTACAGGCTTCTTTGTTCATATTTACCAAGGGAGCTAATAATTCTTTCCACAACTGTATAAATGGAAAATAATTATCTTCTGAAGCATGTGCAGACAACTGTGACAGACTCATATGTCAGACTCATATTGTCTAACCATGATGTGAATAATGATTTTAGTTGCGCTCTACACAGTGCTTGTTGCCATATAGTCTTGATTAACCTCTGTCTCCACAGGTTGAGGACATGGAGCGATGGGCCATTCATTTCGACTCTCTGCATCAGCCCTCCACAGTGGGCCCTGAGTGCGGGGTGCCTGACATGAGCAGCTGTCTGTCTCATCATCGCTCCGTCTCAGGAGCCCTGTCCACTGCATGGGAGGGCGTGAGTGCATTTGGAGGAGACAGTCTGGGGAGGGCCAGCGTTGACACCACCCAGGGAACCCAACAGAGATCCAGGTCAGTTAGCTGACAGCTTCATGACACACAAGTTATTGTTACACCTTTATATACACAACAGAGAACAGAAAACAGATATATAGTGAGCACATAAATAATTGTTATTTAGGGTGCTTTCACACCAGAGCATTTGGGAACCTGGTGTGTTTTGTCCCTTTCATTTAGGCATATGTGAACATGGCAGTCATGCTCAGATCTGCACCAAAACAATCACTCCGAATGAGGTGGTCTCGGCCCCATTGTAAACAAACTCTGAGACGGTTCGCTTGAGGTGTGAAAGTAATCTGACCCAACGGACCAACAAACCAAATATTAATATAATTAGAGCTGAAATGATTCCTTAAGTAACTTGAGTAACTCGAATTCAAAAAATCATTGTTTAGTCCATTTAACTACATGGTCATGAGGTAGAAAGACAATTTTTGTGTAAGGAGTCAGAGTATGTGCTGATACCTATCCGTGGTGGGTAAAATAATAAAAAGTATTCCAAAAATAGCGGGTGGATGTGACATAAACCTTTAGTGTGTTGATTTTAATAAAGACACGGAACTCTCATTTCACGGAAAAATGCAATGAATGTGTGTCATCTGTACATTTCGTTTTTAGCTCATTTCAAGATTAAAGACCGCAACACGAGAGAGAGCAGCATCAGCACTGGTGATATAATTTAGTCTTGCTATTTTTAAATAAAGATAACTGTGTGTGTTGAGCTATCAAAAGCCCTATCACCCATGCTGCAAAACTTGGTTCTGGGGGTTTGGAGGGTGTGTGAGGTTGCAGACCGGGTGTGTGAGGAGGTCTGGGGGGTTAGGAGTTCCTGTAGGTGAAGGGGGGCATGTCCATGAATGCACTGGTGAGTGAGGAGGGAGACCTTGTACTCAATTCTGAGTGGGACAGGGAGCCAGTGTAGGGATTTCAGAATGGGGGTAATGTGGTCATGCTTGCGCACCCTCATCAGGATCCTGGCAGCGATGTTCTGTTTGTACTGTCTCAGGATGCTACTGCCAGAGATCCCGATGAGGAGTGCATTACAGTAGTCCAGCCTGGAGGAGACAAAGGCATGGACGAGCTTCTCTGCATCTGGTAGGGTGAGTGTTTGACGGAGTTTGGCGATGTTCTTGAGGTGGTAAAATAATGTCTTACAGAGGTGTTTGATGTGGGTGTCAAAGGTGAGTTGTTGGTCCATTTTGGTCTCAGTTCTGTCGGTCAGGTAGGAGGTGAACCAGTTGTGAGCGTTTTCTGAGGAGTTTTAGTTGCCTGCCACCGTCATAGATATGTATATACATAGATGCCTCATTAGCGACTGTTTCTATGGGCCGCTGTACGTTAGCCAGCCGCCATTTTCGAACAGTCAAAGCCGGTTGTGAATGCGCATTGTGAACATTCAAAAGTTGCCTGTGCTTAACTGTAGTTATACACATGCATGTATAAATATCTATATTTGCAATAGACTGAAGCAGATGATTTTATAGGATTTCGTATCATAAATGGTAGATAATTCGGCATGCTAAAAACATTGGTTAAAGATCTTAACATTATCTTAACATTATTAATACTATTGATCACCAGAGAACACTACAGACAGATCTGAAAGCAGTGAACTCATTATAAACAAGTTCATTGGAAAGAAATCATAAACCATCAGCCATCTAAATAAATAAATGATAAAAATAGAAATAAATAAGTAATGTCTTTAATAAACATCAATATAGCCTATTTATTCATTTCAAACCATGTTTAATCATCATAAACTAGGTATTATTTGAAAGCTTCAATTCTCAAACATCATCCTGTTTTGCAATCGTTTTATAAAACAATCACATTACTGAATTTAAACCATTTTTAAGAACAGGGAAATTATAAATTAGGAGTCAAAATAATGAATTATATTAAAATATTAAAAATATGATTATGTACAGCTTATTCTACGTTATTTGAATGCACATAGATTTGCAACACTTTGTGTAAGCGGTGTTAAAATAGGGCTCGTCATGGTATATGTTGAGCAAAGTTTCCAGCAAGAGTGTTCTGATTACTGATAACTGAGAATCTCACCTTTTGTCTTTCATGGCTTTTGGAGCCTCTGACCCATTTTTGAATAGTTATGCTGATTGGATTAGGACTGGTGATATTCTAGAGTCTGGGGCGGGTCCCTTTACCTGGATACTTCATTTGCATGCTTTGTTTAAAGGGTCTTCACCCATTTGTTTTGTCTCCCCTGCCCTCTATAAACTACAATGGAATTTGCCTTAGTACAGCTGCAGTCGATCAAGTCTAGATACAGCTACCGACAGCACGTGTTCTCAATAAAGAATCCTGATTAAGAGACATCCAAGTATCCTGGTCTTCGATTCTGAGTTTCCAACACTTGACACAGTTAACCTCTAGACAGAGCTGAGTGATCCAGAGAGAGCGTGTTTGAATTTGCTGCAGTATTAATATGTATGTAGTATATAATTCAGCGGGTGTGATGGCTACATTCACATAGTAGTCACATTTGTGTGTCTCGACAGTTACAAATAAAGTCACAATAAGCTGATGAAGCGAAAGTTTCAATCATCCTGATGGATGATGCAGAGAAAACGCTGACCAATAAGAGGACAGTTGTACTCGCATCTGACTTGTGTGAACACATTTTGGTAAGCTTTGAAATGTTGCCTTGTGAAAACGAACCAAACTAAGAAGAAAATGCAACATTGTATCAAATGAAGTCCATATTTCGGGAAAAAAAGAATCTATAGGTGTGAAAGCACCCTTAATGAGACTGTTCATGCCATTTTACTTTAAAATATTGTTAAATGTACAGGTTTTGGAAGTGAAAAAGGACATGTCATAATTTACAGTTGAAAGGCTTTAAAAAGTGATGCCGGCTTGTCTGGTTGAGGACAAAGAAAACTTTTGCAGACGACGCCACACTGAGTGAATCAACTTAGAATGGCTCTAATTTACATGTATTTATTTCTCCCCCCATCCTACTTCCTAATGGCTGTGACCATTGAAAATATACCCAAAAATCTATATGATCTAAAAATGAACAAATACTAAACAATATATATGTGTTTGATATCATTGGAAATGTCTTAGTGTGACTGGTACAAATATCTCATCCCCACAGAAATATTCAAGAAGATAACAATGGTTTTAAGAGTTTAAAGAGATGTTGCATATATAGTATGGTAGGTGTGACTCAACCATTTGGTCTTGTCAATACAGGTCTGAGAGAGTGATTAAATGTAAATTCCTTTGTTAACATATGTTACCATTTGAAAGAAGTTATTGTCAGATTTGAATACTTAAGGCACTGTAGCAGAAGAGTCAGGCGCAATTTTGTATTCAGATTCGCCCGTAACGTTGTGTCCAGCCAACGCGTTACGTAACCTATGGAAAGTCAGGAACGCATCTCTTTACTTAAGAGTATTCGATGTTTTTAGTATCTTTGAATTGATTATGTAATTGGAATTATACCTGACTGTTTAATAAATTGTTACATTTTGATTTATTCTGACTTACTCTGGAATTATTAACAATCTCTATGAGATCATGAATGGGTACTTTCCACAAAGGGTTAAACGGAATAATTAAATGTGTGTCTAACTATTAAATATGAATGACCAAATAACTAAATTGGCATTCTAATCTAAATTATAAATTATAATAAAATGGAGTCAGATAAAGAGGAATTGGAATTAGATCCATTTTGCCCAGCTGAGAACATCGAACGAGATACCTTCGCCTCGCCCTTCGCTGCCGCCATTGGAGCGATTTCAGCGGTCTTACACAGTGAAAATGGAAATTCCCAGAATCCTCTGACATTCCGACATTTCCAGAATTCTCAGCTTGTTTTTCATTGCAATAAATGTTTTTTCTTATTATTATTAATTATGCATATTATTATTTTATGTTACAACTTACGTTGTTAAATTAATGTTAATAGTGTTGTGTGTTACCATGATGGTGTTGTGTGTATGACACTGTACGCCTTCTTTATATTAGTATTAGTATATTAGCTACTTGTGATGAACTTTGATTATTTATTTGGCATTCTCTTTACTACTAAGTGTTTTATGGTGGCTGTTAGTAAATAATAAAGGTTTAAAGCAGATTTTAGACATATTTGCTTATGTTTTTGTTACTACAAATTGAAGTTCAGTCTGTAAAACTTAAAAATGTTGCTATCAAATTTTTTACGATTCTGGCAACCACAGCTGTCGGCTTTTTATCTGAAATTTCACTGCCTGCGTTACCAACTGCCTTCAGTGTTTTCAAGATGATTTATTTTTTGTTTTGAAATAACTAAAGTCTAGCTTGTTCAAAGGTTTTATGAAAATAAAAATGCCCTTGTAATTTGTTGTTTAGTCATCTTCGCACAATGACAGCCTTGCTGGACCCTGCTCAGATCGAGGAACGAGAACGCCGGAGACTCAAACAGCTTGAGCACCAGGTAGGATTCATCCCTTGACCAAACTGACATGAAATCACTGCTGTACAGTATTTATAATATTTAAACATTTCTAAGCTCTATAATAATGTGTGATGTGTAGCGAGCAATTGAGGCTCAAGTAGAGGAGCGCAGACGTCAGAAAGAGAAAGAGGAGGCCACACGACGAGCACAGGAACAAGAAGAGGAGAGGAGGGTTGAAAGGGAGCGAGAACGACTCCAGCAGCAGTATATAAATGACACGGAGCGACAGCGACACAAAGAGGTAAAACTATCGCACGCTCAATCAATCAATCAATCAACTTTATTTATATAGCGCTTTTACAATGACGATTGTTTCAAAGCAGCTTCACAGTGTTAAACAGGACAACATTGCAACAAAATTTGATTTGGCTAGTTTAATTTGGATAGTTTATAGAATTATATATGACCAAATTAATAAATTCTATTTGTATATTTTAGTTGAGTAACTTGGATCATAATTTGAGTGTCCCCAACTGAGCAAGCCAAGCCAAAGGCGACAGTGGCAAGGAACCAAAACTCCATCAGGGCATGATGGAGAAAAATAAACCTTGGGAGAAACCAGACTCAGTCGGGGTGCCAGTTCTCCTCTGGCCTATTATTAACAGTGTATAATTATTACTCTGGCAACCTTGCAGGTCATAATTCATATTAGATAGGAATATTCGAAATTTTGGGTATCACGCAAGAGACGGGTTCATTTAGGATGGCGCGTCGATTACACAGAATATGAATACTTGAAAGATCGGAGTTATTGCGCCGGAGACGGGTTAATTGAGGATGACGTGCCGGTGAGGCAAATTCAGAGAAGACACTAATGGACACGGTCTCAGCAGACACTCCAGGATGAGCTGGTCATGTCCAGATGCAGGTCCACCATCCGATCCGGACACGGCCTGGATCCGGCCGACTGCAGTAAACCTCGGGATATAAACTGAGAGACTAACATTAGTGTGGATGCCACTCTTTTTATGATGTAACGAGTACATCAGGTGTTATGGGAAGTGTTCCCGGTTCCGGCTGACCTAGTTAATGCAGCCTAACAATCAGTCATTTGATTTGAATAAAGAAAGTTAAAAATGTTCTATTTGTATGCCATAGTAAAGAGATGCGTTTTTAGTCTAGATTTAAACTGACAGAGTGTGTCTGCTTCTCGAACAATGAAAGACTGTTCCAGAGTTTAGGTGCTAAATAGGAAAAGGATCGACCGCCTGCAGTTGATTTAGATATTCTAGGTATTTTCAACTGGCCAGAGTTTAGAGACCGCAGTAGACGTGATGGAGTATAATGCGTTAAGAGCTCGCTTAAGTACTGGGGAGCTAAACCATTTATTGCTTTATAAGTAATAAGCAAGATTTTAAAATGTATGCGATGTTTAATAGGGAGCCAGTGCAGTGTTGACAGAACTGGACTAATATGATCGTACTTCCTGGTTCTAGTAAGAACTCGAGCTGCTGCTTTTGGACCAGCTGGAGTTTATTTATTAGCGAGCAGGGCAAGCACCCAGTAGAGCATTACAATAATCTAGCCTTGAGCTCATGAACGCATGTACTAATTGTTCAGCATTTTGCATTGAAAGCATGTGACGTAATTTAGATATATTTTTAAGATGGTAGAATGCAGTTTTACAGATGCTAGAAACGTGGCTTTCAAACGAAAGATTGGTATCAAAGAGCACACCCAGGTTCCTCACTGACGACGAGGGCTTGACAGAGCAGTCATCGAGGGTTAGACAGTATTCTAGGGCACTACTTGTGGAGCTTTTCTGTCCAATAATTAAAAATTCAGTTTTATCTGAATTAAGTTGCAGGAAATTACTATTCATCCAATTTTTTATATCAGCTATGCATTCCATTAATCTTGTGAATTGGTAAGTTTCGTCAGGGCGTGAAGAAATATAGAGCTGAGTATCATCAGCATAACAATGAAAACTAACGCCATGCTTCCTAATGATATCTCCCAGTGGTAGCATATACAGGGTGAAAAGCAACGGTCCTAACACTGAGCCTTGCGGTACTCCATACTGAACTTGTGATCGGTGTGACATCTCTTCATTTACTGCTACAAACTGATAACGGTCAGATAAGTAAGATTTAAACCATGCCAATGCAGTTCCACTAATGCCAACATAATTTTCGAGTCTATTCAAAAGAATATTGTGATCGATAGTATCGAATGCAGCTGCACAAATTAGGAGCAACGAAGTGGTGAGGAGATATGAAAAATGGCTAATGGGTCATTCCATGTCAAATCAACCAAATTTCGGAAACCATTTCTCTCTCTCTCTCTCTCTCTCTCTCTCTCTATCTATCTATCTATCTATATATATATATTCAGACCCCCTTAAATTGTATCACTCTTTGTTATATTGCAGCCATTTGCTAAAATCATTTAAGTTAATTTTTTCTTCATCAATGTACACACAGCACACCAAATTGACAGAAAAACATAGAATTGTTGACTTGTTTGCAGATTTATTAAAAAAAGAAAAACTGAAATTTCACATGGTCCTAAGTATTCAGACCCTTTGCTGTGACACTCATATATTTAACTCAGGTGCTGTCCATTTCTTCTGATCATCCTTGAGATGGTTCTACACCTTCATTTGAGTCCAGCTGTGTTTGATTATACTGATTGGACTTGATTAGGAAAGCCACACACCTGTGTATATAAGACCTTGCAGCTCACAGTGCATGCCAGAGCAAATGAGAATCATGAGGTCAAAGGAACTGCCTGAAGAGCTCATAGATAGAATTGTGGCAAAGCACAGATCTGGCCATGGTTACAGAAAAAAATCTGCTTCACTTAAGGTTCCTAAGAGCACAGTGGCCTCCATAATCCTAAAATAAGACGTTTGGGACGACCAGAACCTTTCCTAGAGCTGGCCGTCCTGCCAAACTGAGCAATCAGGGGAGAAGCGCCTTGGTGAGAAAGGGAAAGAAGAACCCAAAGATCACTTTGGCTGAGCTCCAGAGATGCAGTCGGGAGATGGGAGAAAGTTGTAGAAAGTCAACCATCACTGCAGCCCTCCACCAGTTGCGGCTTTATGGCAGAGTTGCCCGACGGAAGCATATCTCAGTGCAAGACACATGAAAGCCTGCATGGAGTATACCTGAAGGACTCTAAGATGGTGAGAAATAAGATGGTCTGATTAGACCAAGATAGAACTTTTTGGCCTTAATTCTAAGCGGTATGTGTGGAGAGAACCAGACACTGCTCATTACCTGTCCAATACAGTCCCAACAGTGAAACATGGTTGTGGCAGCATGATGCTGTGTTTTTCAGCTGCAGTGACAGGACGGCTGGTTGCAATCGAGGGAAAGATGAATGCGGTCAAGTATAGGGATATCCTGGACAGAAACCTTCTCCAGAGTGCTCAAGACCGCAGACTGGCCCGAAGGTTCACCTTCCAACAAGACAATGGCCCTAAGCACACAGCTAAAATAATGAAGGAGTTGCTTTACAACAACTCCGTGACTGTTCTTGAATGGCCCAGCCTGAGCCCTGAGTTAAACCCAATTGAGCATCTCTGGAGAGACCTGAAAATGGCTGTCCACCAACGTTTACCATCCAACCTGACAGAACTGGAGAGGATCTGCAAGGAGGAATGGCAGAGGATCCCAAAAACCAGGTGTGAAAAACTTGTTGCATCTTTCCCAAAAAGACTCATGGCTGTATTAGATCAAAAGGGTGCTTCTACTAAATACTGAGCAAAGGGTCTGAATACTTAGGACCATGTGATATTTCAGTTTTTCTTTTTTAATAAATGTGCAAAAATGTCAACAATTCTGTGTTTTTCTGTCAATATAGGGTGCTGTGTGTACATTAATGAGAAAGAAAAAAGAACTTAAATGATTTTAGCAAATGGCTGCAACATAACACTTTCTGTACCCACTGTGCATATACTGCATGTGTGTGTGTGTGTATATATATATATATATATATATGCCCTCGATTGTTCAGTCCTAGAGATTTATGTATGGCATAGACTTGGGAGGGCATTTTTAGTTGTAAAAGAAATGCTCTTGTTTCAAAAGAATAACAAAAATGGTAGGATCCATTTTTTTTTAATTGTATTTCGAAATATGTTGTAAAAAATTTATTCCAGGAGGTGCAGTCACGTAAAACTGAGGAGCTGTATCTGAGCATTCAAAAAGCCCAAGATGAGGCGTTTAAAGACAGACACTTCCAGAGAATCAGAGACTTGGCCAAGAAAGGTCACGATGTGTCCAAACTACTGCACAGCCTGGAAGGAGACTCGGTCTCACAGGGTATGGGAGTAAAGAAACATTTGCTTTGTATTTCCAACATTTTGTATGCATTATTATAAGTAATCTTTTAGCCCTCAGAGGTCCAGATTTACCTGCTACATCAGCAATCCTAACATCGTCCAAGAGTCAAACCCAGAGGATGACACCTCCTTCCACGACATCTCCAAGAAAAGACACCGCTGTTCAGACAGGTTTGTTTGTTTGTCTTTTAAAGGGATAGTACACCCAGGAATGAAAATTCTGTCATCATTTGCTCATCCTCATATGCTGGAAGATTTCTGATGAATCTTTGTGCATCAGTTTCTCTTAAAACGATGACAGTGTCTGTCAAGTTCCTAAAAGAAGTTATGAAAGTATAATAAAAAGTACATTTTAAGTAGTTCATGATGTATGATATGATATGATATATGATGCACTATATTCAAAACCTTCAGAAGCTTTCTGTGAGATCTGATGGACAAGTCTAGGTATGGCTGTTGCCAGGAGAACGGTACATGCCAGACTGCATTGTGCCAAGTTTAAAGTTTGGTGGAGGGGGTTATGGTGTGGGGTTGTTTTTCAGGGGTTGGGATTGGCCCCTTAGTTCCAGTAAAAAATGAGGTCTTAAAGGGTTAGTTCACCCAAAAATGAAAAGTCTGTTATTAATCACTCACCCTCATGTCGTTCGACACCCGTAAGACCTTTGTTCATCTTCAGAACACAAATGAAGATATTTTTGTTGAAATCCGGTGTCTCAGAAAGGCCTCCATTGACAGCAATGTCATTTCCTCTCTCAAGACCCATAAAAGGTATTAAAGATGTTGTTACAAAGTTCATCTCTCTACAGTGGTTCTACAATCATATTATGGGTGAGAATAGATGAGAATAGTTTTTGTGCCAATGGAGGCCTTTCTGAGCCATCGGATTTCAACAAAAATATCTTAATTTGTGTTCCGAAGATGAACAGGTCTTACGGGTATCGAACGACATGAGGGTGAGTAATTAATGACAGAATTTTCATTTTTGGGTGAACTAACCCTTTAATGCTTCAGCATAAGACATTTTGGAAAATGTCATGCTCCTATCTTTGTGGGAACAGTTTGGGGATGGCCCCTTCCTGTTCCAACATGACTGCGCACCAGTGCACAAAGCAAGTCCATAAAGACATGGATAAGTGAGTTTGGTGTTGAAGAACTTGACTGGCCTGCACCTCAACCCGATTGAACACCTTTGGGATGAATTCAACTGTGAGCCGGAGACTGTGAGCCAGGCCTTCTCGTCCAACATCAGTGCCTGACCTCACAAATGCACTTCTAGAAGAATATTTATAGCTGCAAATGGTAGGCCAGCTCCATATTAAACCCTACGGATTAAGAATGGGATGTCATTAAAGTTCATGTAAGTGCATGTAAAGGCAGACGTCCCAAAACTTTTGTTGTGATTGGAATCAAAACATGGTTCACAGTTCAGAGCTTTGCTGGAGGAGAACATTTGTGTGACAATTCTAGTTTTTATATGTTTCTCTCTCTCTCTCTCTCTCACACACACACACGCACACGCACACACACACACACACACTGATATGGAAGTATGAACTGTTGTATGAAAAAGTTATGTGTAAAAAATATTTATTTCTTTTCCCCATTGCTCCACTAAAAAACAGCATTTAGAATAACAGAGTGATGAGTAAATAATGACAGAATTCAAATTTGTGGATAAACAAATGTATTAAAAATGACAAATGCACTGGAATAATATCAACACTGTATCAGCAGTGGCATAATATCCATCTGTGATTTTGCAGAGATCAGTCATCAGCCTGGGAATGATACTGTTAGAGATGAATATGAACAATCTCCTGCTGCAGTAACACACACAGATCCTCCCAACACTCTAAATGGCAAGAAATCCCATCATGGTGAGGTGAAAGCATCTAAAAAGAGCAATGATCATCTGCGTACTGCACCTAAAGAAACCGGAGCTGACCTTTATGAGCCTTACGCACGAACCGGCAGGAACCACAAGCTGGAAAAAAAACCAGAGTGGAACACACAGCGACCCAGTAAAGCATTCATCCCGGCATCCGAGAGGTACCCTGAAGCTCTGAAGAGACACAGGCAGGAGAGCAGGAGACAGAGGCAAATAGAGCTCATGATGCTGGTAGAAAGAAACACACTCTCTCGAACACCACAGCCAGAGCTGCTGCCACCAGCATACACTGTTCAGAATCACAAACCTCAAGCACAAAGACACAGAAAATCACCAAAACTACAGGTGCCAGTTTACTATTCATAGTATTCAAGAATACTTGTGTAGCGTTGGGAACCAAAAAAAGTAGCGCTCAGTTACTTGTCAAGTACTTAAATAATTATTAAAGTATTCAGAACCAGAACCATTGTTAAATTCCTTACAGTTCCCATTCCTATAAATGCATGTAGTGCAAACTTGTACATGTCAGACAGTTGATGTCATTTTTTTCTCTTTGTTCAGAGTGAAAATAAACTCCAACAACCTCCAGCCTTCAGTGCTGAAAGGTGAGTCTATTAGGCAAAGGCTTGGAGCTATTTTAGGTTTCTGATTAACTTTTTAATTCCAAAAAAGAATCTTTCTTTTACTTCAAAACAAGAATACATAAAGACAAACATTTAGGAAGTTGACAGATGTGTAACTCTCTCAAAAGTACATCACTGTAATAGACTTAAGTGGCTATTTAGGGTGAGAAAAACCCTAAATAGTTTTTTTGGTTTACTATTATGATATAAGAGAATATGGAGCTCATTCTCGGATGAAGAACACCTGTTCCAGGTAATTTTGGTGGAAACATTGCTTAAGTTGCACATACATTGGACTGGTTTCCATCTCCTGGAGTCTGATTGGTCAAACAGTCCAGGTGCACTCAGTTTGGCTGAGCGACCAGCTCTATGGAAGAGACCAGCTCTTCTTTTAGTAAGAATTATGGAGGCCACTGTGTTCTTGGGAACCTTCAATACAGCAGCAATGTTTTTGTAGTCTTACCCAGACTTGCTTTTGTTCTGATATGCATTCATTATGATGAAGACAGCTAATTATGCACATTTTTTGAGCACCAGACCAGCACTTTAGAAGGACTTCTGAACGATTATTTAAACGTTTTCCATAATAGCTTTAAATTACTATCCAAAAGGTTAGAACTTCCTTTGAAAGTGTGTATGTTTGATGTGTTTTCTTGTGATTATAACTTGTGAATAAAAGGGAATACAGCTATTATAAACTTTCTTAAAATTGTACATCTTGTGTCTAGTAGGATGACGTCTCCTCATATTCCTGCAGTAAAGAACCGTGTACATCAGCCATCACAACCGGCCTCTCGCCAAATGATGGAGGAAATGGGACGCACTCCGTTATTAGACTATGTGCCCTACGTGCGTACAGATGAGGTTTATCAAATGGATCCCCTGGCTCCGCTTTCCAGACCCTCGACACATGAAGCCCAACAGAGAGTCGACGCAGGTCAGTGAAATATAGTGTTTAACCATCTGCTGCATGTGGTCACTACACTGGACAAATCCATTCCACATTGAGCCATACTTTTTATGACTGTTCTCTTTGTGTTTTTGATTTTATGACAACATAAAATGAGCAATTGATGAAACATCTGCTATAAAACATCTCAACCCATCAGTTTTGCAAAAAAGTAACCCAGAAAGTCTAATGCGACAGGCTTTGCACGACTAGATTTTGTTGATTTACTCACCTTTAATTCCAACTTTTCTCCTTCATTGGAGGACAAAAGCAGAATTCTTGAAAGATCTTCATGGTTCTTTAATATAAAGCAATTCATAATAATTGTCGGTCTAGCTCCGAAAGGAGTCCTAGCATTATAAAAGCATATACAATATTTATGCATTTTGGCATAGGGGAGAGATTGTTCGTCACACAAAGCAGGGCCTAACTTCAAGTGAATACGGTGCATGAATTAAGTTTATGATACTTTTTTTTCCTTTCTGGAGTTTAATACAGCAGCAAACATTTCTGGGTCTTTTGGGTGAGAGACTGATTTCAATAATCAAAATATTCTGTAATGAAGACTGTTGTAGATGTGGTTTTTATTTGCAGTTGTGAGTGGCAGCAGGCAGACGTCACCTCTGGTGCAGTATGACCCCGACGCCCCTAAAAGCACTGAAAGGCAGCAGGCTATACTGAAGGGTCTGTCCGAGTTAAGACAGGTAATGCTCCGACCCAAGCTTAGGACGGGTTTCTACTATGATATATTAGCCTTTAGATATTAGTTTTTTTTCTAGTGATAGTGTTGTATTAAATGTTGATTTATTTTATTTCAGGGGCTGCTACAGAGACAAAGAGAGCTAGAAACCAGTTTAAACCCTGTCCTGCAAACACAACACAAAAATTACTTTTCACCTTTTAGACCTGTGTGATCCAAAGCTGCTTCCCAAACGAGACCAAGCCAGCACTTTATATTGTTAACAATAAAACTTGTTTTTGAGGACGGAGATGTTGCTATTTGAAGAACTAAAGGAGTGTAGTACATCAATATTGCATCGTATTCTGGGTTTTGGGGTTGATTTTATGGCTTGAATGTGAATTTTACAATTTTCTCTAAATGTGAATTGCATGTATTTAAAACCATTTAAATTAAACTTGAAGTTGTTCAACTTGTGTCAACTATTTAACATACTTTTTCACCCTGGTTGAAACAAATCAATATTACTTCTGAGTCACAGCTACCCCAATATTTTAGCAATATGGACATTCATTCATTTACAAAGATTGGTTTTAAAGTTGTTTAATGTTAATCGGCTTTATAAAAATAATACTAAAACCAAGGCCTTGAGCTTTTTCACAAAAGGGAAAAAAACCAACATGTTCAGCCCGACCAACATGCAAAAGCAAACTACAAATATGTTTTTTGAAAAATATTGAAACAAATCACTTTTTCATTCACTTTCAGTGAAAACCTGGAAAAGTTTCATTTCTCTCATACAAAAGACAAACAGATTTTCAGTTGTAAACCTGTTGAAAACTATCTACACACACTGCTGGTTCACCAGCCACCAAATCCCCCCCTGTTAGGACGATAAGTGTTTCCTTGGAATGCAGGATTTCCCTGCCAATTCTGGATGTACGGAGACCTCTGGAGCTGCTGTACGTCCATGCCATATCGAGTAGCCCAAAGGCCTGATGCTGACCCTTGTGCTAAATTGTTCCACGTCATCTGCATGTTATTATTAGGCAAGAACCCTCCCAAGACTGGAGGTCCTAGGTTGTTGGAGGCCGTGCAGTTCAGAAGAGGATGTCCAGTAGCACCATTGTGAGATACAAATCTAGGGGCGTTCAGACCCATGGGTCTATGTGCAGCTGATAAGAAGCCACTTCCCTGTAGTGATGGATAAAAACAATTGCTAGGTGTGGGAAATAAACCACTGCTCCTGCATTGGCTCTTGACAGGTGGTTCAAAGGAACTAGTATTGACCACTGGTATCATCTGGGGGTTCTCCGAAACACTGCTTCCATTGGATGCTTGACCACTATCAACGTTGCTCCCAGCATTAGTCGTGCCTGACCGAGTGTCAATGGAGCATGTTGTGTTTGATTGCTCCCAAGGTTCTGGATTATTCAATATATTAATAGTGTTCTCTGCCGCTGTGATCGGTGCAGCTGTAGGTGTGGCTGGTTGGAAGCTACACGCCATTTCTCGCTGGACCATTTTACGACTAGCTTCAACAGATGATGTCAACTCTGCTTTTCCAGTATCACAGCTCAATGGAGCCCCACTAAATGCTGTTGGGACCACTGATTCAGTTTTGTTGGAAGTGCAGGAGACTAGTGTCTCTGGTAGAGTAGTTGACAGACTGGGGGTTTCCGAGGAGTACTGAGGATAGGAATCTGATAGATCGCCAAGGCTGAGGAAGCTCTGGTGAGGATCGACTCTAAAAGAAGTTTCTAAATTTTCACCTGCGTCAGACTTCGCAAGCATCTTGGAAGCCTTGAATTGAGAAATTGCTTCACTGAGAGCTTTAAAATCTAATTCTTTGGGCATCTCGCTGATTGCTGTGGGCCCAGGAATTGTGTTTGCTTGGTCTTGAAGAGAGGGTTCGGAGTCAGGAGGGTACGGATCAGTCACAAGTGACGGATGTTGGTCTGTAACAACATGGCTCAACTTAGTTGTGACGGACACACTGTTATCTGAAGAGTCCTGGTCCGAGTCCATTGACATGCTATCATCTCTCACTACAGGGACAAGAGAGAGGTTACAGGCCATCAACAGTCAGTATTTCAAATCAATTGCAAAATTTAAATACACAGTAGGTAGTAAATGTTTGGAACCATAATTTTAACCAAATGCGGTTCTACAATATTCTGCACTTCAAAAAAAGACATTACTACAGAGACAAACCTTTATTCCTCATTACTTTTTCAAGTAAAAAAAAAAAAAAAGTACATTTTTTGAATATACCATTAAAATGAAGATTCTGGTACAGTGACAACTCTGGGTACCTTAATTTACATTTTTAAGTGTCCTCTAATAAGATGACAATTAAAAATGTAAATTAAGGTACCCAAAGTAGGAATTGGTCCTTGTCTACATTTCCAATAGTGTCATTCATTCTTCAAACACAATACATTGTCTGTACAAAATCTTTACTGTCAGCTCATCAGTCTAGTTCTGTTTTAATGAGAGAAAACTGCACTGGACAAACACTGACCAATGATGTGACTTGCATAAAGACATTTTGGTAATCATGAATTTCTTAAAGTCACGTGACTGAAAATTTATATTAAGACTCTTTTCAACAGGCTCTCAACACAGAGAAAAAACAAACCATACTAGTTTGGAACGGCATGAGGCCAAGTATATGATGTCATTTTCAATAAAAGACTCAAGGTACTCTAAAATTGCCAAGTGGTGCAACGATCAAATTTGCTAAATGACTTGACACATGATAAAATGGCTACCAGCATGTTGGTGGGCAAAACATTAAAATTCAAAATGATTGGCAAAATTCTGAAAATTACATTCTGACAATATTTTTAATGCGAAAATAACTTAACGAACCACACAATGATTTTTAATTGAGAAACATTTCCATTATAGAGAAAGTGTATTCAAGATATTGTACTAAGCTTTAGCATCGGTCACCTGCTTTAGTTCTGCAGCAATGTTTTATTTTCATCTACCATAAAATACATAGAGAAAGTTTAAGAAAAACTGAGATAAACGTTTTATCAAAATACATTTATTGGAAGAATTTTATATGTACACATTTGAGTCTTATCAGATACAAAAGATATTAATGCCAGTTTATTTTAGGAGTTATTTCTATTTTGGGTTTTTGGTTGTAACAGTTGCAAGTACAAACACTTCAGTATTTACACACTAAAATAGAACACTTCTTTACTTTGTGTTATTAAGACATGTATAGCATTCTGGAAACTTCTACATCTGACTAATCAAAATCTTCAGACAACAGTCTTCACACCTGCAAAAAGGTTACACACAGGGTCCAAAACACTCAGGAGCCAAAAAGAGGGTAACAATTTTGACAAGTAAATGAAAAGTTACTGGCCAGTCGGGTGCTATCTTTCTTTCAGTAACTGCAGCAAATCAATGGTTTATAGGGGGGTTTCTACACCTGCCTTGTTTGGAGTGTTTTGGCGCATATTCTTCCCTGGTTTGGTTTGTAAAGGCATATTGACATGGCTATCAGAGCCTCATCAAAATAATCAGTTTGAGATCGCCATATAAAATGCAATTGATCAGTTAGAGGAGGGCATCCCCTGGTGCGCTCTGACCAATGAGAAGTGACTTGAATAAACTCATTTTGGTGTTTTTTAAATTGTTGCCTTGTGAAAGCAAACCAAAGAAAAAAAATGCCACATGATCATTTAAGTCAAAACAAAGCAAATGATCTACAAGTCTACTAAAGAAAACATTGCCATATGACAGTTTATCAACACAGATATATCTAGGATGCCTGTTTTTTTTTTTTCTCCAAAAGCCTACGTGGCAAAGTCTATGAATACTCTAATTCTTAAAGGGGCTATATGTAAGAATTTGCATGTATTGTTTATTATTATTATTTATTTTTTTGACAATAAAAAAAAAAAAAATTTCAACAGCTTGCAAACGAAACTTAAAAAGCAAGATCTTCCTTTGCTTTCTAGGTTGTCTATGAAAGCCTGTAGACTTATTTTCAGTTTTCAGTCCTTCACATAAAAACAAAAGGATGTGACGTAAACGTACGCTCCCGAGACTCTCTTCCGTTCCATTCTGTACTCATCAAAACATTCTGTACTGTAATGACATTTAGCCCCTTTCACACCGCAAGACCGGTAAATTACCGTAAACTTACCAGAATGATTTTCCTGGTAAAATACACAAATACAGCGTTAACACAAGTAGCGGCGTTCTGGCTTTTTACCAGTAAGAGACCGTTCACACTTCAGCAGCAAAACACCGGTTACTTCTGTGACGTCAGTCACCGGAATTTATCTTTAAACCCTGCGCCGTTGCCTTCATCCGCCCGCTTTAGAAGAAGCACTTTCTTCTGTTCAATTTGACCATCTTTTGATGTCTGAGTGAAAGGCAGAAGGGTGTGATCAAACCGAATGAGTGTTTGCTATTAAAGATGCTCGTAATACTGTCCAACAGCAGTACTGCAGCACTGATGAATGGTAAAGGTGGCTAGGTCTCGAATGCGACACGAAAAAGCTGCAAGAGGTGGCACAACAGTCAAAGATGATCATTTAGCACATATTTACATAGAAAAACAATTCAAAAGCTTGTGAGTGGAGTAATCGCGTCATCTTTAAATGATTGCTTATGATTGGCCCAAAGCAGACTTCTTACGTCAGCGCGTTCTACGTGATTATACCGGTCATTTTCATTACCGGTAATTAACTGGTAAAGTTACAACCTCCCTTACTGGTAAATTGCCGGAACTGATTTACCGGTATTTTTGAGAAAGTCCTGTTCACACGATCTCTTCCCGGTAATTTATCAGTAAAGACTGTATGTGTGAAAGGGGCAACTGTGCCATGCAAACAAAAGGGAATCATCCAAACGATATTGCCAGATCTATATATATATAATCATAACAGTGTAATTTTAATAACCTCATCTGTCAACATGATGCCAGTGAATTGCAGAGTTAATCACGTTCAGTCTCTTGTGCGTTACGTGCAATATTATCTGCCTGCAATACCGGAGGCTGCACTTTCAGGACCGCCGCAGTTTTAGGACTGCATTTCTAGGACCCTAGTTTTTTTTGTGATAGTGCCATCTAGCCAACTGTACTCCAACAGAGGAGACCCGATTCAAACTGTTTCCACCTTATTTTTAACAAAACAGCAGGCACGGACATTTTAAACTTAATTACTTAAATTAGTTTAAATATTTCAACAGGGTTACCAATGGGTATAGGTTTAGGGTTAGGGGTTGATTAGGACAATATATCAATTGAACAACTAAATCCAGGGTCCTAGAACTGCAGTCCTGAAAATGCAGAGTCCGGGTTTGCAGGCAGATGCTACTTGTTACGTGTGCGAGCTGAAACTGCTGGTTGCAGTTCACTTAACATCAACCGGTGTCGCTAAAAACAAGTGTTTCTGAATTCTACATATAACCCCTTTAAATACCAAAAAAATATATTAAGAAATTCACAACGCCTTAACATTTCTCTGAAAGGTGTCGGCTCATCTAGTATGAAAACATTATAATCCCATTATTATTGGAACCAAAAATATAAATGATAAAAAATACTTTATACAGTTTCTTCAAATCTGTAAAGGTACTTCAAATCTGACATTCATTGGCAAGTGTGGTTACAAAAATGCCATGGTTATATTCAGAGGTGTATGTATACAAAAGACCTATTAATCCCAAAGGTAAACTAGATTTCTATTGGGTGTTCATCCATGTCCTTCCACTCGTCTTTCCACTGCCTTGTCTTCTATTTTGTTTGTTATTATTGTGGCATAATGCCATTGTGTTTTTGTTCAGAACCACTTTTAACTTTCAGAAAACACCATTTTGTCCTGTCATTTTCTATTTTGATTGTTCATCAGTTCATGAGCATTAACATGCATTTCCTTGTCATTGGGTACTTGTTTAGATTCCACGTACAATCACAGTGACAACAAGACGTGTAGTTTGGATGTTGTCAGATGGTTTTACCACAGATTCACTTACATGGATCGGGATCGGGAGTGGGGTAAATCTCAGCAGACGGAATGTTGGCCGCATTTTCTCCACTGGCTAAACTGCTTATTACAAACTTTATGTCATCAACATTGGCAATAACGATGCCACTGCTTGAATAGTGGGGAAACATCTCAAATTGGAAGCCTGTTGGACAGGATTTAAACAAACATTACTTTCGTCATAAGCATTCACCATACTTCAGGCAAGTAACCTGATTCTATAATCATAAATCATGCTTGAATTTACCTTTGAATAACAATTGATAAATACACTACCAGGGTTTCTGCAGGTTTAATAAAGGTAAATTTAAGACCTTTTTAAAAGACATAAAGACCATTTAAAGAAAATATAAGAATAAACTGAAGGGAACAAAACACGACAATATGTTCTCTATGTCTAGGGCGCGCACAATGAGTTGTATTAACAACACTTGAAATAAAAATATTTTTTCCAACACATCTCCATAACGTTTTAACTTATTTTACAAAAAACTAGATTGAGATAAGAAAGTGTGAAATCTTTTTTTCAATTTAATTCAAATGAAAGCTATTTTCATACCCGATGACATATTTGTTCTGTTTTTAAACAAACTTACTTGATTTTATTCAATTTCTCAGAAATCAAGACTTAATTTCTTAATTTTGCATCTCAAGTAAATTTATCTTGATTTAATGATGTTAAGATATTTGTACTGGAAAAGAAAAATCCTAGATATACATTCTTAACAATTTAGGGCCCTATTCATTTATTTTTTATTTTATTGTTTATTCTGTTTAACTTTTCTGGGCTCTGTTTTAGAAATCATGAAACACAATTTAACAACAATTTATAAAAAAAAAGTCTTTTACTTTTATTCTATTTTTATGAATGGATTCTGCGGTTCCGTCCATGTTTTCTGGATCACAAAAATCATGGGGCCCTAATTTAATGCCATGATATTGTATTTAAGAATTTCTGCTCCAATTTAAGACATTTTTAAGGCCTTAAATTGTGGAAGGTCAAATTAAGTCTAAGACATGCAGAAACCCTGACTACAAAAAACATTAATAAAAGCAATTTTCAGCCTCTGGTTCCTAGAACACTAATTATGTAAAACTGTCAGTACCACCATAGTTATCCAAACAAGAGCAATGCATTTATCTATATAGTTATTGCCCAAAGTATAGTACAGCTAGTCAGTCAGTACGTTTACATGGACAACAATACTCCGATATTAATCTGATTAAGACAATACTCTGATTAAGAAGCTACCATGTAAACAGCGATTTCTAATTACCTTAATCTGGTTAAAGTTATAATCGAAGTAAACGCAAATCAAATTAAGACATGTGGAATATGCCTATTTTAGTCGCATTATAGGAGAGCATTACAGACATGTACACAGCTTAATCGAACTATTAACATAGTGTAGGAGTTTTCGCCGCATTTTGTGACAGGACACATACAAATGCACACCAGGCAAGTGCAGAGGGGAGGGCTTTAGGGGCTCGAGCACCTGTCCTTTTTGGAATTCAGGAACAGGTCAGGAACCTCTAGGTTCGCGAGACATATGGGTCATTCAGTGAACGCCTGTGGCTCGATGGCAGGAAAAAAAGCCAAACAATGACGATTTTTAAAC
Organism: Gobiocypris rarus; assembly: GCA_023029165.1. Classification (NCBI taxonomy): domain Eukaryota; kingdom Metazoa; phylum Chordata; class Actinopteri; order Cypriniformes; family Gobionidae; genus Gobiocypris; species Gobiocypris rarus. The sequence continues at coordinate 29,777,637 of CM040929.1, forward strand.
CTTTCATCATTAATCAAAACTATTATTCGAAATGTAGGCTGTCAAGAAGGAGGCAAGAGAGGCAGTGTCTCCTTAAAAAAAACTGAAAGACAATAAAATAAATCAACGTATACACTCACCTAAAGGATTATTAGGAACACCATAATAATATTGTGTTTGACCCCCTTTCGCCTTCAGAACTGCCTTAATTCTACGTGGTATTGATTCAACAAAGTGCTGAAAGCATTTCTTTAGAAATGTTGGCCCATATTGATAGGATAGCATCTTGCAGTTGATGGAGATTTGTGGGATGCACATCCAGGGCACGAAGCTCCCGTTCCACCACATCCCAAAGATGCTCTATTGGGTTGAGATCTGGTGACTGTGAGGGCCATTTTAGTACAGTAAATCACAAAAATGTACAATTTAGTACAAATCACTTTTTAATACTTTTTAAAAAGTAACACTGTCCAACAGCGACACCCGCAGGTAAAGTTACAGCGGGTTTCCTGAGCCCATTGAATTTTAACAGACCAACCAAAGTCGCGCTATGATTGGACGTTGGACAGCCGTGGCATGGAGACGTAATGACGTGCCATTAATCGATCTATGATCTACAACATGTAAAACGGGAACATGAACGGAATATTCTAAAAGCAACTCATATAAACACCTTAATCAGAATATTGTCTTATTCAGAATAAGGTCAATAATTAGATTACTGCTATCCATGTAAATATAGTCAGTGTTACAAATCAGAACATAATGTGAGAGTTGTGTAGAAAATAACCAGGTGGTGTCATTGTTGGATGGGGATTATAGAGGATATGCACATGACATCACCGTCGGCCAAAGTGACAGTGGTTATGCCCACCGAGTGGCAAAAGGACACTGGTTTTCAGTGTGAATGCTAAAAACATCTAAAACAGGAAAAAAGCTTTGAGATTGACTGTACAAACAGCTTTGACAAGAAATCTGAGGTATATTTTTACAGACTGCTGAAAGCTACAGAAAAGAGAAGCAAATGGAGTCACAGAAACAACTGGACTCCAGGCAGCGAAACGTGGATTTGCAGTTATCACTGTATTGAATTGGTATATATTGTATTGACAATCTTATATTCGGCATAATTGGGTGTTTTTAAATAAGCACTGAATTAAAAAAAATACACGTTTTAGGGCTGGACGGTATGACGAAATATAACATTGATTCAAGTGATCACCTGGACTTAGACCTAACTATATTGTATTAATATTAAGCGTCAACAGGCAAGCTTTATGTATTTTCTCGGCGTCAAAATCAGGCACATATAAATGTCAGGAAACACGATTCCTGGCTGCATGTCCATGGATCCATGGTATCATTGGCAAGTTGTAAAGAAAACTATATGCAGTCTAACCCCTAGAGGTTGGCCGTCGCGCTGGTGTGACCAACTTGCTTTTTTTTCTAATCAGTGCGAAAGAGACTAAAAATACTCTGTGGATTTTGGTCATACAGACAATATTATACATCATTTGAATCGGTTAACTTTCTACTTTTATTTGTGTATACTTATTTAACTAAATGTTGTGCTTTTTGCAAAATTAAGAAAACAACATCTGCTGCCTCTCTGTCAATGAAGTCCATTTTGAAACTCTTCAGAAAATGAACTGTAACTTAGTGAATACTTATTCACACAAACATGAAAACATGTCTAAAGAAACATTGAAATGTCAGGTTTTAAATAATGTACAGGTCCATCTAAAAAAAATAGCATATTGTGATAAAAGTTCATTATTTTCCATAATGTAATGATACAATTAAACTTTCATATATTTTAGATTCATTGCACACCAACTGAAATATTTCAGGTCTTTTATTGTTTTAATACTGATGATTTTGGCATACAGCTCATGAAAACCCAAAATCTAAAAAAATTAGCATATCATGAAAAGGTTCTCTAAACGAGCTATTAACCTAATCATCTGAATCAACTAATTAACTCTAAACACCTGCAAAAGATTCCTGAGGCTTTTAAAAACTCCCAGCCTGGTTCATTGCTCAAAACCGCAATCATGGGTAAGACTGCCGACCTGACTGCTGTCCAGAAGGCCATCATTGACACCCTCAAGCGAGAGGGTAAGACACAGAAAGACATTTCTGAACCAATAGGCTGCTCCTAGAGTGCTGTATCAAAGCACCTCAGTGTGAACTCTGTGGGAAGGAAAAAGTGTGGCAAAAATATGCTATTTTTTTGAGAAGGACCTGTAAATCTCTGTTTATGTAATCTGTTTGTAAAGAGAAAGTTGTCAGTCGTTCACTAGCTGCCTCATTATCTGCTAATGCCAACCAACAAGTGTTTGTTTTACTCGCATTTTCAGTTTCCCCTATTAAAACTAGTCAAGCAGCAGACTCTTTTGCCACTCAGTCCAGCTGTGGGGGCGTGTTCTGGCTGGAAAGTGACGTCAATTCTATGACCTCTATTAGGAGGTCATGACTGATTAGGACCAATGGAGGGAATTTGGTTAGGACATCCCTACTTTTTAACGAGAAGTGCCATGAGATCTTTTCACAGTCAAGACCTCGGTTTAACAGACAGTCCTGACACCTTCTAAATAGCTCAACAGGTTCAGGAACAATTATACAGTACTTATGTAATGAAATTGTCAAAAAAGGTTATAAAGCACCTGTGAGAAATATTAGGTGTCGTTGCTTGATGAATCTTGCTTGCAGATCCACTAGACAATCAAGGTCAGGTGCTCTACGTGATGGAGTGTCACAGTCATGATACGACAGAATTTCCACAACATGTCTCTTCTCATAAGCAGTGAGGATCTCGTACAAGTTCAAAGCATCAGCTTTGAGCCTGGAGACAGAACAAACATAAAATGGTCATGGTGAGTTTATGAAGTGCTATCAATCATGAAGAAAACTAGTTTGTGTCAGGGTGACGGTTTAGAGGCAAACCTGCTGTGCTCTCTGAGTTTCTTGTGTGATTTGAAGTGTATCCTCCACCTCCAGGGGTTCTGAGGAGAGTTGAGCTGCTCAATGTGCTGGAGGATATCTTGAAGTTTCTCTAAAATCAGAAAAATTTCTTTGCTGAAACATTTGTTAAAAAGTTATACTTTCTTGGATACATAAAAACATCCTGAAAGCGAGTTACCTGCTGTGATGACGGCCGGATTCAAGACATGCTCATCTGACACAATGAAACCCCCAGACTGAAAGAGTTCATTGTAGGTATGGTTCTGAATGTCACTCAGGCTGTCTACACCAGCAAAGCTCACAGAAGGATGCTTCTTCAGTGAAACTAAAGAAGGTATCTATGGGTATAAAACACAACATGTTTTTTTCTAGTTTATGGAGCTGGTTCCCAAATTCAAACAGAATCAACATACTCTTCAACGAATCCATTTTAAGTGCCAAGCTGTGAATTACCTTGTGAACCTGTGTGGCGATGTCCATATTCTGAATGATGACCAGTAGTTTATCTTGATTATTGCTTTTTTCAAGGAAATCATGAGGGTTACACTCCAAATCCCCCAACTTTTTCAAATATTCCTGTTACAAATGTCAGTGCAGTGTTAATAGTATGTCTCCAGATCTCCAGGCAACTCAAGTTTGACTCAATTTTAAACATCCATCTCAATTCATTTAACACTTGACAGTAAGTTTCACCAACATTGAAGCCACAATTCCACCTTTTTTCCAAGTCAGTGAATAATTTGCCATGTTTACTCCTGCTACTAAGAGAATTGTTCACCCTAATTTCCTATTAAAAATTTCCCTATTTCAAAAATATTTTAAAGATTGACTTCAATAGTATTTTTCTTCCTACTATAGATATCAATGGGGACCATTGATCTTTTCAATATCTTTTGTGTTCAGCAGAAAAAAGAAACGCATACAGGTTTGGAACAAGTTGAGGGAGAGTAAATGAAGGTGAACAATCCCTTTAACATCCAATTTCAAGTGGACAGCACTAAAACCAGGAGTAAAGCTTGTCCAAATAACAGCAGAAAAAACCAAAGTCAAGAAATCAGTTAATACTGAAAGTGCGCATCTGCAACAGTTTAAAGAGCAGGATACATATTTCTAATGGTGTGGGATTTTCTTAGGGCCCTTTTATAACAATCTGAGCACATGGTCTGAAGCTCATGGCGCAGGGTGCACTTAGGGCGTGTCCGAATCCAATTTTGCTAGTTTAATAACGGAAAAAAAAACAGGTGTGTTTTGAGCGTAGAATGCAATAAACCAAGCACACCCGTGGTGTACAGATTGGTAGGCCTGTCGCGATAATCAATTAATCGCACAATAAAAAAATGAGCTCGATAATTTTTCCGGCCGCAATAATTTCCAGCGTCCGTTTTTATAACCATTTTTGCCGAGCGTTACATTATGATCACGCTCTTATACATGTAAATGCTTGTAAGCGCCACAAGACACAAGAGCATGCGCTGTATGTCAATGTCCTGTCTGTGTGGCTGCGTCTCATGTCAGCTAATCGAGGGATTACACACACTAAACGCACAGACAGACTGAGTTCTCTTTTGCTTATTAACAAACAATAACAACAACAGAGATCATTTTGAGTATTCTCATATTAGGAGTCTTAAATTAGTTAAACAACATCTTAAATGAACTTAAAGAGTTGTGAGGTAATGAGATCCGCGTCATGTTCGGCAGCGGCTGTTCTTAAAGTGACAGGAGCACTGACGATGTCATTAATGTTCATCAAAGAACAACGGGGACAGAGAAAATTGTAGCTTTAATGATGATTCATCTATATTTAATTTATTATTTATGCAGTTAAGAAAGGTGTTGATAACTATTACATTTCTGTATATGTCTAACAGAGAAGGCGCAGGTAAATATAACATTTAATATAATGGGTTTATGTAAAGATTGTTTTAAGTACGCTTAAATTAAAAGATGTTTTAAAGCCTAATAAATGTTGAAATTGGTATCTTTCAGTTATACTGTAATGTAATGTCATTGATGTTTCATAGAGACATCAGTGATATACTGGCCTGTCAATAACATGACAGTAGAACACATAATTAACATATACTGTCAATAATTGTTTTTACATTAATTTGGAGAGTAACTGAAATTAAAACAATATCAAAACATTAAAAACATATTAATCGTGATTCATTACAGAAAAAAATTTGATTAATTAGTAAAAACAATTTTAATAGATTCCCAGCACTACCTAAACACAATCATCCGATGAAGTTTTCCCAGCTGTTTATTCAAGTGCATTTTTTTGTTAACAGACTCCATTGCTTTTTTTGTTTTGGTTATTTTGTTTGTTTATTGAAGATATGTAAAATGCTTTCCATTTCAGTGTAGAATAGTCTTTAGAAATAATAGTTTATTGATCCTTGAAAAGGTATACTTGCATTATTATGCCATTATCATTATTTTAAGCTCTCAGAAAGACAATATTATCGTTTATCGCAATAATTTCTTGGCCAATTTATCGTCCAGCAAAATTTGTTATCGTGACAGGCCTACAGATGGGTGCAAGTGCATTTGCTATTTAAACAGAATGAAAATAAAAACTGCGTCTGGCTGAAACTAGCAAAACACTTGCATCGCATTGCACCGGGGGTGACCCTAACAAGTGTTTTTTGCTAGTTTCAGCCCGGCGCAGTTTTCATTTTCATGAAATGCTTTGGTGTGCTGCGGTGACGCCATATCTTTAAAAAAACAGACCTTGATCCTTCTTCTCTTTCCAACTTTTGTCCTATTTCTAATTTACCTTTTATCTCAAAGATCATTGAGAGAGTTGCACTGACTCAATTACAATCTGATTTGGCTGTAAATTCTCTTCATGAAACATTTAAATCTGGTTTAAAAGCTTTACACAGTACTGAATCTGCCCTTTTAAGAGTTAAGCGATATTTTCACAGAAACTGATTCTGGGAAATCTATGGCTTTAGTTGTATTAGATCTGAGTGCTCCATTTGATTTGGCCAACCTGTTGAGACACCTGGAGAAATCTGAGGGCCTTTGTGGCGCAGTTTTACAGTAGTTCAGTTCTTATCTGACCAATAGATGGTTCAGTGTTCATATTGGTCATCAGTCCTCCTCAAGTATACCTCTTGATAGTGGAGTCCCTCAGGGATCAACCCTCGAGTCGGTATTGTTTACCCTGTACATGCTACCTTTGTCTTCCATTTTTAACAAATACGGAGTATCCTTTCATCTAGACGCTGATGATACTCAGTTCTATTTTCTCTTAAAAAATAACAATAAAAATAGTTTACAACCCCTGTTGGCCTGTTTAAAAGAACTCAAGCTTTGGCTCTCGAGTCATTTTCTAAATTTAAACGAAAATAAAACAATATATTATTAAAAATAATTATATTTGGGCCTAAGGAAACTGTGTTTAATTTTACTGTGGTTCACTTGCTCCATATGAAACTCAATGCCTTAGAAACCTAGGCGTTCTGTTTGATCACAACCTAAAATTTGATAAACAGATCGGTACTGTTGTGAAATCATGCATCTTCGCCTACTCTGAATTTTTTTTATCCCAGAGCAACTTCCGACTGGGACCCGCAAGTATGAGCCGGTAACTCCTATTTTATCTACACTTCACTGGCTACCTGTCAAATTTAGAATTGATTTTAAAATTCTTCTATGTGTTTACAAATCCCTCAACAATTTGGCCCCTCAGTTTCTGACTAATCTGCTCCGCCCGTACACTCGATCTAGAATTCTGAGATCCAGTGAGCACTGTTTACTCATCGTGCCTCGATCTAGACTTAGAATCATGCGGCGATCATGCCTTTGCGACTGCAGGTCCAAAACTTCGGAACAGTTTACCTCTTCACATCAGATTAGCTCCCTCTATTACACCTTTAAATCTGCTCTAAAGACGTACTTAATCTCTCAGGCTTTCAATACTCCTTGATCTTAGGTTCGGTTATTGTTTTATTATTGTTGTGTGTTTATTATGTTTGGTAGTTTTTTTTCTCTATATATTTTAGTTTGATTATTTAATGTACAGCATTTTGGTCAGCCTTGGTTGTTTTTAAAAGTGCTTTATAAATAAATATTGTATTATATTGTGTATGATAGTGCCATAAGAAAGATGTACCTTTATTTCCCAGCAGACGTCACTCTCCTCCTCATCCATGGAATGGATGTAGAAGTAAACTGAGTTCTTCTGAACTCCTTTAAGGATCTCCACCAGGTTACTGATCACCTCTGGCTGTAGCTGATCAATGATACTGCTGAGGGCGGATTGTGAGTGTTCCATCGGGGCGTCTTCAGCTGGGACGGCAGGGTGTGCCATCTGCCCCTCCACAGCTTCCGTAGTCTCAGCAACCGAACTACCGTTCATCTCAGGTGAGCCTTGACAAAGATTATCAGTGATATTTGCTTCCTGGGTCTTTTGGCTCACTGAATCCTGTTCTAATGGCCACGTCATTTGGGGAGGTTCGTGGAGATCAGGGTCAGGCAAAATTGACTGATGTTGCGGTTGTGTCATCGAGTCAGGTAGGGCACTAGAAGGGGAACATGGTCTCAGAGATGACTCAAAAGTGTTGGGTTCAGTGGTTGAAGGCGAGGAAGCAAAAGGATTAATGTTGGAGGACATATCAGGGACATTTGAAGTAACTTCTGTAGCAGAAGACGAGGAAGACACAGCTTCTTGAGCTGCATGGGGTGGTCCACTGGCATGCTGTGAGTCTATGAACATCTTCAGGCTGTCATGGAAAGAGCTGATGTAGTTACTGACGGGAAATGGAGTGGTGAAGTTTGAGACGTAATCAGAAAGTGGCACAACTGTCTGAGTCTGGGGCGGTTCCCGTGAGCCTTGAGTACTTAAGCAAGAAACATAATAAATATGATTCCCCCTCAAGAGCTGCTCCACTTCACTGGAAAAGCCAGAGATTTGCTCATCGACTATGTGGTCAACACCACCACTCAATGGAAGGGCTTCATTTGCAGGACAGTCCTTCAGTGTAGTCACAGCAGGAGGAGCAGGGTCTTCCTCCTCAACCTCTGCTGCAGTCTGTACATCCAGATCCAGTGCTATGCTGCTGCTGTCAGGCTGGTAGGGGGGCGAGAGATCTTTCTTTTCAGGTGTGGTTTGTGTAGATACAACTGGGCTCTGAAGGAAGCGTGGATCTTCAGGATAGTCCATCTGTCTTTGGGAATATCTCTCGGTTTTCAGACCTAAGCAAGCAATTAAGAAAATTAAAAAATGAACTATAAAACGACGTACATGAAATGATAAATATCTTTATAGTTTACTTTTTTAACATCTCTCTCTAGTACTAATTCTCAGAAACAGTGGCTGTATATGAAAATCGCACACACCTCTACTATATAACAGGCAAAAAACAGCATGTGACAAAAGTAGTATGTCTGAATTCACAGTACTCTTAAATGACCCAGATGATCTACACTGCCATTTCAAAAGTTTTTGATCGGTAAGATTTTATGTTTTAAGAAGTCTCTTCTGCTCACCAAGGCTGCATTTATTTTATCAAAAATACAAAAAACAATAATATAGTGCAATATTATTCAAATGTAAAATAACTGTTTTCTATTTTAATATATTTTAAAATATAATTTACAGGGTTCCTACAGAATTTTCATTTCAAAATTCCATACTTTTCCAGACTCAAATTTCCAGACTTTCCAACATATTTTTCCGACTATATTTAACTTGTTCTGATAAATTGTTTTAAAATTCAACTGCTAACAAGTATGTTACATTCTAAAGATTTAGATCGGCGTTTTTGTCTTCTATTAGGATAGGAAAGTAGCTAGACAGGAAGTAAAATGGTGGGAGAGAGGGGGGCGGGATTGGGAAAAGTTCATGAGGCAGGACTCGATCTCGCGTCTCCCGAAGCACAACAGCACTTCATTGCGACGCACTCAACCACAATGCTATCGGCACCGTCAAGTATGTTACACTCTGAGTCAAAACCTCTATGTAGGCTATCATGTTAAATTTTAGCTACTGTTGCTTGTAGAAGTCAATTTAACACCAAACCCAGTCAAGTTCAAACCACAGCATTTTATCAAAACTGCAATGCTAAATCAGTGCAATGTTATTCATATTTGTAATTTTGAACATTTAAATAACTGTAAACCCCTACAGAAACAGAAGGGACGTTCATGTACAATTAACCAGAAAATAAGAAAATAGAGCTTAAGTCAATTGACAATGCTTAATTGGCTGTTAGGTACAGAAAACTAGTAAAGACTCTTTAACCAATAGGCTAATTATAAATAAATTATTTAGAAATCCTATATTAAACTTTTGCCTTTTGTGATCTTAATGATCAAAATGCTAAATCAGGCACAGTTTTTTAAAAGGGTTATTCATTTACCCCAAAATGAATTTTCTATCATCATTTACTTACCCTCATGTCATTCTAATGAGACTTAAACTAATGAGACTTTTGTTAATCTTGGAAATCTTGGAAACATGAAGATATTTAAAGTATTAGTTCACCCGAAAATGACAATGTTCTAATCATTTACTCACCCCAATGCCATCCAAACTCATGCCAACTCAATTGGTTGTTCGGAAAAAAACAATTTCACTGAAGAAAGTAAGGCATGGATATCTTGGATGGCATTGAGGTGAGTAAATGATTATTTTAATTTTGGGTGAACTAATCCTTTAATAAAGGATCTGAAATCTCTCAGATTAAATATATATATATATATATATATATATATATATATATATATATATATATATATATATAATTAATTAGTGTAATTATAATAAAGTTTTTCAAAGGTTTTGAAAGACATGGTGGTTTTTAGTCAAGCAGTTTGAGGTAGGGGCGCTGAGATGGCAACTGCTGCCTAACAACATAACCAATCACTGCAGACCTAAACTCCAGCAGATCAGGTGTAAAAACGATCAACATTAACCCCCTGATTGTATACATTATATATTTATTATATACATTTAGAAATTGTTAATTTTATATTTAGAAAACGAAATAGGGACAATAGTCTGGAAACATAAATATTTTTCCATACTCTGATTTATTTTTCCATACTTTTCCAGACCTGGAAATTACTCAAATCAAATTCCATACTTTTCCATACTTTTCCAAACCCCGTAGGAACCCTGAATTTATTTATTTGATGCAAAGCTGAATTTTTAGCATTATGATGCTAAAAATTCAGCTTTGCATCAAGTAAATAAATTACATTTTAAAATGTAGTCCAGTCTTCAGTACAAGTCCTTCTCAAAAAATTAGCATATCATGAAAAGGTTCTCTAAACGAGCTATTAACCTAATAATCTGAATCAACTATTTAACTCTAAACACCTGCAAACGATTCCTGAGGCTTTTAAAAACTCCCAGCCTGGTTCATTACTCAAACCGCAATCATAGGTGAGACTGCCGACCTGACTGCTGTCCAGAAGGCCATCATTGACACCCTTAAGCGAGAGAGTAAGACACAGAAAGAAATTTCTGAACGAAATAGGCTGTTCCCAGAGTGCTGTGTCAAGGCACCTCAGTGGGAAGGAAAAAGCGCTGCACAACGAGAAGAGGTGACCGGACCCTGAGGAAGATTGTGGAGAAGGAACTATTCCAGACCTTGAGGGACCTGCGGAAGCAGTGGACTGAGTCTGGAGTAGAAACATCCAGAGCCACCGTGCACAGGCGTGTGAAGGAAATGGGCTACAGGTGCCGCATTCCCCAGGTCAAGCCACTTTTGAACCAGAAACAGCGGCAGAAGCGCCTGACCTGGGCTACAGAGAAGCAGCACTGGACTGTCACTCAAATTTTGCATGTCATTTGGAAATCAAGGTGCCAGAGTCTGGAGGAAGACTGGGGAGAAGGAAATGCCAAAATGCCTGAAGTCCAGTGTCAAGTACCCACAGTCAGTGATGGTCTGGGGTGCCATGTCAGCTGCTGGTGTTGGTCCACTGTATTTTATCAAGGGCAGGATCAATGCAGCTAGCTATCAGGAGATTTTGGAGCTCTTCATGCTTCCATCTGCTGAAAAGCTTTATGGAGATGAAGATTTTGTTTTTCAGCACGACCTGGCACCTGCTCACAGTGCCAAAACCACTGGTAAATGGTTTACTGACCAGGTATTACTGTGCTCAATTGGCCTGCCAACTCTCCTGACCTGAACCCCATAGAGAATCTGTGGGATATTGTGAAGAGAAAGTTGAGAGACGCAAGAACCAATACTCTGGATGAGCTTAAGGCCGCTATCGAAGCATCCTGGGCCTCCATAACACCTCAGCAGTGCCACAGGCTGATTGCCTCCATGCCACGCTGCATTGAAGCAGTCATTTCTGCAAAAGGATTCCCGACTAAGTATTGAGTGCATAACTGAACATAATTATTTGAAGGTTGACTTTTTTTGTATTAAAAACACTTTTCTTTTATTGGTCGGATGAAACATGCTAATGTTTTGAGATAGGAATTTTGGGTTTTCATGAGCTGTATGCAAAAATCATCAGTATTAAAACAATAAAAGACCTGAAATATTTCAGTTGGTGTGCAATGAATCTAAAATATATGAAATTTTAATTTTATCATTACATTATGGAAAGTAATGAACTTTTATCACAATATGCTAATTTTTTGAGAAGGACCTGTATACCGTTCATTCAGAAATCATTCTAATATGCTGATTTGATGATCATAATACATTTAATATTATTATCAGTGTTGAAAACTTTTGTGTAAAACATTTTAGGATTCTTTGATAAATAGAAAGTTCAAAAGAACAGTATTGAAATGAAATGGAACGATTTTGCAACATTATACAAATGTTGTACATATTCAATGTTGTATATATATTTAAATAGAAAACTGTTATTTTACATTTTAATAATATTTCACAATATTACTTTTTTTATAATAATAAAATAAAAATGCAGCCTTGTTGAGCATAAGAGACTTCTTCGAAAAACATTACAAATCTAACAGATCAAAAACGTTTGAACGGCAGTGTACTTCCGGTGAGATTCTGAAGTGTGCATATGAGGGACACTTAACTATCCCATGAGGCCACAGGGGAGGGTTTGTAAATAGCAGTGAAGCAACACAACTGATGCTGGTAGGTCACATGATAATGACAACATGGCGAATGTAGTACGTCCAGATTACATTCATACAATATAGAAAATACTTCATGACTGCTTAAAAAAGTAATTACTTATTCAAAATAAGTACCTACTCAAGAGAGTATGTGTTTTCCGACACAGAGAGTGTTATGTGTGTCCCCCATAATGCATTACTGATATAATGAGTACTGAACTTAAGGTGGTGTCCCACTAGCCAACTTAAGACAACTTGATTTGTGGCTGGACGTCATTCAAACAAATTAAGTGACTTAAGTTGGCAAGTAATAATACTTATTATAAGTAATTATTATAATAATAATATTGACCTAAACTTTTTTTGCTGAGATTGACTTGGCAAGGTCAATAAGACATTTTTGCAGTGCTCTTCACATCATCAGTGACTTTACCTGTGATGGGTATTAGTACCCATGGGATTGTCTTTTCCCCGAGCAGGTTAATGCCACGCTGCTGTCCACCAGAATCTGAACAAGGGCTAAATGCTTCTAAACTACTCAAGCTTCCAGCGGTCTCCTCCTGAAACAGCAAAAAAATCATCAAAATCCATACCTGGACTTCATGGCTGGACAACCAGATCACTGGAGAAATGCAAACTATCATAAAAAGAAACAATACTTTGGCTAGATGCAAAACTAGCAGCTGATATTCAGGTAAAGCGCATACACTAGGTGCAGTAGTATGCAAACATCTGCTCCTGTTTTTGATCTTTAAATGTATTAAATGTTTGCAGGTGACTTATTGCTCTACATTAATCATCAGAACAATGGCTTATAATTGAGGCCAGACTTGACTTACTTTACCAGAGAATAATACACATATAGAGTTAATGATGTTAAAGGGTTAATTCAACCAAAAATGAAAATGCTGTCATTAATTCCTCACCCACATGTCATTCCAGGACACTGAAACAGGCTAGAACGAAATTGTTGAATAAAGTAATTATTTTTGTTTGTTTCTGCACACAAAAAGTATTCTTGTTGCTTCATAACATTAAGGTTGAGCCACTGGAGTCACATGAACTATTTTAACTTTACTACCTTTCTGGACCTTGAAAGTGTTCATTAAATTGCTGTTTATGGAGGGGTGAGAAAGCTCTCGGATTTAATCAAAAATACCTTCTTTTGTGTCCAGAAGACGAAAAAGGTCTTAGGGTTTGGAACGAAATGAGGGAGAGAAATTAATGACAGAACACTGATCTACCTCAAGACAGTCAGTCCTCTCTGGTTCATCATCCATGAATCTCTTCCTCAGGTCAATGTCGCGGTCAGTCGGGAGGCCAAGTCTTAACATACTGTCGAACAGAGCGGTGTCGGAAATGTCCGTTGTGTCATTCCTCTCTGTGTCTTCAGATAGTTCTGTGGTGCCTCTGGTCAGGGTGTCTATCAGCTTAATGACCTCTAGCGCCCCCTGGGTCTTGTCTTTGCGCAAGTCTGTGTCAAGACTCGTCTTTCCAAAGCTGTCCAGCATCTGCATGACTTTCAGGGCGCTCTGAGTTTTGTCCTTCCTCAGGTCTGTGTCCTGAAGACCGACACTGCTCAGAACATTGGTGAGACGTGGAGTGGACAGCCTCTCATCCACTGATGAAGAGAGAGCATTACATAAATGACTGACAGCTATTACCAGGGTCAGAAATTAACAGGGGCTTAAGCCACCAAAAGGGGAAGGGGAAGGGGATTGAAGGGAGTCTAATGCCCAACCTTTTTTGAACAAAGATCTACTTTTAAATTTGTCAGTGTGCCAAGATCTACCCTTGCTGAATTCAGATTAGTATACTACCGTACTACTTTTGCTATTCCTACCATATATTTATATTAAGTCAAGTCAACTTTATTTATATAGCGCTTTTAACAATGCAGATAGTTTCAAAGCAGTTTCACAGTGTTAAACCAAAAAATAATGCAACAGAATATAGTTTGATTATCATACAGTAACAATGTGATATTAAAGAGAATGAGTATGCGATTTCGAATTCAGCCCCAAATTTTGTTGCTGTCAATAATGTTCAGTTATAAGTCACTTATAAGTAATTAGTTAATGATTAACTAATCGTTTAAAAAACACGACTATACATTCATATAATATAATTATATCATATAAATCATATAATTATATATAATATTCTTTTTCAGCCCTGAAACCAACTAAAAAAAGTCAGTGGAAACCAATTCCAAGAGGCAAATACTGCTCCTTGATGGAAATGTCTAACCCTGGTTATACACTGTGAAAAGAATCTTCAGTGCAAACAAGATTCTTGATAAAAGCTTTGCAGTGATAAACTTACTTAACTTTTAGTATTTAGCCTTATGGTTATGAATAAGCTGGTATGTTCCAAAACAATGACAATGAAATTTGCATTCAGGAGATATAAGCATTCAAAACTTACAGCCTCTTACTTCCGTTAAAATGAATCACAGAAATTACATTATAAATAGACGCTGACGCTGAAATCGGTCAGTTGTTCAAATGTTTACTAATTTCTACATGGTGAAAAGCACATAGCACGATATAGTTGCGATAGAAAACGATTCAGTGTAAATATGCTTTCAGTCGAGGCAAATTAATTTTGGTTTCACATTAGTTTCACACACTGCAGCGCGCGTACACACACGGCTCTGGTCTAAAGTTAGATAAGAGACACGAGAGCGCAGTGCGGATCATATGCACGATTCAGCGCAGACAACAAAACAAATCGGACCCATTTGAATTCTGCACAGAATGCTGTATTTCAAAGCGATATGGAGGAGATTATGATGATAAACTGTTAGAGGAAACTGCCTTTACCAAACAGAAAGGCTCTCTAGTCAATCTGGGTTAAGTATTAACGAAACTCTATTGGCTGTTTCAAAAAAGGGGAGGAGCTGCTAACAGCTGGAGCCGTTTCAGGGGAAATTACGTCAACACATTGAATAATGTGGCGCGTTCCAAAGCACTTCAGTTGGCCTTTAAAATCTAGTTGCATCATTCTATGTCTATTTCACAAGATTCTCCTTACCATCCCTGAATTCTTCATTGGGTTGGTTTCTCTGGCGTTTTGAGCTTCCTTCATGGGCGTTGAGATCCATCTTCCTCTTAAGGGCACTGATGTCCTCCATGGCCTCTGGACCTCCTGCCTTTCCCTTCGAGCTCTTCTTGTTCAGATGAATGAGCTCCAGTAGCTCTTTTACCCTCTCTGGGTTATCATGAGGGGGTGCCTTCTCAGCGCTCTGAACCCGCAGCTCCTCTACCTTCTTCTTCACATTCTCCAGAACCATTGTGAACACAGCCGGGTTGTAGATGTAGGGCCGCATGAAGGCCTCCCAGTTTGTCTTCTGCCTGGGTGCAGGGAAGAGCCTCTCCCTGACATCCAGTTTGGGATCGTAGTCAGTCCTAATACGCTGTATAGGCTTGCCTTCGCGGAGGTTTGTGAGGTAGTCGTACACCTGCTGCTCTATGGTGGTGCTGGGGTCAGCAGGAGGGTCACTGCGAGCCTTGCTGAGGGTGAAGTGAAGAGCGGAGATGAACGAATCGTGCTGGGGCATGATGAGATTCTCTGATGACACAGGCTTGCATTGAGTTGATGCTTAAAGACAAACAAATTAAAATTAGTTTCATTACTAAATAGTAAAATTAAGATGAGACTTGAGACTCTTGTCTAATACGAAAATGCAGATACTTCAAAGATAGCTTTTTGTACATTGTGTCTGAATGCCAATATCCATGTTTCCATTTAAAGCTGCAAATTTAACTTGTGCGCAAAATTGGAATGTCGCATAAAACATTTGTGAATAAAGAAGTGTTTCCATCCCACGTGTTTAAGAGAACAAAATCCTCACTTCCTGGGAAACTGGTGCAAAATATCTTTTAAATAAAGTTGCTGCAATGGGGAACAAAACTGTGGCTCTTTTATCCTCCATCATAAATGACATATGAAACGCAATACATTATATCATGTTATCTAAAAATATATCTATAACTTCTAAAAATTATGCATAAAAATTATGCCAACAATTGAGTTGGATACACTTTTTATCCGATAAGAGAACTTGCTCAAACTATAATGGAAGCATTTACCGAATAAATCCCTCAATGCGCAACAAAAAACCTCAGGTGACTTCGCCTCAGTAGAGGATGTGATTGGATAACTGGACTAACCAGTCAACTAATTGCATCGCAGCATCTCAAATAATGGTTTGATCTTTCTTAAAACTCCAGAGCTAAAGTCTGTGATCAGAATGGTTTGGTTTAATTCCCTCCAGCAGCGTCTCACATGATTGCGTTCCCAAACACCAGTATACGAACGTAAGAGAACATGACAGCATTTGTTTTGTTTCGCCTGCCACTCTGAGCAGGTTCTTCCTTGATTGCAGCAACATCAATTTTTATTACAGATATTTCCCAGGAAGTGATGATTTTGTTCTCTTAAACACATGGGATGGAAACGCTGCTTTATCTCACAAATGTTTAATGCAATAATCCAATTTTGTGCACATTTTCGTCACACTGAATCAAGGATGTGTTAAACAAAAGTGCTTGCAATATTTTGGCCAAGCATTCAGGTCTGTGTCTACATAAAATATGTTTCTGGCTTTAAGGTGCACATAAATTTACATCTCTTCAAATACTCACAGCTCTTTAACAAGTCACGCTTCTCACGGTAAATAAAAAGAGCTTGTATACAGGACATTTTCCAGCCGCATCGTCGCTCTGTAAAATCAAAGACATTTGAAATATTTCAAAAATCAACTTCTTTCACACTGACATTTCACCATCATTAGATCATACCGCTTGAGTTGGCCATTTGACTGGCAGAAAGCAAGAAGAGAAAACCTCTGTCCTTCACCATATTCACCAACACCTGCAGTGACAAGACAACAGTCAGCTCCTGTACCAACAGCCAACGCAAAATGAGAGGATAAGATGCTTACCAGACCCTCTTCCTCAAGTTTCTGCAACAGAGCGGTCAAACTCTTTGGAGATTTGTCTTTCTCCACCACGTCAAACAGACTGCAGAACATGCCACTTTTAGATACTACAAAAACAGAGATATCATTAACATTATTAAGTACACTCAGTGCAACTTTAACATCCTTACAATCATGTGTATTGGAAAAAATATTGCAGTGTTTACTTTTTAAAATAAAAAGGAAATACAGGAATGTTCACCAGATGACTTGAATTGCTATATTTGGAAAGAATACCAGATCGGTATCAGTTGATGTTCTTTTTGAATGTTATCATCAGCCAGATGAGAAAATTAGGCAGACATATTAAAGGGGACCTGTGTTTGAACACAGATGTGTGTCCACAGTGTGTAAACAACCATCCAACAAATGGTAAAAATCCAACCAATATTTTTTTTAAATAATTGCCATCAATCATTACCAATCTCTCATAACGTGCTGTTTTACATTTCCCTCTACTCCTACGTAAGAATAAGGAAACCATGACTGTTGATGATCTGCCCTTATAACATAGACACACGCCAGAGTGAGTAGCACAGAGACTGGATTATAACGTGTATATAATAAATACTGGATTATTTCCTTCAAATGAGACACTTCAGATGCACACTATTCACCATGATGGATTGGAATTTTGAGAAGTTTCAGCGAGTTATGGGAAGAGCGCCACCACAACATTGGTTACACATTCTGACTTAACTTAGTTCAAATTCACTTGTGCATTCACGTCATTTTGTGCTGAAATAAGTTGTTTTATGTTTTAATTTCATATAGGTGATTAATCTCATATAGGATGCGATTCGTTAAGTTAATTAACCCGTTAACAAAGCACTTCAGTTTGGTGTTCATTCACTCTTCAGCTTCAGCAATGCTGCTATTTGAAACAGTGATTTTAATTTTAGATGTTTGTTTTTCAAAAACATTGATGCATTATTTATTATAACTAACACTTAATTTTCTCATATTGTTTTTATCAACAATATAGTGTACAACCCCAAATCAGAAAAAGTTGGGACAGTATGGAAAACGCAAATAAAAAAAGAAAGTAGTGATTTATAAATTTACTTTGACTTGTATTTCATTGCAGACAATATGAACACAAAATATTTCATGTTTTGTCTGGTCAAATTCATGTCATTTGTAAATATGCATCCTTTCCTGTCATTCAGACATGCAACACATTTAAAAAAAAAGTTGGGACAGGAGCAATTTAGGGCTAGTAATGAGGTAAAATGGTTAAATAATTTGGTACAAAAGCAGCATCCAAGAAAGGTCTAATCCTTTAGGAGCAAAGATGGGCCGAGGATTGCCAGTTTGCCAACAAATATGTGAGAAAATTATTGAAATGTTTAAAAACAATGTTCCTCAAAGAAAGATAGGAAGAGATTTGGATATTTCACATTCTACAGTGCATAACATAATTAAAAGATTCAAGGAATCTGGAGGAATTTCAGTGCGTAAAGGACAAGGGCGCAAGCCTAAGCTGAACAACCGTGATCTCCGATCCCTCAGGCGGCACTGCATCAAGAATCGTAATTCATCTACAATACTTCAATACGTAGTTACATCCACAAATGCCAGTTAAAACTGTACTGTGCCAAAAGGAAGCCCTATGTTAACAGTGTTCAGAAGTGCCGTGCCATTTTTTGTTCATATTGTCTGCAATGAAATACAAGTCTAAGTAAATTTAGAAATCACTTTTTTTTTTTTTTTGCATTTTCCATACTTTCCCAACTTTTTCTGAAGTTTAAATAATTTCATTATTGTCCGTGCAGAGGCTACTCCAATATATTTATCCATAGCACATACATTTTGATTCTTTATACACAAGTAAAGTTGTCCAATGACTTGCTTGCATTTAGGCATTGTTTTATTTAGTAGTAAGGCAATATATATTTTTGTTTTTGATAAAGAAAGTTGGCCATCAAAGAGTAAAATTAACTTTAAAAGTTAAGGAATCCTATACTGGTTCACTAGAGGCTACTGTACTGGAAGTGTTTGAATTATGTTGAAGTGCTTGGGGCATGGTTTTTGATGATGAGATGATTGTTTTTGTAATAAATAATGTAATTTGTATTTAGATTTATCAGTCAATATATCAGTTATCAAATATAAAGAATTATCGGTTATCGGCCAAGATGTTCCTAATCCTTCTAGGACTGAACGATTTGGGAAATGCAACGATAACTAAAACAAACTTCTTTCAGTAACCATAACCTATACAATTTTAAACATTTACATAAGACACATGACCAATTCAGTATAAAATAATAGTAATAACTGTGATTATATTTGAATAATATATTAAACAAAATAAGAAATAATATTGTACGATTTTAACCTTTATAATTGAGTATTTCATAAAAATAATTGTATTTAATTGTACAACTTCAGCCACCCTTCACTCTATACTGGCATTGGCCATCAAAAATCTTGGAATTAAATCTCAGACAATATGGATTTTTTTGATGGCTGACATCTTAAAGAAACACTCCACCGTTTTTTAGAAATAGGGCTTATTCAACTTCTTTCCTACATTTAGATATGTGGGCAAATGCATTTTTGTCTCAGTGCATGCATTGTTTTAGATTGGCAGGGTAGCTTAGCTTAGCTTAGCATAATAAACGGAATCCTATGTTGCCAGCTAGCATGTCCCTAGTAAAAGTGATCCTATTTCTAAAAAAAGTGGAGTGTTCCTTTAAGGTGATGATACATGGGCCAACTTTTTGCGCAATGTTGCCAACAACGGCCAACCAGTGAGACAGGGCCCATGACCGACCTTAAGTGTCCAGCCAGAAATGTGTTGCCCACTATAATGCATGTGTTTTGGGACTGTGATACGATTAAGACTTACTATCTCTTGTACTGTAAAGCGGAATTACACCTCAACCATGATCTATATGAATGTCTGTTATATCTCTGTGCCTATCTGGCAAGAAAATGTATACTTTTGTATAATGGACTGCATTTATATAGCGCTTTCAACAGACCCATGGCCATCCAAAGCGCTTTACATTTTGCCTCACATTCACCCATTCACTCACTCATTCATTCACCGACGGCGGTGTCAGCCATGCAAGGCACCATCCAGCTCGTCGGGAGCAGCTGGGGTTAGGTGTCTTGGTCATGGACACCTCGACACTTGGTCAGGTGGAACCGGGGATCGAACCACCAACCTTCCGATTTGTAGACAAACTACATGAACCACTGAGGAGCGTTGTGGTCCACTCCTCATGTCTCCTCTGTTAATATGTGGTTGAATTGCTATTGCTATTTTCTTTCCTTTAGAAAAACTAACCTGTGACCTATGCTGGAGATCTAACAATTTCTGGTGTATTTGATCCCCAGAATTTCGATGGTCTTGTTTATTTTGCTGCTATATCCCTTCACTCGATGGTTGATCTATCAGTGGATGGAAGATTGTATAATGGGGGACTGTGTTTACTGCCATGAGACACCTGTAACATGGTTTTGTTATTGTAAAAAAAAAAGAAAAAAAGAAGAAGACATTTGTTGCCCATTCTCAATGGGAACCTGCCCAAGCAACATTGCTCAAAAAAAGTTGCCCCGTGTATCAACACCTCAATGATGTACTAAGGGTATGTTTAGATGACAACGACGAACTAAAAAAGACGTTTCACCCCATGAACACCATTTTCACTGACTTGTGTTATTGTTGTTTACATGGAGACGGTAAAGGTATAGTTTTCAAAACTTTGCATTTTGAAACCTGTTTTTAAAAGCTTGTGTTTTCAGGCGTCCAAAACGCTGTTGTCATGTAAATGAATAGGCAAAACGCATAAAAAGTTTTCAGTTTGTCGTGTTACCACCAAAAAAAGTCAAAGTTATTCCTTTGCATTTCTGTGTACATATGACAACGCTGTCAAATTGATCCTTGTTCATACGGATCTGTGAAAACGACTAAAAGCGATGTATTATTCATGCCAGGCCATAAGATGGGCGATGTCTCTTTGTATAGAAACTACACGTCTATAGACTAAACACAATGCGCATGACATCACCGTTTTTGTTGTTTACATGTAGACAATAACTGTATCGGTTGCTAAAACTTGCAATTTAAAACCCGTTTTCAAAAGTTTGCATTTTCCGGACACCAATAATCTGGCAAACGCATGCAAATTACTGAAGGACGATAAATGAGTGGTCCAACCTTCATGGCTGCCCGTGTAGAGATTCCAGGAGAAGAGGGCAGGTGGGATTTTCTGCTTCACCTGCTGCAGGCTCATGACTTTACCGATCTCAATCTTCTCTGGCCTGAAACAACAACATTCGGCATTTCATGATCGCAGTGATTCCACAGACACGAGCGCATTTACTATACACAAGCTAATGTGACCACTGTTGTTTGTGGGACTCACAGTTTGTAGGGCAGAAAAGGCTGAGACAGCGACCGAAGGCAGGCCTGGTACACGTCTTTTCCCCCATTCACAAAATGTCCCCGCCATACCGTGTAGCTGCGCCTCCCTATCACAACAACAAAACGACAAAGGAAAAGAACAGTTGAAAAGACTGTCCTTATTTATTTGACCATATGTCATTCCAAACAGGTATGCTATTATTATCTTTGAAGATTTCTTCCATACAACAACAGTTTATTACGACTAAAGTCCCTTTAAGGAAAGTCATTTCACTCGGCGGCCATCTTTGAAATGCCTCTTGGGCAGCCGTTTCATTCATGCAAGTGCAGCTCCTGACTCTTTGAATGGGGAAACATCAATTTCTCCAAAGATGTTCACCAAGCTTAAAATTACATTTCATATCTGAAATCGCCAATGAAATATGACAACAACAGTCTCATGAATTTTGTTTCAGCTGCTGTGAAGCGATGAGGGTTCCCACTGTTTTTCAGCAATCATTTTCAGGACTTTTGCAAGACATTTTAAATTTTACTACAGCAAGAATAAAGACAAAAATCATGCCAAACATTGCTCTCTTATTGCCATGACTTAACTTTAAAATCAGTTTTTTAATATGAGCTCTTATGACTAAGGAATCTTCCTTCCGCCATAGAATAAAAAATAAAAAAGGTATTTGCGACTTTTTATCTTGCTACTCTGACTTTTCTTTCTCGCAATTGCAATTTTTTTCCGTAAAAAGTAGTTTTTCCCTCAGAATTGACTTTAAAACTAGAATTGTGAGAATTGTGAACTGACGGTAATTGTTTTGGGTTAGTGATACATTTTTTTTTCCAGGACTGGAAAATTTATCATCAATTTTCCAGGTTTTCCAGGACAAGAGGGAACTCTGCTTTACTAATCAGCAATTGGCTCTTTTATTTAAAAGGCTGGACTTTTTCCGCCATTTTGTGCTTTCTCCCATTCATAGTAATATTGGTGCACCGTTTTTGTATACCTAAAGTCTTAAAAGTACACAGACTATACAAACTGTTGCAGTTAGGAAAAGAGATCTAAAAAAGAAAACTATTGCATCTCTTGTTCTGTTGTACTGAAGTGCCACCCACCTCTGCTCGTTCCCGGCGGCTGACTGTTGGTCCTGAGGAACAAAGACAATCTTAATTAAAACTTGAGTTTAGTGAGTCACAACACCAAGAGAAGAGTAAAGAACAACAGTCAGGTACCTGAGAGGAGGAAGTGGTTTGGGTACGACCGTCGAAGACTCTCTGCTTTTAAAGTAATATGAGACCACAGCATACGGACACACATGTCTCGGCCTGGAGGAAACCTCGAAATCCACATACTCGTAGAAGTATTGCTATGAAGAAAGACCTATCAGCCATCTCAGAGAATATAAGAGTGCTTATGATCATTTGATCAAGCATTTTTAATCAAGGGAGTTATTTTACTCTAAAATACCTGAATGAAGAAAGCAGCACTTTTATTTACCTGAGTATACTCAAATGACCTGAACGTCTGTAAGGATGTCACTCGAGTGGAGTTCTTGGAGAAATGGCTGTCAAATTTAGGTGTAGGGTCCATATTTCTGGACATACAATCATGTACACTCTTGACTTTACCCTGAAGGACAAACGATTGAACATTTCTCAGACTCAGTAACACTACAAGGTTCATTTGAAAACAACAGATCATTCAAACTGCTGGTGTACCTTTATAACTTTAAATATGATGATGTCTCCTGTAGATCCAGGCTCGATGGGGCTGATTTGAAGTAAATCAGAAAACTGACACAGGTAAACACCTGCAATATCAACATATTCAGTGTTTACTGGAGGCCCTACATGAGCAACAGTGGATGACACTGTCCATAAGCAGAATCACAAAAATTACAACAGAACAGAGCGGCAGTCTTCACTTATTCTTAAAGTATGAAATGGTTATTTCTAATTTCATTAGTGCTTCACTAATGTTGTATCTTAAATGTGTTAGTCTCTATTTTGTTCACGGGACGTGGAAACACTACGACAGATAACATGCCAATTTTGATAACTTGATTTTCATCTATATTAATTTCGATGTACCAATACACTCATACCACGATTCAATACAAATCATGATACTGAACTCAAGATACGATATGTATCGCAATATTTTAAAGGAACACACCACTTTTTTAAAAAAAAGGCTCATTTTCCAAATCCCTTAGAGTTAAACAGTTGAGTTTTACAGTTTTTGAATCCATTTAGCCGATCTTTGTATCTGGTGGTAGCACTTTTAGCATAGCTTAGCATACATTATTGAATCAGATTAGACTATTAGCATTGCACTCAAAAACAATGACCAAAGACTTTCAATATTTTCCCATTTAAAACTTGGGGTCTATGTTGTTGGCTATCTCATGTACACATCAGTAAACAACACGATCATTTATCAATGGAGCATGCGATGTATGGTGTATGGTGTGTTTAAATACATTTTTTTAGCTGACCACTATAGGTGTTGAACTAAATTAATTATTTCATATTAAACCAAATGCGCTACTATTTCATTGTTTTTCTATGTAAACACTAGTCTGACGTGCAAAACCGTTCCGCTTGCTATGGCTAACGTTTAGTCGCATACAATGGTCCATAAACCAAATAATGTTCTCATAACCCATGAGTAAACACACACATGTTGACAAGCCACTAAGCAAATACAGTTACAGTTCATACCACATAGGGACATCCTGCTGTTGCTGCTGCTCATGTTCAATTTCAGCCTCTGGATCAGATTCCCGACGTCCTTTCAGAACAGCATATCTTTGCTTTACTTAATCTTATTGACCACCCAATATACAGCATGCACTGTATATAAAATACGGCAATAAATATAATGTAAATATACGGCCCTCAGAGAGAACAGGCAGGTTGTCGATGACTGACAGAGCAGAATATGGCAGAGCAAAGTGTGGATGCAGTGTCCTCGAAGGAATGGAAAATGCTCAGTTTACAGCTAAGAAACCCACATCAGGCAAGTCTGGAGTATGGGAGTCTTTTTCATATGTTATTGCGCAAAGAACATCCTTCATCATTTATCCTATGTCAATCAATCAATCAATCAATCAATCAATCAACTTTATTTATATAGCGCTTTTACAATGACGATTGTTTCAAAGCAGCTTCACAGTGTTAAACAGGACAACATTGCAACAAAATTTGATTTGGCTAGTTTAATTTGGATAGTGTATAGAATTATATATGACCAAATTAATAAATTCTATTTGTATATTTAGTTGAGTAACTTGGATCATAATTTGAGTGTCCCCAACTGAGCAAGCCAAGCCAAAGGCGACAGTGGCAAGGAACCAAAACCCCATCAGGGCATGATGGAGAAAAATAAACCTTGGGAGAAACCAGACTCAGTCGGGGTGCCAGTTCTCCTCTGGCGTATTATTAACAGTGTATAATTATTACTCAGGCAACCTTGCAGGTCATAAATCATATTAGATAGGAATATTGAAATTTTGGGTATGGCCTTGCGAGGCGGGTTCATTTAGGATGGCGCGTCGATTACACAAGAATATGAATACTTGAAAGATCGGAGTTATTTGTTGCCTACAAATGTGATAAATGCAGTGGCGTAACTATGCTTTGAAAAGTGGTGGGGACACAGCACAACTCGTTTTGCTATGTGTTTATTTAATAACAGAATTTACTTGTGGACTGAGTTCAGAGTTGGAAATGCACTTAATTTTCACTTTGATGTAGGCAACAAATGCATTACATTCACAAATTATTCTATAAACATCTAATAAGCAAAACGTAATATTTCACAACACATCTAACGTTATAGCTACTAATATCAATCAAAATATGCAAGATAAATATGGCGAACTTACCGTTTCATAAGCCACGTTTCAATTAGGCCTACATATTTGCGCAAAACGTATATTTATAAATAGGTCTATTTAACTTATAGCCTATATTTAGCGATATTTTCTAAATGTCGATAAAAAGCTATTACGAAATGATTGCATTTCCAATAACCAATGTTATGCGACTAAAACGTTTTTTTTTTATGTCATTCAAAAAAGTATGCCACATAAGTTAGTAGGTTTATGTATATCCCAGCCACCGCGATAGCCATTATTTAATGGAAGGAGACACAGGCCTGTTATTCAAGCATTTATTAAAATTAAAATGGGAAATGTTTGAATTTGTATGGTGGTAACTTTTCAGTTTTTTGTTTTAGTTTTTTTAAACCATTTCGTTATTTTGGCTTGAAATTTCGTTTGTTGAAAATATAAACTGAATTTAGAAATGCTTTTTAAATTAAAAACTTTGCGTTTAATAAACAAATTCAATTTTTGAAATGAAGACTGCGTTTGGATGGAGAGCAGCGCAAGCAAAATAACCAGTTTCCTTAATCAACGGCCCTTGTCTAGGCCTACACAAATAAAATTGAACAGTTTATAGTTTTTAATTATGTTTTGCTCTTATCTGTATGGCTAACAAGACGGAGCGTTCGGAGTCGTTTCCTCTGTCATTAAGGAAAAAATCCATCAGAACGCGTCGCACCTGCGCTTTCATCAGATAGAGGGTTATAGAAAACGTAGCCTATATTGAACTGCAAATCTACAGACTGGTAAAAAGTGAACGGAATAAGTTTTACCGGGCTGGCCAAGTTAGCGCGGAGGTCTGTGCATCCCGGTAACGTCAGTCCCCTCAGAGCGGGTGTTTTCGGCGGCTGGACTGACTGTCACCAGGTTGCGGGCGGTTGCGTCTGAGATCATGTCAACATGCTTATATTTAGCACAAAACATGCGTGATGGTGGCAGTTTTTACCACAGCAGTGGTCTAGGTCTGTGCCGGTGAACGTGACATCCACTCCGGCGGTGATAGAGTGCCAGCCGTGTAGCACCGGCGGTGGTCGGCCCAACAATATTTTTTTTTTTGTATGTGAATGCTGTTTTAATGTGAATATTATGACAGGAGTGAAGCACAATGCTTTATTTACAAAATAAATAATAGGCTCGCAATTAAATGTTACCTCGCATCCATGGAAACATAATATTAACGTAGCCTACATGAAAAATATATGTTCGGTTTGCCTAACTGAGCGTAGTTTAACTGTCTGCCACAAGTTGATCTTGTAAAAAAGGTCTCATCGAGGAAAAACACGGTGTATTTTTGTATTCATTGCATTTTTGAATTATAGAAGTTAAATAATTAATTTTATTATAAAAAATATTAATGATTAATCGATCGTTAATTCTCCCGACGATCGACTAAGAAAATGTAATCGAATGCCCATCCCTAATCAAAATAGCTGACCCTTTTCTTTTAAACAAAAAAAACCCTGTTTTATTCTAGGTTCATGCACTTCTTTTTTTATCAACACTTGAATATGGGTAAGTTTCATTAAAAAAGCAACATTTTTGTAAAAGTTTTTGTAAAAGACTACATTCAGATCAGATTCAGAGTGATGATCAAACACAGATGGGTTAGATCGAGTCCATCAACACCCCTAATGCTTGCACAGTCCTGTAGCTCGTCCTGGGTCCACATTTCATGCAGTAACATTACATAGTTTTGATTCATATGATGTTTAATGTTGACAATCACGTTATTTTACATATGCATCTGTTTACATGCGATTGCTTGCTTTACTGCGTCTTCCTCGTGTGGAAGCAGTTTTGCAGATGCTAGAAACATGGCTTTCAAACGAAAGATTGGTATCAAAGAGCATACCCAGGTTCCTCACTGACGACAAGGACTTGACAGAGCAGCCATTGAGGGTTAGAAAGTATTCTAGGTTAGGAGTCATTAGGTCACAAATCGGACATTAGCAGACGCATTGTGTGTAAATCCGGTCTGTTAGAACATCGCGGAAGATTTGACAACACAGAAAACACTTCATAACTGGACAGGATTTTTTCCCGCTTACTGAAAATATGGATAATGTCAGCTGCTCAGATTAGAGTCAACGTTTTTTGAGCACAATTCACACGCAGCGGTAATTCAAGAAAAAAGTTGTCCGAATGCGCCACGTGCAACATGGATTCGGTCTTTCGGCCGTTTGATTTTGATTAATATGGGAATTTGAGAAAGCTAAGACAGTGGTGCGTATTGAAGAAAGAAAGTGAGACTGCTCGTCTCACCATCACTCCGTTATACGCCCTATCACAAGCGCAGCCGTCATTATCATTCATAAATCACAATAACTCATCAAATATGAAAAAAATGGTAACACTTTATTCTGATGGTCCATTTTGAATATTGTCTTGACTATAAGTAACTTAGCATTTACATGTCTTCTCTCATTAGAGTATAGACTGTCTGCTTTAATATCTGCTAACTCTTTATAATGTTGATCCCTAACAGACACTCTACTGACTATAAGTAACAATAAGTGCAACTACATGCCAACTTACTCCAACCATAAGCCTTCCAGTCTACTAATACTCTACTAACACTCCAATGAGAGTTAGACATGTAGGTGCAATGCTACTTATAGTCAACAGAATGTGTTAAACGGACCATCAAAATTAAGTGAAACCAAAAAATGAAATGCAGGAAAACCCTGTAATAAAAGATATTGGAAGTTAACCCATTATGTACACCATACTATGAAAGTCTGTTAATGCCTCAGTGACAAATTCACTCAGAGAAGCCGTCAATCTCATCTATCAATCATGACGTCACACCCCCCATTTTTATAGCATCAAATAACTAACTAAAACTAAAGCATGATAAAAACTGCTGTGAAGGACAGTTGTAGAGCTTGTAGTATAAATTTTCACATGCAGTTACACATTGTTGGTTAAAAACAAGAAAGTGGCTGGTAAAAACATTGAGGGGCTGGTAGATGTTGAAATCCACCAGCCACATTGGCGGTGGACAAAAAAGTTAATTTCCATCCCTGGTTTAGCTCGTATCAAAAAGCCATCGTGTCTCTTAAGAAGACTTGGATTTGGATTAGACCACTCGATTAGTTAGTATCATGATGCCTATATGACATTTTTTGGATATTTTTAGTTTTAGAGGAATGGATATATTTAAATATCTTCGTTTGTGTTTGGAAGTTAAACGACATGAGTAGGGCTGGGAATTGACACTAATTTCACAAATGAAATCAATTTCGATTCACAAGCTTGCAATTCGATTTAGATTCTGATTAGTTTGGATATATAATCAGGTACAATGGCAAAATTTCTCAAGGAAAACTATTTTTTTAATTAATGCTGAAAACTAAGGGAGTCAGTTGTAGCCTACTATAATATTTAAGGTAAAAATTTACTGATTTGTATACAAACACTTAAATTACACTCAATTATGTTTTTTTAATAATAATAAAGTTATATGAAACACAAACATTTAAATGGTGGCTGTCATAAAAACATGAATATTGAAGAACATTAAAAGTATAATGAATATGTAATATGGTGCATATATTTAGCAAAATGCTCTGGAGTTTTTTATGGACACTGGATATGGTTGATTCACTTCAGAAGGCGTTTATTAACCTCATGGAGTCGTGTGGAGTACATTTATGATGGATGGAGGCACTTTTTTTGGCTTCAAATTTTGGGCTCCCATTTACTGCCATTATAAAGCTTAAAAAGCCAGGGCATTTTTTATATATATCCGATCGTCTGAAAGAAGAATGTTTTATACACCTAGGATGGCTTGAGGGTGAGTAAATCATGGGCGATCATTTTTGGGTGAACCATCCTTTTAAGGCTCTCTAGGTGTTTTTTGACAAGGCGTAGTACTCGTATTTTGTCACTTTCCCAGCAAAACTCTAAATCTGTGTTATGAAATATAGATGTTGTGTGAAGGTTTGGCGATATCACCTTTAGCTGGATTCCCCAACATATTCATCCAGCTGCTGCCAACAGACAGACCTCTCTCACACACCACTGAGATCTGCAAGCACAGAAACCACATCAAAAATTAAGTTACGGAATGACAAATGTGTTTAGCATATTGTTCCGAAGGAACTGTACCTTTTGATCCTCACAGAGCATGAAGCAGAATGATTCAGACAGCTCTTTCTCCGTGCGCCCATCCTGCTTGAGTTCCTTTCTCTTCTCCATGAACTGCACATTCAAAACATCACAATATTACTTGCGTACTTTATGTACCAGGATCAATCCAGATATCCAGACAAAGATTAAAGTATTATTGTTGAAAAATCACACCAGCCAAAATTGTTCAGAAGGAATTACAAATTTGATTAATTCACCTTGTGCAGACAACAGTCTGACAAGACACACTGGGATGATAAATTGTGTATGACTGTCGCTACTATCGCCTTACTTTTACAGATTTTTAATACTTAAATTGCTCACATTGAAGACAATCAACAAATTCAACTCAAATTTACCTCAGAAAAAACATTAAATTACCAGCATGTTAGTCAACTAAAAAAAACTAACCCTAGAGAGCAGCATTTTGATAAATATATGCACTACTTAACATAATCTTTTTTAATGTTTGATGAAATCTTTCATGAAAGCAAGTCTTTTATAGCGAGTCTCTGTTTAAATGTTTATATTCAGTCAACAAATGCAACTGGAATACAAGTACATAATCAGGGTTCCCACTCTTTTTCAGTGATCATTTTCCAGGACATAATCCATTTTACAATGACGGGAATAAAAGACAAGAATCATGCCAAATATTGCACTCTCAAAGGGTAACTAAACCCTTAACCAACTTTTTTTGTTAATGATCTGCAAGACTGGGGCTTTATTAGTGCTATTCATTGATTCGAGTAAATGTTTTGATGTGGGTATAAAGTGCTTTAATTCTATAATATGGTCTGTTAAAAAGTCTGAGTGCTGCCGTCTTGAGGTTGAACGGTGGCTACTGCAGTTAAATTTTCCTATTGGATGTTGTTGGTCATTGTGACGTATGTTGGCTCTTCCAATGGCTCATTACCACGCCCTGGCATGAGCTCACCACGCCCTTCGCATAGGCTCAGCCCCTGGTATAAAAACATCTTGTTCCATCAAAACCATTGTGGCGAGTCAGGAGTTGGAATTGCGAGTATTGACGGTCAGCCCCGCTCTCAGTTTGTCCCCTCTGTCTCCGCTGGGCTCTGCCCACTTTTCCAGCATTTTTCAAATATTGCCAATGGGTGGAGTTAGGCTTTCAACTGGGGTTGAGATACCCTTTAAGGTCTTTGCACACTGAGTCGGAAATTTTCATATGCGTTTTTTCGTATTCGTCATTCTAAAAATCAATTAAAAAATGGACTCTTCAAGTAGTGAGGATGATTTTGTCTTCTCTCTTCTTAAAAAGAGAAAAAGAAAGAGAACACGTAGAGAGGAAGGAGAGTTCCACCTCTTTACCAAGGAGCTGCGGGATTATCCAGAGTGATTCAAAGTTTACTTCAGGATGTGAGTGGCTCAGTTTGATGCTTTGCTAGCGAAACTGGAGCCACATTTTATCATATATTGACACTGTTTTTGTTACACAGTGCTTTGTGCTGCGAGACGAAGTGGATCTACTTGTCAGACACCATTCTGGATTTTTGGTGTTCACTTGTACGGTGGTTCTGAATTGTCAAAACACCTCTCAAAATGCTTGCTAGGGATGCAAAAAATGCAGAAAACCCGATCAATTTTTTTTTAATGACGAACACAAATTTCCAAGGCAGTGTGTAAACGTTACTGACACAACGTTGAGGACTCATCTTGCTATTCTGACTTTCTGGCAATTGCGAGTTAACATAATTTGTGATATAAACTCGCAATCTTTTTTCCTCAAAATTGGATTTTATAACTTGCAACTGCGAGTTTATATTTCACAATTATAATTTTGTATGCATTTTCCAGGACAACTGATAATTATAAGTGACATGTACATAGCTGTATGCAGATAACCAATCAGCTGAGAATTCTTCCCTGACCAGCTCTGAATGGGGTTTCAGTGATCTGATCACAACCCAGTCACAGTGACAGTGATAATGTGGTGATAGCCAGGCAATCCGCTTGGAAATTGTGTTATAGTTTACCCAAAAAATGCACATTTCTTGATTATTCACCCATCCAAGATGTATATGACTTTTGTTCCTCAGCTGAAGAGAAATTAAATAAATGAAAAAAATAATAGAAATATTAACTACAAATACTCACCTTGGTCCATCTCTGTGAAATCATCTGTACTTCACAGAGCTGGATCAAGATGAGCATTTGCAGTTAAGTTATATATAATTTTTTGCCTGAAAATGACTGATTGTTTCACTAGACATTAAGACCCACATTTGTCGGCTGGGGTCACGAGAAGCCCTTTGAAGCTGAATATAGACTTTGGACACATCACACGTCTCATCTTGGATGGCCTTGGGGTGAGCAAATAAATCAACCAATTTTCCATTTTGGGGTAAACTATTCTTTTTAACGCCAGGTAAAGGGAGCCTCGTAATAGTGGCACAGGAAACACTGTATCAAAGCAATTTATTTTTTTGTGTGATGAATTGTATGAACTACATGTGTGTGGCTATTAATAGGTTTAAGATTTTTTTTAAATGAAAACGAAAAGGGGCTAGTGGTGTTTTATAACATATTTGGTTTTATTGTAGCCTCAAACATACATACAGAGATAAAAGGAGTAGCCAGAGCGAGCTGATTGACTGTAAGAAGGTTTCGGCTCCGTTTGCAGAATGACCAGATTTAATTTGGAGTTTGTTCTCCGGAGTTGAACTTGGCAAGTCATCGGTTGGCATATGCAAATGTTGGGGGCTTACCTCTGTTGCATCAGAGTCAGTGTTATGTTGGGATTCGCCAATTTTTCCATAGTGTTTTTCACGCACAAGACTTACATATGAAGGAGGAAGCAATATTGTTTGAGACGCCATGTACTGAACTCTTGTTATTCAACTGTGCCAAGGTTAATAAAAATTTTCATTCTAGGGCACCTTTAAAAACAGTAACTTTTAATTTAAGTGAACTTTATACAACCCATTATACCAGAGTCCTGTCTAACAGGTAGGAAATATCCAGAAATTGAATAAAGTCTGCACCGCATAAATAAATTAAATATAGATTAATCCTTAAAGCTAAAATGTTCTTGGTCTTTTGTTCTTTAATTACACGGAATCACAGCAACTGGTTTATTAGGCTGCGGACACTTTAAGACCTGTGTCCGCAGCTTTCACATTCATCTCATTTTCTCACAACTATTTAAGTTTATGTAAGTCATTAGTTAACTCATTTAAGAATGCTCTTATGAGAACGCTTGACAAAACAGTCATTTTGGTATAATTCTGTGTTATTGTTTGTTCAAGCGTGAAAGGGAACATGATTCTGGTGCTGTCTGTGCGCATTCTCTTTTGTCGTTGCGCTTGAATGTTTAAAAGCATTTGCATGAATAAGAGCATGATCATATAGGGTAATGTTATGGTAGCCAAAGGATGACAAAAAATGGATGCCGCGTTAATTGCATAAAATATTTTATAATGCATTAAATAAAAAAGGCGCTAATTTTGACAGAATTTTTTGTATAAAAAAAAAAAATGAAATTCACATTTCAGTACAACTGTTATATACTGCCACTTACATTTATATAATCTGCTGAGTGTCTTCTTAACTCTTTCCCCATCAGTGGTTTTAAAAAAAAGTTTTTGTTGATAATTTCCACAAAAGTTATGGCCCCTGGAAAATGTTGCTTTATATTTTGTTCAGATCTGTGCTCAAACAGGTGGTTACAGTTAACAGGTTTAAAAAGTATGTATCTATAAACTGCAATGGCGAGGCAAGCAAAAATCTGCACTACTGGCCTAGCAAAACATCTTTACTGTTGAGTCTTCTGTGATAATTCCTTTCTCTTGTTAGGATTGTGTGCGCTGACCTTGAGCACAGAACAGAAACACCACTTCACACTTACAACAGGCTTTGTTTTCTTACGAAACCTGGAAGTGTATCAAGCTGAGTGTCTACTGTTAGACGCCTCACAACTGATTCTGAGACAAACAATCTATTATTCTTTATTTAGGTGTTTGAACAAATTATGCTTCGATATATTTTGCGGCCTTTGGAGAAAAGGAATCTATTTCTGCAAACAGTGCAACACATGAAGTAAAAAATAAAGCTAGTAAAATTGTTATGCGCTCACATCTTTCTCCAATAGTTCGCTGTGGACGAGACGAGGTTTGGAGTACACGAACGTCCCCGCGGAGGAAGAGTCCTTGTAGCTGGAGGTGAGGATCTGCAGGATGTCAGAAAACTCCCTGGAGTCCGTAGACACATGCTGAAACAGAGCTGTGAACGGAGAACAAAACCATCACAATACAACTACAATCTCTCACCCTAAGTAGCATTGTTTATACATTGAGAATAAGGCAGAGGAATGACACATGATTTGATTTGTAATGTAGCACCATTGAGGAGGTTTCAGTGGTTTACAGAACACCTCACTGGGTCAATCCATGAACATTTTTAATTTTCCTACATTTGCGATTACTTCTAAAATGTAATGTAATCATATTGCAAAATCATCAGTTTTTTTTTATTTACTTGGTTGAACCACAGAGGCCAACTTTGTGTCATACCGCAGGCAACAGCTGGTTCTTAAACTCTAAGGGTCACATTTACTAACAGCTTGTGCCAGTGCAAACCCTCTTTTGGCGATTAAAAAAATCTACTGTCAGGATTTACATGCAGTGAAACATTAGCACTGAAAAGGCGTGGACAGTTATTTTTGCGGCTGATCTTATTGCAAATGCATTTGCAGGAGTTTCCCATTCAGATGCAAAATTCATAACAGGAGAATATGTAAATGAATCACGCAAGGTGATTACTAAGTTTACTGGTGTTTGTGCCATTATTTATGCCCCAAAAAAGCACGTCTTAAACCAGATGCTAACTGGTAGATTGCATTAGTCATTATAGAAATACAGGCTGCATCTGAGCGCTTCAATTTGCGCGTCGTCAGTAGATCACGTGCAGAACTTTCCACTTCCATCTGAGTTTATTTTAATTGCGGTCTCATGCTAATGTGCCCAGTTTGGTAATCTGGCCCTAAGAGTAGAATCTTTGGACACAACTTTAAACACCAATGGCAGACTGGCTGTCACGACCAAATTACAGTGGGTACGGAAAGTATTCAGACCCCTAAAATTTTTCAGTCTTTGTTATATTGCAGCCATTTGCTAAAATCATTTAAAAAGGGTGTCATCAACTGGCTTTTTAAAATTATTTTATTCTGTTGTCTGAGGTCAACTAATGACATTCGTGTGGTTTTTACATTCAAATACATCATAACTAATAGGCTATTTTCTACACCGGTTTTGAGGCGTTCTCCTGAACGCTGTTTTTTGATGGGCGTGCCGCACTGGAGACTTGGAAGTAAACGCCCATGGCCAGGATTGGATAATATTTGCATATTTAATGAGCTTCAGCTCCCCTGTCCGTCCAGTTCACATTAAGGAGGGATCCGGAAAGCGGCAACCGGAATGATTCTCTCGATCACAGGGCATGTAAACATCTTAAACAAATATGATGATTTATTTCTCATCCACCCGAGATTGATTGGAATATTATTTATGTATTACATGGCCCGCCCGATCGGTCGATAAGCATGAACCGCACGCGCGCACACACACACACACACGTGCGCGGGCCCAGATCAAGAAAGGAATATTATTTCACTATTTGAGATTCACACATACATGTCTTCCCCACGTGAGCTGGAACTTCATAAAAAAAAATCATCACACATTCCTAATATTAGTATCCGAAGGAAGCTTATGCAGCGACTGAGTTCTTCCACAATATCTTGCTGTCTTCTTCGACTTGTTTATTGCTGCTGATCCGATGAGTCGGTGGACGGGGCTACTGAATTACACGTGCTTATTCTGTAGAGGCGGTGTTTCGTCGCGCAATGATGTCAGTATGAAGCACATGATCGTTTTCTGGGCCTGGTGTCTATAAAAGCTTTTCTTTGACTAACAAGAATGTTTTCAGCTCTGAAACTTACAGGATATACTTATATTACCATGACCTTTCATATATCAAAAGCTCAAGGGAAAGTTAATTTCTCAATTCATCACCCCTTTGAGTTCAATTTTTTTCTCATTAATGTACACACAGCACCACATATTGACAGAAAAACACAGAATTGTTGACATTTAAGCAAATTTATTAAAAAGAAAAACTGAAATATCACATGGTCCTAAGTATTCAGACCCTTTGCTCAGTATTTAGTAGAAGCACCCTTTTGATCTAATACAGCCAAGAGTCTGTTTGGGAAAGATGCAACAAGTTTTTCACACCTGGATTTGGGGATCCTCTGCCATTCCTCCTTGCAGATCCTCTCCAGTTCTGTCAGGTTGGATGGTAAACGTGGTGGACAGCCATTTTCAGGTCTCTTCAGAGATGCACAATTGGGGTTTAATTCAGGGCTCTGGCTGGGCCATTCAAGAACAGACAGAGTTGTTGTGAAGCCACTCCATTATTTTAGCTGTGTGCTTAGGGTCATTGTCTTGTTGGAAGGTGAACCTTCGGCCCAGTCTGAGGTCTTGAGCACTCTGGAGAAGGTTTTCGTCCAGGATATCCCTGTACTTGGCTGCATTCATCTTTCCCTCAATCGCAAGCAGTCGTCCTGTCCCTGCAGCTGAAAAATACCCCCACAGCATTATGTTGCCACCAACATGCTTCACTGTTGGGACTGTATTGGACAGGTGATGAGCAGTGCCTGGTTTTCTCCACACATATTGCTTAGAATTAAATCCAAAAAGTTCTATCTTGGTCTCATCAGACCAGATAATCTCAGTTCTCACCATCTTAGCAAACTCCATGCATGCTTTCATGTGTCTTGCACTGAGGAGAGGCTTCCGTCGGGCCACTCTGCCATAAAGCCCCGACTGTTGGAGGACTGCAATGATGGTTGACTTTCTACAACTTTCTCCCATATCCCATCACAGGGATCTTTGGGTTCTTCTTTACCTCTCTCAAGGCTCTTCTCCCCCGATAGCTTTGACCTCATGATTCTCATTTCCTCTGACATGCACTGCGAGCTGTAAGGTTGTATATAGACAGGTGTTTGGCTCTCCTATTCAAGTCAAAAAGCCAATCAGTATATTCAAACATCTGGACTCAAATGAAGGTGTAGAACCATCTCAAGGATAATCAGAAGAAATGGAGTGTCACAGTAAAGGGTCTGAATACTTAGGACCATGTGATATTTCAGTTTTTCTTTTTAATAAATCAAATAAGTGTTTTTCTGTCAATATGGGGTGCTGTGTGTACATTAATGAGAGAAAAAAAAAGAACTTAAATGAATTTAGCAAATGGCTGCAATATAAAAGAGTGAAAAATTGAAGGGGGTCTGAATAGTTTCTGTACCCACTGTACATTCATAATCGGCCTGGCAGTCGTTTTCTCGGCTTTAGTTAACATTAGTTAATGCGTTAAGTATATAGCTTAGTTATTCTTTGTTAATGTTAATAAAAACACAACTGTTCCATAAGCACCATCTACTGTCAGAGAGTGAATGTGCAGGATCATGCTTCTCACTGTTATTTAATCAAATCAACTTCTACTGAAGTTTAATAGTCACATTAAGCCGCGTTTCCACCACAGGAACTTTGGGGTGGTACTCAGTGTGTTTCAACCGCAGGAACCAGGGTCTAAATGAAGTTCCGGGTAAATATTTCCCCCTCTGAAAGTCCCTGCTTGCAAGGTAGTACTTTTTCAAAGTTCAGGAACTTTCGGGGGTGGGACTTGGGCGCTGAACATGCTGATTGGTTGAGCTCACGCAACATTTTATTTCAACCGGCATTGTCTTTTGCGAGGTTCGTTCTGCGTTCAATAAATATCAGTCTAGCTTTTTTTGTCCGATGGCGTGCCTGAGCCATCGATCAAAGTCTGTAATGACTGATAACATACGTTGTCATTTTAAATCTAGCTTTACGAGCTTTAAGCAGAATACACTTTAGTATCAGTGCTGGTCTCTTTTCCGCCGTTTTGTTAACTACCACTTTAGTAAACCAATATATAACCAGAAAAAACAGCACAGCTTTAATCTCCTCCATACCTGTTATTGTTGCAGACAGTATCACACAAAAATTATTACTGTCCGTCGCGCAGTCCTATGTTACCGAACTAATTTGCCTAATCTTCACGGTACTTTAGACCGCAGTGGAAACGCAGACAGTAGCAGGTCTGGGGTTGGGGAGTTCCTGGTACAAATTGTTCCGGGTAATTCCGGTGGATTCTTTAGGCTGCATCCCCGTTTCCCCATCCCCAAACTGAAGACCTCTTCAAATGATCATTTAGATCTTTTGTAAAACCATTTAAGATATTTAGGACATTTTATTTGTACTCATGCTCTTAAATTGCAGTTTGCACACATGCAAGTGAAACATTTGCACTGTTGCAAGGTGATCTATTCACTATGCGCGATAATACATTGTATCAGTGATCTCACAGGCTGACCATAGGACAATATGATTATGGAGTATATCACCCAATACAAGGCGGGGCAACCCGTTTCTCACATGTGATCAACCAATAGCAAATCACAATCATTTATTCAATTCCCTGTAGTCAACAGCACATGCCAGGCCCCCGTTTATGGCAGGGCTCCTCTTTGACAGAAACAGTGAAGAAATGTCCAATCAGATAAGGATGCTAGGACAACTGACAGACACCTCAACGACGGGAAGGACAGGACTTCTCATTGGTCCACAGGCAGTTTCTGCCCTGCACCCATCTTGAGACTAATCCCTAAGGTTTAAGCCAAACTCCATAAAAATTCTTTAGGACATTTTGAATGCAGCAGCACTGGCTAAAACAAAGAATCCATCCAAATCCATTCATAACAATGTTTGGAAACCTTAAAGCTGATGAAAAAAAATGACATCCATTTCATATTAAGAAATAAGTATTCTCAGTGTCAGCTAATTGAAATGCAACATCTAACAAAAATTCAACTCAAAGAACTAGCAACGATAAAAACCGATGGGTGTTGTCAGTTGAAAACTGTTGATCTGTTGGTAACTTTCTTCATTTTAAAGGGCATATTGCAGGTAACATTTTTTTCAAAATGAATATTTAACCTTTGTATGAAAATACCATATGAAAAGTTAATGCAGGATTCAAAATATTTTAAAAAGACATGAGGGCACAAATTTAGTAGATAAAGTGACCGTTTAGTTGACTATTTGTAAAACCTTTTTTTTTAAACAATGCGTCATATGTTAAGAGAGCCTGCATTTGCCAGGCTCTGCGTTGGCTCAGTGCAGAATAGGTTGGTATTCAGTAGGAGTCAGTGGGTTTTCTGTAGTTCCCTTTCGAAGGGACAGTTTGAGGAAACGCCTCAGCGTGACCGTTGTCTGAAACTACTATTGAATCACTGCAATCCTATTGACCGGCGACAGCCCATGAAATCATCAACGTGCGATCAGGAAGTATAAAAGGGCGCCTTGCAAACATGACATTCATCTTTTCGTCTTCAAAGACTGTTCTATCTGAAGAGCTTCGAATTAAGAAAATTCAAATTGAATATGAAATGCACAGAGAAGACCAAGTGTTTTCAGAAGTGTGCTGACCCGTGTCCTAGATATTTGACACCAGAGGAAACACACAATGTGCGTTTACTGCCTGGGAGAAAAGCATGCACAGTCAGTTTTTGAGGGAGCTGCTTATGCGAATTATGAGCATTTCCATTGAGAACGCTCCTTTCTCTTCTGGCTCTCTTCTCGAGGGAGGAGAGTCCTACAGATCTTTCCTCCAGCCCAGCAGCGAGTGCTCTTATGGATGAGCAGGAGATGGCTAAAGAGGGTGGTGAAAAATAAAATAAAAAATAAATCCTGAATCCACTCAGCCACCGTGTATAGGGAGCTGTTAGGTGTAATGGAATGAGCTTGCAGACAGTAAGGGGAGAGATCGCTTGCGGCGGACTTGACGATCAATTTCTCTCCGGCCATAATCTTCCAGCTCCAGTGAGCGCTCCTTACCTTCCCAATCTGCACATGAAGATTGAGAGGGTATGGAAGAACCCACAATCGCCCGTATTCAACGACATCAGCAGGCCTAACTTCGCTGATGTCGAGGGGATGGGGAATATGTGTGTGTGTCGATGCCACCGATTGATGGGAAGTTTGCAAACTCTCGCATCTGGGTAAGCATCGACACAGAGCTCCAACCCAGCCATCTAAAGCCAGGAACACACTGTGCGATTTATAGTCCTTTAAGATTGTTTCTTGTCAGACTGTACGAACATGATCCCCTCTGTTAGCCATGTCACACTGCAAGATCTAAGTTGTCATAAATGTCAGACTGTACGATAGTTGAGGCGCCCTAAAACGGACGCAAGCAAGAAAATCGTCAGAGTTTTATTCCATCATTGAATGACACATTCGGTGACAGTGAGCTGCATTACACGCAGGATTTAAATGGTGGCTACAAAGAAATCTCTAGCACTTATTTTGGTCATGGTTTGTCTTAAAATGAACATAATCCTCCACACTGCAGGATTGTGCGCCAAATCTTCTGACACTGTCAGAATTTCGTCTGAGGTCAAATTTGATCGAAGCGGTAATTTTTTTTGGCTCCCGGGGAACATATCAAACTAACAATCGAAGACTTCAGATTTTAGCCTAGGATCAGAGGAATCTTTTAGGATTTGCAAAATATGTCTCAGACAGCCAAATCGTGGA
Organism: Gobiocypris rarus; assembly: GCA_023029165.1. NCBI lineage: Eukaryota > Metazoa > Chordata > Actinopteri > Cypriniformes > Gobionidae > Gobiocypris > Gobiocypris rarus. Next base: position 29,817,661 of record CM040929.1, read on the forward strand.
CAAAATCGCACAGTGTGTACCCAGCTTAAGCATCTCAAAACGTCCGTTTGAACCTTCGGCTTGGTGGCCACGGAGAGACATCTGTGGTTAAACTTGGCTGATATCGGTGAGAAAGAAAAGAGATTTCTCCTCGATTTACCGATTTAAGGCGCAAAAGAGGCGGGACTCCCGGAAGAAGAAGGATTTGAGGAAGGTAATACATCACAAACACAGTCAGTGTCAATGATGGGTCTCTTCCCTGAGGATGAACTAGAAACCTAACCCTCGCCTCTCTTCTTCATTTTTATTCCCTAGGCGCTTCTTACATCAGGCCTGGGGCTGGGCCCCTTGATGACTGGAAACAATATTTTGGGGGCCCATCTTGACTTGACTAGTGAGAGCACCCCTTTCAGGCTTGTAAGGGTGATGGACCTCAGGTTTATAAAACTGAGTTGATGAGTCTTCACTCTGCAGTTTGTGCTGGGTACGTCTTCTTTTTTTCATTTTAAAACATAATGTAACCTATGTTACCTGAGAACAAGGAACGAGACACTGCGTCTCTTTACCATGCCTTGGTGCCTGCCAACTAAACTGTCCCTTCAGGCGATAAGGTGAATGTTATGTTTGCAGGGTGCCCGTTTATACTTCGGGTCGCACAATGTTGTCATGGGCGGTCAATGTTCAATAGGATTGCCATGATACGATAGTAGTTTCAGACATCTGTCATGCTGAGGCATTTCCCCAAAGCGTCCTAAGACGCAGTGCTCATTCCCTCTTTAAGTCCACAGGTTTCCTAATGCCTGGGTTGCGTTTTGTACCCATAAAGAGATGGGACTTCACTACTGCATCTGCTTCGAAAATGCAGTGATGTGTTGTTCACTTTAGACCAGAGGATTATCATCCCGGCGATATGATGTGATTGAAATACTCATGTAAAGGATGATATTACATGAATAAACATCCACACACAATGCTTCTTTGCCGTTGTTTTTATGTGAATCAATTTCAACATTGATGAATACAACACAAATGCATAGTCTCACTTTTCAAAACGGTTTTGAATTATGTAACTTAAATATTTTATTCATGCTATTCAAGTTAATTTAAATACATACTCATATACATCCTCACACTATGAACTCATAACAAAGAAATAATGAATAAAGGATAACATGAAACACGCAATAACACTATACTGTCCCCGCTGGCGTGAGATGTGATGATCATGGATCTGTCAGAGATGCAGCTCGAAGAAAACGTGTGCTCTGTACGTATTGATTTATAAACATTTGCTAACTACCAAATCTGTCGTTATGACAAACAGCTAACATTATATCACGTAAAGTTAAGTGGACAGATATTAAAAAGTGTGACATAGGCATTATCAAAGCTTATTAGTTTCTATTATTGGTATAAGTATAATTTCTCCTAGATGACCAATACCAGCTTTGCTATTGCATGATACATGATAATCTGTACAGTATTGTAATCGGAACACAGTGTATCCATAAATTAACACTGGTCTCTCCCCGAGACACCTGCCCTGTTCTCCACTGGTTCTCCTCACACAACAACTTAATTTGTCTCCTCTAATCGTTGATTATCTAATCCTGGCCTGTCCCGGATTGTCTGTCATAATTGTATGGCTGTGGTCCGTGATGTGAGTATGAATAAACATTTACAATTTCCTCTGCGTCCAACTGTCATTGTGATCCATTGTTTTCCTATTGTTGGCATTTTTAGATGTAGAAGTAAAATTCTCTCACAAAAACAACCCCAGAAGCCTTAATAGCATATTTATAAATATATTTTAAAGAAAATGTAGTTCCTACATTATTTTTCTATACATTTGCTCACTGGGGGATCTAACTTGCAATATGCCCTTTAAAGTCCTCATGAAATCAAAATTGAACATATTTACCTTGTTAGCACATATTACAGGTCTTAGGACGAACAATTCATCCGTGCAAGTTATCCGGCGTTCCTTCTCAGATGATGTTTGACGGCTTAGGTTTGAAAATGCGTAACCACTCCCTTCCAACCGTTAGTCTGCTATGAGTGAGAGATGGAGAGGAGGAGCGCTGAAGTCAAACCCTGCCTACTATTCAATATTCTGTTTCACTTGGAAATACGTCCTTGCACTGAAGAAAACTCACTTGCTACTTCAGTGGGACTTTAAGTGGCTCATTTAAAAATGTATTCATTTTGATAATTCTTGTTACTCGTTACAATTTCCGGGTTGAACGACATGTTTCCTGGAAATGGTGTGCAACGGGTTAGAGATATGTTTTCTCTTGTTTGGTGGGTGTAAAAAAATGTCAACCCAATCAGCAGCAACATGTATTACGCGGTATTAAAGCAACAGCTCACACAATGGGTCCAAGTAAAGAAAAAAAAGTAAAATGTGTCCACTGCAGCTCATGTTTGTAGTAAGATTTTTATAGTACAGTGAGGAAAATAAGTATTTGAACACCCTGCTATTTTGCAAGTTCTCCCACTTAGAAATCATGGAAGGGTCTGAAATTGTCATCATAGGTCCACTGTGAGAGACATAATCTTAAAAAAAAAAAATCCAGAAATCACAATGTATGATTTTTTAACTATTTATTTGTATGATACAGCTGCGAATAAGTATTTGAACACCTGAGAAAATATATGTTAATATTTGGTACAGTAGCCTTTGTTTGCTATTACAGAGGTCAAACGTTTCCTGTAGTTTTTCACCAGGTTTGCACACACTGCAGGAGGGATTTTGGCCTACTCCTCCACACAGATCTTCTCTAGATCAGACAGGTTTCTGGCCTGTCGCTGAGAAACACAGAAATAGAGCTCCCTCCAAAGATTCTCTATTGGGTTTAGGTCTAGAGACTGGCTAGGACACGCCAGAACCTTTATATGCTTCTTACAGAGCCACTCCTTGGTTTTCCTGGCTGTGCGCTTCGGGTCATTGTCATGTTAGAAGACCCAGCCTCGACCCATCTTCAATGCTCTAACTGAAGGAAGGAGGTTGTTCCCCAAAATCTTGCAATACCTGGCCCCGGTCATCCTCTCCTTAATAACAGTGCAGTTGCCCTGTCTCATGTGCAAAAAAAAGACCCCCAAAGCATGATGCTACCACCCCCATGCTTCATAGTAGGGATGGTACTCATCATTCTTCTTCCTCCAAAAAGTTTTATTTTGGTCTCATCTGACCACATGACTTTCTCCCATGACTCCTCTGGATCATCCAAATGGCCATTGGCAAACTTAAGACACGCCTGGACGTGTTGGTTTAAGTAGGGGAAACTTCCGTGCCATGCATGATTTCAAACAATCACGTCTTAGTGTATTACCAACAGTAACCTTGGAAACGGTGGTCCCAGCCCTCTTTTCAGGTCATTGACCAGCTCCTCCCGTGTAGTTCTGGGTAGGGGTGTGCGATATTGACAAAAGATATCTCAATATTTTCTGGGATTTTCTCGATAACGATAAATGGATGATATTTTGCTGAGTGTGTTTTTGTGCTGGTACTTTGGCAGGTGTAGGACTGCCATGGTCAGCTGACTCCTAAAGTTTATGATATTCTTCATATTCTGTGTGGTGGTCAGTTCACAGAAGTGACAGAAATAATCTTTTTTTACCTTGATACGTTTATTTTTTTACATCTTTTGTGTCAATTGTGTCAATTTCATAAAATTAATAAAAATCAATTATAATAAGACACAATAGTGCTGTTACCATCAAATTAAATAATTGTATCAACAAAATGTATCTTTGCAGTGCAGAGGAAACATAGAAGCTGCATCTGAAGTGGCATTTAGATTAAAATTAATATCCTGCAGTTTTGCATAAATAATGTTTTGATGTTTAAAACAAAATGTTGAATAATATTGATATTTGAAATTATTTAAAACATGAAAAGATACTTTAAAGCAGCACTAGATAACTTTTGCTCTCGGGCTCCCCCTACAGTTGGGAAACAGCATTGTCGTCTACTACTGTCATAAACTGTCATCCTACATCAGGGGATGCACGTGCATTTGTTGACATGATAACCATGATTGCCCTGAACACTGCAGGAGGAGTTCACATGCAAGTATTCTGCTTCCGGTACTGTGGCATATGTTTCAGCATGTCATGAATACAATTTCATGGGTTTTATTTTTTTCAAACACCAAATGATCGCGATGCTCACGTTTACAAGCCAGCGTCATTATAGTAGCCTAGTTCATTGTTTACCGTTTTACAGAATCTATATGATACTTCAATTTAATGTTTGAGTGGTAGGTAATAACCATATATCGTCAATATTATAATATCAAGCTATCATAGATGAATCTGCAAATTTGAAAAAATCTATTTGCATTATAGCTTGAGGCAAGACAAAAGAACAAATATCAGACATGTTAGGTATCCTAAAATATGATTTTGTGCGCATGACAGCCAAGTCAGCATCGGTCGGGCACCCCTCCTCCTCCTCCTTCAGCTCACGCCAACGAGCAAACGCTGGCCCAATGTTGATCCTCGTTCTGCCTTTAATACGATCACTTTCTCGTTTCCTCTTTTTGCTTTCCTCCGACAAAACCTTGGCTTTCTTCTTTTTCTGTGCTGCCTCGGCCATGACTATAGCATTCGGCAAACAAAGGATAGCTGGGCTTGCACGCCCGATTTTAAGGAAGTGGGGGTGATGGTGGAAGTGACGTATACGCCGTAAAGCAGTCGAATTTTGTAGTTCTTTTTTTTCTCGGGTTACTACCCGAAACCCCGAAGTTTAAAAGTACGATTAAAAACGATACAGGCTGTTAGGCTATGGCAGATGTGTCATTCCACCAATTGTAAGTCGATGTATCATCACAAGAGTCTTGGAAATATATTATGAAGGTTGAAAAGTTACCTAGTGCTGCTTTAACTGTGAAATTCAAACCGCCAGTAGGTGGCAGCAAGTCACGTTTAATGAGCGAGTCATTGAGATTCAACCTATTCATTCAAACAGCTGATTCATTCAAGGAACGAAGCATTTGACGCTCTTAAAGGGGTACTTCAGCGCTGGGAAGATGAATCTGTATTTAAACTGGGTCATTAATGTAGTAGAAATCTGAAATTATTTTTTAATTTGGTGCCTTCTAGTCTGAGAAAACACAGAAAATGTATTTTTGTCTCATGGGGATGAAAGACAACAATTCCCAGAACGCACTGCTTCACTGCCCTACTCTAAGGCGCGGCTAGTCGGCTACTGGATTACTGGATCACTTGCCCACCGCGTTCATTTTCAGAAAATCAGTTCAGTTAGAGACACTACAATTAAAAACTGAACGTGTCTGTTCGATATAATGCGAGTGAGCCGATTGAGCGTCACGGCATAAATGCAGCAGGATCAGATTACATTCATCACATGAACTGAGGTAAGCGGGATTCGCGGCTGCATTCACAGAGCGTGATCAGTCTGGCACGTGTTCAGTTCATGTCTTTGGAAGCTTCACTGTCATAGGAAGTTAATTTTAAAAGTTAAAACACTCACTTTGCTCTCCACCGCTCCATTTACATTAATCTCCACAGCTCCGCAAGCCGAGTGCTATGAGTGTGATGTTAAAAACATGTGGAAATAGCACCCTCTGCTTGCTGTAGTCTTCGGCCTATGGCCAAAAACTCCTCCGATGAAGCAAAATGACGATATTTGCGTCATCTGAGGAATTTTTCCAGAAATAGAATACATAATTCTCTCGCCTCAGGGTCATATGAGGGGGGAAAGTACGATAATTTGAATATACTCCTGGGTTTCTACTGATACAAAGCTTAATGCTAATCGCTGAAGTAACCCTTTAATCTATAGTAGTCATTGAATCATTGATTCAATTGATTTGTTCAAAAAGCTGATTCGTTCAGTATGAAAACACCGGTTTGTGTTGCTCAGAGACACAGCTACAGTGCTGTGTGTTTGTTTTGAAAAAAATGTCGGTGGCGAAATAAAGCAAAAATAGGCAATATGGAAGTCTAAACTGTAAGTCACTTTCTTAGGGTCATTGAGACCCCACGAGGTGAGATCTTGCATGGAGCCCCAGTCCGAGGGAGATTGACAGTCATGTTTAGCTTCTTCCATTTTCTAATGATTGCTCCAACAGTGGACCTTTTTTCACCAAGCTGCTTGGCAATTTCCCCCCGTAGCCCTTTCCAGCCTTGTGAAGGTGTACAATTTTGTCTCTAGTGTCTTTGGACAGCTCTTTGGTCTTGGCCATGTTAGTAGTTGGATTCTTACTGGTTGTATGGGGTGGACAGGTGTCTTTATGCAGCTAACGACCTCAAACATGTGCATCTAATTTAGGATAATAAATGGAGTGGAGGTGGACATTTTAAAGGAAGACTAACAGGTCTTTGAGGGTCAGAATTCTAGCTGATAGACAGGTGTTCAAATACTTATTTGCAGCTGTATCATACAAATAAATAGTTAAAAAAAAATCATATATTGTGATTTCTGGATTTTTTAATTTAGATTATATTTATATGTAAATTAGAACTGGTTACCTGGAGATAAAAAAAAAAAGATAATTAAATGGGATGGGAATGTTCTCTTTTATTCTGGAGGGCAATGGCAGTGACTGAAACATTGAGCGTATGTTGGGGACATGACTGTTGTTTCTTATGCTCAAATGGTGTTAAAAAAGAAATGTATATTTCAGGTTGGTCCTACCAGTTTCTATTGGAACTGGAGCTTCTAACGACAGCAGAAGTGATGCAATGACTTTACTAACTGCTGATTGGCACTTTTGAGAAGGCGGGACTTATTTCCACATATATCTACAGTCTTTAGCATGACCTTACACTGTAGCTTGAATTCCATCCAAACATGAAGCAAATATTTTCAAAGTTAGCCAAAAAACAAGATAATTAGGTGTGTTTCTATCAAGTTGTTAGCGAGGATGGTGGTGGTATTGGTACCCTAGTAACCAACAGTAAACAAAACACCAGTGGAAATCCTGATTACTCACATGGGTTTAATATTCGCAACATTTATTCTGCAAATGTGTTTCCATCTCCCATTATTCGCATTAACTCAAAAACCACCTCAAGTGAGAAAAACTTTGCGAGTTAAGGGACTTTTCCCACTCATTTCTATTATTTTCTAATATTTTATAATTTAAATTATTAGAGAATAGAATTATTATTCTCTAAATATCTACTCGATATTTCAAAATGCACATAAAAACAGGGTGATGGAAACATGGCCTAGCTATTGTCAGCTTATTTAAGTCACCATGATATCAAAATGTACTATTCTTATTTTTTCTGAAAAGTTATAAAATGTTGTCAAAATATATTTCTTTATATTAAACTTTGTTTAATATTTTTTAATGTTAATATAAACTTTAGTGTGATATAAAATGTAACTTATACTCTAAGTTATGACTCTAAAATACTTTATATACCCTACACACTCAAAATGTTTCAGAATCTTTGTTTGAATAAAAACTTGTTACAAAATAATCAAATTCAACCTTTTAAATGTCCAAAACAGAATATTTGAGTAATAATTTCAATGTTTAAATGAAATTCCTGATTCTTTAAACTTTCAAAGTAAAATGTTACTTATAATGAATATTTGTGTTTTTTATTTTATTATATCATAAAACTGAAAGAATATATGCTCCTCACTGTACCCCAGTGACATACGGGTGTGGCAGAGCAACCTGTTACCTGAGGGAGGGTGTACACACACACACACACACGCAAACACACTGTATAGTAGCTCTTATATTATGGGCTGATGCACAGGATATCAATTTCTACTGTCATGAATTACTGAGCTGCCCATCTAAACAGCATTAGTGGGCAACACGTTCAGATGCACAGAACTGTTGTCTAGGTTGAGAACTCCCTACAATTTGAGACACAGACTGAGTGTCTTTAGTCCCAGTAACGGAAAAAGACAAACAAAGGGGGCCAGCGCACCTCTCTTTTCTCTGCTCTTCCGGGGGATGTGGAAGTTCAGTCGCGGCTGTTCTTCGGCTGGTTTCCCAGCCCGTGAGACTTTCTTGACCCGCTTCTCTTCATCGGGACCGTCCGGACATCCATACTCTTCCTCCGTGCCGCCGCCATTTTGGCTCCATGAAGGCGCAGCAGAATTGTCTTTTTCTTTGTCGCTGAATTTCCCTCCTCGATGCTCCATGGCTGCTTTATTCACGCGCTCCAGACATGAGTGCACATGGAGTCTTCTCGCAGCGCTGAAAGCTGGAGGCAGCACGGGCTTGTGTCTGCTGAATGCTCACACCACACATAAACACACTCACATGTACATGCCCACTCATAGCCGCAATGTGTGTGAATGTGACCGGATCGCAGCAGCGCCACCCAGCGGGCGCCACCATAACACTGAAGCTGAGTGCTGCCTGCAGGTTTAATGCTGAACTACATTATGTCCTTTAGTTTATCACCACAAGTAACAAAGAGAAATGAATAACGGTATATAATATTCAAACAATATCATTTTATATCATATGAATAGAACATAATTAACACTGTTTGAGACATGTAGTGCTTGCAAAACACACAGTTACAGTAGGCAAAACAATTTTCCACTATTTAAACTCGCCATGTAACAAAACAATACGACCATTCACCATGACGTCACAACAATAATAGACGTTCTTCCTCAGCCTACTAGAAGTATCCTAGCGCCTTTTGTTTACAAACATTTTGAAATACCGTTTTGTACGACGTTCACGGGTTCATGAACAAGGAAAATGGGCGGTGCTTTATTTTGTAACTGATTGGATGGCTGTGGTTTGCTATTGGTGGATCTCATGTGAGTGACAGGTTGCCCCGCCCTGACGCCGGTAAACACGTCATCAGAGAAGAGATGCTGCTGCAAGAGGGAGGGGAAGTTTCTAAATGGTTGCATAAACATTAGCAAAACTCCAATGGTTCAAAAGTTCCATTATTTATTGTCAATATATTAAAGCTTATTTCAAATAACTATTTCAGAATTTAAAAAAAGAAGGTAATTTGCTACTTTTTATCTCACAATTCAGTCTTTATAAACTCAGTTCTAAGAAAAAGAAAAAAAAATTAGAATTGTGATAAAAATATAAAAAATACTTTTTTTATTTTGTTGTGAGATAAAAATTTCACAATTAGCCTTTTTTTTAATCTCACATTTCAGATTTTTTCTCGAGATTCTGAGAAATTGTGAGATTCTCCAAATTCTCAGAATTGCGAGAAATAAACTCGCAGTCATGAGGGAAAAAAAATCAGAATTGGGAGACAAAAAGTAATTACCTTTTCAAATTTCAAGCAGCTTTCTGTTGGTCAACACATTAGGGACATCTTTCAACCTCATGCAGAATACTATGGAAGCTTGATAGTCCGCAACAAAATAAAAAAATATAAAAGGTAATTGTGACTTTTTATCTCAATTCTGACTTTTTTCCCTGCATGTTTATATCAAGCAATTCTGTCTTGATTCAGAATTGCGTGATATAAAGTCGCAATTGCAATTTATAAGGTCGGAATTTGGATAAAAAGTCTTGTTTTCCGCAGAATTGGACTTTATAACTCGCAATTGGGAGTTTACATCTTACAATTCTGAGAAAAGAAGTCAGAATCGCATTATCTTTTTAAAATGTTCTATTCTGTGGCGAAAACAAGCTTCCATAAAATACTTTATAATAAATCTTGCCCATGAAAATTTGCAGAACAATGTTAATGTGACCACACCTTCAAGATGAACTATACTGTAGGTGCATTGCCGTAATCAGTGTTGGGTAATTTACTCTATTTTCTGAGCACCACCACCTGACCCCTGAAGATTTAAGGTGTGTTTGACTTGAAGTGGCGCTGTGCAGACGATCAGTGTATGACATCAAAGAACCACGAGAGCGATTCAAACAGCTATATTAAGACATGGTGTGAATGCAGCATATTACCCTGCCTAATATTACTCTTACATACACTGAATTATGGATCTGTACATAAGAAAAATCTCTCACAGTATTCTTAAACCTTTTAGTGTACTATTTAAATAAGAGAGACAGATGGTATTAGAGAACCGCTTTTGTCTTTCATCTGCTGTGTGTTATTGTTCTCCTGCCTCATCTATGTGTGAGTAATTATCCATATGCACACATGACCATCATCATGTGAAGAAGGGCGTGTAACTGTCAGGGGTGGGGGTGGGGGTGCAGACAAAGCCACATCTGAGATAAGTGGGCACTTTAGGGGATATGGCACAAAGCTTTAGCCATATGTCAGACCTGCTATTGCATCATCAATAGTAATCATCTTCCTGAAGGAGCAAGTTCAGTCTCAGAGGAGCTGCGCTCACTCCTCTGGGCTGAGCTTCATGAATTAGGTTTGATTTTTAATAATGAACAAAACCTTTCAATCACCAATTTTTAAATGAACAATTCTTAAAAGTAAATCAAAATGATTAAAGGTGCATGTTCTACATTAACAGCAGTGATATTATGTAACACAGACTATTGTTCAAAAGGTTTGGGTCAGTATGAGGTTTCATTTAGAGAAATAAAATATGCCCAACATTTATTTAGAAAGGATGCATTTACATTGATCAAAAGTGACAGTGAAGACGTTTGCATTGTTACAAAAAATAATATTTCAATTTATACTTTCCATTTATTAAAGAATCTATTTTTTCACAAAAATATAAAGCAGCACAACTGTTTTCAACACTGATAATAATTAGAAATGTTTCTTGAACACAAAATTAGGATCATGTGACTCTGAAGACATTTTAAAGTACACTATATTGCCAAAAGTATTGGGACACCCCTCCAAATCATTGAATGCAGGTGTTCCTATCTCCATGGCCACAGGTGTATAAATCAAGCACAAGCCATGCAGACGTTTCAACGATTCAAGCGTGGTACCTTGACAGTTTGCCACCTGTGCAATAAGTCCTTTCGGGAAATTTCCTCACTACTAAATGTTCCACAGTCAACTGTTAGTGGTATTATAACAAAGTGGAAACAATTGGGAACAGCAGCAACTCAGCCACAAAGTGGTAGGCCACGTAAAATCACATCGCGGGGTCATTGCATGCTGAGGTGCACAGTGCGCAGAAGTCGCCAACTTTCTGCAGTCAATAGCTACAGACCTCCAAACTTCATGTGGCCTTCAGATTAGCTCAAGAACAGTGCGTAGAGCTTCATGAAATGTGTTTCCATGGCTGAACAGCTCATCCAAGCCTTACATCATCAAGTGCAATGCAAAGCGTGGGATGCAGTTGTGTAAAGCACGCTGCCACTGGACTTTAAAGCAATGGAGACGTGTTCTCTGGAGTGACCAATCACGCTTCTCTGTCTGGCAATCAGATGGACGAGTCTGGGTTTGGTGTTTGCCAGGAGAACATTACTTGCCTGACTGCATTGTGCCAAGTGTAAAGTTTAGTGGAGGGGGGATTATGGTGTGGGGTTGTTTTTCAGGGGTTGGGCTTGGCCCCTTAGTTCCAGTGAAAGGAACTCTTAATGCTTCAGTATAGCAAGGCATTTTGGACAATTTCATGTTCCCAACTTTGTGGGAACAGTTTGGGGTTGACCCCTTCCTGTTCCAACATGACTGTGCACCAGTGCACAACGTGTCGGTCCATAAAGTCATGGATGAGCGAGTTTGGTGTGGAGGAACTTGACTGGCCTGCACAGAGTCCTGACCTCAACCCGATATGGACTGAGAGCCAGGCCTTCTCGTCCAACATCAGTGCCTGACCTCACAAATGCACTCCTAGAAAAGTAAAAAATTCCCATAGACACACTCCTAAACCTTGTGGAAAGCCTTCCCAGAAGAGTTAAAGCTATTATAGGGTGGGCCAACTCCATATTAAACCCTACAGATTAAGAATGGGATGTCATTAAAGTTCATGTGCATGAACAGGCAGGCGTCCCAAAACCTTTGGCAATATATTGTGTATTAAAACAGAAAAATAAATATTTTAAATGTTTTTTTTTTTTACTGTCATTTTGATTAAATAAATGCAGCCTTGGCAATCAGAAGAGAGTTATTTCAAAAACATTATAAGAATCTTTACAACCCTAAACATTTGAACGTTTGATAATTCCATATGCAGTGAAATGGGGGGTTATAAGAAAATGGAAGAAAGAAAATATGTACTTTTTTCCTGCTTAAAATGAATACATGATGTTACATTTCTGACATATGGACATTTTCTGTAAATCTGCTTTGAATCGATATGTATTGTTAAAAGCGCTATACAAATATGTGAAGTGAATTGAATGTGAATACTTTGAAAGATTGCATCTTGATTGTCATATCAGAGGGAAGTAAATGGTGTTTTTAACAGTTATTTCCCTGCGGTCCTCATTATGAACATGTGATACACTGCACTAGAGGGACTCCGCCGTCCCTGCTCATTATTTTCCTTTGTGTAAAGATGGTAAACATTCAAAGCTCAACTCAAACATCACACATTTGCATCAAAATATTGAATATTGAGCTTCACAACTAAACTATTCACAAGTAATGACAGTTTCTCACAACACACTTACATACTAATTTTAAAATTTAATTACAGACAATATCTAAAAGCATAAAAAATCAGGTTTTCTAAAATGTGTATTTGATTTTCTTCATTTTGTTACACACTGTCCATCAGTCAAATCTCTCCCATTGATTAAATCGAGCATTTACACCCCAGCTGACCTTCGAACTCTTCACCCAGTGTGCTTTCTTTTCTGATCATTTCTGATTCCTAGAACATAAACTCTCTCTTAAATCCCATACAATCGATTCCTTTTAATCCAACAGCAACCAAAACAATAAATCAGGTGAAAAACAAACTATAAATAAATCTTACATACATTTCAATACAATACTTGTGGGGGGAAATGAATGTACAAGAAACAAAATAAAAGACCTTTTTGGATAGTTTGACAACACATCTGAGTAAACCTGAACACAATTAAAACCATCAAAAACGCAGTTGTTTTCTTACCAGCACAGGTTGTCGGTTTCGGCGCACACAAAAACACTATGATAACGATTTAGCTGACCTACATGGCACAAGAGACGTTTAGTTTGAGTTTATGCTACATTGTAGTCCAACAGAATACTTGCTGCAGAAGAATTTATGTATAAAATCGATATTTCTGCCACAATGTCAATCACAGGTTCATGGCAGGTTCAGGAAATAAGTCTGAACCAAGCGGTCTCCAATGCCATAAAATTCTTTACGGAATTCATTTGTTTTCCAAACTTGCACTCATATGGATAGCAGGAAAACAGCTGTTTATGGCTCTGACATTGATGTACAAATGCTTGAATCTAGCAGTGTTGTGACATATGAGATGAATATGTGTAATATACATTCCTTCTTCGGAGCACCGCGCACAAATACTATGATCCCCTTTGTTGCGAAAACATTCGACTGGTCATTTTTTATTGGTGATTACTGAATGAACACATGAACAACATTTCACCTATAAAACAATGTCACTGTTTTCTAGCACAGACAGTAGATGCATTTGAGTTGCAGTGCGATTTAATGTAAAACGGCCCAGTGTTACAGGATGTGGAATGGCAGACGGCTCATCCTCATTGATTTTCAGTGGACTAACTGTCAGTTAGCAAAACAACAGCACAGTGAAAGAAAGGCACAAGTATAACACATAAGTTGAGGAACATTGAGAAACAAAAGTAGTGTCAATTCCAGAGAAGTGCTTCCTGCGAATGGTGGCATTTCCATAAAACAATACTGAAGAGGATCGCTGGTTAAGCAGAACTGTGAAGTTTATGCACAGGGTGGCGTTTACGTCTGTGGGCATTCAGTGCTCAGATCCAGGCTAGCCTCAGTGGTGTCCATCATGCTGCAGTCCAAACAGTCTCTAGGTGGCGCGCACCGCCTCACTCGGTCCACCTGCGGCTCGTGGGCGGGCTCAGATTCTGCAGATCCCACAGCTTCTTTGGCCTGTCGAATGCAGTTGAGCCACTGCTGTTTGTTGAAGGCGTCGCTGGCCTGGAAGGAGTGCGACTGCAGTTGTCCTCCACTACGAAACACCACCCGGAAAAAGTTTTTGGCTGGACGAAGACAAACAGAGTTTGACATGTTTACGGAAAGGTGTTTAAGCATGTATAGGTTTTCACTCTTTTTTTAAATACCTGGCCATTTTTGTCACTTTTGATGAAATTTGATTCATTTCTGACTCACTCCGTTCATGGTTGCTGAAGGCTCCTCTGATGGAGCCGCCTACGCGCATCTCTCCGTCCTGCAGGTCTTCCCACTCCAGGTCTCTCACAGGGATCGGCTGCCGGTAAAGCTGATACCACAGCTGCTCATTCTGGGTAATGGCCCGCGTGATCACCAACACGTCCTGAAACAGGAACACATGCAGCTTCTGCAGTACGAGAGAGTGAGAGAGAGTTTGGTTTGTTACAGAGTACAATTCTTTGATGTTGTTTAATGCACGGTAAATCATTAACTAATCGAGGAACTATGAAAAACATGCTGCGTAACATGTGAATGAACCTCATTGGTTCTTGAGGAAACTCAAATGTGGACACTAAACCCAACACTAAACCTAATTGATAGTGTTAATGTGGCGAGGTAGACAAGCAAAAAAATATTCGGAGGCAGGGCAATTCATAAGGGACTTTTAACTCATGTCCTGCCCTTCTGCTGTTATCTTTCTCATTTTGCATTCACTCATGCAAAGTCATCTTAAATGTTCAATCTTCAATAGAACTGAAATATTTAAGAGAGCATCACATAAGCTGACTTCATAAATTGATGTTGATTTTCTTAAAATGTTTTTGTTTGAACTCACCATTATGGTGATCAGTGTCCTCTTTTTGAACTTCATTCATATTACTGTAATGCTCTTCATATTGATGCAGCAATGCAACAAGAAATCAGTTATTTTGGCCTTATTTTGTTCTTACTTTTAGGAGAGGATTTGAAATTGATTAAGTCATAAAGTCTTAGGGATAGACTATTTCACACCTACTCAGAAAACAATGCAGAGTTCTCATGAATATTGTAATAAATGACAGAATGCCTCGACCCAGATTTCACTCCAAGATAGTTGGATGAACATGCTCTTTCATCAAAATGGCTTAATTATCAAAGAGTCAACAGTTTCAATGTTTCTGCACCATTTGAGTGAATAACATCCTAAGCAAATGGTCATCAATTGTAGAATGGCAACGGTTGTGGAAAATGATGAGGTGTCTAAACTTAATTAATATACAGACAACAGCAGTTACAACAAGAGCAACTTCATTAACATTAGGGCTGGTAAACTGTACACTCTAAAAAAATGCTGGGTTATTTTTTTAACCCAAATGCTGGGTTCAACCTGCTGGGTCATTTTATTGGGTTATTTTTTAAATTTGTACCCAGTGCTGGGTATTTTTTCCAGGGCTGAAACATGGCGCGACACCGCTTGACCTGCTGCTGTGTGCTTCGCGTTTCCATTACAGATTTGTGCAAAACTTTGTGCTATTTTCTAAAAGCCCATAAAAAACTATTGCAAAATGACGGTGTTTCCATTAACTGATATTATGCAACTAAAACTTTTTTCCCCTCTCACGAAGTCATTCCAAAAATTATGACATGGATGTTGGTAGGTTTATGTATATCACAGCCATTGCACTAGCCATTATTTTTAATAGAAGGAGACGTGGGTGTGTTATCCAAGCATTAATGGCAAGGAAAGTCCTTTATACTTGGGAGCGGCCACGTATGAGGTTTGTGTGTGTGTGTTTCTCCCTCATATCTGCTTCAAGGCCTTCATGATCATTTGTGACACTTCTTTTTTAGAATCCAGTATTCCTGTAATTCTATTGTCTTTTATGAGTTTAATAAAGAGCACGTCTTCTGTCCAAACATACAGCTTCATATGTTAAGAATGATTGACTTTTACGTACGCCAGGTGACCTGTAAATGTGATAAAATTGCAGTTTCCATTGCAGTTTTGCAAAACTGCCTGAAAAACCACCTCATGTGAGTGTAATTTTTTTTTTTTGCGATATATGGGAGTTTTTTTCAATTCGCAATTTGAAGGGTAATGGAAAGGCGGCTACTGACTATTTTTAAGATTTTAGAGTGTATTTTTATTATTTAAAATGAAAAACCTTCAATATCAAATTGACTGACCCAGCACTTCCCAAAAAAATCCCAGCAAATGGGTTAATATATTAAACCCAACAAGCTAGGTAAAAATAACCCTGTGTTCCATCCAATATTTACCCAGCACTGGGTTGCCAAATAACCCAGAAATGTCTGTTTTTAACCCAGCTTTTTGTTGTTGTTGTTGTTGTTGTTGTTGTTGTTGAGTGTAATAAGATAAAAGGTTTGAGTTTATGAGGAGTCCAACGACCCCCAGAGTGAATCATGAATCATCATATCACTGCTACATTGCAATAAACATCCCCATAATTATTATAATTTTTTTAACTATCTAGTTGATTTGCTTCTGAACATGTTAAACCAATACTTTTCAGACTTGATGGCACTATCCTGGAAATATCTGGATCTTAAAGAATGTAAAGACAAAGTTTTTTCCCACCAACACCTGAATGACAAATGACAAGACAGAAAGCCAAAAGACAGAAGTTCTTACGGCTCCTCTGTTGTTCTTGAGTTCTCCGTGGCAGCTGAGGATCCGCGAGCTGTCGATCAATAGATCCTTCTGGCCACTTTCCAAATACAGCAAACGTTCCTTGTAGTAACGGCACTCTGACTCGCCCGTCTGTGTGTTAATATCAGCCACGATGCTCTGGATCATGTTAATCTATGAAAGCCAAAGAGCAGCACAGAAAAGAGACCATTAGGTCACAGGTGTGAGACGTCATTCGATTTTGGCATCTCACAGCTGTGAACAAAAAAACAAAGGTGCCAAAGGTTAATTTTTTTGGTTAGGGATGCATCATGTACTAGTACTCGTATTCATTAAAATGCTCCGATACCAACAACCAATACCACACAGTGTGTACAGTACAGTGCTTGTGACAAAGAAACAGACATCAGAGCAAACAGAGAGCAGGATAGAGATATCAGAGAAAGATGTCTTTGAAGTAAATGTATCAAATTAACAGAATGTTAAACAAATTAAATATTTACGCCTATACAGCTGCTGTGCATGAGCTGATAAGCGACATGCAGTGGATTGGCAGTGGCTGGAAAGTTTGTAGTTCGGTCGGATATGGCAATAGCAAAGAAAGTAAAATGAGAAAAATATTACTAACGTTAACTGGTGGTAAAGCGATAAAGAGAGCGTGCACACTTGTTGCATGCTCTTGATTGCTTATCGCTCACCCAGCACACATGCATTTGAATTAAAACTAAACCGTATGTGCAGGTAAAAACATGAACTGTTACATGATTTATGTATAATGAGTGGGGGTGTAACGATACACTCATGTCACGATTTGATACAATACATTATTACAGAAAAGCGGTACAGTAATCACATGATGCTTTTCAAACATTAGGGGTGTTGAAATTATGCATATGCATTGTGATATGGACGTGGACGATTCTACATCGCTGCTGTAATAGAGCATAATTGATCATAGCCATTATAGCCTAGTGACGCTTCTCTGACGTCGTCACATACGAAACTGTGGAGGGATGGAAAACAAAAAAGCATGTAATAAAAAATGCACTATTTTACACATTTACACTCACAAGCGTGTATTTATGTGTGTGTGTTGCTCAGTTGGGGACACTCATTTTTTTCAACTAAATATCTAAATAAATCAAATTATTAAACTAAATTAACCATATAAACTAAATTACTGATCTAAAGCCCACATTGTCACTGTACGATAATTAAATATATTTTGTTGCATTATTTTCCTGTTTAACACTGTGAAGCTGCTTTGAAACAATCTGCATTGTTAAAAGCACTATATAAAAAAAGTTGACTTGAAAGTTGACGTGTGTTTGTCAGCTTAGGTACACTACTTGACAGTTTCATGCGCTTTTAGTATTTATAGTGTTTTTAGTTCTAAATGGTCCTGTCATCTGCTGTGTTCAGACTTAAGTTTTGTTTGCTACATTTAGGATGTGTATTTTCTTGGAGCAGATAAAATAAAAAGGGAGTTCATATATCTGACTGCTTGTATTCATTGATGAAAATGTAGCCATTTGCAGTAATATTGTAATGCACTGTGATATTTAATCGAATTATTGACCTGATAATCGTAATTGAAGTAATTGAATAGTGAGACAAGTGATGATTCACACCCCAATCAATCCTCCAACGCATGCCCTGCAAGCTGGCTGCATCTCTAATTTTGGTGTTAGGCATTTTTGAAGACATATTAGCAACACAAATTGTCCATGTTAGCACATTTGTTTAGTTCAATACACACTACGCAGATTTAATGTAAACTAGCAGAATTATTCAGGAGTAAATTAATTTAATTTAATTTAAAGAGTTGCCGTGTAAGAGCAGTGACTCACAGCTTCATCCAGGTGCTGCCGGTCGGGATGGTCATTGGGTGTGTGTTTGAGGATCTCTCGGAGCAGCAGCGGGTATTTGACCAGTCTACTGCGCGGGATGTCCAGGAAGTTCCAGAGGTCCAGTTTGCGGCTGAAGGGTGATTCCAGGCAGCGCTGGAGGAAGTCATGCACCCGATGGTCCTGTTTCTTATGGTCCAGCAATGCTTTGGCTGCTACCTGGTTACTGCAGTAGCTGTTGTAGGTTTCAAGACAAGGGAGCTACAATGAGAAAGAAAGAGATGTTTTCATGAACAGGAGGCTGTTCATCACAATGCTAATATAAATTACAGTGGTCAGATTCAATGTAGTTAGCTTTTTGTTACTAACTAGCAGTGTAACTAACCACTATTTTACAAGCTAGCTTGACTTAAAACTTGTAGGTCAACAAACAGTTTCAAATGAACTTCCCCAACAACAAAAAAAGGGTTAGAGTTAGGAAATGACACACTTAATGCTGGTGTCTGACTAGCTAGCCAATTCTTTAGCCAAATAGCAGTTGTAAGCCTAATTTAAATACCCATTGGAGGGAGTCATTAGCTACATTTACATGTACCCAAATAATCAGTTATAATAGGATTGATGGTTCAAAATCCTTAATGTAAACACCTTAATCGATTCGATCGAGCTTAATCTGAATTAAATTTTGACCAGATTTAAAGGGTGGTGTAAAATAATATGAAACAATCAAAACAACACACAAAAAATGAAGCATATAAAATCTTGAATCTGCCATTTTCATTAAAAAATACCTGTAGTGTCGTGATGCTTATGTTTTTGAAGGTGCATATGTTTATTTATGCCTCATGTCTTATGAACTGGTCAGTGGAGACTGAATATTTACTAAAAATCACTTCTTGACAAACGTCTGCTTACTTTATAGATATGTCATCAAGGCAAATATGACACTTATACTCGCGGTTCTGAATGTGCCGCAATACACATGTAAACGAACATGTGAATCAGATTGGAATGTTTAGGATTGGAATCGGATTGGAATAATTCCAATTGGTGAAAACTAGTGCATGTAAACATACCTAGTGAGCACATCTGTGTCTCTCAGCGGGGGAACATTAACTGACCTCCCACTGAGTTCATGGTTTTAAAGACAGAAATGAACTAATGTTCTGTCTAAAAATATAAAAACCATAAGACAGATAAGGTCCCATGGACAAAGCAGTGACCAATGAGCTTCTGAAGAACACGGTCCTGCTCACATCTGATCCAATCCAAATATTTCCCTCAGCAAACACAAAGCATCAATCACAAAATCATAAACACAATTTTACATGATGATTGTGTAACCAAGTGTTTTGCTGGTAACCCAACAAAATGTCTGGTTGCTGATTAAACATTAAAGTACTAAAAAAAGAAAGAAAACATAATTCTTATTGACACTTATTAACATAACACTTCTGGCAAATAGAGTAGACTCATCTATTGTGTAGTGTATTCTTGCCTTTAGCTGAAGTTTTTCATCAGAGAGAACAGGGTTGAAAATACAGCATGGCAGTGAGATGATCTTACCCAGTCTACTAGAATATGGCCCACATGATCGGTTGAGCCGTCCGGCTTCCTGGCCTCTCGCAGTCGACTCAGCAAATCTTCAAGGATCACAGAAAAACAGCTTGGGTATTTTTGGCACCACGTCCATGTGTGACATATACGAAGTATTGGTCAATATCAGAGGTCTTCAATCATGCTTCTGGGGACCCAATGTCCTGCAAAGTTTATTTCCAACCTGCTTCAGCACACCTGCTTGTGTATTTTCAACAAATGATCCTGAAGAGCTTGATTATCTTCACCTGTCTTTAATTAGGGTTGCAGCTAAACTGTACAGAAAAGTGGGTCCCCAGGAGCAGGGTTGAAGACCTCCGGACTACATCATATTTTTCATATTCCAATCATAATATTGCTTTTTGTTATTCGGGGAAAAGACGTGTCAACGTGTCAACTTATCAGTGTGATTTGATCTACATTTTTGTGTTCAGCTGGTTCTTGAAAGTTGTGATGTTTCAGAAGTTCAGGTGGAGGATGGCAGCTCATTTCACCAGAGAGGAGCAGAAAAGGTGAAGGTTCTGGAAAGCATATTTTTGCCTCATTAGCTACACTATATTGCCAAATGTTTTGGAACGCCAACCTTTACATGCACATGAAATTTAATGACATCCTATTCTTAATCCGTAAAGTTTAATATGGAGTTGGCCCAGCTATAACAGCTTCAACTCTTCCGGGAAGGCTTTCCACAAGGTTTAGGAGTGTGTTTATGGGAATTTTAGACCATTCTTCTAGAAGCGCATTTGTGAGGTCATGCACTGATGTTGGACGAGAAGGCCTGGCTCGCAGTCTCTGCTCTAATTCATCCCAAAGGTGTTCTATCAGGTTGAGGTCAGGCCAGTCAAGTTCCAAACTCGCTCATCCATGTCTTTATGGACCTTGCTTTGTGTGCACTGGTGCACAGTCATGTCGGAATAGGAAGGGTTCATCCCCAAACTGTTCCCACAAATGTCTTGCTATACTGAAGCATTGAGTTCCTTTCACTGGAACTAAGGGGCCAAGCCCAACACCTGAAAAACAACCCCACACCATAATCCCCCCTCCACCAAACTTTACACTTGGCACAATGCAGTCAGGCAAGTCCCGTTCTCCTGGCAACCGCCAAACCCAGACTCGTCCATCGAATTGCCAGACAGAGAAGCGTGATTAGTCACTTCAGAGACTCTAGAGTCAAGTGGTGGCGTGCTTTACACTACTGCATCGGACGCCTTGCATTGTACTTGGTGATGTAAGGTTTGGAAGGGCAGCTTGGCCATGGAAGCCCATTCCATGAAGCTCTCTACACACTGTTCTTGAGCTAATCTGAAGGCCACACAAAGTTTGGAGGTCTGAGCATGCATTGACTGCGCTTTGTGATTTTACGAGTTGCTGTTGTTCCCAACTGAGCGTTTGCAATGACCCCGGCCTCTTTAGTTACTGTTGCTATGTACAACAATCTATGGCACTCCCACACCACATGCATTCTCACGTAGAGAAAATACATCGCGGAGCAAAGAGGACACTGACAACACGCCGACAGACAGAACAGAGCAAGTTAGCACAGAAGCCAATGGCACATGTCAGTATTGGCACATCCGGTGGCACATCCGATCTTCATTGGCATGTGTCAGTGAGTAGTGGCATGTGTCACTGACATTATCGCGACACACTGACATTGACATGACACCTGACTGACACAGAGTCGTGGACAACCGTAACTAGACCTTCCGTCTGTCAAGCTTTCGAGCGAGTGGAACATGCAAAAGCATTGTGCTTATGGATTGTGCAAATCTGATACCCGGTATCCTATAAATTTGGACAGGGGGTGGAATATTTTTCCTTCAACAAACCTAAAACCCAAGGGGAGAAATTACGCTGTTCTGTCGATTTGTCCTACCTTGTCAGATTTCCCTACCCTAGCGCAAAATTATAGTTATATCTATCAATCCATGATAACGTATCGAAAAATCCTACTGCGTGTTAGCGTCAATGACTAATTTCCGTGAAATAATTAAGTCTAACTTTACTAAGGATTCTTATTGGGGAAACTGATTTTACAGTGCAAAATACCTTATCAGACTGTTGTGGATCAAGCAGTGTGGGAGAATAAATATATAAAATATAAGCAGAAGAATGTTATCATTGCAAATTGGTCACGCTAATGTATTGTGTTTGTTCCACAAGTCTTATGGATAAGCTGTTTGATTAATAATTTTAAGATCTTTTTCTAATTTCACTTACCCTGCTGTGCATGAACATTCCTCAATTTGTGTGTTTTCCATTTGAATGGTCATCGTATGAGGCGGCTGCTGCTTGCGCTGGGACCTAAAGGCTTTACCTTCAGTTTTGATTAAATTATTCTCTAATCGGTTGCATATTATGCCGAGGATATATCTCTCAAATGCATACTGCAGTCCCTTTTGTCTTGCTCTCTCAGATATTTCACCTGTTCACCAAAAATGACGAATTATCTCCTTGGGAGTGTCTGACACTGGCTCATACTGTAATCGATGGGCCAGGAGCGAAAGCTTGACAGGCGTAGCAACAGTAACTAGGAGAGCGGGGCTTAGCGAAGGGTCAATTCAATGATTTGGAGGGGTGTCCCAATACTTTGGCAATA
Organism: Gobiocypris rarus; assembly: GCA_023029165.1. NCBI lineage: Eukaryota > Metazoa > Chordata > Actinopteri > Cypriniformes > Gobionidae > Gobiocypris > Gobiocypris rarus. Next base: position 29,840,241 of record CM040929.1, read on the forward strand.
TAGTGTATATTTCCATCCACCTATTTTTATGCACATTTTGGGATATTGCATAAAAAAGCTGTATGGAAATGCCACAATGTCCATAACTTGACGGAAAAAGGAAAAAAGAGCCACAGTTTAATTTATATAACCAATATTTTGGGCCAATTTCCCAGGAAGTGATGTATTTTGTTCTCTTGAACACATGGGATGGAAACGCTGCTTTATTCGCAAATGTTTTATGCGATATTTCAATTTTGCACATAAGGTAAATTCACAACTTTGGATGGAAACATGAATATTGCGTTGGAACGACAAGGAGCTGATATGATTTTAGATGCTCTGGCATTTATTTGTGTTGAAAGGTAAATTCTGATCATCTTTACTTTCTTCTGCAATCTCCATTTACATATATAAGCAGTCATGTAATAAGTGGTATCATGATTGGCTTACTGTACAATTTTGATCACTTGTGTTCTGATTTGCTGTTATTGTGTCAGATTGCACAGCTTTTCTTTTTCACTTTGGATAAACAGATTTAGCAGTAAATGTATTGCATTGTGTCTGGTTCGGACACGCTGGAACACACACAGATGACAGAGCGCATCCTCTTCTGCTCACCTTCATGCAGTGGAATGAGGGAGTCCAGTGTGCCGAAGATTTGATTGAGTTCAGGTTCCGTCATAATCGACAGCTTCAGCATGGGGTCACGATACGCCTATGATGAAATAACACCATCAGACAGAAGACACCAAAACATTCAGATATACTCTGGCAGAACTGAGGAAGTATTTGGAAATCTTAACGAAAAATGTAAAGCTAAGAACTGAATGTTGAAACAAACACCACATAATCCCATATGATAGAGCACGGTTTCCCAAATGGGAAAATAAATATATTTAATAGAAAATATTTTATGTCAAAAGCATTGAGCTGACACAAAAGTTTGGGAACACCTGTGCTGGAAAAACAAAGAGCCAGGGGTGAAACTGGACTCCTACTGATGGGAAAAGCATAGGGTACCTTCTTTGCCAGCTTCAAGTCCTCAATTAGGTCCTGTTCTCCCTGAGACAGCTCAAAGATGGCCTGACAAACAGATGAAAAAAAAGAAAAAAGAAAGAGGAACTTCAGGGAGAGGTATGAAAAATCACATGCATCTTGAAGATATGCAACAATGTTTAGGTAGGTGGTACATGTAAAAGTAACATCCACATGGATGGCAGGACCCAAGGTTTCCCAGCAGAACATTGCCCAAAGTATCACACTGCCTCCGCCCACTTGCCTTCTTCCCAAAGTGTGTTTACCAGGTAGGCACACACCCGGCCATCCACGTGATGTAAACGAAAACGTGATTCATCATACCAGGCCACCTTCTTCCATTGCTCCGTGGTCCAGTTCTGATGCTCACGTGCCACTGTTGGCGTTTTTCGGTGGTGGACAGGGGTCCGCATGGGCACCCGGACTGGTCTGTGGCTATGCAGCCCTATATGCAACAAACTGTGATGCACTGTGTATTCTGACACCTTTCTATCAGAACCAGTATTAACTTCATGAGCAACTTGAGCTACAGTAGCTCATCTATTTGATCAGACCACACGGGCCAGGCTTCGCTCCCCACGTGCATCAATGAGCGTGGGCCGCCCACGACCCGGTCACCGGTTCACCGCTGTTCCTTCCTTGGAGCACTTTTGATAGATTCTGACCACTGTAGACCAGGAACACCCCACAAGAGCTGAAGTTTTGGAGATGCTCTGACCCAGTTGTCTAGCCATCACAATTTGGCCCTTGTCAATCTTGCTTAAATCCTTACGCTTGCCTATTTTCTTGCTTCTTCTTTCATCAACTTTGAGGACAAAATGTTCTCTTGCTGCCTAATATATCCCACCCACTAACAGATGCTCTGATGAAGAGATAATCAGTGCTATTTACTTCACCTATAATGTTATGCCTGATATGTGTATATTTAATATTTTGGAATAGTTTAATACTCCATTAATACTCTATTAATTAGATACATTTACATCCTTAATCTCGGATATCTGCATCCTGATCTCTCTTTGCTCTGTAGTCAGTGTTTCTTGGCACGGTATCCAGTACGTGTACATGATACCAGTATCAATTTCAGTGCTAAAATGTAAGAAGCTTTAGCATCTACCATTTTCAGTAAAGCTACCCATGACAAAGCTATTTCATTTATTACAAAAACGACTCCAATCTCCCTGAAAGACTGTGATGTTTAATTGAGTTGGGGACTCTGTGAACAAGATGTTTTAATTTTTTGTTGTTTTAACACGTTGTTATTTAGCAGCACTTAACCAATAATGTTTGAACACTCAAAAATTAATGATATCATAGATGGTGAGGGACACAAACACATGAATGTGAATTGAGTTTGCCATCATTTGTATGTTCTGTAATATATAAAATATTGTAAGAATTTTTAATTAAAATGCTGACAAAAAGATATAACAGTAATATTTTTTTACTTGATGACACTGTTGCTAGATATAAAAAAAACTCTGTTTGCTTAATTAGTATGAATGCTATGTTGTCTTAATTTGTTCTGTTGTTGTCATTTGATTTTACAGTATCACCAAATACAGTTGAGTGATGGTTCTGACTGTAGTGAAGTCACCTCTTGTCTCTTGATCTCTTTGGAGGACAGCATGTGTCCCAGGCCTAAATCAAAAGTCTCGCTCCATAGCTTGCTGTCGCGGCGTTTGGTGATGGCTGGTGGGATCTGCCGGCCCCACGTCCGAGGTCCCATGACCTCTGGTCTGCAGTCACTGCGGAAACTGATGGAACGCTTAAGAGAAAGGAGAATGGGAAAAACTGTGAATACAACTAACAACCATGTTTTTGTTCCTTTTTTGTAAGTCACTTTGGATAAAAGCATCTGATAATGCATAAATGTAGATGTAATGCCAATTGATTAAGGCTTTTCACATTGGGGCTTGCACTTAACCCAGGGTTATCGTCATTCTAAACCCTGCTAAAATACTAAAAAGAATAGATATGTTAATTTAATACTTAATAACTTATTTATTTTTATCTTATTCATTTATTTACATTATTCATAGTTTTTCTCTAGACTTTTCCACAGACCCCTGTCACTCCTTTGCGTATGAAAATACCTTCAAATATGAAATGAACCACTCATAACCATTACGGCATCAGAGCAGGATGGATGAAACTCAGAAGTGAATGGAATAGACAGTGGAGTCAGGCCTGTACCTGCAGTGTCTGTCCGATGCGTTTGAGAGGAGCAGCTTTAACTGGAGGGATGAGACTCGCCAGCGACGTCACTCGAGACAGAGGCTTCACCCGCTTGGTGCTGGGCTCCTGCAGATCACACACACACAACAGATGAACACCTCACACCTGCTGCCCCGGGGCCACGAGGCTTCAGCCTGTCTGACTGACTCTCTGGAGCATCATGTGATGTGAGGCAGGCGCTGACAAGACTGTGACTGAAAGGTTTCTGCAAGTCTGCCTTACCAGTCATAGATTTCTCTGATTCACTATTACATCAGTGTTGAAACAAACTCATATTGAAATAATGTGGTGGTGGCGCTAGAGGGAACGATTTAGAGACTCCAAATTTGGTGTGGTTACTATTGGTACTGACCTCTATCAGTGTACCAAATTTCCCAACTTTTGCTCAGTGGCTCCAGTGCTTCATCAAGCAATGGTAAAAAACTGTTGAATGGTCTAATTCCTCAATTCAGTAGTACATAGTTCACAGTATTTGTAACGTGTTTTAGCAATACATTTCTCACATTTATAATTAGTTAAGAAACAAATCTCAGAATTGCCTTTACAGGGACTTTAATATAAATAAATAAAGGTTTGTACCAGGTGTCTCACACACTTCAGCATCACGGTCACTAGTTTAAACCGGTTTAGACAAGCACTGACACCCTGTGGTGAAATAATGTTGTATGTTTCCCAGCCCAAGATTTCTCGGATCGGCTTGGGTTGGATTAAAACTTCATGATCTGTTGAGTTTGGAAAAATCATCAGGATATCTCTTGTCCTGTCTCTGAAAATGTCCAGATTTTTAAATCTTCTTGCAGACACTCATTTTAGTTGGCGTTTATTAATCTCGATGACTACAGTACATTGAAAATATTCATAACCAGAAACAAGTGAGATGTATTCAAAATGGAAGTGCATCAAAAAAGTAGTCCATTGGGAGTTTATTAAGGCAAAAGTCATTGTTAATAGTGAGAATTGAACCCTAAACTAAGTGTGACCATTTTTTTTACAATAGAAGTTAATGCATTCATCCAAGATAATAAAGGCCTTAATATATTGTCAATATAAAAATCTCCTTCACCAGAGATAATCAACCCGAAACTGAGGGGAATTTCAAACCCTTGCACTCTCACGTATTTACTTGTCCTTGTCAATAAAAAAAAACTCAATTATGCAAAATATTTTAGATGTTCATGTACCATGAAATGTGCCCTAAAGATCTTGAGCTGAGATGTTGAGCTTTCCATAAATTGCCCACAAAAAATTGTGGTTGTATGGACATGACAGAAAACAACAACTGGTGGTTTTAGCCCAATGTTCATTCTTTACAATCTCAACTCTTATAACACTAACAAAACCAGACAATTATCAATGATGTAGAACATGCAAAACATGAAAACAAGCACACTGTTATCATTTCAAAGCTTTCAATGTGTGTGTTCATTGACAATCCAACACAATCAGCACTGTGCCTTATCATATCTATATAGGACAGTTATATCAGAGTCTGGAGAATGAACACACATAAAACACACATAAAACACTTATGTGAGTCTGGAGAGTGAACACACACACACACACACACACACACACACACACACACACACACACACACACACACACACACACACACACACACACACACACACACACACACACACACACACACACACACACACACACACACACACACACACACACACACACACACACACACACACACACACAAACCTGTTGGGTTTTCATGTTTTATGGGGACATTCCATAGGCGTAATGAATTTTATACTGTACAAACTGTATTTTCTATCACCCTACACTGCCCCTAAACCTACCCATCACAGGAGACATGCTGCATTTTTACTTTTTCTAAAAACATCACTTAGTGTGATTTATGACCCGTTTTCCTCATAGGGACCAAAAAATGTCCCCACAAGGACAAGGATTTCGGATATTGCCATCTTTGTGGGGACATTTTGTCCCCATACCGTAGGGATTACCAGGACGCACACACACTCACTCACACACGCACACACACACGCACGCACGCGCACACACACACACACACACACACACACACACACACACACACACACACACACGCGCGCACATGCGCTAAACCCTACCTAAATACACAAAAACACGCACACACACACACACAAACACGCACTCTATTGATCTGAATAAACTGGAGCTGTTCGTTGAAGTTCTAAAGCCCTTGATTCCCTCAGAAATCTTTACTTTTAGTATGGCAGTTTTTGATTTATGAGTAAATTAATATTTCCTGCTTTCTATGCACCAAGTATATGTATAAATAAACACCAGCATACACTTGTTCAGTATTTGCTTATGCAGATCTGATCGTGCCTCCCAGATGTGTGGCCTGGATTTCTACAGGATCAATGTATCATGCTTCATTAAGTGATTATGGTGGTGCATGATTTTGTTTCTAGTAAGTTATATATGCTTTGCTGTAACAGGAAACTGCTCACATTACTGCTTGCCAGTAATGATTGTAGTATGCAGTGTTTCTTTGTTTAATCTTGACATTTGACTCATAGCATGCACTTCCAGTCTCTTATCTCACTGTTGGCCAGCAAACCCACAAATTTCCCAAAATAAAGCTTACATAACACAAAACACCCAACCGCCCTTTGGTCGAGTGGTTAACCTAAGTGAGTCACCAAACAGAAAACCCTCATGATTTAACCCATCACATTCAACAAAATGACCACGGGCCTATACCATGAATGTGGTTTAGCTGGATAGCCAGATATGTTTAAGCTTAGTTTGTGCCAATCCTGGGTTTTAGGTACCATTAAAGTGGTTTAGGTTTTAGCAGCGTTCATCTCCATAGTAACTTACGCTCCACAGCTAACCTGCTCCAGGGTAGGTTATGTTCTGGATAAGAGATCTCAAACTGAAATTGGACCAATCAGATGTGAGCAAAGTGACTCATCTCTGATGCAATAAAGCCACTCCCCCTGTTTCTCTTGCTCCAAATTAAAGGTCACTACATGATTATATATATATATATATATATATATATATATATATATATATATATATATATATATATATATATATATATATATATATATATATATATATATATATATATATATATATATATATATATATATATATATATATATATATATATATATATATATATATATATATATATATATATATATATATATATATATATATATATATATATATTATTATATTATAATCATCATTAGACAATATATATATATATATATATATATATATATATATATATTGTCTAATGATGATTACTTAATATAATAATTGTTCAATTATAAATTACATAGTAAAATATGTTCAAATAGAAATCAGTTATTTTACATTTTAATAATATTTCACAATATTAAAGTTATATATATAACATAAATGCATACTTGGTGAGCACAAGAGACTGCTTAATATATATATATATATATATATATATATATATATATATATATATATATATATATATATATATATATATATATATATATATATATATAAACTACTTTCACAACTATTTTCTTTATTTATCCTCTTACATGGAAAAAAATTTCTTCTTTGTAAATGCTTTTAAATTCTTTATACATACTTCAATGTCTCTATCTTCAGCAGAAGAGTTTTGAATCATGTTAGCTCTCTCGCGAGAAATGAGACACACACGTTGAAAGGCATGTGATTGGCTCCTCACTGCTGATGTCACACTTTCACGTGCACGTGCTCCACAAACTCAAAATTAAAGCCTGAGTTGACAGAGAAAGTTGATGATCAGCATCATGGGACCAACAAAGCCTGAATTGATTGGTTTGGTTTTGTCAACTCAAAACTAATCCTATAACCCTGAGTTTGTTGATCAACCATCATGGTACAGGCCCCACGTCATTCATCACCAAGTCAAAGTTTTCAATAATTCTCTAATATAGGCCAGTACAATATCAAATAAGATGACTACTCATAAATTCTGTTAAAAACAACACAAACACTTCATATGTACAATACTGAAAAATGAACAACTCAGGAACAGTGATCACCCATCTTGAGTCCTGAAGTAATTTTCTCCACTGTAAACCCAAAAAAGCTGACAAAAACAAAACAAAAAAACAAGGCAATTGGTTGCCTCAATTTTTTTAGGTTAAGAAATGTAAAGTTTAAGTTAGCAGAACCTAAAGATTTTAATTTTGTAATCATACATTTTAATTGCTCTGAACTTTAAATATTTGAGTAAGCTAATTCATACATTTAATTTATCATGTAATCTCACATTTTTAGTAGTGGAAACTTGACTAGCTTTAACTAGCTAATTTAATAAATGCCACCTTGCTAATTGGTTACACAATGTAACATTAGCATAGCACTTGCTGAATAAGGACGGCAAAATAAAACATTTAACACAAATCTGTTCTCAAACTAGCTCATGCTCCATTCGTTATGATGGAAACCCTATAAAAAACCAACATAACAGAAACTCTTCTAAACTTAACTAACATAACAGCAATAAACACTACTAAATCTCCTATACTTAATGTTAATCTTGCACAAAAAAGAACAAAATATAACACTTAATTTTGGCATTTACTGTCCAATTTGAGTGTCATGGCAAAGCATGCTGGGAAATAGAAATCCCAGCCCAGTTTCAGTTCAATTTAAGTTCATAAAACTCAAAACAATGAAACCTTCTAAATACTCATAAAAGGTAATGTGTTTAGTTTGAGTTGGCTCTACCCAAACCAATTCATTATTTTGAGCATTAGGGTTTACAGAACATTTCTGGTAAATTTCCATTCACTTTCCAAAAATGTCCAAAAAATGCTGCAAAGTATCCAAAAAACCTGGAAACTTTCTGGAAACTTTGCAACCTTAGTCCTAACGCCATCTATACCCCTAAACCTTACTCTACCAATAACTTTTCCCTAAAATCAGAGGGAAATTAAAGATTAATAACGCTGAAGCACCTAACTTTGGTTGTAAGCCTAAACTTGGTATAAACTGTAAATTTGTTGCTCAAATCTGATTGGTTGATTGGAATGGAATGTTGTTCCAGGATCAAGGTGTTGATCCAGAAACATGTGAACGTGGTGAAATCACTTCCACCATAATAGAATATTTCCACAATTGAAACAATTAGTGCGAATAAACTTGAATTTTGCATGGAGTTCAAGTCGGTCACGCAAATTCGCTGCATTGACTAACAGAAAACTGCTTGTGCTGGAAATGACTGCAATTCATACTTTGCTACACTACTGACGATGGAGCTTTATAACCTGTGAAATTTGGTGAGTGCTAATGTGATCGCACCTTTAGAAGCTGGCCAAATGAGGAATCTTAGAAGGCAGCATACTTCGCTTTCCTTTGGGAACAGCTTTCATGTCAATGCCGCTGTAGAACGCTCTCTAGGAAGGCAGCTCACTAGGTTTTGGAACAGAGTGAATGACTTGAAGAACAAATATTATTAATGCATCCATAAAGCTACAAGCAGTTCTCATGGATAACAGAAGTTTAGATCAGCCCATCACAGAATGGGTTCCAGAATCAGCTCAAAGTGTCCATGCAGCTGTACGGTGCAATCAAAGAGAAGCTGCAGATGTGTTCAGAGGAGAGGTTTCAATTACAACCACTGTAATTTAGATCAAAGCATGAGGAGTGATGGTTAGACACGCGTCTTTTGATGTGTTCTGTAAGAGGGACCCGCTTCTGTGGGAAAGCGTGCATCGCAGCTGATCAGGGTGTAACGCCACCAAAACTGCAATTATTCCCCGGGTGTCCCAAAAGTCAAGGAACAAATATTTTCACACGTATCATAGGAGAATCAGCAGCTGCAGTCCTGCTCTGGTAATTTAAAAAAAGTTTGTAATTCTGAAGAGGTGTAAAAAGTATTCATAACAATACTGATGACTTAAAAAGTAAAATGTAATTCTTAAAGAAAATTCTATAAAAATAGGGCAAAAAAAAAATCTGAGTTAATTTTATGTATTGAGATTTATGTATTGAGACATCTGGAAGTGTGCATCACATTCTACTGTATTTTAAGGTTAAAGGAAACTTAGACATTATCTATTTTTCTATATAGGGATTGTTTTCTCTAGGAAATGTTTTTGCTGTGAGTGTTAAACTGGACAAATCTGTCTGATTTATTTCTGTAAGTGATGGAAAATAAAATTTGAGTGAAAAAAAGCTACCTTGCAATTTCACATCATGGACATATCAGTATAACAGCTTTCCTTGCTGTCAATCGTCCTATTGAAAACGATACAAATATATATATATATATATATATATATATATATATATATATATATATATATGATTGGCTTCATCACTCGGTCTCCTCTCCACCAATCAGCTTGTGTGTTGTGGGCGTTCTGGTGCAATATGGCTGCCATCGCATCATTGGTGGTGGTTGAAGAGATTCACCCTTCTTTATGTAAAGCGCTTTGAGTGCCTTGAAAAGCGCCATATAAATGTAACAAATTATTTTTAAAGTGCCTATACTATGATTTTTCAGATATTCTGATTGTATGTGTGTAATATAGTTGTTTGTCAATGTAAAAGGTCTGAAAAGTTTTAAAGATCAAAGTACACAATAAAGTTATTGTCTACCCCCAAAAAAGAATTGATTCTGAACTGCCTAAATGAGACGTCCATAACTTACATACAGTACGTATCAATGTAACAAATTTGTGAACAACGCCTACTTTAGCACTCAAACACTGCTTATTCGTGTTGGTTACATGTTGAGAAGATGCTGTTTCTGCTTTAGATTCTCTTTGTAAACACTTCCAAAGGATGAGGATATCCAACAGCAGTATAACCTTTCGATGAATGCTTACTGCTTACATTTACAAAATGATTATCCACTGGGAAAGTACACTTTATTTGGACAGACTTGCTCCTCAGAATCACAATCTGTAAGTCTGATTAATTGTCAATGTATATACTGTAATTTATACCGGGTGTTCATAATACGTAGTTTTATGTTTTATATCTACTTTGAGTAAAGATAAAGGATGAAGCCAGATCTGTTTTACAAACTTTAATGTTACATCAGTCATTCACGTTAGTGCTCGGCTAACGTTTGCGCTGTTATTGATACATTTTATGATACAGTTCCCACATCTGCACCGCAATAAATGTGAAATATACACATGGGTTCGTTAATGGACATGTCTGACCAATCAGAGCAGAGTAGACCAATCACAACAGACTGAATCAGAGCAGACTGAATCATCTGGCCAATCAGAGCAGAGTAGACCAATCACAACAGACTGAATCAGAGCAGACTGAATCATCTGGCCAATCAGAGCAGAGTAGACCAATCACAACAGACTGAATCAGAGCAGACTGAATCATCTGGCCAATCAGAGCAGAATAGACCAATCACAACAGACTGAATCAGAGCAGACTGAATCATCTGGCCAATCAGAGCAGAGTAGACCAATCACAACAGACTGAATCAGAGCAGACTGAATCATCTGGCCAATCAGAGCAGAGTAGACCAATCACAACAGACTTGGTCATCTGACCAATCAGAGCAGAGTAGATCAATCACAACAGACTGGGTCATCTGACCAATCAGAGCAGAGTAGACCAATCACAACAGACTGGGCCATCTGACCAATCAGAACAGAGTAGACCAATCACAACAGACTTGGTCATTTGACCAATCAGAGCAGAGTAGACCAATCACAACAGACTGGGTCATCTGACCAATCAGAGCAGAGTAGACCAATCACAACAGACTGGGTCATCTGACCAATCAGAGCAGAGTAGACCAATCACAACAGACTGGGTCATCTGACCAATCAGAACAGAGTAGCTCCCGGAAAGGAGGGGTTGAAAATTAAAATGTTTTTTTGACCTTTGAAACATGTAAACATGTCATAGGAGACCTCCAAAACAAAATGAGGAACTTTTAAAATAGCACCATAAGGGGCACTTTAAGCTTTAACACTCCTGTATAGAGATTAATCTGTAAAATTCAGGATAAAAGAGCCAATGCAAGTCATTAAGTCAATATGCAAAGATCAAGAACTTCATATGCCAATGTTTTCTATACAGCACTTTTTTTGCAGCACAGACCACCGACACCACGTGTTTATTTAGCCTATTCATAGTTTAAGTGACGTAATATTGCTATAAGAACACCAACCTGACAGAGTGGGTTGTGATGATGAGCGAACGAGTCACTGATTCAGCTGAATGAGTCGTTTGACTGAATCAGTCCATGATTCAGACCAAAGATTGCAATTTGGTCTGATTCACCAACCAGTCAAAAGATTAAAAAAAAAACACACCAATTGAGCACACTGTGCAGCATATATGTGCAGTCAGCAGGGCAAAAGAAAGTTTACTTTATTACCATCATCAGTACGTGCCCAAAGCATCAAAACATTTTTTTATTTGTCCTGTCACTTATCACAACCAGACTCTCTATCGGCTCTTCGAGTCACTGTTTAGCTGACTTCACACTTAAATCTAATTTTGTATACCTCAGAAACAACAGGAGAGAAAGATAACAATATATCAGCAGCACACATATTGTGAGGTCTCGATGAGCATGCAATCTGCTGACGCTTCTGGACACACAACACAGCAAACACTGAAAGCCCAGCACTGACCTACAGATGCAGAAACACACCAGACTGACTGTTTGAAGAATGTGCAGAGAACATTTACAGAGAAAAATAACGTTTCATAACTTAATGGACAAAGTTAGGAAAACGTATTAAGAAGAAACTAAATATTGGTTAACAATAAAACACAATAATCACAACAATTCACACAAAGCTATATAAAAAAACAGAGGGTAAACAAATACACATTTTAAAAGCCAGAAAAGTAGCAAACTATTCGCTAAGTTTTATTATTCACCCTGAATAAATGATCGAAGGCTACGTGAATGTACATACGCATTATTATTATGGTTAAAGTAAGTAAATAAATAAATAAATATTATTTATTTTTGTTGAATTTATATGTATAATATTAATTAGCCACTTGAGTCATTTACTGTGTTTAATAACTCACTCACAGTAATAATATCCTGTAATATCCTCACTCACAGTGCAGTTTAACAGCAGCAGCGCGCGCGTCTCACCTCCAGCTCTCTGCGCGCGCCACAGCGGCGGCTGCTCGGCTCGTCCAGGCTGCAGTCGGCTCGTGTGATCAGCAGGTATATCGGGTAATCCTTCGCCCCCATGCTGACGCTGCGGTCTGTGGCGCGGGGAGAGTCGCACGCGGTGCCCGCTAGCTCTGCGGACTACAGCGGCATCATCGAGCGCTCGAGACTTCTGCGTCGGTTGCCTGCGAGCGCTTGAGTTGAGCGTGACGCGGGCGCACGCAGGTAAAGTTCCACTCCAGCTGGCCGCGCAGCGTGAACGCGCACGGAGAGAACGATTTTCACTCAAACCGCATCCGGGAGCTGATCAAGTTAAACTACTGCCCGAGGAGCTCAGTAACGAATATGGATATATTTTCTTCCTCCATTAACATGAACTGCAAACAACAGATAAAGGGAATATTATTTAACTTTGGTATAAACCTAATCATAAAAGCTGCAGGCAGTTGAGTGAAACTTTTCTAAACTAGATAATTAATAAACTCAGATCTTTAACTTTGAAAAAGACCAATCATAATGCTGCATCACGCACATATTATAATTTTCATTGGCTGCTATATTTTTTAATGCTAAACATAAAAGGGCAATGGCCTGGGAGATTCTCATACTTTAAATTTCAAAATTTATATATATATACCTTTGCAGCTATAACAGCTCAACTCTTCTGAGAAGGCTTTCCACAAGGTTTATGGAGTGTGTTTATGGGAATTTTTGACTTTTCTTCTAGAAGTGTATTTGTAAGGTCAGGAACTGATGTTGGACGAGAAGGCCTGGATCGCAGTCTCCGCTCTAATTCATCCCAAAGGTGTTCAATCGGGTTGAGGTCAGGACTCACCAAGTTCCTCCACACCAAACTCGCTCATCCATGTCTTTATGGACCTTGCTTTGTGCACTGGAGCGCAGTCCTGTTGGAACAGGACGGGGCCATCCCCAAACTGTTCCCACAAAGTTGGGAGCATGAAATTGTCCAAAATGTCTTGCTATGCTGAAGCATTAAGAGTTCCTTTCACTGGAACTAAGGGGCCAAGCCCAACCCCTGAAAAAACAACCCCACACAATAATCCCCCTCCACCAAACATTACACTTGGCACAATGCAGTCAGGCAAGTCCCGTTCTCCTGGCAACCGCCAAATCCAGACTCGTCCATCAGATTGCTAGACAAGCGTGATTCGTCACTCCAGAGAACACGTCTCCAGTGCTCTAGAGTCCAGTGGTGGCATGCTTTACCCCACTGCATCCCACGCTTTGCATTGCACTTGGTAATGTAAAGCTTGGATGAGCTGCTCGGCCATGGAAACCAATCCCATGAAGCTCTCTACGCACTGTTCTTAAGCTAATCTGAAGGCCATATGAAGTTTGGAGATCTGTAGCTATTGACGACTTCTGTGCACTGTGCACCAATGCATGAATTTACGTGGCACTTCTTGGCTGAGTGGCTGTTGTTCCCAATTGCTTCAACTTTTGTTATAATACCACTTACAGTTGAGCGTAGAATATTTAGTAGTGAGGAAATTTCACGAATAGACAATATATCAGCAATGAATTATTTAAATATCATGAATTAAATGTAAAAGGAGAAAAGAAATCTAACCGCAAAATAGCCTATAGTGAGTAGGGGAAAAAAGCAATAGAAACGAAATATTTCACAAATAATTAAAAATAAGATAAATTAAATAAATTATTCAAATTTAATTAACAAACAAAAATATATTTACAATAATACATCTAACAGAACATAGAGTAGTGAGTACAAAAACCCATAATAATATAACATAATAGATATTTACCACATAACATTTTACATATATTTATAATGATTAATAATTTGGGTCTGTTTTTTAATTTTTAGGATTATTATATTTCGGAGGCATCTTGAAAGGTAAGGGAATCTCCCATAAACGCCTGAGCTGTTTAAGGCTCAGTTTGACAGCTGTATCTGAACCTGATCTAGAGCCAGCATGCTGTATGATTCAATACGTCTGGGCGCTCCTGTTTCAGTGAGCAGCGGCAGGAAATCAGGCCCAGATTCACAGGTTTTGTTCGGTTCCTGCAATTGTGCAGCTATCAGTCATGGGGAAGTGCAGCAACCGCTCAGCTGAACGCAGCCAAAGCAATGACGGTAAACAAACAGACGCCTTTGACGTTCACTCATTGAGGAGCCGCTCAAATAACCCTAAACAGCTCCTGTATGGTGGCGGACGACCTCTCCTTCTGACCTATGGACATCAATCCACAACACATGCACATGCCCAGTAGACATTAATTCTGTGGCTACGACCGTCGTCATTTATGAAATCAGCAGCCATAAATGAAGTGACCTAGTTTTTGCAGATCTAATTAAAGACAAAACCACAGGCTGAAGGTTTTATATGCTAATATTAATACTTTAACTTCCTGAAATGTGCCAAATTCAAAGTTTCATAAAGGATATGCTAACCATCTTGAAAATGAAAAAAAAAAAAAAAATCAATCATAAATGCAGCTTGCAGCATTTGCCATCCTCCTTCTGACTGTCATTAAAATTCTGTGTAAAATACTGAGTTTGTTGTTTATAACTGCTGATGTGGCAATAATCAGATCTTTTTTGTACACAGTTCTGTTAACCCACACAGAAACAGATAAGCTTTTGGCTGATTTTAATGGCAATTCTTCCAAGGTGTGAGACTACTAACAGACTTGATTCATTCTGGCTTTTATTATAAGCCATTACCAGAATCAATTATTTTGAATTTTATCACAACTCATTATTAAAGGAAAAGGAGCGAGTCATTTTATGTAATACAATACTATCATACTACTAGTATATTGATTAGACATATAGCACACTTACAAATAAACTAGACTGATTAGAAGTATAGCACACTTACAAGAATACTAGATTGATTAGAAGTATAGCACACTTACAAGTATACTAGAGTGATTGGAAGTATAGCACACTTATAAGAATACTAGATTGATTAGAAGTATAGCACACTTACAAGTATACTAGAGTGATTGGAAGTATAGCACACTTACAAGTATACTAGATTGATTAGAAATATAGCACACTTATAAGTAAACTAGATTCATTAGATGTATGTCACACTTACAAGTAAACTAGATTGATTAGAAGTATAGCACACTTACAAGTAAACTAGATTGGTTAGGCGTATAGCACACAAGTAAACTAGATTGATTAGAAGTATAGCACACTTACAAGTAAAACTAGATTGATTAGACGTATAGCACACAAGTATACTAGGTTGATTAGACGTATAGCACACTTACAAGTAAACTAGATTGATTAGACGTATATCACACTTACAAGTAAACTAGATTGATTAGACGTATATCACACTTACAAGTAAACTAGATTGATTAGATGTATAGCACACTTACAAGTAAACTAGATTGATTAGACGTATAGCACACTTACAAGTAAACTAGATTGATTAGACGTATATATCACACTTACAAGTATACTAGATTGATTAGACGTATAGCACACTTTTCAATTCTAGTCAGAATATGAGTCTGATACTGCTCCATTGGGCTTTGCACACAACGCGGGGGCACAACCTAACGTGGGGTTAATTGTAACTGTCATGAATAACGCTTCTCCGGTTCATCCTCTGGACCACCGGAGGAGCCATCACCGGAATACTGAGGCACGATCATTCGGACTCCAACTCCCATGGGCCCTCATTCCTAGGACTGATTACACTCACACCTGCACTGCATCACACACCTATTTAAGACACACACATGCATCACACCATTGCGAAGTCTTGATTTGCTACGGTTGTCATTTCTGAGCGTTTCCCTGTGTACTGATATCTTGTTGTTACCTGGACTGTTTATCATCTGTGACCCTCTGCTGCCTGCCCTGAACCTTGCCTGTACTTTGGATTGTGATTGTTTGCCGCCTGTCTTGACCCTTGCCTGTGACCCGTCTCTGATCCTTGCTGCCTGCCTCGACCATTGCCTGTTCCGGTTTACGGTACTGCTTTGTCCCTGTCTGTTCTCTGCTCTCAAATAAAGCTGCAAATGGATCCACTTCCTGTTGACCCTTCATTACAGAAGACTTCGCCATCCAGTGATCCAGCAGCTTGGTGCAGATTTCCAACGAGTTGTCCGCACAGGCCAATCAGCTAGCGATGCATCACCACCAACTGAACCGCCTAACATCTCTCACAGAAGAACTGATGAAGGCGCTACAAGACCTCTGCGTCCAACCTGCTGAAACCGCCATGCCACCGCCCACTGCACCTGCCATGCCTGCATCTTCTGCCTCACCAGTGGTGAATCCCGTCTGGCCCTGCCAGAGAAGTTCGATGGCACTCCAACCAAGTGTAAGGGATTTCTCCTTCAATGTTCCCTGTATGTTAATCAACAGCCCTCTCTGTACCCCACTGAGACTAGTCGCATTTCCTTTGTCTGCTCACTGCTTACCGGCGCTGGATTGGGCCACTGCTGTCTGGAGAGATGATAACTCAATATTTCCCTCCTTCGCGGTGTTTCTACAACGATTCCGAGAGGTATTTGAACACCCGCCGGGAGCAAAGTCAGGCGATCAGCTGCTCTCTCTCACTCAGGGCAAATCAACAGCAGCTGAATATGCTCTACAGTTTGCGTTGGCAGCACAAACCAACTGGGTGGAGGATACATTGAAACTACTGTTTGAGGTTTAAACATGGAATTGCAAGCAGAACTCGCCTGCCGGGACGAAGGTAGCTCACTGAACTCATTCATCGAACTTTCCATTCACCTTGACAATCTCATCCGCTCTAGGCGCTTCACCGCGTTACCAATTCCCCAGCTCAAGTTCGAACCCATGCAGCTGGGTTACACTCCTCCAGCCAGAAGAGAGAGAAAGGAGACGTCAAATGCACCTGTGTCTATACTGCGGTCAGGCTGGTCACTTCAGAAATCAATGTCCTGTTCGTCCTACACCCACCAGCTCCAAAACGGTGAGTTCCTTCACTCACTCGGATTACTCATCCTCCTGTCTCAAGATTCCCGTTCTAATTACTCTTAATAAACAAATGATCACCACACAGGCTCTTCTAGACTCTGGTGCGGCTGGGAATTTCATTTCTGACACTTTTATTAATGAACATAACATTCCCCTAACAGACTGTCATTTTCCACTAACAGTGGAGGCGTTAGATGGAAAACCTATTGGAGGAGGAAGAGTGGTCCACATCACCAAGGAACTCGGACTACAAATAGGAATTCTTCACCATGAAGCATTCAATTTTATGTCATTCACTCACCCAACAACCCCATCATCCTTGGTCTGCCATGGTTCCGTATCCATAATCCACATATCTCCTGGAGGAAGGGACAGATTCTGCAGTGGGATGCCTCCTGCCATAAGAACTGCCTACAACAAGTAATTCCCCTGCCTATCCAAACAGTCAAGCTGGACCAGGTCGGTCCAGAGAAATCTAATATCCCGGCCGAATATGCTGATTTAGCGGTGGCCTTCAGCAAACAAGGGTCGACTGAATTACCCCTCATCGCCCAGGTGATTGTGCCATTGAATTACTTCCAGGTACCACACCCCCCAAGGGCAGAATCTTTCCACTGTCACAGCCAGAATCCGCCGCTATGAAGAATTACATTGAAGAGGAGTTAGCCAAGGGGTTCATCCGACCATCCACATCACCTGCCGCATCAGGGTTTTTCTTTGTAAAGAAAAAAGATGGGGGACTACGACCCTGTATCGACTATCGGGGCTTGAATGACATTACCGTCAAGTTCCGTTACCCTCTGCCTCTGGTACCCGCTGCCCTCGAACAGTTAAGAGAGGCTGAATATTTCACCAAACTAGATCTCCGCTGTGCATATAATCTCATCCGCATAAGGGAGGGGCGAGTGGAAGACTCCACCACCACTGGCCACTCACGAGACCCTCGTCATGCCATTCGGGCTCTCCAACAGTCCATCCGTCTTCCAATCCTACATCAACGACGTGTTCAGAGAAATGCTGAATCGCTGGGTCATAATATATATCGACGATATTCTCATATACTCCAGGTCATTGGAGGAACACATCCAGCATGTCCGGGCTGTTCTGCAGAGACTTATTCAGCATCAGTTATATGCAAAAGCTGAGAAATGTGAGTTTCACCAAACCTCTACTTCCTTCCTAGTGCGTGATCAGTCGAGAAGGGGTCGCTATGGATGATAACAAAGTTAAAGCAGTCCTGGACTGGCCCAGACCGCGCGCTCAAGGAACTACAGAGGTTTTGGGCTTTGCGAACTTCTACAGGCGGTTTATACGCAGCTTCAGCAGTGTGGCAGCTCCGCTAACTTCCATGACAAACGCCAAACCTCTCGTCTTCACTGGTCCCCGGAGGCTGAGGAGGCCTTCAAGGAGCTTAAGGAACGGTTCACCACGGCACCAATTCTCCATCACCCAGACCCTGAGAAACCCTTCATGGTGGAGGTAGATGCCTCCAGCACGGGCATCGGAGCCATTCTATCTCAGCGCCAAGGTACCCCTGAGAAAATGTTTCCCCTGCCTTCTATTCCAGGAAGTTATCTGCAGCAGAACGAAATTATGATGTGGGTGATCGAGAATTACTGGCGATGAAGGCAGCGCTGGAGGAATGGCGCCATTGGCTGGAGGGAGCCCAACATCCCTTCACCGTACTCACAGATCACAAGAACTTAGAATATCTCCGCTCTGCCAAGCGCTTGAATCCTCGACAGGCCCGATGGGCTATGTTCTTTACCGCTTTCAGTTCAAAGTGACTTACAGACCTGGGTCTAAGAACATCAAGGCCGGCGTTATCCCGACAGACTGACCAGGTAGAAAGATCAGACACAGAGGAACCTATAATCCCTAATTCACTCCTCCTAGCACCAGTTCAATGGGATGTGATGTCCGAGATTACGCAGGCCAGCGAACAGTCCGCTCCACCAGCAGCATGCCCACGAATCGAGCGTTTGTACCAGCTCCTCTAAGGGAGAAACTGTTACATCACGTCCACGACTTACCCAGTTCCGGTCATCCAGGCATCACCGCCACTCATAACCTCCTACAGAACCGGTTCTGGTGGAACTCCATGTTCACGGATGTAACCCAATTTATCCACAACTGCAACGCCTGCCAAACCTCCAAGACCCTCATCTGTCTCCGGCAGGTCTGCTACATCCATTACCCATTCCACAACGTCCCTGGTCACACATCGCTATAGACTTTGTCACCGATCTCCCGGTATCACAGGGCAACACCACCATTCTCACTGTCATAGCTTCTCAAAAGCCTGTCGTCTCATTCCGCTGCCCAAGCTCCCCACTGCATTTGAGACTGCTGAGTTACTCTGCAATTTTGTATTCAGGTTTTATGGATTACCTGAGGACATAGTGTCGGACAGAGGCCCACAATTCACTTCTCGAGTCTGGTCAGCGTTCTTCAAGAAATTGAACATCAAGCGTCAGTCTCACGTCTGGCTATCACCCAGAGTCCAACGGACAGACAGAGCGGATGAACCAAGAACTCACACGCTTCCTCCGCACATACTGTCAAAGAAACCAGACTGAATGGGGTCGATATCTGATGTGGGCGAATACGCTCAAAACTCCCTCAGAAAACCAGCCACAGGGATGACACCTTTCCAGTGTGTTTTAGGCTATCAACCCCTCTGTTCCGTGGTCAGGTGAACCCTCGGAACTACCAGCGGTAAGCAGATGGCTGCGCAGGAGCGAGGAGACTTGGGAACTGGCTCATCATCATCTCCAGCGGTCAGAAGACAAGAGGTTCAGGCCAACCGGCGTCGGCGGCGAATCCCCAGTACACTGAGGGTCAGTGGGTCTGGCTATCCACCAGGGACCTCGTCTCGACTTCCATGCAAGAAACTCAGTCCCAGGTTTGTAGGGCCTTTTCAAATCATAAAACAAATTACACCTGTCTCTTTTCGGTTGAATCTGCCTGCTAATTATTGTATCTCCCACTTTTCATGTTTCGCTGCTGAAACCCTCCGGGGTCAGAGAGGGAACCGGAGGGAACCGAGGCCGACATCCCCACCACTGGCGATTGAGGCGAGGAGGCCTATCAAGTCCGAGAACTGCTCGACTCAGGCGTCGGGTCGGAGACTACAGTATCTGGTCGATTGGGAGAGGGTACGGTCCAGAGGAGCGATCCTGGGTCAACAGGGATGATATCCTGGACCCTACACTCATGGAGAATTCCATCGGATGCACCCGGAGAGACCGGCCCCTCGACCACGTGGTAGACCCCGGCGTCTGTCTCCTCGCGTCAGGAGCCGCTCGCAGGGTGGGGGCTCTGTCATGAATAACGCTTCTCGGTTCATCCTCTGGACCACCGGAGAGCCATCACCGGAATACTGAGGCACGATCATTCGGACTCCAACTCCCATGGGCCCTCATTCCTAGGACTGATTACACTCACACCTGCACTGCATCACACACCTATTTAAGACACACACATGCATCACACCATTGCGAAGTCTTGATTTGCTACGGTTGTCATTTCTGAGCGTTTCCCTGTGTACTGATATCTTGTTGTTACCTGGACTGTTTATCATCTGTGACCCTCTGCTGCCTGCCCTGAACCTTGCCTGTACTTTGGATTGTGATTGTTTGCCGCCTGTCTTGACCCTTGCCTGTGACCCGTCTCTGATCCTTGCTGCCTGCCTCGACCATTGCCTGTTCCGGTTTGTACTGCTTTGTCCCTGTCTGTTACTCTGCTCTCAAATAAAAGCTGCAAATGGATCCACTTCCTGCTGACCCTTCATTACAGTAACGCATGGTTTAACACTTTCCACACATGCCAGGATGACGAAACTTTGTGTTTTTACTAGTTGCCATATCAACATTATTTAGAGAAAAAAATGCACAAAAATCTTTTTGTGTTTATTTAAAATAAGACAAATCTGATATTATTTTAATCTTATATCTGTTATTTAACAGTTGAGATAGCCGCTATTTAAATCCCAGTTGCACAGATGGCGTGTGTTGTAACACTGCGTTACAATGAGCCCTTATTAGAACTACGCTATTATATTCTATACTTTTATTAAATCTTTTGAGAAACCATGAGAAAAAGGTGAATAAAGGCTGAGAGTCAATGTTCAGAAACTATGCTGTATAGCTGTATTTAGTGATGTGTCACAGGTGTTTTAGGTTCATGTTTCATGTTCATGTTTTTGAGTTTATCATGTTCACTGTCATGTTTCCTAGTCTGATTTGTTCTCTGCCATTCCTTGCCCTCATGTGATCCTGCCATGTGCTCCTTTGTCTTGTGTCCTGTTGTCATGTGACCAATGATTAACTGATTAATGCACCATTTAAGTTGGTCTGCCAACCGCTATTAACATCAGAAGAAGAAGAAGAAGAAGAAGATTTTTGAGCATGTAAGTTACGACTTCAAACCGCGACTCACAACTTTGTAGCATTCCAGGCAATGTCACGGCAAACTGCCTGAGCAGCAGGAATTGTGGTAGCTAGATGTAAACAAAACATGGTGGACAGTACAGGGTTTATGCTCATTTACAATCATTTATATCGCTAAAGGTGCTTACTCCTTGCTTATTTGAGCGAAAAGGAGGAGAAAAAACGGTTATACCGGTTATACCTGTTAAGCCCTCATGTTTGCCATGGTCCTTGTCTGATATTGAATGTGTAACCCGCTTGTTGTTGAGTGTTTGTTATAGTCTGTTTATGTCACGGTTAGCCAAGCCGAGTCTTTTGTTTTATGTTTGAAGTTTGTTAATAAAGAAACTGCACTTAGGTTCTCCAACTTGCCTTCAGTGGACTTTGTTACAGAATATCAGACCTAACCATGAACCCAGCAGTTGCCTTGCACGCTCCGTCAAGGCCATCACACATTTGAGGACTATGAACACGAGTTTTGTGGACTGTGCTACCAGGTGAAGTTTAATGATGTGGCCTTAAAGGGCATGTTTCTTAATGGCTCAATGACTTTTTAGTTACATGATGCCTGAGAGCAATGGCCAATGCACAATGTAAGCATATATTGACTTTGCACTTGTGTTGAGTGGTTCCTCATTTACTGTGGGAACTTTGGAAGAATCCCACAGTACCCTCCACACCTGTGAGTCAAGCGAAAATGCTATCTGTCCACATCCAGAGCCATTTGGGGCATGTTGTCACATTTCACTTCCATTCTTTCGGGTAAATCAAGAGAGTCAAAAAGCGTTAGGTTGTGCCCTACTCTCCCCTACACACACAGGGATGCGCAACAGCACACACATATTTTTAAATTTTAAAAAGAAAATGGTTCCTCTCTGGAGAAGCATCTCTGCTTGCAATTTGTCCATGTAAATAGTGAATCGCCATGGTGCGAGTACAACTGTCTTTTAAAGGGAATGGGAGATGAGACTCTGAATGGTTTATTGCACATTATGAAGCCCTCACCGACATGACAAAGGTTTTTTTTTCAAGACATAATTTTTTTTTCCCCTCTGTACAGATGAAATCAAAATGATTCGTGCTCACATGGATCAGCAGAAATGACACTGTATTATGCATGACAGACAAGCAATTGCCAATGTCACTTAGTAAAGAAAAACTATGCGCATGCACACATACATATTCAAAAACGCATGCCAATAGACTGAACATGTAATACTGATGCCATTACCGTTTTTTTTTTCACGTTTTGGAAGTTTACACAGAGATGATAATGTTTTAAATTCGTTTTCAAAAACTTACACTTTGAAACAAACCAATTACAAAGTTTTTGTTCTCAGGCCACCAAAACACCATTGTCATGTAAATGAACGGCCAGAACGCATGAACAGTTTTCAGTTGTCGTGTAAGATGCCCCTAAATTAATAACTAGATTTTTACACTGGAAATGAAACAATCAAAAACTTACTTAAACAAGACAACAGATTTCTTCTAGAGCTGCCAAAATAATCTGTGTTGCATTAATTTCCTATTATTACTGTAAAGCAGCTTTGAAACAATCTATATTGTAAAACGTGCTATATAAATGAAGGTGACTTGACTTTCACGGATCTGTGTGAATGGGGATCATTTTTATAACATGTCTGTATGTGAAAAAAGTGAAGAAAAAAGTGTTTTTAGTGTGATTAATGAAATACTCAGGATTAGATTCAGTTTAGTTTGTTGAATTTGTACTGACATAGGCAGTATCTAAAAGTAATTTTTATGGAGCCTCTTAAAAAATCATTACACCATAAAAGTAGGTCATCTGTGAAAAGGCATATGATGTTTTCATAAAACACCATGCACTTTATAATCTGTATGTTGTATCTGATCAAAGACAGAATAAAAACTCAAGCTATCATCCCTCCATTCCTGTGGCATGAAAGACCCTCTATAGATGACCACCAACCTGATGACGCTAGTGATATGATCCTTTGACATCTGAACATTGTGATCTTTTATGTGAGAGACTAAAAAGCTCTGATGCTCACTGTGCTTTTCAAAGCATTGGCCTTTATTCTGTCCCTAATTGGAAATAACATAAACATGATATACATGCATCCAATTTGCTCTCGAACTTCAGAAAGAAAAATCATGCTTTCTCAGTGTTGACATCGATTGGGTTTAGAATGAGTTTAATAGCGTCAAGTGGAAGCGCATAATTTCCTGTGACATTTTACTGATGGACCATTGTGCAGAAAAATAGATCATAGAGGAAATGTGCAGGAAGAAAACATCTCAATTGAGCTGAATCCTATAGGAACTGGTGGAGCAGAGGGAATCAGAGATTGGTACATGATTATTGGAATGTTTTTTGAAAAGTAGGCACAGGCGGTGTCAGAGGACGACAACATTTGCTGAAAGGGTTGAGCTTTATAGAGTGCCCTTCAAAGGGTGCTGTAAATGTCACTTCTGTAGTCGCCACCTGAAGAGTGTCTCAATGTAGGTCAGCAGATATTGTTTTTGTGTCAACCTTAGGTCAGTGGCATATAATGCTGGATCTTTAATGTCAGCACTGGAGAAAAAAGTTTGTTGCATGCAGATGATTTTGCATTCCTGCTTTGACCATGAAATGAGCAAAAGGGACAGTGATACATATTGTCAAAAGTTCTGGGATGCCCGCCTTTAAATGCACATGAACTTTAATGACATCCCATTCTTAATCCGTAGGGTTTAATATGAAATTGGCCCACCCTTTGCAGCTATAACAGCGTCATCTCTTCTGGGAAGGCTTTCCACAAGGTTTAGGAGTTTGTTTATGGAGATTTTTGACCATTCTTCTAGAAGTGATTTTGTGTGATCAGGCACTGATGTTGGACGAGAAGGCCTGGCTCGCAGTCTCCGCTCTAATTCATCCCAAAGGTGTTCTATCGGGTTGAGGTCAGGACTCTGCAGGCCAGTCAAGCTCCTCCACACCAAATTCGCTCATCCATGTCTTTATGGACCTTGGTTGTCATGTTGGAACAGGAAGAGGCCATGCCCAAACTGTTCCCACAAAGTTGGGAGCATGAAATTGTCCAAAATGTCTTGGTATGCTGCAGCATTAAGGGTTCCTTTCACTGGAACTAAGGGGCTAAGCCCAACCCCACACCCCCCTCCACCAAACTTTACACTTGGCACAATGCAGTCAGGCAAGTACCATTCTCCTGGCAACCGCCAAACCCAGGCTCGTCCATCAGATTGCCAGATAGAGAAGCGTGATTGGTCACTCCAGAGAACACGTCTCCACTGCTCTAGAGTCCAGTGGCGGCATGTTTTACACCTCTGCATCTGAGAGCGACCCATTCTTTCACAAATGTTTGTAGAAGCATCTGCATGGCTAGTGCTTGATTTATACACATGTGGCCATGAAAGTGATAGGAACACATGCATTCAATGATTTGGAGGGGTGTCCCAATGCTTTTGGCAATATAGTGTATACAGGTCCTTCTAAAAAAATTAGCATATTGTGATAAAAGTTCATTATTTTCCATAATGTAATGATAAAAATTTAACTTTCATTTATTTTAGATTCATTGCACACCAACTGAAATATTTCAGGTCTTTTATTGTTTTAATATTGATGATTTTGGCATACAGCTAATGAAATATATGTGTATACAGGTCCTTCTAAAAAAAATTTGCATATCATGAAAAGGTTCTCTAAACGAGCTATTAACCTAATTATCTGAATCAACTAATTAACTCTAAACACCTGCAAAAGATTTCTGAGGCTTTTAAAAACTCCCAGCCTGGTTCATTGCTCAAAACCACAATCATGGGTAAGACTGCCGACCTGACTGCTGTCCAGAAGGCCATCATTGACACCCTCAAGCGAGAGGGTAAGACACAGAAAGAAATTTCTGAACGAATAGGCTGTTCCCAGAGTGCTGTGTCAAGGCACCTCAGTGGGAAGGAAAAAGCGCTGCACAACGAGAAGAGGTGACCGGACCCTGAGGAAGATTGTGGAGAAGGACCGATTCCAGACCTTGGGGGACCTGCGGAAGCAGTGGACTGAGTCTGGAGAAGAAACATTGAGAGCCACCATGCACAGGCGTGTGCAGGAAATGGGCTACAGGTGCCGCATTCCCCAGGTCAAGCCACTTTTGAACCAGAAACAGCGGCAGAAGCGCCTAACCTGGGCTACAGAGAAGCAGCACTGGACTGTCACTCAAATTTTGCATGTCATTCGGAAATCAAGGTGCCAGAGTCTGGAGGAAGACTGGGGAGAAGGAAATGCCAAAATGCCTGAAGTCCAGTGTCAAGTACCCACAGTCAGTGATGGTCTAGGGTGCCTTGTCAGCTGCTGGTGTTGGTCCACTGTGTTTTATCAAGGGCAGGGTCAATGCAGCTATCTATCAGGAGATTTCTGAGCTCTTCATGCTTCCATCTGCTGAAAAGCTTTATGGAGATGAAGATTTCGTTTTTCAGCACGACCTGGCACCTGCTCACAGTGCCAAAACCACTGGTAAATGGTTTACTGACCATGGTATTACTGTGCTCAATTGGCCTGCCAACTCTCCTGACCTGAACCCCATAGAGAATCTGTGGGATATTGTGAAGAGAAAGTTGAGAGACGCAAGACCCAACACTCTGGATGAGCTTAAGGCCGCTATCGAAGCATCCTGGGCCTCCATAACACCTCAGCAGGGCCACAGGCTGATTGCCTCCATGCCACGCCGCATTGAAGCAGTCATTTCTGCAAAAGGATTCCCGACCAAGTATTGAGTGCATAACTGAACATAATTATTTGAAGGTTGACTTTTTTTTGTATTAAAAACTCTTTTCTTTTATTGGTCGGACGAAATATGCTAATTTTTTGAGATAGGAATTTTAGGTTTTCATGAGCTGTATGCCAAAATCATCAGTATTAAAACAATAAAAGACCTGAAATATTTCAGTTGGTGTGCATGAAGCTAAAATATATGAAAGTTTAATTTTTATCATTACATTATGGAAAATAATGAACTTTTATCACAATATGCTAATTTTTTGAGAAGGACCTGTATATTGACATATAAACCCCACCAAAACACATCAGCTCACTCTCTTCTTCACTGTTCTTTGGGTGTCAGACAATTTTACATTTACAAAAATTGTAATTGTTTTCTTAAGTTCCTATCATTTTGAATGGCAGATATGTAACACACTGGTTTGTGGCATTAGACAAAGCTAAGTACTTAAATATTGTCAGAAAATTTCAACAAAACTAGCAAAAGAAAAACTACCTATACATACAAATCACTGCAGTTTCCAGAAATGAACACCAGTGGTAATAAAACACCACTAACTACACATTATGATTATGGTGCAGATTATCGATTAATAAATACACAGCAACACAACAACCACTTTCAAAGCCCTTTTCTATCTTTTGTCTTCACAACATTAAGGTTGTACCACTGGACTATTTTAACAATGTTTTTAATACTTTTCAGGACCTTGAAAGTGGTCGCTGTGTTGCTGTCTAGGTGAGGTCAGAGAGCTCTCGGATTTCATCAAAAATATCTTCATTTGTGTTACAAAGATGAACAAAGGTCTTAAGGGTTTGGAACGACATGAGGGTGAGAAATGAATGACAGAATGTTGATTTATTGGGTGATTTAACCCTTTAACAGCATTCACATCTGCTGCATGGGAAACTTGCAGACAAAACATTGCTGGATAGCGTAAATGTTGTAAAAATTAAAGAGAGGAGTGTGAAACATCCTCCTAAGATCATCCTCCAAATTTTGCCCTTCTGCATCTCTCTCACAGTTCAGAAGCACAATGAAACAATTTAAAATGGAATTCACTTCAGAGGCAGAACAGTTGAACACGTATCGATCGAGATTTGTTTGGGGTCAGATTTATGGATTTTGATGAAATTGCTTCTCCCCACTCATGTTAAAATTTTTGTGGAAATAAGACAAAAATGCAAGCTATTACAAATAATGTGGGGATTGGCCTGAATTTGTGATTGGGTGGAATACACAAAGTCCTGGAGAGACTGACTATATGACCAATCTGTTCTCAGGGAAGCACAAAAATTTGTTATGACCTATTACAGATAACAGCTAGTATAGGGTGCTGTGAAAGAGAAAGCTGTCACAAAGAAAGAAAAAAACAATGTTTTATTTCTTTGTGACAGCTTTCTCTTTTTATGTCTCAAAGCAAACGGAAACCTCTGTTAAGGTGTAAACAGGAAGAGCAGCCAAGTCTGCTGGATTTATTAACCATTTTGAGGAGTTTTAAGGGCCAATATAGTATAACCCTGCAGCATCTGTAGGGTATCCTTTGAAATAGATCTGACGGTTTATTGGATTTAAAGGGCTGGTCACATAATGGCAGTTAATTTAAGTCTTCCGTCGAAGCAGGATAGCACCGCGCAGGGTTCCTCACCCACCTGTCCTGAAATAGCTGTCAACACAGACTGTCAACAATAATTTTTTGTCCAGATTACAAACATCAGAAGCTAAAAATGGAACTACCTGTTTATGCAATGTGGGAAATTAAACCTTCTAAACCTTGGTGAAGCACTGTATAGGGTCGTAGAACGTGAACTTACAGGAAAGAATAAAATAAAATAATATGATGTATATGTTACCTCTTATGTGGCTAATTTACTCATCATAGGGGCTTTTGCACCGGAGGAAGCTTTTCATAGTTCCTAGAACTACCCAGTGCTAAAGGGGCTCATGATGAAAGGGAGGTAGTACACATAAATAGAGGGCCCAATATAGAAACGGGGATTCACTACTAGCCTGGTTTTCACTGTTACTCCAAGTTATTCAGGTTGTAGGCATGACACCAGTGACATGAACTAAATATTTATATAAATATTTATATTGCAATACAACAGAAGCACACCAAACAATGAGCTAAAAAAACCCTGGATTCTGAACAGACCAAAATTGAAGTTGCTCTTCGTGGAATATCTTTCCAGAATATCTTCCCCTCTGCTGTAGCCATAAAACTTTGGCATGAAACATAAAAAAATTGGCATGCCAAAAATTAATGCACCATGTCAATGATTCCATTTATTTCAACCAGGGATATTATATACAGCTATGGAAAAATTAAGAGACCACTTAACATTGATTTCTCTTTGTTAAGTGGTCTCTTAAAAAAAGAAATAATAATAAAATAAAATTATATATATATATATATATATATATATATATATATATATATATATATATATATATATATATATATTTTTTGATGATATATGTATATATAAAATTAATTATAAAAAAATTCTAAACTAAAATATTTGTTGTTTTTTAAGAATTGTCATCGGAAAACTTAATCTGAACAAGTAACATGTCTGCCACTTTTGTTCAGACCAAATGAGAAAAAAAACCCCATTACAATAGAGAGACGTACACGCGCGAGAGATCCACTTCCGGCGCTTTCCACGCTTGCGCAGACTAAAGCCAGAACGCGCAAATGTCACAACAGGAAACACGCACGCGAGCCCTTGGATCAGTCAGACGTAGTGGTGTACAAGAGGTAAAAATGATATTAATACTGTTCGTTTTCTCACACAAACCGCTCGTTTCGTGTCTTAGGCCATCAGTGTGTACTTACGATGGGGGATTGTTTAATTTGGACTTCTCTGTGTATGCTCTTTAAGGTGGTGACCATAGACCTGCATTATGTGAGGCACAGACAAGAACGGTTTGACCTAAAATGATCAAAATTGAAACTACTGGGGAAACAAATACTCCTACATCTCGGATGCCCATGACGTAAGCTAAAACATACAAAAATTTAATTTCAAAGTGAACTATCCCTTTAAGACAGATCTTTACAATCTGTGGTGTTTCAGAAACTGCCAGTGTCAGCACAAACTCTGTAGAACAAAAGATTTAAACATTTGGCTGAAGTACAAGCGACTTAATGAACACTTTACTGTAGTTTGTCAGAGTTTGCAAGCATATGGAAGTTGTCAGTAAAATTGAGTGTGCCACAGTTAAGCTTATCTAGTGGGCTTATTCACCAGAGTCTGAGTAAATCTAAGTAAGTAGCCCCATCCAACCAAAAACAGTAGATGCCAGGTAAAAATCTAAATCAGCTGATATATCTTAACATATGTTTTCTTGCCAGCATATTTTCTTTATTGTACCCACAAGCAAAAGCTGCAGCACCTGTGTGCAATTCAGCAGGAGGACCTACATACATTGTGTTTTTTTACTTTGAGGTGAGTTGGAGATGGCTGATAGGGGTAGATAGGACATGTAAAACACTGTATACTTTAAATCTAAACCAAACTGTGAGACTTTCCAACAAAATGAATGAACAAACTCAGCCAGGGAAAAACATAACACTTAAATACTTTGTTTTTAAATAAAGACAACATGCTGAAACAATGTTAGTGCACAGGAGGGATTATATGCATCAGACTCTTTTCTTATAGCCCTATTACCCAGTAACAGATGAGTGCCCACAGTGAGCCATATCAGTACATGTGGTGAAACCACCCTAGTGGCTGCTGTCTATTTGGGAAAGGCCCTTGATAGTGATCAATATCTTGTTTTCCACACCAGAGGAACTGCAAGTGTCTGCACGATAAACAATAGCAGCAATAGTGCACCAGTGACCGCAGGCTCTGTCAATATCAGCCAATCTATTGTGTAGCACTGGCAGATTCTGGCTCAGGCTAACACATGCCAGGCAGGCACGTGGCTCCAGCCTCCATCCCCTGACCACTGAGACCCCAGACTTAACCCTCTGCACATGAGCGAGATTAATCAGCTTTGACACAGATAAGCCAGCGTCTTTAGGAAAAAGGTGTCAGTACAAGTATATATGATAACAGAAAAACAATTACCAAAGCATGTGTGATTTTGCTTGAACTCAAAATATTAGTTCACTTTTAAATGAAAATTAGCCCATGGTTTACTCACACTCGCAGCAGCACCCACACATTTCTAAATATAAAAAAATTAAAGGATTCCTCTCTGGAGAAGTGTTCAGTCTTTCCATGTAAATAGCAAATCCGCCATGGCTCAAGCACAACTGGCTTTTAAAGGGAATGGGAGTTGCCACTCTGATTGGTTTATTGCATGTTACGCCCCAAACACACACAACTCACTAAGAGATGAGGTACAACCCTTTTGGACCATGAGCCTGGCACGCTGACCGTTTTTCCCGTCGTAAAACCAGCAAAAGTGAATTCGGACTAACCCTAAGTGCACCTGCGCCATGAGCTTCAGACCATTCGATCACAACGTTAAAATAGGGCCCAAAGTGCTGGATGTTTTTCATTCTATTTTCGGGGCGGGTTATAGCACTGAATCAGCTTTACTATGGGTTACCAATAATTAGTTACTTATTGGTGACCCAGGTAATCAAGGCGCTTTAATTACACTGGATCTTATTGCATCTTTTGATTTAATAGGTCACAAAATTCTCATTGAGTGTTTACAGTATGTTGTGGGTCTGAGAGGGACTGTTTTACAATGGTTTTCTTTTTTCTATTTGAAGGAAAGATATTTTTCGGAAAGGGTTGGGGAATTTTGTTCCTCCACAGTTTCTATTGACTGCGGCTCCATTTTTGGGCCTATTCTGTTCTATTTATACATGCTGTCCCTAGGTCTGATTTAAAAAAAGAAAGAAAAGATGCCTATAATGTTTTAAGGAGCAAAATCGTCTAAAGTTACATGCAAATAAATCTGGAGTGATCATTTTTGGGCTAAATGGGCCTGACAGTGACTTCAAAAGATGAACTAGTTCCTTGGTCAGTGAATGTGTAGTCCCAGATATGAAATCTGGGTGTCATTTTTGATTGAGCACTTAGATTTGATGCTCAGATCAAGTATGTGGTGAAAAGCTGCTTTTCCCAGTTAAGGATCATTGCAAAAATGAAATCTTTTTTTGTGAGATACTGATCTTGAGACAATGATTCATGCATCTATTTTCTCATGCCTGGATTACTGTAATGGGAGTAAACCATTCTCTTATTTCAAGATTGCAATTGGTCCAGAATGCGGCCGCGAAGCTCTTTACTGGTATGAAGAAAAGGGAGCATATTACACAAGTTTTGGGAAATTTGCATAGGCTCCTTGTTAAACATTGGATTCAGCATAAGGTGTTGCTATATGTTCATAAAGCTGTCTATGGAATGGCCACAGGTTATATTATGAAACTGATTTACATGAATTAATGTAGACCTCAAAGAGCAGTTAACTCATCCCACCCAATTTATAGTGGTTAATTTACACAAGTTTTAAAGATTCACATTTCAAAATAACTTTAATGTGTAGCAGTAAGAAGTGGGAAAAGTTGGAGACCTGGAAAAGAAAAAGTAAATATGAAAAATTATTACCATCAGTAACTGGAGTGATAAATTGTTGAGTAAGAATAATACTAATTGTATGACTAATTTGATAAATCACATGTATGAGTAAAGGAGAAGCACCCAACTATGAAAACAATGGCTAGCCATTCTAGAATTCCTCAGACAGACATCCGTAACAAACCCACCTTCCCACACAAACCCACCCAGGGCTGACAAGCAAAGTCTACTGCACTGAAAACCAGCTCCTTTTGTTCAGAGCTCACACAGGCAGTCTGGGATGGCAAAAAAAAAAAACATCCCTCCAGGCACATTCCTGGAGTGTTTGGACTTGCTCAGGACAAATTTAAAAGCAACCGCAAGTTCAAGGTAAGGAATTTGTCATTACTGGAGCTGTTCGCTTGACATCATCTCTCAAAGCATTGCATTCTGGGTTGTCTCTCAAATGTCTGCAGAAATAAACTCATTAGAGCCCTTCATATATATATATATATATATATATATATATATATATATATATATATATATATATATATATATATATATATATATATATATATATATATATATATATATATATATATATATATATATATATATATAAACAGGAGAGCTGCAATTATGTCCAATTCATCTGGAATAACTGTCATTACATTCATACAGTGCTTTGACCTCAAAACCTCCAGCATCAATCAAACATCATAAAAATGGGACACAGAAAAGGGAATGCGTCTGTTATGAATCAAAACAAATGGAGCGCAGATATGTGATATTTTTATTGAGCGGTAAATAATGGCACAAACACCAGTAAATTGATGAGTGCAAACCTTAGTAAATCACCTTGTGTGATTCATTTAAATACTCTCCTCACATTAATTTCGTGTCTGAATGGGAAACCCCTGCAAATGCATATGCAATAAGATCAGTCGCAAAAAAAATAACCCTGTCCACACCTTTTCAGTGCTAATTTGTCACTGCATGTCTTTAGTAAATCCCGACAGTTTTTTAATGCCAAAAGAGGGTTCGCGCTGGAGCAAGCTGTTAGTAAATCTGGCCCTAATATCGTGCTTGAAAATTATGTACAGTAGCACCTACCCACACTAAACCCAATTACTATCAAGTCAAGTCAAGTCACCTTTATTTATACAGCGCTTTTTACAATGCTGATTGTTTCAAAGCAGCTTCACAGTGTTAACAGGAAAATAATGCAACAGAATTTAATTCGGCTGTACAGCCGCTCTGGAGAAAACAGTGATGTTGTCAGCTAATTTCAATGATCATAATATAGTGTCAATGCGGGCAGATCGGTAATATAGTTGAAATTTAGGTGAGCCCAACTGAGCAAGCCAAAAGCCAAAGGCAATGGTGGCAAGGAACCTAAACTCCTTCAAGGCCAGAATGGAGAAAAACTTGGGAGAAACCAAACCTCGGGAGAAACCTAATATGTACTAATATGTACTAATCACTGTTTCTTTTTTACATAGAAAACCAAGTTAAGATTAATTGATTGGTTTGAGTGCCATTTTGTCAAGGAAAAAAAGCACCATTGACCAACAAAAACCTGCTCTAAAGTCAATAGCGCAGTATTTTTTGTGTTATTTAAAGGCTGTGTTGGTAATATGTGGCTATAGGTGGTGCACAACACACACACACTCTGCTTATTACACACACAGGGACGCGCAGCAGCACACACACATTTTTAAATATTAAAATAAAAGGATTCCTCTCTGGAGAAGCGTTCAGTCTTTCCGCTTGCAAATTCCTCCATGTAAATAGTAAATCTGCCATGGTGCGAGCGGAACTGGCTTTTAAAGGGAATTGGACTCTGATTGGTTTATTGTACGTTATTTTCTGTAAAACAGATGTTGGTATTAAAAATGCCACTGGAAGTAAAAAATAGCTCAGATAAATGCTGGCTCATGTCAGTTCTAGCAGTTTTATAAGTTCATATGCATTGGTCTTAAAAATGAAATACAGCTGGGCAGTTTCCAGTATGATCATGAGACATGTGCCATCCCTTCAAACTAAACATAAACCAACCAGGAGAATCAAGAGAGAGTATTTTAGAGCAATAGTACATTCAGAAATAACAACCAAGATAATGGTAGCTACAGACATTAAAGGAAAAATGTTATATTCCTATATTTCTGAATGGCTGTTTCATGCAGAGTCAGTGTCAGTAAAGAGTCATTGGCAGCTTGTTTTTGAATGCTTAATTATAACCATATCACAACATTACTGGCACATTAATAATGGATCACAACATTGTGGAGAGATGTGTGCTGTCATTTTGAGTCAGATCATTGTATTCCTCACTGGAAGGAGCTCTACACATAGCACCATTTGACCACAAAAGCAAAAATATGCAATCATACACCTCTCACAAAACCTTGCAATTGCATGTATTTTTGTTCATGTGCATTAGGAAGCGAGACGCAGGCTTGCAGAAGGCTGACCTTTAAGAAAATGTAAGTGATTTTCCTCTTCACGCATATCATTCAGCTATACGAAGAGCTTTTGTGATGAATGTTTTTCATTTCAGTTGCACAACCTTTGGCTCATTATCTCAAATAGACAGAAGCTGCAATGTTTTCATACAGTAACAGAACTGCTCATCTAAGTCATTCTGATGAATTTTAATGCAATTTATGATCAAAATAGCTGCCATTAATCAAAGGAAGGTTTCCGATACCAAGCGGCTGTAGAGAAATGCAGTTATGATTCTTCCATTGGCGTTAGGATTATTGCAGAACATAAGCAGTGTGACCAACACAAGCTTATGATTCTTACACGTGTTTTTCATCATGATCATCTTCACAAATTAATATCAATCACTTCTACACCAGAGTCACATGACTTTAACGTCACCACCATTAAGCTTCCGACAACTCTTTCAGCCTTTATTAAAAAGTTTTTGTTTCCTGAAAGTGCGAGTTATGCACTGATAAAATGATTCTGTGGTGAAGTAAATAGTACTGAAAAATAACGAAGTAAATTCTACATCAGTACTCAATTCAAGCTTGTAGAAATTAAAGCGTAAAAATCAACGTTATAAAATTATGTAAAACCTACTCAACTTTTCTGATACTGGTGTTCCTATCATGCACTGGGGCATGGATCATCAAAAAGGTTGATTACACTTT
This sequence comes from Gobiocypris rarus, assembly GCA_023029165.1. Lineage (NCBI taxonomy): Eukaryota > Metazoa > Chordata > Actinopteri > Cypriniformes > Gobionidae > Gobiocypris > Gobiocypris rarus. Next base: position 29,875,456 of record CM040929.1, read on the forward strand.
TATCATTGCTTTTGTTGTTAGGTTTTGTAACTTATTTTTTTTTGCAGGGTTTAATATGGATTCGTATATGTATGTTTTTTTTAACTCTCATAGCTCTCATACTCTAAAATGTTGCCATTGACATGCATTATACATCCAGACTGCAATGGTTGGAGTTAAAAATCTTCATTTGTGTTAAACTGAAGAAATAAAGACATCTAGATCTTGGATGCCCTTGGGGTAATAAACATCAAATTTTCATTTTTGGGTGAACTATCCCTTTAAACCAAACGCTAACGGGTAGATTGTGTTGATCATTATGGAAATGATCCTGCTGTGTTCATTAATTTGGGTGTCTTCAGTAGATCATGAGCTGAACTTTCCACTCTCATCTGCGCTTTTGTGGAATCGCGCTCTCACGCTTATTTGTCCTGTTCAGTAAATCTGCCCACTGGAGTTCAATTTCTACTCAAAATGACATTCATACTCAAAACAATCCATCAAATGTAACCATCATTGTGTGCCAAGTATTGAGGTCTCTGTGTTCGGGTGGGTACCGCATTACTTCTGTATTTTACTGATGTATTTTATGTCGTATAATAAAACATGAAAATATCTTGAGCTTGTGTTCACCACAGACATTATTTCAAACATTTAACCAAAAACCCACTGACTTCAGGACGATGGAATCGGAAATGCTAAAACTACACAAATATGTCATCCCTGCAACACTCAATAATGAATAATGAAGAGAGATTTTACACATTTTACACATTTACTGTAAGTAACTCACATTGATGTCCAAACTGCACAGACTGAGCGAGTCCACATCTCTCTTCCTCTGCTTCCTCTTCTTCTGTAAAGACACAAATGATAATCAGTTGAGTCGAGTGCTACATTATCACCAACTAACAGAATTTATGTTTCATAGCACTTGCATGTTTTTGATCCCATGGATTTTATTGTTTTGAAATTGTCATGTGGAAGTTGATATATGATATAGTATAGATCACAATAACACAAGATAAAGTTTGTAGGTTCACCATGTTGAAATTAAGTATATTTTTAGCATTTGAAAAATATGTCAGTAATAAATAAAAACGTTTTATTTATTTAACTTAATCTGTTACAACCAAGTGTATTTTATATTTATAAGTGTAATTATATTTATTTTGTTTCAAATAAATTTGATTTGATATTCAAAAAACATTTATTTTCCCAAAAAGTAAAAAAACTAGCAAAAAGTAGTGCTGTCAAACAATTAATCACAATTCATCGCATCCAAAATAAAATGTTGTTTACATAATATACTGTATGTGTGTGTTCTGTGTATAATTATTATGTATATACATACACATGCATGAATATATTTAAGAAATATTTGTATTGTATGTGTGTATATATATATATATATATATATATATATATATATATATATATATATATATATATATATATATATATATATATATATATAAACAAATATTTTATATACAAATATAATTTTTTTCTTAAATATACATGCGTGTGTGTGTGTATTTATATAAATATACATAATAATTATACACAGAACACACACATAGCCTACATTATATTATGTAAACAACGTTATGTAATTGTTTGACAGCACTAGTTAAAAGTACAACTCTAACTAATATTTTGTTTCTATGGAGAGTGCTATTTGCTTTTAGACAAACTGAACAAAACAGGTTTAAACCAGAAACTATGATTTTTGATTAGACTATAATAAAAATTCACTTTAAATCATTCTAATAATCTCATATATAAACTCAAAGTAATTTTTATTTGTAAACTCAAAAATAATAAAGGATTTTCAGGATACTCAGGAATCAAAGCACGGAACAACCAACTAAAATGCAATGAAGATGGAAGAAAGACTAACAGAAAACAAGCTCAATGTATACTAAACCAAACCAATCAAAGAAACAGATGCTACAACTTAATCAACGAACAACCATGGCAACAAATGCAAACAAGGAAACAGAACAGGATGTCCGAGAGAAACACAGACCAAATGTTACAGTGGCAAAATGTAGAGCATTACATTGCAGAAAAGAATGTACATGTTTTTCAAAAAGAAAAATTTTAAGTGTCTGACAACATTTCTTTTAATATTTTTTCTTTCATTAAACCTGGAAATGACCATAACTATAGGGTTAATGACAGATTGTTCACTTTAAATGCATTTGACCAATTCTAGATCAATTGTTGTTGTGCATGGTCAATAAAATGTTTATATAAATCATTCTATTGGTTTTTTGAATGGTCAATTCTATTGCCAGCTTTGTTATTGTTGTTTATTCTCCATGACAACCAGCAGCATGCCGATAATATCTACATGAGTTCGAACAATAGAACACGTGACGGTCTGGAAGCGGCTGCTGAGTTGCTCATGACCCAAGAATAACACCCGCTGTATATGTCCCACCAGCGCCAGTACATGAGATTTAGAAGAATAATACAGTATAATTATTTCAGGTGTCTGTATGTTCAGAATGGAGCACTGGAGTGTAGAACATTCTCGAAACTGACTAACATTCTTAAATAGTATGTAACTAAATAAAAACAGTTGTAGGGGTGAGCGGGGCAGAACCTAACACGGTCAGATGTAACACATGGTTTAACACTTTCCACACATGCCAGGATGACAAAACTTTGTGTATTTACTAGTTGCCATGTCAACACTATAAAGAGAAAACATTTAATTAAAATTAATGAATCTTTGGAAGATATCACTGAACATTTATTCAACTATAGCAAAAGTACATTTATTGCGTTTTTCATCTCTGTTTTTTTGTGTTTATTTAAAACTAGACAAATCTGATATTATTGTAATCTTGTATCTGCTATTTAACAGTTGAGATGTTCTTTAATGCTGATCTAACAGCAGAAGACACAAGCTGGGGTTAAATCCCAGTTATGCAGGTGAATAATGACTGAGAGTCAATGTTCAGAAGTAATTAATTATTATTATGTGTTGAACTATTCTTTAGCTGTGTTTAGTGATGTGTTTGTTGTCAAACTCAAAAATTTGTTTATTTTTAATGATTAAAAAATGCCATTATTTTATCTGAAAAAAATAATAATTGTATTTTATTGACAAAATATTTTAGTTTGTTTTTAATATTTTTTTTTGATTATATCAGATAACATTTTCAGCTGTCATATAGTCATGTTACAATGTGCCCCTCACATGTTACAATGAACCCCACCTATGGGGCATGTTGTCACATTTCACTTCCATTCTTTCGGGGTAAATCAAGAAAAAAGTATACACTGTATTAATGAAACAAACCATTTAGATAACATATTGATGTGTTATGTTTCCTTCAATTTATTCCTAAAGCTTTCTTCAGTTGGTCTTTATTCATTGAGAATCTTGACATCTGGCCTAGCTTTCCATGGAACAAATTGTTCTTCTGGGTTGGGTCTTTTGAATGAATTAGTGTGGTTAAAAAAAAGTCTTCCCACTGTTTCTAATGTTTTGGTTTGTTTGCATTTAATAAATATAAATAGTTTGTGATTTGATCCATGCTTCATCTCTCCTTGCCTGAATGGACGGTGATAGGATTATAAGTGAATGCCTACCTAAATTTCAGTCTGTTCCTCACACAAAGCTATTATATGGCTTCAGAAGACTTATAATATAGCATACTTTTATGGTTGTTTTATGCCACTTTTGTGGTGTTTTCTTGTCCTTATGCATGAAGAAAAGTACTAAAGAAAATTACATTTAGACCTTTGGAAGAGAAAAAAGGAACAACATGAGGGCGTAAGTACATGTATCAGTTTCCACCAGTTCTGTTTTGTGATCATCAAATTACCATATATTTTAATGATTTCTGAAGGATCATGTGACACTTAAAACTGGAGTTGAGATGCTGAAAATTCAGCTTTGATCGCTGGAATAATTTACAGTTTACAATATATTCACTTAGAAAACAGCTGTTTTAAATTGTAATAAAATTTCACAATAGTCCTGTATTTTAAAGTACTTAGGTGTAGACGGTAATAAACAGAAAAATAACAGTAGCCTATTAACATTGCAAAATTCAGCTGTAAAGCAGCAATAACAGTCAATCTTATCATTATTCAGCTCAATTTACTTCAATGTTGATTCGATTTAGCTCAATAACAGTGTCAATGTTGCAAAGTTATGAAGTTATGAAACATTTGGCCGATTCAGTTTTTCTTCTTCCCCAAACCAGCTGTATAATTACATGGAGAATATTGCTGCTTTCATCCACTGATTGCATTATTCCACCAAAAAACAATACATAATCATCTGATGTCAAACAACTTCTGGACACAGTAAATACCACGAGAACGTTACAGTGCATCTGTAAGTATAATGTTCAGGGAATCAAATGTAAGCGCTGTGACAGTTGCGTTACTACAATCCCAACTTTAAACAAACCTAACAACCATACAAACCAAACAATCAATAATTTCAAACAATTATAACAAGAAGACTTTTAAAAGAAACACAATTGCGTAAACAAACTCAGGCTATTATTCAGCCTGCGCACGCTTAAAAATAAAGGATCTTTATTAGCATTTACGGTTCCATGAAGAACCTTTCACATCCATGGAACGTTTCCATTCCACAAAAGCTTCTTTAGATTTTTCAAAAGTTCTGTAAGACATCACAATGAGATGGAGAGGAGAGCAAACTGAGACTTGAGGTTTCTCCTGAGGAAAAAAGAACCCAGTAGTCACATGTGTCTCCTCTTTAGTTTAAGAAGAGAACTCTTCTTTCAGACTGTGATACCAGCTTAGTCAGATATCTAAACGAAATTCAAAATGCAAAATGATCTGAGGTATGCCTTCCACATTCATTTCATAACTTAACAACATGCTTGCTCACCTTCTGATGGATGAAAAGGCAGCACCCCATCATTGGGCTTCACAGCACTGATCCTCAGATACACGACACCCCCAAAAACACCTTCACAATCTCCCACCATGTAGCGCTGTCACCTGTCTAACCCTCAGCCATGTGTGTCTACAGATGTGTGTGTGTCAGTACACAGAAGAGCAGCAAACAGGATGTTCTGGAGGAAGTGTGTCGGTGCTATATCGGGCCGAAGCAGGGTACGAGCTTTCAGACTACATCTCGGCTTGTGTTTGTCTGAGGCCGGTGGCGTCAAAGGCCCCTACAGTGAGACGAACAGCATCCTGTTACAGGGAGGTATAGTACACAATCGCTTTTCCACCCTTCTCGCCCACATTACCCAGAGCTGCTGAAAAAAAAAAGGGCTAAACTAGATTTTTTTCCCTTTTTTTTGGTACAATTATTATCTGAATAATTTAGTTTTGCAGCAGGGTAAATCCTAATTGTTGATACAAAACTTAGTGAAATATTATTACAATTTAAAACAGCTGTTTTCTATGAGAATATATTGTAAAATGTAATTTATTCCTGTAATCAAAGATGATTTTTCAGCATCATTACTCCAGTCTTCAGTGTTACATGATTCCTCAAGATCATTCTAATGATGATATGATGATCAAGAAACATTTCTGATTATTATCAATGTTGAATTTTTTTTTGTCAAAACCCTGATACACTTCCATTCAAAACTTTGGGGTAGGTATAAGATACTTGCAAGGATGCATTAAATTGATCAAAAGTGACAGTAAACAAATGTCTAGTTTAATTAAATCCTGTAAAAATAAGAAATAATAACATAATAATAATAAACATTATTAATAATGAATTGATGATCATTTGAGCAACAAATCAGCATATTAGAATGATTTCTGAAGGATCATGTGACACTGAAGACTGGAGTAATGCTCTGATCACAGGAATAAATTAAAGTTTAATAGGCCTATATTAAATTACAGTTCATTTAATCTGTAATTTAATATATTAAATTCAATTTAATATATTTACTTTGTTGAGCTGTACCTGCACTGTCACAGTTTAGAAGATTTGTGTACACAGTTAGCAACAGGAAGCCAGTAAATCCCTGCTAAACACACTTCCTGGAAACAAACAGTCTTCCTTTAAGCACTTCCTGTTGAAGAAGCATGCTGTGTATCTGATGCTGCCTTTAATGCATGCTGGAATTATCATATTTACATGATGAGTATACATGAATGTCACTGCAGTGTTGTAATCAACATAGCTGTCACAGTTGGGTTGCAATAACGAGTAGTAAAGCATTTAAATGCAGAAGCTTAACTTTTAATAAAACAAAGTACTCAGGACACTAGAAACATGAACAAACTCGCCCTGGAGGCTTCCTGTTCTGCTAAGCCACACCCTTGTCAGCCTCCAGTTTAGGGGCCCAGGGCAGCGCCGGCAGTTCAGGGAGCCAGGGAGCCTCTGCAGTTCAGGGGGCCAGGGCAGCACCAGCAGTTCAGGGGACAAGGGCAGTGCTAGCAGTTCACGTGGCCAGGGCAGTGGCCCCCTGAACACTTGTCTCCAGTGGATCCTTGTCTTGACAATTTATAACTTTCTTTTTCTTTTGAGTTCACAGCACTGACATATTTCAAGTAAACTGAACTGTTTCATTGTTTTGAGTTGTATGAACTTATTTCCTTTAATTTAGACTAACATAAGTTTAACTAAAACTGGGCTGGGATTGTTTTATTCCATGCTTTGCTAATGGAACTTGAAAGGGAGAGTGAATAATAAAATTAAGTGTGTTTGTGCAAGATTAATGTAAGAGAGATAAAGTAGTGATTAATATGTTGTTAAGCTAACAAATTACCATCATGGGTGCAGTGGCGCAATGATATTACCCAGCGCCTGAAAATAGGCTACCTTCCGTCAACATACCCAACGTGACAACCTGCTTGCACAGGGACTATTTTCAGGCGCTTCGTAATATCTTTCCACTGCTGCACTCATGGTACGGCAGCAAAGTTCCTTGATTATTACGCAGGAATGAGAGTATAGTTCCTAGCCATATCGGTCTAGAAAATCACAACTTTTCATTTTCTGTCTGTCTTAGTACACGATGTAACTACAGAAGAGTCAAGTTTTATAGGAAAAATATCGAAAGTCTTTGGTCATTTTTGAGAATCTAATGACAGACGTTCATAATGAGATTTCCGATTTCACTCTAATGGAGACAGATGAGATTGCTGGGGTCTTTTTCTCATATTTTTTTTACAAAAAAACATTTTATTTCTCTGTAATTATTAATCATATTGCTGTTATTAAAATTCTGTCATTATTCCATCATGTCGTTCAACACCTGTAAGACCTTCGTTCATCTTTGGAACACAAATGAAGATATTTTTGTTGAAATCCGATGGCTCAGAAAGGCCTCCATTGGCAGCAATGACATTTCCTCTCTGAAGAACCATAAAAGGTATTAAAGACGTCGTTACAAAGTCCATCTCACTACAGTGGTTCTACAATAATTTTATGAAGCAACGAGAATAAAAACCTAAATAACGACTTATAAAGAGATGGCTGATTTCAAAACACTGCTCCCTGAAGCTTCGGAGCGTTATGAATCAGTGTATCGAATCAGGATTCGGATTGCGTGTCAAACCGCCAAACTGCTGAAATCACATGACTTTGGCACTCCGAACCGCTGATTCGATACACTGATTCATAACGCTCTGAAGCTTCAGGAAGCGCACAAAAACTATTCTCGTTGCTTCATAAAATTATTGTAGAACCACTGTAGAGAGATGGACTTTGTAACGGCGTCTTTTGTACCTTTTATGGTTCTTCAGAGAGGAAATGTCATTGCTGCCAATGGAGGCCTTTCTGAGCCATTGGATTTCAACAAAAATATCTTCATTTGTGTTCTGAAGATGTGTCGAACGACATAAGGGTAAGTAATTAATGACAGAATTAGAATTTTTGGGTGAACTAACCCTTTAATTGTGCAGAGAATATAGATTTCATCACAGAGAAGATGGATTCAAGCTGTGATACTTCAAAACTATAATCTGGAATCAGATGGCATTGATGAGTAATGAATGAAACTGATGTGTTAATGTGATCTAAGGTCTTTTATGAACATCACATGTAGGTCACACCTGCAAGAACATTTTATGGTGTTATCTGAAGTGATATGGAGTCATAAACCCAACATTTCTTAATCACATTCATAGCTGACCTTGTGGTTTTGTTACAAAAAAAGTCTGAAATGATATGGCTCAGCCCTTGGACTATCTCACGGCGGCAGATCAAGGGAAGGCCGACAGAGGCATTCTGAAGGGAGTGTGATTCCAAAATCATCAGACGTCCCAAGAACCTTGATATAGTGACATGATCAGAATTTATGTTATTTGTGTGCCATTTATGAGCAGTCTAACACAATCAAACGCTCAAAAATATTGAGGTAAAGCTTTCTAAAACTATTATTGAAAAGCACAACACTGCTGAAAAAGCCAGTATGAATTTTTCATGGAGGTCGGTTGATTTTTGTGCTGGTCTAGCTGTTGATGAGTTGATCAACTTTTACTCACAATGCATGGACTTTCTGACAAAGCTTTTTTTTTTTTTACACAGGATGATTTGTTGGTTGCAGGGAAATTAGGAAATGTAGCTATCTTTGTGTTTTGTTTCTTGCATTCTGTCACATGCTAGAGGCACACATTTGTTTCACCAGGTTATCATTGGGACATTTGGTGGGTGGAGTGACTTTATTCCCTAGCTACACAAAAGAAGACATCTTTAAGTAAGAGAAAAGGAAATTGAATTATTATTATTAGTTTTATGGGCAATATTTGCATCCTGAAATAGATTGTGAGTTTTTTTGTACATTTAAGTGGGCATATTTGTTTTCTAACCATATAAAACACTTAAGCTTAAAGGGATAGTTAATCTAAAAATATTTCACTATTCACTAACCCTCATGTAATTCATAGATTTCTTTCTTTAAGGGAATACAAAAGAGGATATTTTGAAAAATAAAACAGTAGGCCCATATTATGGAAGCTTATGTGTAGCAGAATTCAAATTGCAATGCAATATGCAAAATGACAATGTATTTCTCTATTTAAAATTACATTTTCCATTACATATGTGCCAAGTTGGTGCAAAATGAGAATGAAAATTAAATTATATAATTTACTTTTGCAATTTCCAATAATAATTTTAAAATGTAAATTACATATTCATTTTGAATGCTTTATACGTTGCGAAATGAAATTGAAAATGTATTACTCAAAGCTCTGAATGCATTTTCAAATCCACATCGACTGAATTAATCGACGTGTGGCATTCATTAAAATGCATTTTTCAAACCTCTCAAAAGTGAGTGTCAATGTATTAAAAAGTCATTTAAATCACAATTTTGCTACCATTTTGCTATATCTTTGGCTCAGAATGCATGTTGAAATCCACACTGAATTTTGCTACAAATATCACATGGCGTTATGATGAAAATGCCATCCTAAATGTCCTAACTGTGAGTGTAAATGTATTTAGAACAAATAACATTTAAATGATCATTTTGCTACTGTTATGGCTTGGACATGGACACATACCAAATCAATTTGAGTAATACATTTTCATTTTCATTTTGCAACGTATAAAGCATTCAAAATGAATATGTAATTGGAAATGGCAAAAGTAAATTATATAATTCAATTTTCATTTTCATTTTGCACCAACTTGGCACATATGTAATGGAAAATGTAATTTTAAATAGAGAAATACATTGCCATTTTGCATATTGCATTGTAATTTTGCATATTGCATTGCAAATTGAATTCTGCTACACAGTAAAAAAAAATTGAAGCAATCATTGATTTTGTACAACACAAACATGTTAATTACAAATTAATTAAAATGCTGGCTAAGATAACAATTTTATCATCAATTTAATATTTTTAGCTGGGGATGGGCTGAAGTACTGAAGTAACGATATATCGATAGGGATGTGGTATTGAAAGTATCAATAATCAATAATAAAAAAAAATCTATGCTGTTTTTACCAGTGATTTTGTTTATATAAAAATGTTATGCATACAAAATGCATTGAATTGAACAAATAACCCATGTTAGAGAATAATTGTTTAGGATAGAATTATTTTCCTGCTCATATGAACACACACAAATCCAATCCACAGAACCAATCAATCACAGAGAGCGATCACTTCTCTACATTAAAACAGGGCTGTGTCTCCCAAAAGTATAAAATACCATTGCCACCCTTGCGATTAGTTAAGGCTTATGATGTTTTGGAAAACAGAGCTCAGAACACTGCTTATCAGAGGACAGAAAAAACATAATTTGGATCCATTAGTTTTCACAATACATTTTTATTTAAAGTGAGTATAGTTTGTGCAATTAAGTGTATTTAAATTGAACGTTAAAGATGGGGTAAGTGCTTTCTGGTAACCGATGTTGATATTTCAAATCACCAAAACAAACTCGCCCCGATTTTGATAGCTCCACCCCACACATGCGTAACTCAGGCCACGAATGATGGTAATCTATGGTAATCCAGGTCGAATGTTCAATAAAATAGTCATCCATCCCTTTCATCCCAAAAACACAAACACAGTTCTCATGAACGACAGCACAACATATGACAAGATCAGAGGGACATCGATCACAAATAGAGGAAACAAGCATATATTAGGAGTATATTATCTTACTTGTCAGACACATTTGAAACAGACAGTGAGGAGGTTTAGACGCTCCAGGCTTATACAATGTGGAAATGAATGGGTCTTTATCATCGCTGAAGTGACACCGATACAATTGGAAATAACAATTGGACAAATAACCATAAATATAAATAACCGTATTTAATTAACTAAAACAATGTTAAATTTCCAATTGACTTATTGAAATTCTAATAACTGTTATGTACTTTTGATAAATACTGACAACCCCCAATCACAGTTGTGATGAGAATCACACGATGAATCAAAGCTCATCACAAGCAGCTTTTAGGAGGACAATACTAATAAACACTAAACACCATCATGGTAACACACAAGAAATTTAAAAAATACAATAAACATTAATTTAACATTAAATGGAACATAAAACCCTAATGTACATAACTGATTAGAAAAAACTGATTAGAAACAGTTATTTCAACCAAAATACATCAAATGTGAAGTGTCACGTAGGGAATTCTGGGAATGTAAATTTTTGTTTTTTCACTGTAAATTACACAACAACTTGTTCTTTTTCACTTCCAAAAACTGTTAATTTAACTGTAAAATTACATTAAATGTAAGGTTAGATCTATTACAGTTATTCACTGTATATACTACAGAAACTTTCTGGTAACCAATTAACTGTTTTTAACCATAGCCTTTTTACAGTCTTTTACCGTAAAAATCACAATCATCATTTTTTTTTTTTTTTACAAACAATGGTTTTACTAGTGACTGTAGTTAGACTGTAGTTAGTAGTTATAGACAGATACATGGTATTTGTAGATTTCCACTACAGTAAACATTTTAACCATGTGTAAACAAAAATATGATCAAATAATTTGTTATTTGAATTTTAAAATGCCTTTCAAATATAATGTTAAGGGTATCATTGCCCATTTTACTCTTAGGCTTTGTCCACACTAATATGTTGTCACACTGAGATGGTGTTTTTATTAACGAAATAATGCTCTACAAAGTGGATACATTTGAAAACAATGTTTTCACGTTGTAGTGTGGACTGTGAAAACTGAGGTAATTGAAAACGATGATGCACGTTTTGTCATGTAACGCATATTTTACTGATAGATATGTTTATACCGGTATTGTGCCTGTAATGTGCTTTCACACAGTTGCTAAAATATATTTCTTTGCTCACTCTTCATATCACAGTCCAGCAAAGATGACAGAAAATGTACTCGCATTTGCTGTCCTGCGGCAACACATGAGAGCAGTTTAGACCAAACATATAATGGTCCGTGTGAATGCTGAGATATTTTTTGCCAAATAAAAGGATCCTGCCAGAAGATTTGGGTGATATCTTTATTATGTCTGCCCATCTGTATCGTCTCAGTGAGCTTTTATGAGGGTTTACTCATGAGAAGTAAGGTGAATTTAGCGTTTTCAAATGCTTCAGTCTGGACGAGAAACTTCTGGAAAATGCTTGAAAAAGCTAGTGTGGACGGGAAGTGTTTTGAAACGAAAACGCAGTTTGCAAATCTATCTGGCTTAATGTAGCCGTAGTAATAATTTAAAAGTTCAGTTTAGAGGTATCAGTATCGATATTGACGAATCTGTCCTTTGAAAGTATCGGTATCATATCAAAAACAAATTAAGTGGTATCGCCCATCCCTAGTTAACAATAGCACTCTAGCATGTGCCAATATAATTTATTGTTGAAGGTGTCGGAATAAATTTTGGTTTGACTTTTTAAAGTTATTGAAGGTTTTTATTAAAGGTCAGTTTCTGACCTTTTCTGTGCGTGTATGCGTGAGGTAATCATAGCTGCTTACACAAGCTCTTGAAGCTCTGCCCTCTCTAGAAAGGGGGCCGGAACAGCAGCTAATTTGCATTTAAAGGGACACACAAAAAACTGCACTTTTTTGCTCAGTGTGTTAACAGTGTGCAATATAATGTGTTCATGTTTCGCGTGTAAAAAAACACAGTATTTTCCACACAATTTACTTTTTATCTGTATACCGCTGTTTTCTCTATCCTAAAAACGGCCTGACGATTTCTTTGTTCGATGAAGTCCCTCCTTCAGAAATAAGTAAGAGTTCTGATTGTGCCAGTGGTTCCCGTGTTCAAAGGTCACACCTCTTACCATAACCGTATCAATTTGAGCCGGAATCAGACCCGGAGAATATCAAAGAGTTGAGGTTGACCCAGGTTGATCGATTACAACCTGTTCAAGAAAGACTTTTCCAGCATGTTTCACAATTGGTAAGCTGTTTATCACAATTTATTTAGTAGTTGTCATACTTTTACGTTTGACTGTTACATATTGGGATGAAAATAACAGCGTCTCGACGACATGGCGACAAACACACTCTACAAACGCACACTTCTCCACGTGGGAGAGCAACAAGACCACGCCCCTTTTTGCCTATTCTTGTGGGCGGAGGTTAGTCGGCAAACTGTTCTATTGACGTCATTAAAGCAGGAAGTACAGGGATGTAGTACAAACCGGCCGTTCGCTGTAGGCTTTGAACGGGAACTTCTGTTAAATAAAATATCTCGCTTGGCATTGAACTTTGAGCTTTATAATTTTACAGGTATTATTTATGCTCTAACAGCAACATTACACACTAACTAAAGTTTGAAAAATGGGATCACTAAGAACAGGACCTTTAAAAAGTGACATACTATAATTTTTACATGCTATCAAAAATGATCTGTGGGTTATTTTGAGCTAAGACTTCACACACAATCTGGGGATATCAGATACTTATTTTACATATTATAAAAAGGGGCATTATAGCATCCATTTAAGTCAAAATTTTGTAAAAGTTAAATGGAAAAAGGACAGAAAATTACAATTATCCATTAATGAAGTAACCGGAAAAAATGGAAAATTAACGTTAGGCTTCATTTTATTTTATTTTTGCAATTGTACTGCATGGTCTGAAAACTGATTTGGAAATCTTCAACCAGATTTGGAAGCTCAGATCCAATGACCCTTTGTGCTGCTTTTACCACACGCTGGAGTTCTCTCTGATCAGCGGAAGTGCAGCTAGCATACCTCACTGTGATAGATGGTACTGTGATAAAAGTTCCTAAGTAGTTTTTGAGGCAGTTGTGCACTTTTCAGTTTCCGTTAGGGTTGTGCGATATTGAAGAAAAATGCGGTATGCAATACCTTGTTAAATAATGCGATATTCGATATGCAATACGATATTGCTATTAGTGTGTAAAATCAATCTAAAATTACATTTAACAAATATTTAAAAACTGAGAATGATACCATTTATTTGTTTCATGTTCTTTCTAGGAAAAGAAAGCACTGCTACAACTTCTGAACGTAACCAACAGTGTTTTAGCAAAAATTTATGTCACAAATAGACCTAATGCACTGATCCTATTGACACACATTCAGTTTCTTTCTCCAAGTGATATCATTTACTTAAAACATAACCGACTGTGTTTACATGAATACTCGTCAAGTCAGACATTTTGACATAACTGTGTGTATTTGACAGTTAGTGTGTTACAAACAGAGAGGACACGGAGAACTGGAGACAGTGAAACAGTAGGTGATTGCCGTGATGATGACGTGCAGGTGCGTGCAATCAGTACTCTGGTGACCGTGATCGTTGTGGCTGGGAGAAGGTGGAGCCTGGCGTGCTTGTAACACAAAACAGAACTGAAGGGATCACATGCTTTCTGAGAGGCGGCTTGTGCGCATGTTTCGGTGTGTGTCAGACAGTGCGAGACTGCAAGGATTTGTTTTTCGCAAGTTATTGCATTAAATAACTCTTTTTAATGTCAAGCTAGTCACATAAGTAACATTCGTGTGCCCAGTCTATCCTCTGCTATATGCGCCAACCTAAATCGTACACCTTTTCATAATGTTGAAGTAGCCATTAAAATCACTCAGATATTGCGTGCCGTTGCGATATGCATATTGTGATATTTCGATAATTTCGATATATTGCGCAGCCCTAGTTTCTGTGAGAAAAATGATCTCTGTAGACCCCCAGGATCTAAAAGTGCTCTGCTCTTTTTACTTCCTCGCCATCTATGTAGAGAGAAGCATGTTCTATTGTTGAGTTTCAAATGATTTACTCGACACCACTGAACAGGGTGGCACACCTCCTCCATATATGCTCATCATTGTCTGATATCAATCCCACCAGGGTGGTGTCATCTGCAAATTTGATTATAGTGTTATATAGGAGTGGATGGAGAGACAGTCATTCGTCACTTGGGGTTAAGGTGGAGGAAGTGCAATCTCGATCCTGACATTCTGGGGTCTGTTTGTTAGAAAATTTAAGATCCATAGCAAATTGTTGAAACATCATCATAACTTTTGACCCAAAATTTTCTGAGTACTCTCTGGACGCGACACATTACCAAGTTTTGTAACAAAACGTCAATGCGTTCATAAAATATAGCATTTTACGGCAAAATTCAAAATAGCTGACACCAAAAAAATGCCTGAATTGGTCAGGTAAGGAAATCATTCAAAATGTGTACTGTTGGTGTACCTCCAGGAACAGAGTTGGGAAACACTATGGTATAAGCAGTAACAGTACACATTTTGGACATGATTTTGACATGACTTTTAAGTTCACACTTGAAATAGGGAGAGTTCCGAGATCGGAATATGGCCCGAACCCAGAGTACTCCCCAGTATCCCTAAGATAGGATAGATACTAGACAAGAGTAAGGAGTTGGGGTGGCGGGGTGGCGTAGGCATGGACTTGCATTGGGCTTGACCGCCCAGAAGGGGGCCTCCACCGTTACCCATTTACATTGGTTTGATTTGTTTATTTATTTGACAGTCAGAAATGATTAACCACATTTCCGCTGTCTGGCCAGTGCGAGCGAGGGCTATAAACAGGCCAGCCAGCTAAAGCCCAAAGTAGTGACATGAGCGCTTGAAAACAAAAACAAATACACTATTTGCACGCATACAGTTTACACAAAGTATAGTTTAAAAGGCTTGCGATATCCTCTGATTGCAAGCTTTGGGGCAAGTGATACATAATCAAACTGCTTAAACTGATATTTATCTTTATTTCACATGGAAGAACACACATTTTGAATCACATCTGCTCCATTGTGATCACATGGCGACTTTAAACAACTTCATCATGCTTGTAGAACGCACATTTAGAAAGATCTTGATAAAATCTCATGTTCATTGCTTAGTTTACAGAGAGTGACAATTTCTAATAATTTCCCACTAAATTGTGCATTCTGAAGAGTTGAGCACTCTCTCGCCTCACTGCCATCATAAATATAGGCAGAAATGTCATCAAAATTGTAAAAAACAACAACATTTAGGCTTAACAAGTTCCCGTTTTATATATTTATAACATGAGCCTATGATAGGCTATAGGCTAGTTCACACAAGCAAAGGTGCTGTTTTTCTGACATTGACTTTATACAGCAGTTCAATAAACAAGTTACTCAGTAACTTTCAGACACACACACACATTCTGTTTTTGCTCTGTCAAAGAAAACAGAACAAACAGCAGAACTGCTGCGTCTCAGAGCAACAGTGTTTCGTTCCTCAAAGAATCAGTGTATTTGAATGAATCAGAGGAGTAAAGGATTCAGTTAGGCTAAATAATTACAGCAGTTTGCTAAGTTAAACGAATTAGGATTTTTGAACAAATTGGTTGATTAAAGTATTCAACTCACTCATTAAGACGGAGACTTGTCGACACCTACTGGTGGTTTTAGTTTCATAGTTAAAAAGTAGACCACTATTTCAATCACTTAATATTTCTACATTAAAATGTTACATTTAAAGCATTAATCTCTCAACGTCATTTACGCAAATTTTTATTTGTAAATCCACACATGCCTAATACATGTCTAAACCAAAATCCAAAAATTTATTTTATTGATACTGACTTCATTTTATTGGTAATACCAGCCATACATTGTGTCTTTGTATTCTGATTGAATTTTTTGTATTTAATTAAAGAATTTGACATAAGAAGACACAGATTGATAGATGACATTTTATTTTTACCTCTAAACTTTGACTATAGCTATAGGCAAAGGAGGTGAGATGATGATATATAGGCTTCCTACCGTACTGATTGTGTAGATCATTTGAGCATGCCCCTCCTGAACTTTGTTAATAAAACATAAATTGGGGAACAGACCCCTACGCTGCAAATCCATTGATTTCAAAAAGGCAGAACACGCTTCCTGTGAATGAAGCACAACAATAGCATATAGTCTGTACTCACCCCTCTGAAGAGCCACTTCTCTGATGTAGAGAGGAGAGAAAATGACTCCTTTCTCTGCAACATCGGCCTGGTGGGAGAAAACAAGATAAAGACTTCAGAAACAGGCTCAAAGAGACATTTGGGGTGCTTTCACACCAGCACCTTTGGTGCGCACCCAGGTTCGATTGACGCCAGAGTTCGGTTTGTTTGGATGATGTGAACACAATCGAACTCGGGTTTGGACCAAGCAATCGACCCAAGTGTGAAAGAACCCAGCAGCAGAGACAGATAACAGATAACCACTGACACAGCCTAAAGGTGCGCTTACATTTACCACTCACAAAAGTGTTGCAGGAATGATGAATTTTTGTAAGCCAAAATCCAGAAACGAGTTGGCACTATAGCATTTCCTGTTCCATCGTCCGGTTTGTTTGGATGATGTGAACACAATCGAACTCGGGTTCGGTTTTTTTAATGGTTTTGGTTAAAAACTTGAAATAAAGTTTGTGGTGAACACAACCTCAAGATCTTTTTGTGTTTTATTCTACAGAATAAAATACATCAGTAAAACCCCCTTGTGTGTGTTTTTTTAAAGCTCTTACTTACCTACTTACTTAAAGCTCTCGTAAAAGGTGATTGATAACAAATGTCTAAATGGGACTAGGCTGTCAGGGATATTAAATGTCATGCAAACTCATCTAGCTGCTTTCTGTGTTAAAAACTGCACACACACTCTCAGAAAAAAAGGTACAATGGAGGTACAAATTCGTTCCTTGGGGAACAAAACATATAACTGTACCTTTAAAGGTGCACAATTGGTCCGTAGGGTACAATTATACAATTGTTTTCCTCTAGTTAGAGCAGGGGTAGGCAAGTTCGGTCCTAGTGAGTCAGCTGAGTTTGGCTCCAACCCTGAAAGACGTCTATAGAAGCTCTTATTGAGAATGAACAGGTTTAGATGTTGGTATTTTATTGAAAATTTTTGGTCACCATTATGGTGATCATTGTTTCCTGTAGTTGGGCAGTTTGACTCTTGGCTTTATATGTAAGTTTCTGGTTTTTGTAACAGTGTTAAACAAAAATTGTCATGAAGAAAATGTTTTGACTAAACTCATCACTGACTAAAACTATTAATAAATAATATTCACCAGCAATACTTGCCACAGATCAGACATTGAGATTTTTTTTTTTTTCAAGTTTAGACACACACAGATATCCAGAATCAGCATATGAATCTCAACAATAGTGACATATACAGTTTTATACTGTGGTGGCTTAGTAGGGTTGGAGCTTAACTCAGGACAGCAGCTCTCTAGGACAGAATTTACCTACCCCTGACAAAAATATACCCATGCCACTTGTACCTTAAAAATGTTTAATAATATAAAGTCTGAAAGAGTTAATGGTGGTGAAGTTGAAGTCATGTGGCAGTGGTGTAGATCACTAACGTCAGTATTAGCCTACGCTTTATAGAAATCCACACGATTGGGAGTTTCGCATGAGGGTGAAAAAGTTCCCCATGCAGGTTTCACTTGAGTTCAAAGTGTTCACGCAAATTTGCTGCCGCTGACCAACAGACACTTTTCCTTTGAAAGTGTCGTTGCTGCACTATTGATAATTTTTAGCCAGCGTACTTTTTTTGTTAATGTGACTACACCTTAAGGGGCCAGTTCACAGAGATCACATTTTTCCTTCTGCTGTGCTGCTTTTCTATTGCTTTTTCTATGTAAACACATGCTAGATGGACACATTTACTTGTTGCGCTAGCGTCTTTTGCAGCGTCTAGCATGTCACATGTTCTTTAAAAAAATGTATCTCTAGTGCTCAGTGCTAGGACCGTTGCTCTTCACCCTGTACATGCTACCACTGGGAGATATCATTAGGAAGCATGGCGTTAGTTTTTATTGTTATGCTGATGATACTCAGCTCTATATTTCTTCACGCCCTGTCACAAGATTAACGGAATGCATAGCTGATATAAAAAATTGGATGACCAGTAATTTCCTGCAACTCAATTCCCAAGGTTTATTTTTCTCCATTAGGTCTCCTGATGGGGTTTTGGTTTCCTTGCCACTGTCGCCTCAGGCTTGGCTTGCTCAGTTGGGGTTGGGGACACTAAATTTGTCAACTAAATATCCAAATAAATCTAATTATTAAACTAAATTAACCATATAAACTAAATTACTGATCTAATTACTGATCTAAAGCCCACATTGTCACTGTTTGATAATTGAAATATATTCTGTTGCATTATTTTCCTGTTTAACACTGTAAAGCTGCTTTAAAAAAAATCTGCATTGTTAAAAGTGCTATATAAATAAATTTACTTGACTTGACTTGACTAGATCTTGCAGGGTTTTTTTTAAACCTCAAAAACATGTTCTGTGTGAATGGGACCCCTAAAGGAGGTCATCCGCTGAATGATGGAAAACCACTTTGGTTTTTCAGCAAGACACATTAGACATCCGATACAGTCCAAGAAATGAAAAGGTGACAAGGTGATTCACTTGGATGGAGCCATTTCCATTCACTGCAGTTTTGTAAATAGGCAGACAGGTCTGTCTCAGGGCATCAGTCATCAATGGGGCAGGACAGGGCGAATGACCTTTTCCTGACCCAGAACCAATGCATTTTTGTCCTGCTGGCTATTGTGACAAGCTGCTGAGAAACATCTTTCTTTTGCTCTCGCTTGTAGTATTTATTTATTTTTTGTCACACAAATGTGACATTTTAAAACTGACAGAATGCTTCACAATGAATCAAAATGTACAATTCCTGAATTTTAATAGAATACTGCAGTGTTTGTTATAAATGATTTCTCTGTACACTTCGTCATTGTTTTTAATTCACGTGCCTCATAATCTTGAATCAGAATAACTCCCCCTCCCTCTTGCAGCAACATCTCTTCTCTTCTCTAATAACGAGGGCGGGGCAACCTGTCAGTCACATGAGATCCACCAATAGCAAACCACAACCATCCAACTATCCAATCTACTCCCCACAGACAAAATCAAGCCTCGCCCTACATTTGTTCTTGTTCCAGAAGCCGTTACACTCGGATATATGTCAAAATAGAGGAGAAAAGACCAGCGCAACTTCTGTTAAATGACAACTTTAGGAAAATAAGCATTTAACAATGACAGACTGAAATATCAGCCAGGCCAATTTATCTCCCAGTATTTGGCTTATTTAATAGACCCTAGGACTTTTGTCAAACTTTAAACATGAATGCACAAAAATTAATTGGATAGTAGTTTTGTTGTAGAAATTAAAAAACAAAAACAAAATCCTTCCCTCGAGGGTCAATTTGACCCCTATAGGAATGAATAGAATGTGAGGAATGCTTCAGTACACATAGAAAAACCTAAAAATGCTCAAAATTCTAACTAGTTTAATGCTAAAACTATCAAAAAAATATTTTATAATGTCTAAATATGTAATAAAATAAGTAGATAAAATAAAATAAAAAAATTAAGTAAGGCTTCGGGTGAGGGAAGGATTTGTTAAAAAGTGTGAGGGAAGGATGAAGGTTAAGAATAAGTTATCAGATAACTTAAAATTAAAATCTGTCACCTTTATTTACATAGCGCTTTTAACATGTGCAATTGTTTCAAAGCAGCTTCAAAGTGTTAACAGGAAAATAATGCAACAGAATTTGTACAGCTGCTCTGGTGAGAACGGTGATGTTATCCAGATCATTTCAATTATCATATAGTGTCAATGCATGCAGATCGGTAATAGTTGAAATTTAGGTATCCCCAATTGAGCACGCCAAAAGCCAAAGACAACGGTGGCAAGGAACTCCTTCAGGGTCATAATGGAGAAAAAACCTTGGGAGAAACCAGGCTCAGTCGGGGTGCCAGTTCTCCTCTGGCCGACAAACAAACAGTGTATGATTATTATTCTGGCAACATTACAGGTCAGAAGTCATATTAGATAAATAGATATTCGTAAGATTATTCGATAGATTGAAGTCGTCGTGCCGGAGACGGGTTTATTAAGGATTTCGAATTGATGCAGCATTTACAGGGCAGAGTTTAATTGACACGGTCTCTGCAGACATTTCAGGGATGCATTGGTCATGTCCAGGCACAGGTCCACCATCTGATCTGGATACAGCCCGCTTCCGGCTGACTGCAGTAAGCTTCGGGATAAACAGAAAGACTAACATTAGGGTAGATGCCATTCTTCTGATGATGTAACGAGTACATCAGGTGTTATGGGAAGAGTTCCCAGTTCCGGCTGACCTAGATAATGCAGCCTAATAATCATTTAATTGAATGGGTTTTTCCTGGGTCAAAAATGGTCTTTGGTGGTGGCTGACAGACATGGTCATCCATACACATATGCACAGTAAATAGTACCCTACCCACGATATCTGCAAGCGCAATACTGACAATTTTTTAAAATTAATTTAAAGAAAGTTTGTAAAAAAAAGTTTGAAAGTTTTTGCTTATCTTATTTTGATACCTTGATGTTTGTTTTTGTTCCTCATTTTGACACTATTTATAGATAATTGTTTTGGTATATAATCATATCAATATTAAAAAAGTAGTATATATATATATATATATATATATATATATATATATATATATATATATATATATATATATATATATATATATATATATATATATATATATATATATATATATAAAGAACAAATAGCCTAATTTTCTGCCATATAAAATGTCATAAAATTATCAGCTAGCTAATAACAACTTTGTTCTGGGTTCACCTCACTCCAGTCTAAACTAAATTGAGTACACATTGTGAACAGCTGAAAGTTTAAAAAAATTACTCTAACTCTAACTCTTCTGTGATTTGTCAACACACAGAAAACACTTCATAACTGGACAGGATTTGTTTCCCGTTTATTGAAAGTATGGTTTATGTCAGCTGGTCAAAGGAAGAGTCAACATTTTTGAGCGCAATTCACACCCAGTGGTAATTAAAGGAAAACATTGTCTGATAGCGCAACATGCACATGGATTCAGGTCTTTGATTTTGATTAACATAATATGTGAAATATTAGAAAGCTAAGAATGCTTATTTTGAAGACAGAGAGAGAGTGCGAGCGAGGGATGAGCTCTCTTCTCTTTCTTTCTGTCACTCAGTTAACGCAAGCGCAGCAGTCATCTACTATATCAATCATAAATCACAATAACTGATCAAATAAGGCTTTGGCGGAACAAAAATGTGTTTTGGCGGCCGTCAAAACATTTTCAATGTAGGAAAACCCTGATTTACTGATTTGAATAATAGAAATTGATAATATTTAATGTGTATGCCATATTAAAGAGATGCATTTTTAGTCTAGATTTAAACTGACGTGTCTGCTTCCCGAACTAGGAATGCTAGGAAGACTGCTCCAGAGTTTAGGTGCTAAATAGGAAAAGGATCGACCGTCTGCAGTTGATTTTGATATTCTAGGTATTATCAACTGGCCAGAGTTTAGAGATCGCAGTAGACGTGATGGAGTATAATGTGTTAAGAGTTCGCTCAAGCTAAACCATTTAGTGCTTTGTAAGTAATAAGCAAGATTTTACAGACAGAACCGCCCTAATGTGATCATACTTCCTGGTTCTACCAGAAAGATTCAGAAGCCAGATTAAGTGCAAAAGTAACCAGTTTATTGAAAGTCCAGCAAAGTATATTAGTTAGAGGTTCTTTGGCGTAGGCCCCGTCCTAAGCTCTCGTTTTGAGGGTGCCGGACTATGCATTTCCTGCCTGAAGACGAAGGCTGGGGTGTAGCCGACCACCTGGAGGTATAGGTGGGGACCATCCTGGTGGTTGGAGGTTGGAGGTAAGGTTGGTGTCAGCATCTGCAAACTAAGACATGTGTAAGTGACCATCTTTTATACTCTGTGAATTTGGACATGATTGGTTAGGTCTGAATGTGATTGGTGACGTAACATTGAATCTTCCTGGCAGAACTTTGCGCTAGGCTTTAATTTCTAGTAAGAACTCGAGCTGCTGCGTTTTGGACCAGCTGGAGTTTGTTTATTAAGCGAGCAGGGCAACCACCCAGTAGAGCATTACAATAATCTAGCCTTGAGGTCATGAGCACATAAACTAACTGTTTAGCATTTTGCATCGAGAGCATGTGCTGTAATTTAGATATATTTTTAAGATGGTAGAATGCAGTTTAACAAGTGCTAGAAAGGCAACTATCAAATGAAAGATTGGTATCAAAGAGCACACCCAGGTTCCTCACTGATGACGAGGGCTTGACAGAGCAGCCATCGAGTGTTAGACTGTATTCTAGGTTACTACTTACAGAGTTTTTTTGTCCAATAATAACAAATTAAAGTTGCAGGAAATTTCTAGACATCCAATTTTTTATATTAGCTATGCATTCTGTTAATCTTGTGAATTGGCAAGTTTCGTCAGGGCATGAAGAGTATCGTCAGCTTAACAATGAAAACTAACGCCATGCTTCCTAATGATATCTCCCAGTGGTAGCATGTACAGGGTGAAGAGCAATGGCCCTAGCACTGAGCCCTGCGGTACTCCATACTGAACTTGTGATTGGTGTGACATCTCTTCATTTACTGCTACAAACTGATAAGGGTCAGATAACTGTGATTTAAACCATGCCAATGCAGGTCCACTAATGCCAACATCATTTTCGAGTCTATTCAAAAGAATGTTGTGGTCGATAGTGTCGAATGCAGCGATAAGATCGAGTAACACTAACAAAGAGATTCAACCACGATCGGATGATAAGAGTAAATCATTTGTAACTCTGATGAGAATAGTCTCAGTACTATGATACGGTCTAAATCCTGACTTGAAATCCTCACAGATACCATTTCTTTCTAAAAAGGAGCACAATTTTGAAGACACTGCCTTTTCTAGTATTTTTTACAGAAAGGGTAGATTGGCCTGTAATTGACTAATTCTAGTCAGAACATGAGTCTGATACCGCTCCATTGAGCTGTGATTATTGGGCCGTTTTTCAACCAAACCAGGAAAGACCTCAATTGGAAAGACCTACAACCAATCAGAGCAACGGAGTAAATGACATATGTTGAGCGACACATAGTAGTGGGAAGTTCGTATCATTTTACGGACTCAGATCTTTGAATCTCGTTCAGCAAAATGAACGCATTTTTCAAGTAATTTTGTTTATTTCAGCAGAATATCATTAAAATGTCACATGTTAAATTCCCCAAAACATCTAGTACTTATGCAAACATTGATCACATTTGGAATAAAAAAATATTTATAAACTAATGCAGCCAATGCCTATTTAATCACATCTGTTCCCTGGAAAGATTAGTTACGTTACACCTCTCCTGTCTTCGGGTTGGAGTCGTTAGTTCCGTCATCAGTGTCTGCATGCAGTCCCGAAAACAAAACTGATTAGTTAAGCTCTCGAGTCTCCGGGTTCCAGTCATTCGTTCTCACAGCCCCATCGGCTGAGTGCAGAAGATCCTGTACAAACCGCTCTCTGAGAGCTCGATGTTCCCAAGTCATATTTAAGATTAGTTCAAAGAGAACGAATCGTTCATGAACAACGCATCACTAACGCATAACATAGAAGAAAAATATGAGTGTAAACGATCTTTGCTGGTGTTTTTGTGAGAAACAGTTCTCAGTTTAGGATTGGAATGAATTCAACCCAAGCGCCTTTGATGACGTGGATGATTACGTTACTGTTTATCATCTGTCCATCATCATCTAAAGCCTCGCCCTAACAATTTAATTGGTACGAACAGTTTCTGTTCGGGCATAATTACTCCTCAATGGATCAAGTCCAGACCGAATTGCCAACCTCAAATCTTGTGGCTGGGGCTAAATTCAGCTGGCATCCAGGCTATAATTCAGTAGGATCAAGTTTTTTTTTAATAAGTGGTTTAATTACAGCCAACTTAAAAGTTTTTGGTACATATCCTAATAACAAAGATGAATTAATGGTATTAAGAAGAGGATCTATGACCTCTGGTAGCATCTCTTTTAATAGCCTAGTCAGTATAGGGTCAAGCATACATGTTGTTGATTTTGAAGATTTAAGGAGTTTAACCAATTCTTCCTCTCCTATAGCAGTGAATGAGTGTAATTTTTCCTCAGTGAGACTACGATTCTCTGTCTGATAAGATACTGTAGTAGACGGCTGCATGGTTAAAATTTTCTTCCTAATATTGTCAATCTTACACTTAAGAAGTTCATAAAGTCATTTCTGCTGTGCTGTTTACAAACATCAGAAGTTGAAGCTTTATTCTTGGTTATTTTAGCCACTGTATCAAATAAATACCTAGGGTTGTGTTTGTTTTCTTCTAAGAGAGTCAAGAAATAAGCCGATCTAGCAGTTTTTACGGCCTTTCTGTATGCGATCATACTCTCTTTCCACAAATTACAAAAGACCTCTAGTTTTGTTTTCTTACAGCTGCGCTCCATTTTTCTGGCTTTTGTTTTAAGGGCCAGAGTGTGCTCGTTGTACCACGGTGTTGGACTATTTTCTTTGATCTTCTTTAAGCGCCGAGGAGTAACTTTGTCTAAAGTGCTGGAAAAAGGAGAGTCAATGGTTTCTGTTGCAAAATCGAGTTTCTCTAGGCTATCTGGGATGCTGAGGAGATGAAACTGATGAGGGAGATTATTTACAAAGCAATCTTTAGTGGCGGCAGTGACAGTCCTGCCATATTTGAAGCAGGCGGAGCCTTAGCTAAATTAAGTATACATGATACTAGGTAATGATCTGAGATGTCATCGCTCTGCTGCAGAATTTCAACGATATCAACATTTATTGTGACAATATTAGGTCTAACTTCACAATTAGCTTTTTACCTCATAAAGGTTGTGTTAATTTGTGAAGATTATTACAATGAACAAATAGTTCAAGAATCATAAATGATATCTTATTGATATCTAGTTTTTTCAAGCTAAATAGTTTTTCTGTTTACAATGATAGTGGTCTTGCACCATCACACAAAAGCTTGTATAATTAGTTTTGTTGTGGGAAACCAGGAAAACCAAACTCACAAGTTAAAAAAACAAAACAAACAACCAAATCAACCACTATTTAACATGTGTGTTTGTTTTTTTTTTTGCAGTTTTTCTGCTTTGTAATGAAATTCTCCTTCTCTTGGCTCACATGCCCTCCTCTGGCATTTACCTCCTCACTTTATCAGCATTTAAAGATGCCTCCGACTGCGATGGGCACATTATCCCACTTCCTGCCTGATCCATGAGTTAATTTATTCAAGCTTCTGCTCTAACAGCACAATAACTTAATCCAGACATTCAAGCTGAGGGAAATCTCACACACATATCTGCCACACAGAATGATCTTCATATTAGTGCAGTCAACTATAGTCATGCCCATCATTTTTTTGTTTAGTATTATCAGCCCATAAGGGAGGCATCCGTGCTCAGAGATACCCGCTGGCACGGTGCCCCACAGGAACTGGCCTTGGGCTAAAAACCACGGTTCTTTCCACATGACCAAGGAGCGGAGACACCATCGCGTAACCTTGATCACAAGAAAAGGATTTCCCCTCGGGGAAAAGCCCTTGGTTTTGAGCCACCACTGTAATGGTCTCATATACAACAGGCTGCACGGAATGATATTGGATGCTGCTGCCATGAGACCTAACAGTCTCTGAAACTTTTTTACAGTGAGCGACTGGTCTAGCTCTACCCCCCTCACGGCTGAGCTGATCGACCCTATGCGAGGCTCTGATAATCAGACCTGCATAGAGACCGAATCCCAACTCACGCCTAGATAAGTTATTCTCTGCACTGGAGAAAGAACGCTCTTCTTGGAGTTGAGTCTCAGCCCTAACTTCCTCATGTGCGTGAGAACAACATCTCGATGTTGAACCGCGAGACAAGCTGACTGTGCTAGGATCAGCCAGTCGTCGATGTAATTGAGGATGCGAATCCCCTGCATACGCAAAGGGACTAGCGCCGCGTCCACACACTTTGTGAACGTGCGGGGTGAAAGTGCTAGGCCGAAGGGAAGATTGGTACGCTTCTCCCTGAAAGCGAACCTCAGGTACCTCCTGTGCTGTGGGAGGATGGAGACATGAAAATATGCATCTTTAAGATCTATCGTGACAAACCAGTCCTTGGACCTGATCTGAGACACGATCTGTTTGAGTGTAAGCATCCTGAACTTGAGCTTTGCTACACAGCGGTTCAGAACGCGAAGATCTAAGATTGGACGCAACCCTCCATCCTTCTTTGGCACTATGAAGTACCGGTTGTAAAAGCCTGACTCCCTGCCGGGCGGGGAAACCCTCTCTATAGCCCCTTTTTGCAGCAGAGTCTGTACTTCTTGAGACATAACCAGAGCCTGCCAGAAAATCTACTAAGGGTACCAGCCTCTCGAGGCTGGCCTCTGATGTACTCTGCACCGCGACTGCAGTGCCCTGAAATGGCTGACCGGCAGGGAACAACTGACTTGACGGCGCCACCTCCCTCCTTGGAGGGCTCGAGCAATCCTCGAACGACCCGCAAGGGCTCTCCACGCCCCGGCGCTCGGGCGGGGTTGGTGGATCGACCCTGTGAGGGCACAGAGGACAGATGGGTACCGTGTGCTGAGGTAAACACTGTCTGCCCCCGGTGGGGATAACCCTCACCGTCCTGGACGCCATAGCGTCAGGACTTCTTCGACGCAGCCTTCCTCGAAATAATAACTGTCCTCAGATCAGCTTTACTTGTGGAAGGCTGTGTCTGAGAGCGCCGCCCACCAGCCCACGCTTTCTGCGGGGGTGTGCGAGTGGTGACGCTCTGTTTTTGCTGCGCCCTGTGCGAGGAGCCCGTACTCGGCGCCTGCTGCTCCCGCCCAGCAGCAGACGAGACTTGGGGTTTCCGAGGGAGGAACTGCTTGAGTGCTGCAGATTGTTTCATTGCCTCCTGGAACCTGTCGGTAACCGTGGTGACAGTGTCACCGAACAGGCCTCCAGGAGACAGCGGCGCATCAAGCAGATAGCTTTTGTCCCTCTCTTTGATCTCGGTCAGATTTAACCATAGATGCCACCAGGGCTGCCATAGAACAGCCCACACATCTGGCCATCTCCTTGGTGGCATGGAGAGCGAGATCTGCCGAAGATCAGAGCTCGGTGACAACATCAGCTCCGATCTCCTGGCTTTCCCCCAAGTCCCTTAGCAGATCAGCCTGATATGCCTGCACTAATGCCATAGTGTGCAGACATGCGGCGGCCTGACCTGCTGCCGAGTACGCTTTGCCCACTAACTGAGATGTTACTTTTAACGGCTTAGTGGGCAAAGACGGAGCCTTCATGGCCGGTGCCGATTCGGGCGAGAGATGGCTCGCGAGCGTCTCCTCAACCAGTGGCATCGAACCATAACCATGCCTTTTCAGCCCCATAATATTACTATAGACATATGTATGGGGATTGAACACACGTGAAGACATGGGCCGCTTCCACAATCTCGACACCTCAGCGTGGAGATCAGTGAAAAACGGCAGGCTCCTTCGTGGAGGCTGAGCAGAGCATGCGGGGAGAAAGCGCTCGTCTAGCCTGCTTTTTACATAAGCTCGCTCATAATGCTCTTGTGGCCAGTCAATGTTTAATCTGGCCACCGCTCTGCTCAAAAACTCCACAAGCTCCTCACTGGCAGGGCATTGAAGTGGCGAGTCCTCAACCCCTGCACCGATGCTGCAGACATCCACCTCCTCGGAGGAAGACAGCTACAGCATCGCGGCCGCCCCCCCGGGCGGGAGAAACCGCAGCGCGGTCTCCCGAACCCAGAGAAGCAGCACTGGATCTAGCGGGTGAAGGCTAAAAATAGGGCTGGCCCCATCTCAAACCCTCCGTCAGATCCATTTGCGAACCCCACGACATGAGCTGCCGCTGTGCCACGCCGCGGGAGCGCGAGCCGGGACACCCTCCTCAAAGAGCGCCCGGCGGGATCGCAGCACGCGGAGAGGCAGAGCATCACCGTGCTCACAGCCGGCACCCTCAAGTACATAAAAACAATGCACATAGACTGTGTATCCCCGTCCGTGATGTAGCGAGGACAGGGAGGAACACACTTTCTGTACGATCGTTCGCTCGCCATACCTCTCTTTGCCAAATATCAGTGTGAGTGCAAACTTGTGAAAACAGGGGTCTGAACTCAGACACAAACTCTATTGGACTGATGACATAAGTGCTTCACGACGCAATCACGCAGGGGCGTTCCCAAAGCGGTGACGCAGCTCAAGTTCCCTTGAATGGGAATGTAAAATACTAGGCATCATAAACTTGCTGACTTTGTCAATGTTGACAGAGAAATACTGTCCATCATACATTAAATGACTGAGGATTACATTCTACCAGACTTTCAGCTTTTTCTGAATGCAACAAACTCACTCACAAATGAAAACATTATGTGTTCTAAACTTGGCTCAAAATATCAAACATGTTTGATCTCCGTTCTGTAAAACCTGTCAACACTGACTGCCCAACATCTGCAGCCTGGCTCTGACTTTCAGCAACCTCCAGACCGCAAATCAGGGAAAAGTCCTTGCAGAATGAATGTGTATTCCAGCCTTTACACCGTTTTGATGATTATCACAATTATATCTTTCTGGTGCAAGAGAATGTGAAGACGAGTAAAGAGAAGGCAAGTTTAAACTCGTCTTGTTTTTGGAAAAATTGACATGTGAAGAGACAACAGCTGTGTGTGTGAATGTGTGTGTGTGTGTGTGTGTGTGTGTGTGTGTGTGTGTGTGTGTGTGGACTGGTAATCCCTACGTTATGGGGACAAAATGTCCCCACAAAGATAACAATATCCAAATTTTTGTCCTTGTGGGGACATTTTTTAGTCCCCATGAGGAAAACATCTTATAAATCACACTAAGTGATGTTTTTGAAAATGTAAAATGCAGCATGTCTCCTGTGATGGGTAGGTTTAGGGGCAGGGGCAGTGTAGGGGATAGAAAATATGGTTTGTACAGTATAAAATGCATTACGCCTATGGAATGTCCCACAAAACATGGAAACACAACATGTGTGTGTGTGTGTGTGTGTGTGTGTGTGTGTGTGTGTGTGTGTGTGTGTGTGTGTGTGTGTGTGTGTGTGTGTGTGTGTGTGTGTGTGTGTGTGTGTGTGTGTGTGTGTGTGTGTGTGTGTGTGTTTCCTGTGCAGGTAAGAGTACAGGGATCAGGAAACAGCCTCCTGAACTCCCATAGCGGAGTAATAGTCAAGAGACCATTACTATGTTTTTCTGGACAACTTTCCCTACTTTAAACTTATCTATATAAAATGTATGCCATAATGACTTTTTATTATTATTTGTATTATTATTATTTTAAAGAAAAGGGTTGCTGTGTCAATATATTTACATGCTTACTGACTTTGTCTTTTAAGTTTAAGTCATGTATAGTCTTTAAAGTAAAATGTTTACTGACATGTATTCATAAACCGAGTTGCAGCAGCTGGAGGGCGACTGCTGTGTGTCAGATGATCTGACGGGAATAAAAGGACTCATTATGCAGTGTAATATGAAACGTATAACATTTAATGTTGTTTTCCAGACAACATGTTTTGAGCTTTTTGTGGCAAAGGCTAATAGAACAGACTGATAGACAGACTGACTGACTGACTTTGAAAGGTGACATTGGATGTTGGCCACTAGATGGCAGTAAATAATTAGAGAACTGTAAGTGGTGTAAACATGAGCCAGAATGACATACTGAAATAATAATACTTATAACATTTTGTAGTAGGGCTGC
Source organism: Gobiocypris rarus (assembly GCA_023029165.1). Lineage (NCBI taxonomy): Eukaryota > Metazoa > Chordata > Actinopteri > Cypriniformes > Gobionidae > Gobiocypris > Gobiocypris rarus. The sequence continues at coordinate 29,905,930 of CM040929.1, forward strand.
ACAATTAATCCAATTACAATTACGGATGCCACAGTTGCGTAATCATTCAAGGGCGCAATTACAAAATAAATGTTACATTATTGTGCATGCTTGAGATGTGTTTTTTGTTCTTTCTATAGGCTAAGGGTTTTTTCCATTTGTTTTAGTTTTAGTATAACATTATAATACCATGCATATTTTTACTTTTTTATTTTTTTTAAATAAATCAAACCGATATATAGTTTAGGCTTAATGCTATAGAAAAGCAATAACGTTTTTCAAAGAGAACGTTTTCAGCTTATTTTCATATAAAAATATGGCATGCAGTCGCTTCAAACAATGGTATAAAGCTATTCAAAACATCATTCAATGTTGGCTACATTGTGATAATTGCGCCATTACGTGAATTTTCTGTATGTATGAAATACATAATGATTTTATTGCTAAAACTTTACAACAAGGTCCCATTAGTTAACTTTAATTAACTCATTTTAACTAACAATGAGCAACACATTTGTTGTTTAACATTATTTATTAACTGTTAACATTAGTTTATAAAACTCTGTACACTGTTCATGTTTGTCCAGACTCAATAATTAACATTAACAGAGAAGATTTCTGAGTTTTATTAATGTATTAGTTAATGTTGAAATTAATATTAAGTATTTTTCAACTATAAAAAACATAAACTTAATCTATTTCTGTATTATGGTTAACATTAGCCTGACAAGCCAGACCCACAGCAAGATTTGCTGCCGGTAGGGTGCGTCTATTTCTAGGCTAGGTTAACATCACATCTGTGTAATACTTCAAATAATTCATCTTTTTTTTAGGATGTAGGGTTAAAGCACATTTGCTTGAATAAAGCCCTGTATGAATTACACCCTGACTGTTCATAAAGCCTGGTTTATCCGGTTTATTAATATCGATTAAAAAAAGATCTTATAGATAATGTACAAATTATATACATCAAAGGCTTACAATTTCACCTGCTGTGCATATTTGCTTAAAAAAACATTATGTGTGTGTGTGTGTGTGTGTGTGTGTGTGTGTGTGTGTGTGTGTGTGTGTGTGTGTGTGTGTGTGTGTGTGTGTGTGTGTGTGTGTGGACTGGTAATCCCTACGTTATGGGGACAAAATGTCCCCACAAAGATGGCAATATCCAAATTTTTGTCCTTGTGGGGACATTTTTTTTTGGTCCCGTGAGAAAACATCTTATAAATTACACTAAGTGATGTTTTTGAAAATGTAAAAATGCAGCATGTCTCCTGTGATGGGTAGGTTTAGGGGCAGGGGCAGTGTAGGGGGATAGAAAATATGGTTTGTACAGTATAAAATGCATTACGCCTATGGAATGTCCCCACAAAACATGGAAACACAACATGTGTGTGTGTGTGTGTGTGTGTGTGTGTGTGTGTGTGTGTGTGTGTGTGTGTGTGTGTGTGTGTGTGTGTGTGTGTGTGTGTTACTAACCCTTTCCCCCAATCTATATTCAGACAGAAATTGGAGATTATTTATAATAAACATGCAGAAACAAAAAATGTATGGGCTATTTTTATATTTTAGAGCAACTAACCCCACTCCTATCCTAAACCTACCCACTTAAAACAAAATAAATGCACAGTCACAGGTATTTATTGCAAAAACTGTATAAACTGTATAAACTCATGTTGCTTCAAAGTCTTCTGAAGTCATACGATAGCTTCCTCCGTACGACATCCCATTCTTAATCTGTAGGGTTTAATATGGAGTTGGCCCACCCTTTGCAGCTATAACAGCTTCAACTCTTCTGGGAAGGCTTTTCACAAGGTTTAGGAGTGTGTTTATTGGGATTTTTGACAATTCTTCTAGAAGCGCATCTGTGAGGTGAGGCACTGATGTTGGACGAGAAGGCCTGGCTCGCAGTCTACGCTCTAATTCATCACAAAGGTGTTCAATCAGGTTGAGGTCAGGACTCTGGGCAGGCCAGTTAAGTTCCTCCACACCAAACTCGCTCATCAATGTCTTTATGGACCTTGCTGGTTTTGGAGGTTTGTAGCTATTGACTCTGCAGAAAGTTGACGACTTCTGCACACTGTGCATCTCAGCATGTGATGACCCCGCTCTGTGATTTTACGTGGCCTACCACTTCATGGCTGTCCACTTTGTTATAATCCAACTAACAGTTAAGCATGGAATATTTAGTGGTAAGGACATTTCATAAATGGACTTGCACAGGTGGCAACCTATTACAGTACCACGCTTGAGTTCACTGAGCTCCTGAGAGCGACCCATTCTTTCACAAATGTTTGTAGAAGCGTCTGAATGGCTAGTGCTTGTTTTATACACCTGTGACCATTCCTGTCGGCTCCACTGTAGAAGGCACAGCATTGTGTTTTAATCTCATATGTCTGCAAATCCAGCATCGACCTGAGACTTGTTTACAAATGATTCCGCAGTGAAATGATGCGAACACACGTACATGTCTTCCCCACGTGATCTGGAATTGTTTTCTGGGCCTGGTGTCTATAAAAGCTTTTCTTTGACTAACAGTGAAGTTTTCAGCTCTGAAACTTACAGAATATTCTTATATTACCATGACCTTTCATATATCAAAAGCTCAAGGGAAAGTTGATTTCTCAATTCATCACCCCTTTAAAAAAAAGGTTATCTAAATTCAAGTTGAAGGTGAGAAAATCATGATACAAATTTATTTTATTTTTAATTTATTTTATTATTTTTTTCTCCATTAATTACGGGTGATAAACTCTGAATAGTGTATTTCAGTATGGAGTCAATGTAAAAAATAATGAACTTTGCCTGTAACAGACAATGTGTGCTCATTTTCATTTTGTGTTAATACATTTTACGTGCATTTGTTCTGGATGTTCTTATGACACTATTGTGTTAATTTGAAATGTCTCTTCGAATTTTGATAGTTTCATGTTCTTAGCAACCAGTATTTGCGCACAAATAATGTGTCCACAAACAAGTGTAGCTTCACCATAAACTTGAGTCTCCATTGGCTCAAAATTATAAATGATATATGATCAATCAATCAATCAATCAATCAACTTTATTTATATAGCGCTTTTACAATGACGATTGTTTCAAAGCAGCTTCACAGTGTTAAACAGGACAACATTGCAACAAAATTTGATTTGGCTAGTTTAATTTGGATAGTTTATAGAATTATATATGACCAAATTAATAAATTCTATTTGTAGATTTAGTTGAGTAACTTGGATCATAATTTGAGTGTCCCCAACTGAGCAAGCCAGGCCAAAGGCGACAGTGGCAAGGAACCAAAACTCCATCAGGGCATGATGGAGAAAAATAAACCTTGGGAGAAACCAGACTCAGTCGAGTGCCAGTTCTCCTCTGGCCTATTATTAACAGTGTATAATTATTACTCTGGCAACCTTGCAGGTCTTAAATCATATTAGATAGGAATATTCGAAATTTTGGGTATGACGCCTTGCGAGGCGGGCTCATTTAGGATGGCGTCGATTACACAAGAATATGAATACTTGAAAGATCGGAGTTATTGCGCGGAGACGGGTTAATTGAGGATCACGTTCGGTGAGGCGAATTCAGAGGAGACACTAATGGACACGGTCTCAGCAGACACTCCAGGATGAGCTGGTCATGTCCAGATGCAGGTCCACCATCCGATCCGGACACGGCCTGGATCCGACCGACTGCAGTAAACCTCGGGATAAACAGAGAGACTAACATTAGTGTGGATGCCACTCTTTTTATGATGTAACGAGTACATCAGGTGTTATGGGAAGTGTTCCGGTTCCGGCTGACCTAGTTAATGCAGCCTAACAATCAGTCATTTGATTTGAATAAAGAAAGTTAAAAATGTTCTATGTGTATGCCATAGTAAAGAGATGTGTTTTTAGTCTAGATTTAAACTGACAGAGTGTGTCTGCTTCCCGAACAATGCTAGGAAGACTGTTCCAGAGTTTAGGTGCTAAATAGGAAAAGGATCGACCACCTGCAGTTGATTTAGATATTCTAGGTATTTTCAACTGGCCAGAGTTTAGAGACCCATGAGTGGTCGCTCAGACCAGGGCTTATGGCAGGAAAACCATCATTCATGGCAAATAAATTGTCTAGAAATGCTGGCAGTGTTTCAGGCTCTGAAGCACTTCCTGCCATATCTCAGGGGCCATCATGTGCTCGTTCGCACAGACAGCACATCGGTGGTCTCTTATATCAACCATCAGGGGGGTCTGAGGTCTCGCCAGATACACAAGCTGGCGCGCCCGATCCTCCTTTGGTCACAGGGGAAACTGCTCTCAGTGAGGGCTATGTTCATTCCTGGGCAGTTGAATGTGGAAGCAGACATCCTGTCGAGGCAGGGGCCGAGGCCCGGGGAGTGGAGACTCCACACCGAGGTGGTGGAGCTCCTTTGGGAGAGATTTGGCAGGGCTCAAGTGGACCTGTTCGCCACTCACGAGAATACGCATTGTCGTCTGTGGTTCTCCCTAGCACCTCCAGCTCCTCTCGGACTGGACGCTATGGTACAGGAGTGGCCGAGGCTGCCCCTGTACGCTTTTCCCCCGATTGCTCTGCTTCCGGGAGTTCTAGAGAGAGTGCGCTGGGACGGGGCCCATCTACTGCTAATAGCCCCGTTCCGGCCAGGCCAAGTATGGTTCTCTGACATTGTGTCTCTCCTCGACGGCTCTCACCTGGAGATTCCGATCAGGAGGGACCTTCTCTCTCAGGCAGGTGCCGTCTTCGTACACCCTCGCCCAGAGTTGTGGAGACTGTGGGCTTGGCCTCTGAGGGGGCCCAGCTCATAAGTTCTGGTCTCTCAACTGAGGTTGTTGAGACCATTCTACACTCTCGAGCTCCCTCCACGAGGAAACTATACGCACTTAAGTGGAGACTCTTCACCTCATGGTGCAGAGATCGCCTGTGGGATCCAGTTAACTGCCCTGCGAGCGCGGTGCTGGAGTTCCTGCAGGAGAGATTCTCCGCTGGGTTAGCGTCCTCCACACTAAAGGTGTATGTGGCGGCCTTAGGTGCTTACTACACTCCTTTGGATGGTGTTTCTTTGGGGCGACACCCTCTGCTTACCCTCATTTCTTTCGTGGCACTTTGAGGTTGAGACCTGCAGTACGCACCAGGGTGCCGGCCTGGGACCTCTCGGTGGTCCTTCAGGGTCTTTCCGAGGCTCCCTTTGAGCCGCTCGAGGGAGTTTCCGAGAAGTTTCTTACTTTAAAGACTATCTTTCTTCTCGCTATTTCTTCTCTAAAGAGAATAGGAGATCTACAAGCTCTCTTGGTGGCACCCTCGTGCATGGAATTCGCGCCCGGCATGGCCAAGGCCTTCTTGTACCCTAGGCCGGGCTGTGTTCCTAAGGTTCCTACTAACCCTATGAGACCTGTTGTGCTGCAAGCCTTTTGTCCTCCGCCTTTTGTGACGTCAGACCAGGAACAACTCAATCTGCTTTGGCCTGTTCGTGCTTTAGACACTTATGTCCACAGAGCTGCCCTGTGGAGGAGAACAGAACAGTTATTTGTCTGTTACGGGCCTCCCTCAAGGGGGGGGTTCAAAGCAGAGGATGAGCAAGTGGGTAGTCGAGGCTATCTCACTTGCTTATGTGGCGGACAGCCTTCTCCCTTGGCTGTCCGGTCCCACTCCACTAGGAGTATGGCTGCTTCGCAGGCACTCCTGTCAGGGGCCTCCCTGCAGGATGTCTGTGATGCGGCAGGTTGGTCCTCGCCGCATACCTTCGTCAGATTCTATGAACTTGACATCAATGCTACTCCTGGGGCTCGGGTGCTCGCCTCCTAATCATGACACTGGTGGGCATCCGGCTCCAATGGGGGCGTGGGTATTCTCGTTCCCAAAGTGGTGATGCAGCTCGAGTTCCCTTGAATGGGAACGTCTCAGTTACGACTGTAACCTTAGTTCCCTGAATAGGGAACGAGACGCTGCGTCACCCGGCCATACTCCCCGCATGCTCGCAAGCGCCTTGTTTCATCCTTAATCAGAAGCTAACGGTGTGTGTTTGCCAGTGTGCTTTATAGCTTCCGGGTCTACGATGTCACCACGCCGATGACGTTCCGTCTCTCTATTGGACTGATGACATACGTGCTTCAAGACGCAATCACTTTAGCTCAATTCTCAATTTAGATTTTATTCTGCTCAGATCTCTTCATTTCAATTCATTTTTGTTCACAATATATTTGAATTTTTCTCTTTTAAAGACTTGAATTCACATGCTAAACATGCCCAAAGTTTAGCAAAGTTAAGCTGGATATTTCAGTGCCAAAAATACTCCTTCTGGTTTCTCACAAGTTTGAAAAGTTTTTTTCGAGTATGGGCCTGTGACGTCAACAAGCACGGAATTTCCTTGTACGGGTCGTACGGGCACTTCTCCCAGAAGGGCGCGCGCACGTCGACCAGAGCGAGAGAGCGAAAGCAGCTTAAGGGAAGTCGTCGGCTGCACTGCACAGGTCACAGGACTTCACGAAATCAACAATGTCACCAAAGAAGTGTGTTTAGACAAGCCTGTTCAGTTTATTCCCTGCATTTCGGCAAAGATTGTTTTATAAATAAAGCCCAGTTCAACTCCGGATTTGAAGATTGTCTAATGCTAAAAGATGGAGTGGTCCCAACGATAAAGTTTCACGGTCAGCCGGTGAGTAAAACTGCTTCGAATGTCTGTGTGTGCGCTCACTGCGCTGTTGCCTAATGGCGTGTAAGTGCACATCAAGTAAACAATATGATCATGTGTAGTTAATTTATCAATGGAGCATCCAATGTGCACTTCCCACATGTACATCTTTTAAAACAGGCAAATAAAAAAAATTATGACAACATAATGAAAGTAAAAAAAAAAAGGAATTTACACAAGCCGCTAGCAAATATATACAGTTACAGTACATAGCGATACCACATAGAGACATCCTACTGTAGTCAATTTCAGCCTCTGGATCAGATTCTGTATGTAAATATATGTATGGCTGAATCTGTTTTATAGCCATCGTTTATTTATGTAACGTATCTCACAGCTTTCAGACGCCCCTCCCCCCCTTAAGTAAAGTGCATTTTGAACAGATAACTAAATGCACATCTCGTTGATAACTGATACGTTTATTCTCAGTGAAATCGTCAAACTCTTCACAACTTCTGAGCCATCACATGCAAAATGATCCATTTTGCAAAATCTATACTTTATACCTACAAATATTTTCCTTTTCTGTGTTCTACAATATTGAGTGAAGAAATATACTTTGTTAGTAATAAGTCAGTATCAACAAAACACTAACAGTACAAACAAAAACAACAAAATTGAAATGATGAAAATAAAGTTCCCTTTCGAATGGGAACTCACACTGCGCTCATGGACGAGGATCCGTTTGTTTATGTACATGTGAAGATGATCACTCAGTCAAGTGTTTCAGGAAATATGCCTCTGTATCAGAGACAACACTTAAGAACACACGACTTGTGCTCTTTGTGTTTGGGTAAGTAGCATGTGTATTCAGTTCTCCACGGAACTGAATGCGCTCATTGTGAGGTGTGCTTTTTAATGCATTTGCGAGACTGACTAAAAGAGACAGGTAAGAAGCTTTTAGTTCTTTGTTCTCACCTGAGGGAAAATAGTTTGTGTTTGCACAAGCGCCTCAAGCTCTCTCGAGAGTCGAAGGCATGCACAGTGATGTGTTTGTGACGGTTCTATGCGTAATTCTTGATTAGTGATAGAGTCTGGTCTTTGAGCAGAGCACTTCAGCCCTCGCAGGAGTTGGACACTCTTTTAGATGCGGTCGTGGTGATAAGCTCCTTTGTTGATTATTCTTTCTCGAGGGATGAGCATAGAGCGCCTGCACCCTGTGGTTCAGGTCCTGTGGCCGCCATAGCGGTAAGCAGGTCTGATCACAGAAGTGGTGGGCGGAGCAAAGTCTTATAAGATTTCTTTCCCTTTCTGGTCTACTGTTACTAATGTGTGAGGCCTAATTCTGTGGAATTAGATGCAGAGAGACTGCAGGCAAGTGTTATTTTTAGATCTGCCCCCTCTGCTGGCCCACACAATATCATTCTTGTGGTGGCATTCTCTGGAACCTGACAGAAAGACGTTTTTTTTACCCTAGTTTGCGAACCCCTCCTAGTTGTAGGCATCTTTGTGAGTGTTCGAGTCTAGAGAGCCGTTTTTCCTCGGGTTTGACTGAAGAGCAGAACCCTCCTTTCGAGTCCTGGTTTTGAAGCAGGGTCCTCCAATCATTTGTTTCCGAGTGGTCACAGCTAGCACTCAGCTGGCTTGATGGCAATGTGGTTTCACTGTTTATGGCTTAATAGTAGGATTCCCGACTCCTTATGAGCGAGCTTGGTTTGTTGCTGCAGTTTCAGTTGAGCATTTATAATGCCGCAGTTTTGTCTAGCCACCTTATAGTTTCTTGTGATCTGCCGACCAAGGAAGGTTCAGAGCACTTCTGGTCTCTGGACTCCAACAGGTTCCGGTTCCTTGGATATCAAGTATATCATCAAGTATTGAGTTAATGTGAGCCTCCTTGGTATGCAGTTCTTTAGCATAGAATATAGTTGGGTTTCCTCTCATTATAGAGGGCCGTTATGCTGAAGCCTCCATTCTGAGAGCTTTGTGAAGGCAGTAGACTGGGTAGTGGGCTTTTGTTTTAGCCTCCCTGGTTAACTGTCTTTAAGAAAGGCGTGGCTAGGTTTCCTCTTGCTCTAGATAGTCATTCTGTTGAGGCCTCCGCCCCCAGAGCTCTGCTTGGATAGTAGTATTGTGTCATCAGGCTCTTTTGTGAACGTAGACCTCGCTTTAGAGAGTCGCCTTGCTGAGGCCTCTGTTCTTAGAGCTCGGCCTGGGTTGGCTACGCCGGGTTGTAACCGGCCTCCTCGGTCAACACGGGACAGGCAGATTATTCAGGAACGGCTTCCTTGGCTGACATGAACAGGCAAATAGTTCAGGAATGGCCTCCTTGGCCAACATGGGACATCCAGAGGAGATGGTTACATCTTAGACATAGCTTGAATGGCGACGAATCAGGTATAGATTTAAATCTCACATTTCTCAATAATTGCAAGGGGCCATTTACCGCAGCCGTTGGAATATGAGCGGGGCTCCACTCCATTCTCTCGTACTTCACAAGGACGCCCTCAGGGACAGACATGCACCTCTTCAGACATTCTGTTGGGCTCAGGCTCTGGTGTGATGATGGGTTTAGGCAGGGGCTCTGGCATCATGGTGGGCTCGGCTCGTCTCAGTGTCTGCACCTTTGGGCTCTGGCATTCGTTCCGTGCTAGGCGGCTGGCTGGGCTCTGGTGATGAAGGATCCTCGTCACACACCCATACCTAGTCAACAAATCCTGGAAGCTCCCTCGAGGGCGGTCTCCAGGCAGGCATGACTTTGTCTGCGCTTTGAGCCCTGCCAGGAAAAACATAGGAGACAGATGTTGTTGTAATGCACGAGATGAGCCAGATCTAAAAAATTCTCTGTGTGCTCCTCGAGGGATGCTGCTAGATCCATGAATTTCTGTCAGATCTTCTATCACGACCAGTTTCAGCAAGGAATAAGATGAGCAAGATGAAAAAAAAATAATCGAGGTAAAATGATAATTGTGCCGCTGCCACATTCAGTTGTGCGCTTTCCTTCCACCCAAATCCAAAGCTAACATCCAAATCTGTGTTTTAAAATGAAGTCAATACACAAAAAATGTCAAAATGCTGTTTTGGTAATTATCCTCATAAACACAGTCGGATTTGTCTTAAGTGAATGTAAACAATTGAGAAAGAAAATGTGTAACAGTATAATGGATCTGTTCATGCGGTCATAAAGTGCAGCCCAGTATTACTCCTTCAGTATGTGTCATTAATGTTAATCAAACAACCAAAGACAAAGATAAAATTGCTCACTGGTCTTAAATCAATAACTTTTGAAACTTTAATGTAGGGCTGGGCGATAAATCGGTTTTATCGATTAACTCGAATGTGTACTTTACGTCGATATGTTTGAATGAAAATCAGTTTTCTCTTTAACATCAGCCGACGCTCCCCTCTGAGCTCCCGTCAAGGCTCAGCCCTCCCCCCGCTCGTTTGCCATAGAGATACACAAACAACATGGACAGTGTCATCTTACAACATACAATGTCATTCGTAATTGGTTCGTTTTTTCGGTGTCAGTTGCAGAACAAACAATAACCCGGTGCAAAGTGTGTTTGAAGCCTGAACGGAACTCATGTGAGCTGCGTGAACAACGCTGGGAGATCCAGAGAGAAAGCGTTTAAATTCACCACAGAACTAATAACATCGCTACTCTGAGATCTAGTGGAAGCGTTCGGCACAGAATTGTGTTATAAACGACAGACATCAGATTAAACAGCGCTGATGTGGAAATCAGGAAAAACATTGACAACACGAGCGAAGATCAGGGGTTTCATATAATGGGGCAGCAGTGGCTTAGGGGCAGCAGTGGCTCAGTGGTTCATGTAGATTGTCTGCAAACCGGAAGGTTGGTGGTTCGATCCCCGGTTCCACCTGACCAAGTGTTGAGGTGTCCATGAGCAAGACACCTAACCCCAGCTGCTCCCGACGAGCTGGATGGCGCCTTGCATGGCTGACGCCGCCGTCGGTGTATGAATGAGTGAATGAATGGGTGAATGTGAGGCAATATGTAAAGCGCTTTGGATGGCCATTGGTCTGTTAAAAGCGCTATATAAATGCAGTCCATTTACCATATTTTAAACTTTACCAGTAGGCCTATCGGTATTCTAGCTTGATAGTGAGTACTAAAAGACATCTTATTTGTTTATATTCATACTGATAAAGTTAGATTTTTTATTACATGTGATTCTGACATGATGTCACTACATGCACTCCGCTCGTCTCAGGTAAATAATGCGTCTTCCTGTTTAACCAATTCTTACCTACCCTACCTTTAATAAAAGTTCATTTTATCTGCATATCAATTCATAAACCTTTGATATGTATACTGTATATTGTAAAAGATATGGTGCCCATTTATACTGTGGAATAGCCGGGGTTTATTCACATGCTGAAAGTATTGGACCCCAGGTGCTACCAAGCCGCAAATATTGTACCTAAACAAAATAAAGTTAAAAATAGTTTTGAACAATTTCTTTGTCATCTGCAGATTGATTTTAAGTAGGAGGGGGAAAAAATCGATTTAAATCGTAAATCTGATTTTTTGTGAAAAAATCATGGATTTTTTTTTTTAGGCCATACTGCCCAGCCCTACTTTAATGAGGATTAATCTACACAGTAACGACTATGAAGTGTTATTTTACATGACAACTTTATTCAGTATCTGTAGGCTATTACTTCTGAATACCACTTTTAGTACATCTCCCTGAAAAACTTTAAGCACTGATTATTTCATTTGTATTTTTGTTCTATTGCATTTATTTGTCCATTAGTTCAGTCCATTAGTCCATTAGACTTTTTACTTGTCTTATGTAATTATTTTGAGGACCGTTTACTTAGCTCCGTAGATTAACAAAGCATTCGTTTTTGCTATAGTATCGATTAATTGTGAAATTTTACTGACATCCAAAATTGCTCATATCGTCCACCAATAATTGTTAAATTATCATTGGTTTCAATATTGACCAAAATAATCATGATTATGATCGAGCAGCCCTAGGCTTGTCACATGTTTTTTTAGAATGTTTTTCCATTAAGAGTCTTATTGGCATCATGTGCTTGTGCGAGTCTAATCCCATGTAATATGCATGAGTGTGTGTGTGTGTGTGTGTGTGTGTGTGTGTGTGTGTGTGTGTGTGTGTGTGTGTGTGTGTGAGACAGAAATGCCAAGTGCAATCTTGAGATTTGATTGCACTTGGTTCTGGCCTGCTACATTTCGCTCACACACACACACACACACACACACACACACACACACACACACACACACACACACACACACACACACACACACACACACACACACACACACACACACACACACACACACACACACACACACACACACACACACACACGCATCTGGTTCACTATCTTTGTGGGGACTCTCCATAGACGTAATGGTTTTTATACCGTACAAAAGGAAACATTCAGCATTTTTACATTTTCGAAAAACATCACTTAGTATGATTTCGAAGATTTTTTCCCCATGAAGACCAAAAAATTTCCCCACAAGGACAAGGATTTTGTATATTGCCATCGTTGTGGGGTTTACCAGGATTTACCAGGCGCGCGCGCACACACACACACACACACACACACACACACACACACACACACACACACACACACACACACACACACACACACACACACACACACACACACACACACACACACACACACACACACACACACACACACACAGCACTCACTAACATGCTGGCAAAGCAAGACTAGCCATGACATCATGGACTGGAGGGCCTCACCCTTTAAAGCCATCAGACATTCTGCCCTTATAAATATGACATTAGTTAAAAACATCTTGTGAAGTCTTGTCTACCACATGACTGTCAGATACAAAGATACAAACATCCTCAAATACATTCTCCAAATCACTTTTGACTTTTAAAAAGGAATATTCTGGGTTCAGCAGAAGTGGAGATCTATCAATAACATTTGTGGTGTAAGGTTTTTTATGTTTACCATAGAAAATTAATGAAAGTTGCAAAAAAAACCCCACAGTAATACACTTACATAACACAGTAATGTGCCATGCATTGAGACTGAGTTGTTTAAATTGAAATTTTGCAGTGCATTATTACATCCAGTTTTTTCTTTGCTTCATTTGACATTTTTAAATTACATCTGTGGATATATGTTTTCATCCAAAGGTGTCGCTGCATGAGGTCAAACACATCTTTGGCTCAGGCGTTGAGAACGACCAAACCAACATCCGAGATGCTATGATGTGATTGGTCCACTGATTAGTCCAGTTATCCAATCACATCCACTCTTGAGTGTATGCATGCATAGATTGATTTCGGGATTATCGAAACATCAGTAAGTGTGTTTTTATCATAGTTTATGTGCATGTTTTATTGGATAAAAAACATATTTGCCTCAATTGAGCGTATACGTTTTTATGTGCATTTTCAGATTTAATGCATTCATAGTGTTTACATCCACTGTTGTTTTATGCGATATCCCAAAATCTGAGACACTCCTCGCTGCAGCCTGTAGCACGATGACGTAGCTGGATCAGATCCAATACGTACTGGATGGTGGTTCGTTATGGCTATTGTGTATAGTTATAATGCGAGTGCGAGTCTAGTTATAATGCGTATGCGCTGGTCTTAAGTGACATGTTACATTATAACTACACAGGTTAGAACATCATCTATATACAATATTGACCAAACATATGTATGGTCAATATTGTATATAGATGATGTTCTAACCTGTGTAGTAGTAGGACTGATAAATAATACGTAATTATTGATGAATAAGTCATCGTGATGCTGAAGTTATCCTAGTTTCTCTCTACATACATGCAAAACAGTTAAAATTGTAACATATTCTGGTCATACTTGCTGTTGAGTGGAAGCAAAAATGAGTCAAGTAGCCTAATTGTCTGTAATTTTAATCCTAAAGGTACAACCGGTACACATTAAAGGGAAAATGCAAAACGTGTGCCCTGATTTCGTGAGCATATGTTATAAATAATTGTTTTTGCGCGAGCGGTTTGAGTATTTATCCAGTTCACAAATCTCTCAACTGCGCGTGCGCATGTGACGTCATCAAAAGGTGAATGAAACAACTGCGCATGCGCGTCCAGTACGTGTTGGATCTGATCCAGTACGTCATCATGCTTCAGGCTGCAGCGACGACTTCTTCCAAAATCTGCCTAAAACATAGCTTGTGTGTTTTGCCTGCTTCATCTTTGTACCGCCCTTTGTGTTTGGGTGATATCAATGATGAGTAGCTGCCTGCAATCGGGGGTGGAGAAGATTCAGCATACAAGCCAAGCAAAGAGTCCTCACAGCGTTTTCCCTCCTGTTCCAGATCACATGCATGTACTTGTTTTTGTTCTTTAATCTGAATGTTTCTATGTTAGCAAAAACCACTAAAACAGTGTTATATATTTTGTTGACTTGTGCACTTACATTATCACATGTTTCCAAGAATGTTTAAATCCAGAGAAATAAGCAATTTTAACCAGGACACGGACCGTGCCGCCTATCAGTGACTTCATACCTGCGTTACCCGCAATTTCCGGGTTTTATTTTATAGAAACCATTGAAACAACAAAGACGCTTTAATATATGCTGTGTTTTATTAGACAGCTGAGCAACCGTTTGGATCATTCATCAACAGAAAACAAGAGCGGAAGAAGCGGAAGAAGCGGAAGCGCTCGACTACGGCAAAATAAAGCTCAGCTAAATCAAGCCTTTGTTTTGAATAAGCTACCTCTATAGCCACAAAAAAATTACATATTGTGGCTTTAACTCTATTACTGGTGGTTTGCTGAACCTGTTTGCTGCTGTTTCATTTGTCACCTTGAGGATACGTCTGTTAAATTTGATGTCATTTGTTGATGTTTATGGATAGAGAAGAAAACAGGCCATTTTTCTTTCTTTCTTTCTTTCTTTCTTTCTTTCTTTCTTTATTTCTTTCTTTCTTTCTTTCTTTCTTTCTTTCTATATATATACACAAGGTAAGTAAGATCTCTCCCTTAAATTAGCTAGTAAATCTTTCTGTTTTGGCTTTAACCCTCTCCTGATCAAATGTGGCTTCTTTATTTCTATATACTTGCGTTCTTTGGTTAAAGATGAGTGTGTTGTGAAGTGCAGTGTACTTTTCACCCCCAGTATGTGAGTTCGTAACAACATAAAACAACAGATTGTTTTGTCAAATCATTTAGGAAAGGAATAACCAGCAGTTGTCGCTGAAAGTTTGAGAAAGCAGATGACAAAGAGGGATGCACAATATATATCGACCATCGGCATCGGCCGATATACGTTCATTTTTAATGTTATTGTTATCCAAAATTTTGACGACATATTAAAGCTGATACATAATGGATAATTTCCTTCAGCTGAGACACTTGAATGCAGCACGAGGCTGACATATAGGCTACATAAAATTATAATGAGAACATCAATATTGTGTGCTTCAGCTTTTAATGGTGAGACGTTTGCTTTTGTAATCAGGCTCTCAAAAATTATATAAAGGGTTGGATTTAGATTTACCAATATATCAGTTATCTGCTTTCAAATATAAAGAATTGTTGGTTATCAGCCAAAATTTTCACATCGGTGCATCCCTAAAATATATTCAATAATTTATAAAGGTTCACAATGAGCTTAAAGAAAAACATGTAAGCTTAGTCACATAAAAAAGCATTTGTTTATAACTGAAATTAAAAACTTAATATTAATTATAGAAAAAAAGTAATCATCCGTCAGGAATTTTTGTCTCTTAATTTGGATTAAGATATACAGGATATACTGTCTGTCAGATATACGTCACTTAATTTGCTCACAGCTGGTCTAATTTCAGTTTGCAATCTCTTCTTCCAGTGAAATGTTTTGCTTAAAGTGATTGTAGTCATCATCTGCCAACAACCGGTTCATGTGACACATGCAGTATAAAGAAATCACCTATTTTACCACAAAAAGAAACGTAGTGTCCCTTATTTTCCACTGCTGAAGTTACCAATGCCAGTTACAGATACAATAAAGCAATGTGGGCAAAAATCCACCTGTCAGTTTATGCCAGGCCTTTTTCTCACAGCTGAGTTGAGGTCTGCACGATCAGTTCAGTTTGGACAACAGGTGCAGACAGGCAGGGCAGAGGAGAAAGACTAGAACAGCTTATTAATGCGGAGGAATACAATTGTGGTGCATTGGTTTGTTTGTTTTCAATAAAAATAAATATTGACAATTGCATTTAGATAGTAGATATTCTACAAATGTATTTTATCATCCTCACCCAATAACTGACAGTAGGCACATAATCCACTGCAACATGGAAAACAGTTTCAACAAATCTTCATAATTGATGGTTAACGACTGGATTAGGCAATCACGCCTGCAAGCTCTTTTTACATGCCGCAGGACATGAGGGAGTGGACGGACGGAGGTTGCTCTAAATTAAAGCAGAAAAGAGTGAGTATGTGAGAACAGGAGGTGCAAACTGAGCCGCGCAACAGCTGTAAGAAAATCTGATTCAGTAACTCGACTCCAAACTACAACTCTACATTTCCCAATTACTCACTTCCCATGTTTCAAGGCCTTTCCATCTGTTCCACTTTCAGCCTCCGTCAGAATTTTGAAGGGAAACTCATTTGTCACAATACTATGACTAACATGTAATGTTATCAGTAAATAAAGGAGGAACCAACTACATATTTAATAGAAGATACACATGCATGTCTTTTCTTCAGTTTGGGAGTCTATGGTAGCCCATAAAAATGTATGGTAAAACATTTTTTTTGGCATGGTAAAATATATTATATATATTATAAATTGCAATCGGGGACTTGCAACCTTTAAAACACGGCTGGTTAGTAACTGATTACATGTAATCTGGATTATTTAATTAAGTATGTAATCCAAAAATTAAGTACTTGTCATGTTTTGAAACACTTACTCTAAGACTACTGTATGGATTACATGATTACATATTCATACTGCAGTAAATTATTCAAAAATGTATTGATTCTCCCTAATTCTTATTTTATTATCTTTTCAATTTTCCTTCCTAAAAAAACTATCGCTGCTCTGAATCAGTTTGTGGAATTGCTGATTTATTTATTTTACATGTAATTATTATCTTTTCATCAAATTGCGAACCCCAGCTTGGGAAACCCCATAATGTAATGTTTAACATGCGTCATGTTGTTAATAACAAAAAACTGAAAGTGGTATGGTACAAGATTATCCTATTTAAATCAATGTGATAAACGAGTTAGTTTAAAAGTAATCTAAAAGTAGTCAGATTATCCCTACACTGTAATAGACTACATTACTAACTACAGTACCAGACAAACATTTCAGATGAATTTCTTCAGGTCAAGTCTTATAAGAATAACCAAGGGGACTTTTTATGCTATTTTCAAATGAAACTCCACTGGGCAGGACAAGAGGAAGTATGTGGCAAGGCTGTTGCATATTAAAATCAAACTTAATCATGTCTCAGTGAGACCATGGCCTGAAGGTCGTCGAGATGTTTCTGGACTGTGGCATCTTATGGTCAAAAATGGCTTGCAACTTGACATAGTATACATAATTATATTGATATTTTCGAACTATATGGCTTTATTATCAAAATGTAACATTTAACAAAGCTAAGTTTTGGTCACATTATTTTGAGAAGCTGGCCTTCTGTGTGTTACATACTGCGTTTTACATCACTCAGGCCTGTATTGTTCACAGTTGTTTGTGTCTGTGTGAACCTTGACTATATCTCCTTGCTTATAGTGAGGAAAGGAACATTCTGATATCATTTCAGGCTTAGTGATGAAGGCCATGTCTGTTTGTGTGTTACACTGTTTCTATAGAGACTCATAAACTGTTTGAGCTTTGAGTAAGCGTGCACAGACAGTACCTGATCTGTTACTCCCTGCGTGGGAAAAAAGGGAGTTTTTCTGTGCAAACTCTTACTTCCTCCCAGAATGTTATAGAAGTATTTCTCTTCTCAAAATGAGAAAACCCTGAGATTCACAAACCTCGGTGTGGGAACTTTCACTTTCACATGGATTTTTATATCAGGACAGTTAAGCATTTCGAAGCAATAGCTCAACCCAAAATAAAAATGTTGTCATTGTTTACACACCCTTGTGTAAAACCCAAGTGACTTTTGTCCATTTTCATAAACAGAGAAGTAAACAGCGGAACAGAGGCTCAACATTAATGCTTGATGCAAGAACAAAGACCAATTGACCCTTTTTACATTTCAGGGTTTCTCAGAAGCAGAAGTCATCATAGTTGGGTAAACTTTTATAGCGGTGACTGAGAGACCACAATAAAGGGTTACTTCAGCGATTAGCATTAAGCTTTGTATCAGTAGAAACCCGGGAGTATATTCAAATTATCGTACTTTCCCCCCTCATATGACCCTGAGATGAGAGAATTATGTATTTTATTTCTGGAAAAATTCCTCCGATGACGCAAATATCGTCATTTTGCGTCATCGGAGGAGTTTTTGGGCAGAGGCTGAAGACTACAGCCAGCAGGAGGCGCTATTTCCACATGTTTTCAACATCGCACTCACAGCACTCACAGCACTCGGCTCGCGGAGCTGCGGAGATTCATGTAAACAGAGCGGTTGAGAGCAAAGTGAGTGTTTCAACTTTTAAAATGAACTTCATGAAAGTTAAGCTTCCAAAGACATGAACTGAACACGTGCCAGACTGATCATGCGCTGTGAATGCAGCCGCAGCCGTGAATCCCGTGATTACCTCAGCTCATGTGATGAATGTAATCTGATCCTGCTGCGTTTGTGCCGTGACGCTCAATCGGCTCACTCACATTATATCGAACAGACACGTTCAGTTTTTAAGTGTCTCTAACTGAACTGATTTTCTGAAAATGAACGGTGGGCAAGTGATCCAGTAATCCAGTAGCCGTGACTAGAGTAGGAGGGCAGCAAAGTGTATTCTGGGAATTGTTGTCTTTCATCCCCATGAGACAAAAATACATTTTCTGTGTTTTCTCAGTCTAGAAGGCACCAAATTCAAAAAATATTTCACATTTCTACTACATTAATGACCGAGTTTAAATACAGATTCATCTTCCCAGCGCTGAAGTACCCTTTTAAATATATTTTTTGTGTTCCCATTTGCTCAAATAGAAAAATAAAAACTCCACAACTTTCAGAAAGGGAAAAAATAGAGAGTGATTGATAATGGCAGTCAGAAAAGAAATGTAATATAATACAAAGTATGGTGTTATAAATATATAAACATTAAAAAAACTAAAATATAAAGAACTTCTTTTGCAGGATTTACAATGCTGATGACCGTTAACGCACAGTTTGTGAAAAGTATCCCATCTGACCAATCAGAGCAGAGTAGACCAATCACAACAGAATGGGCCATCTGACCAATCAGAGCAGAATAGACCAATCAAGACTGGGCCATCTGACCAATCAGAGCAGAATAGACCAATCACAACAGAATGGGTCATCTGACCAATCAGAGCAGAGTAGACCAATCACAACAGACTGGGCCATCTGACCAATCAGAGCAGTGCAGGCCAATCACAAAAGAATGGGCCATCTGACCAATCAGAGCAGAGTAGACCAATCAAGACTGGGCCATCTGACCAATCAGAGCAGAGTAGACCAATCAAGACTGGGCCATCTGACCAATCAGAGCAGAATAGACAAATCAAGACTGGGCCATCTGACCAATCAGAGCAGAATAGACCAATCAAGACTGGGCCATCTGACCAATCAGAGCAGAATAGACCAACTAGGGCTGGGCGATATGGCTGAAAACTGTATCACGGTATAAGTGTATCATATCGGTCGATATAGATAATAATAGATATTTTTTATGACCTATTTAAAATAAGGACCAGGAGAAAAATATATTATATTTAAAAATATATATTTTAAACTTCACCTTCCTCTGATTATAATCCCCTCAGTTATAATGGCAGAAATGTCAACACAACCATGGAAAACACTCATATAATTAAAATGTAAACATAAGTCTAAAATCACAATGAACACTTAATAATTATCTCTTAACATTAAAGTCCCTGTAAAGTCAAAATTAATCATGTGCTCTGAGTTTCTCACACCACAGATACATGTGTTATTAACTACCTAGCCAAATTTGAATCATTAAAAAATCCGCTAAGTACATAAAATATCTTATCGAAATCTTGAAAAAATAAGCAGCATTCTCTGCTCTCAAACGCTGGGGGCGTGTCCATTTTCGGCGCCGAAACCACACTCACTCGCGGGAAAGCAGCCGTAAGCACACAAGACAACAACAACACTCAAGTACAGCTCACGAGTCACGACGGCACCAGATGTCGGCGGGACGGGAGGATGAAGGTCGGGGCGGGAGATAAGTCGGTTTCGGCTCCATTCTGCAGAGGATTATCAGTTAATCCCAGGTGTTGCCGATGAAAGTTTGTAAAACTATCCGGTGTAAAATCACTACAGAGGCTGGTGTTGGTGGTGATCCTCAGATCTCCATCAAGGTAGCTGTTCACAAAATTAATTCACCTCTTCTTGAGATCGTCTTTTTTTGTTTTGTAGGCTGTTTTGTAAGTTGTAGGCTGTAGTAACTAACGGTACTGACAGTAACTCGAAATCTAGTGAATGAACTGATGCGAATGTACTCTAGTTATGGGGAGGGCCACATGCCAAGCGGCTCCAGTGCGTCATCGAGCCACCGTTTTAACCCCGCCCAAAAAATCCAGAACACAGCAATGGTGAAAAACTTCTTAACGGTCTAACTTCTGAATTCAGTACTACATAGTTCACAGTCTTTGTAATGTGTTTCAACAATACATTTCTAACATTTCTAATGTTTTTAGAAACAAAACTCAGAATTGCCTTTACAGGGACTTTAAGGTGCAGTGTCTCCGTCATTTCTCTGTGCCGTTTCGATGCTTTGTCATTAGGCACTGATGCAGAGTAACGTTACATCTCAATGTTGTTTCAAAGAATAGCACAACAGCGAGCATAAACACCTGCCTAAATGTGGCGCGCGCACAGACAGAGGAGGATTGCGCTGCGGAGCCAGACAAAAAGTATAAACAAGGCTTAAGGTGGTTAAACAAGTCTGTGGTATTACCAGTCTTGGACGACATTGATCTGACTACGGTCGGACTTATAAAATCCAAAAAACTGCCATACTGGTGAGCTGACTTGTTTTCCTGTTTCCTGCCATACTCGCTCGCTGTGGCACTCATTTTCCACTTATCACTCCACGGCGGTTCTGTTACTGAAGAATCCAACACGAGACATGGCGCAACCAAACTTGATACTGTTTCATAATTGGCTGTTAGCGTGTCACTCCCAACATTGCTAATTTGCTAGGTTGCCAGAGAGTGAGTGCCTTTGTTCATGCAACCAAAACGCTTTGCAACCTCTGGTTTCTTCCGACTAATAATTTTTTCTTTATTATCGAACGCATTTTTTTTTACATCGAGTATGTGTCTATCACGATACATATCGTTTTCATTTTATCGCCCAGCCCTAAGACCAATCACTACAGACTGGGCCATCTGACCAATCAGAGCAGAGCAGACGAATCACAACAGACTGGGCCATTTGGCCAATCAGAGAAGAGTAAGCTCATGGAAAGGAGGGTTTAGAAAGACTGAATCCTTTTTCAAAATATGTTTTCAGACACTCTGAGAAATGAGGTGATGCTGCAATGTATATTACATAACATGTAGGGTAAAGGGTAAATAATGACAGATTTGTCCACAGTTGTTCCTCACTGGAGATAATTGAGATCACTAAGACCACATGATTAATGCTCTTTGTTATAACCAAGATTTCTAAAACAAAAGCATTCTCGTACCCACACATAAAGTTGGCACCTGTTACCCAAAACACAACATACAGTGCTCTTAATTTACACAACAGAGATCATCATTCAAATAATACACATAATCGTGAGCTTTATGAGACATGGATCTATAGGGTATGTACACTGTGGGAGAGAAAGAGCGAGATGGGAATCACACATATTTCTAGAACCCGGCCTGGGTTTGCCATGAACTTGCCATGAAAAGACCAAAGAAAACTTCCCTAATCCCACCAAGGAAGAGGACCATGAGGATCAGGCTTGGTCAGAAGGTTATTCTGAACGCATTCAACAAGCATTAGCACGAGGATTACGACTCGGCACGCTTCGCTGCACTCCTCGCCCATCACGGTCTCATCTCTGGTTGGCTTGTGCAGCCAGAAGACCTGCTTGTGTGGATATTCAGACAGACAGAAAGAAGCTGACTGTTATTTGTCCTCATGGGGTCTGAGGTAACACCTGCCAACACCGACAGGTGAGCGATCTGCTGTCTCGTGACCAGTGACTGTTCATCTGTCCTTCTGGCTTACAAGATCATATCTTTATAGACAGAGTGACTTTTGAACCCCACAAGGTCACAGAGACATCTGTTGTGGTATCTAAATATATAGGGAATAAAAGTATAGTCCTACCCTTGCCCACAGCTGTCATGACAGACTCTCACATGTCTAATCACACAGAACTGAAAAACCAGACAAGACAAGACGCAAAGAGTCCAGAACTAACCAACCAAACCTAAAGCCCTGAACAAGCAAAGCTTTGCAAGATCAGCATGAAACGTTTCTACTACAATAAAAAAAAAACAGCATTCCACACCATCATGTTATTTTTGCACGTGAAAAGCTAAGAAAGAAATGCTTAAACAGACTCAGCTGTGAATTACAGTGTGTCTGTGTTTATAGAGAGACATATGGCAGGGTTTAAAGGGTTAGTTCACCTAAAAATTAAAATGACCCCATGATTTACTCACCGTCAAGCCATCCTAGGTGTAAATGACATTCTTCTTTCAGACGAACACAATCAGAGTTATATTAATAAATATCCTGGCTAATCCAAGCTTTATAATTGCAGAATCCCATAAATGTGCATCCATCCATTATATCAGTACTCCACACGGCTCCCGGGGTTAATCAATCAATCAATCAATCAACTTTATTTATATAGCGCTTTTACAATGACGATTGTTTCAAAGCAGCTTCACTGTGTTAAACAGGACAACATTGCAACAAAATTTGATTTGGCCAGTTTAACCTGGATAGTTTATAGAATTATATATGACCAAATTAATAAATTCTATTTGTATATTTAGTTGAGTAACTTGGATCATAATTTGAGTGTCCCCAACTGAGCAAGCCAAGCCAAAGGCGACAATAAAGGCCTTCTGAAGCTAAATATATCCATATTTAACACTTTATGATGTAAAATATCTAGCTCCCGCCAGACCACCTTTCCTATTCAATTTACAGAGTGTAACGCCTCTCGCAGTTCAAAACGCTTAAACTAAGTCTGACGTCATAACTCAAGGAAACTTATCTTAGACCGCATACACTGCATTGAAACTTGAAAATATAGTAGTAAAGTAAAGTAAAGTATTTACCTTACGAATAAGGTTATGCTTTATTCGTAAGGTAAATATGGAAGGCGGTCCGCCGGAAGCAAGATATTTAACTTTATACCGTGTTAAATATGGATATTTTTCTTACACAAACCCATTGATTGACTGGCATTATAAAGCTTGGATTAGCCGGGACATTATAATATAACCCATTTTTGATTGAACTATCCCTTTAACCTGTATAAAGTCTGCATATTTTCAAGTTTCAATGCAGTGTATGCGGTCTAATATAAGTTTCCTTGAGTTGAGTTATAAATATTTAATAGACCTTTTTTTTTCAGCATTCAAAATTGTTGGTAAGGAGTTGTGGTAGATGTTTTTGTCAAGGTTCTCTTAAAGTTATGGACAAACGTTCTACCACGAATTTACCTGGATTGTTAAAATGTGTTTTTCTCAAACATTTTAGTTGGATGCGCATGTAAATGTTACCACTTACTATTTGTTTTAAAACGAGAACATAATGTTTCGTAACTTAATGGAAATGAACGTTAGCGAAACGTTCTTAGAACATATTTTGCTAATAAATACATATTTATCTAGATATTGGCCAATAATATATTGGCTTTATTTCATAATGGGATCAGTACTCACCCTGATAGTTCATCACCTCCTCCGACACTGGTTTGCATTGCATCTGTATATATCCAGAGAGAGCAGAACTTCACACCATCAGTCATTAATCACAGATCAATACTAATACTCAGCTACATGGAGTTACATGGCGTTTCGCATAGCTTAACAAAAACATGTATAAGTATCAAATAAAACAGCTTCGCATCAGCCGAACGGAGGAAATGTTAGCGGTCTCCTATTCCTCGTTTGCACTGTTGTGACACACACACACACACACACACACACACACACACACACACACACACACACACACACACACACACACACACACACACTCCTCCTCCTCTCATCGGATGGGAGAGGTTTGGTTTACCGATGACAGATCACGCGGGGCACAACAGGTCGATCTTGCATGGATCTGTCCCACTAAAAACCCTGTCAGTAGCCTACATGGAATTATTATGGCTAAATAACAACCTGGTCTCCTTTACTGCATCCATAAAGCATTGAAGTGCTATAGATATGTTTCAGATAATTTCACTATTGGAACCACATACTAGTCTAGTACTCGTACTACTTTTACCATATTCTCTGTAAAAAAAAAAAAAAAAAGGTAAGAGTAATATATGCGGTTCCGAATTTTCACAACGATGGAGAAACGTCATTAGAACGCCCCCTTGCGACGTTTTAGGAACCTCACAACTTTTACCAATAACCTATTTTTTGTAGGGTATAAACATAATTTTTTGAGAAAAAGAAGAGTCTCCAGTTTTGACACTGTATATTTCTTAATAATAATTATTATCTACTCTAAATGAATCATGCATTTCATGGAGAAGTCCTTCATGGAAGGATTAGTTCACTTTAAAATTAAAATTACCCCATTATTTACTCAACCTCAAGCCACCCTATAGGTCAAGTCAGGTCACCTTTATTTATATATAAATAAAGCTTTTAACAAGTCCAATTGTTTCAAAGCAGCTTCACAGTGTTAACAGGAAAATAATGCAACATCATTTGATTCGGCTGTACAGCCACTCTGGAGAAAACGGTGATGTTTTCCAGCTAATTTCAATTATCATATAGTGTCAATACGGGCAGATTGGTAATATAGTTGAAATTTAGGTGTCCCCAACTGAGCAAGCCAAAAGCCAAAGGCAACGGTGGCAAGGAACCAGAATGGAGAAAAAAACCTTGGGAGAAGCCAGGCACAGTCGGGGTGCCAGTTCTCCTCTGGCCGACGAACAAACAGTGTATGATTATAATTCTGGCAACATTACAGGTCAGAAGTCATATTAGATAAATAGATATTCGTAAGATTATTCGATAGATTGAAGTCGTCGTGCCAGAGACGGGTTTATTGAGGATGTCCTGTTGATGCAGCATTTATAGGGGGGAGTTTAATTGACACGCTCTCTGCAGACATTTCAGGGATGCATTGGTCATGTCCAGGCACAGGTCCACCATCTTATCTGGATACGGCCTGGATCCGGCTGACTGCAGTAAACCTCAGGAAAGTTGAAACACCTTCAAAACATCATATGTCTAGCCAGTTATATTTTACTCTTAACGTGTTAAATAGTCACATTTTTCTCACACAAACACATTGACTCGCTTCAGAAGCTCTTTATTAACCCCTGGAGCCGTGTGGAGTACGTTTATGATGGATGGATGCACTTTTATTAGCTTCAAACTCGTGGGCCCTTCACTGCCATTATACAGTTTGGAAGTGACAGGATATTTATTAATATAACTAGATTGTGTTCATCAGGAAGAAGAGTGTCATATAAACAGGATGGCTTGAGGTTGAGTAAATCATGAGCTAATTTTCAGTTTAAAGTGAACTAAACTTTTAAAGTCAATGTAAAAATTTACTTAGTCGCTTTGATGCATTTCTCAGATCACAACTGAAATTCTCAAAACTACTTGTTCATCTAGTCCACATCATAGTCACTTGTGCACATCATAAAAGCAATCTCTCATCGTTTTGAACAAATTGCAAATGCTTTGGTACAGTCATGCAATTGATTTTGTACAAGTGTCGGCTGTTTCCTACATTATCAATTGCTAATGTCATGTTGCTCAAAATATATTACATGACGACCTTCCTAATATTGTGTTGGTCCCCCTTTTGCTTCCAAAACTGCCCTGACCCGTCGAGGCATGGACTCCACTAGACCCCTGAAGGTGTGCTGTGGTATCTGGCACCAAGATGTTAGCAGCAGATCCTTTAAGTCCTGTAAGTTGCGAGGTGGGACCTTCCATGGATAAGACTTGTTTGTTCAACACATCCCACGGATGCACGTTTGGATCAAGATCTGGGGAATTTGGAGGCCAAGTCAACACCTCAAACTCATTGTGCACCTCAAACCATTCAGGAACTTTTTTTGCTTTGTGGCAGGGCACATTATCCTGCTGAAAGAGACACAGCCACCAGGGCATACCATTTCCATGAAAGCATGTACATGGTCTGCAACAATGCTTAGGTAGGTGGTACGTGTCAAAGTAACATCCTCATGGATTGCAGGACCCAAGGTTTCCCAGCAGAACATTGCCCAAAGCATCACACTGCCTCCGTCGGCTTGCCTTCTTCCCATAGTGCATCCTGGTGCCATGTGTTCCCCAGGTAAGCAACGCACACACACCCGGCCATCCACGTAATGTAAAAGAAAACGTGATTAATCAGACCAGGCCACCTTCTTCCATTGCTCTGTGGTCCAGTTCTGATGCTCACCGCTGTTCCTTCCTTGCAGCACTTTTGATAGATACTGACCACTGCAGACCAGGAACACCCCACAAGAGCTGCAGTTTTGGAGATGCTCTGACCCAGTCGTCTAGCCATCACAATTTGGCCCTTGTCAAACTCACTCCAATCCTTACACTTGTCAATTTTTCCTGCTTCTAACACATCAACTTTGAGGACAAAATTTTCTCTTTCTCTCTCTTTCTCTTGCTGCCTAATATATCCCACCCACTAACAGGAGCCGTGATGAAGAGATAATCAGTGTTATTCACTTCACCTGTCATAATGATATGCCTGATAGGTGTACACACACACACGCACACGCACACACACACACACACACACACACACACACACACACACACACACACACACACACACACACACACACATAGTGTGTGTGTGTGTGTGTGTTGTCTTGTATTTTTCTTTAAATCACGATGGCATTGTACCTACTGTAAATTGTTGACAGACCAACAGTAAAAGTACAAAATCTTGTATGATAACAATGACCCAATAACTTGTTATTTTGATGGCACTGATGTGTTTATTGACCTAATATACATACTTTTGAGAGGATTTCAAGCAAAACTTGCAGGCTTTTGCAGGAAATATATTGTGTGGTGCTGCTGCGAATTGTTTTGAAAAATCCATTCACTGGTTTGCAAATCTTAAGGATGATTCAAGAAATGTTAAGGTAATTTAAGGTTTGGTGGTCCCAGCCCCTCTGGAATTTAGAGCCAATGACTGCAAAGGATTTCAAACTGTTGTCATAACTGTGCTTGAAGTCACAGGTGATTTGATTGGTTTATGATTGCTATGGTGGGCAGGGGCAATAATTCAAATCAAGACTGCACCATAAAGCTGCATGGTAAGTAGCCTGCCATACCAAATCTAACAAAACTATTATAAGGATGATAAATCTATAAAAACAACAACAACAAAACAAAACAACAACAACAACAACAAAAAACATGCACATAAAAAATCTATGCATAATATCTGTCTTGATGGCATCCATCAGAAATAATGCTGTTAGTTTGGTATATTAACATATTTTTTCTTGGTGGCCCAATTTACCTTAACCCACTGAGGTAAAATGGTTTTAGCTAAAATGGTCCAACCTCTGTGTCACTCAAAAACACATGGTGAACAGGTGATGAGAAAGGAATTGTAAGACCGCTGAAATCGCTCCAATGGCGGCAGCGAAGAGCGGGCGAAGGTATCTGCGCGTTCGATGTTCTCAGCTGGGCAACATGGATCTAATTCCAATTGCTCTTTATCTGACTCCATTTTATTATAATTTTTTATTATAATAGAATTTAGATTAGAATGCCAATTTGGTTATTTGGTCATTCATATTTAATAGTTAGACACACATTTAATTATTCCGCTTTAACCCTTTGTGGAAAGTACCCATTCATGATCTCATAGAGATCGTTAATAATTCCAGAGTAAGTCAGAATAAATGTAAACATAACGATTTATTAACCAGGTAAGAAACATCGATCAAACTTCAATTCAAAGGATAAAAGGCATCAATCAATCATATATAGAAACAATAATTCAAGAATCAAGGATTCCAGAAATCTTTACCTGGTCGTGAAAGACTACACACAAACAGTGTGGGATATCTAGATACAGACTCCTCGAGTTTAGTGTCACTTTCCTTTAAATACCCAGATAATTCAATAGATACCAAATGGTGGTTTACTGTGATTATAATTAGGTTTTGGCCCCTTATTCAGGGGTCACAAATGGGCAATCAGAATTTGTGTTTGAATGGGTTCTCACCATTTGTGAAGGAGAATACTTATTTACATACAGGAGGTATCCTGAATTAGAGATCTGTGGGGGATCACCTCCTTAACGTCACACAATATTTTCTCAACTTATAGAACTTCTTGGAGGTTTGTATTCTGGTTTGGAGAATGAGACCATTTTACCAGACGCACTGACACGTTTCAAATGATACTAAGCATGCATGGTTACACACTGTACATATTTAGCATTGCATAGGTTCAGAATGGGTTTTCAGTGTGGGAGCAAATGGGCAAAACAGTGGGTGATGGGTAGATTGTGAGTGTGAGATGTGTGTGTCTCAGTATGGTGTGTTTTGGGTGTGGCTGTTATGTATTGAGAAGAGTGTTCAAATGTTGATCCTTAGAAAAGTCCTTTGTTCCCAGGAAGTCATCGCTTTCATGCCAGACGCCCTGGCAACTTCCTTACAGATTTGCCCCTTTTGGCACCGTGAGCCATTCACAAGGGTTTCGCTGGTGTCACTTCAGTCTTTGTAAGGTGGGTAGTTGCAGGGGACTGAGGGCCAAGATAGCGTTGGTGGATGATTTCACAGATCTGATGAGATGTCTGAAGTAACAACATTGGAATACTGTGAGGAAGAAGATGAGGGCACTTCCCACAGCACATCCTCAAGTATCCAGTCCCACCAAGAGTATGCAGTCTGTGCCGATCGAATAGATGAGCTAGTCAGAATCTGTGCAGTCTTTCGCCAAGTTTGTCTCCACTTGCGCTTGAGAAAGGTGGTACTCTGTTTGAAGGATGACTTTCTGTACCAAGTCCATCGTCTCGACCAGTGCTTGTGTTCCGTGTTCATAGAAGGTGTCATCCCACCATGGAGAGACCTCTGCGCCCCAAGTGCATCCTTCCAAGGATGTCAATCTGACCCATAGAAAAGTCCTCTGTCACTTCCAAGCAAAAGGAGTAATTGGCAGGACAGGTCATTCCTCCATATGTGAAAGAATTCATCTCACTGATGATGCACCACTGTGTATGAGACACTTGAACAGCATTCGAATGGCCATGCAATGATTGGACATTCACAAGTTTGTTATCATTGGGAGAGAAAGGTTGTAATGTGTTACATGTACAAACAACATAATTATGAGTTTCTTGACAACAAGTGCGACTGGTAAATAAGGTCTCAGTACCCTTCAAAGTCATATAACCAGTGAGGTGGTCCCATTTAATTACCTGATCTTTAACTACCATGCCGATGGAACGGATAGTAGTGGAATTTGGATAAACTTGGTCTGGGTGGATCAAAGGAAAGGTGGCAAAAAACCCAATGCAACCAGTACATTCTTTTCCAGTATACATCATAATTGTAGATAACAGTTCTGAATATCTTACATTTTTCATTTTCTCCGCATAGAACCATCTATGTAGGTCTAAAATCTCAATCAAATCGTTTAAAACATGTCTTGGAGTTTTATGAAGA
This sequence comes from Gobiocypris rarus, assembly GCA_023029165.1. Lineage (NCBI taxonomy): Eukaryota > Metazoa > Chordata > Actinopteri > Cypriniformes > Gobionidae > Gobiocypris > Gobiocypris rarus. Next base: position 29,935,542 of record CM040929.1, read on the forward strand.
CGAAGGTCTAAAATTTCCTGTCTTGTGGCAGTGAACAAATCTTGTGTATATGATCTACAGGCTAAGTCACGTTCGATGGTACGGGTCTGATTGAACAATGTATGGCTGATCGTTAGAAGCGCCGCGCTCGGATCTAACCGCTTTGATTAGGTTATCATTGCTATTGGTGATGTGTTGAAACCCAGTGGCCATCTGGTCCATCAACCATGTTGAGAATTGTGATTGTTTGGTTATTTGGTAGGTGTTAGCTGCTGAATTAATTGATCCGAATAAGCCTGCTATGTTACTAAGTAGGTCTCGCTTTGAACGAGCAGATGGAATTTGGACAGCAAGTCTGTCTTTGTAATCAGAAATTAAATCATCGATTCGTGACTGTAGCCATGCATATGATTCATCGTTGGCATTACAATGTTTTGTATAAGCAGAAAAATATTGGAAATGTTGTAAGTTCCATGCGCCATCACCAAATTTACATCATGTAATAGAGTCTTGTTAAGGTTCCTCTAATCAGTCCACCAGGAGGAATTGGGTGTAATTTTGGACATTCTTTGATTTGGTGTATCCACAGGTGGTCAATTCAAAATTTTTAGATGTCTATGTACAATTTTGTGGATTGGTGAAATTGTCTATGTTATTTGAACATTCACCTACACAATAAGTTATCGGTATATAATAACCACTGTGTTTGTTCAGGAATCCCATATGTTATTAATGCAGATCTAAATATGATTAGTCATACAATAATGGGGATTGTGTATTCCTGGTAACAGTGTGTGTGTGTGTGTGTGTGTGTGTGTGTGTGTGTGTGTGTGTGTGTGTGTGTGTGTGTGTGTGAAAAAATGGGCAATAGATCTTTAGTGAAGTACACTTTAGACTCTATGCCATCTTTATCGTCTATGATGTGTAATGTTCAGCCTGAATAGATTTGGTCTATTCCAGGTGATGTTGTCGCGGCGTGTAGGGTGTGTTCTATGTTCATGTTTGGGAGATGGGTGGAATCTAATCAATATCAATCTGTGTTGCATAATTTAGTACCAGTGGTACACTGGGAGGTCGTAGTCATATTGTGAGATGTGAATGACCCCATCATATTTATATTCGCACCCATCTCTCACATCTCAAGTTCTGACAATTTTCCGTTGCCCTGGCTCTGATGCAGGGGGAGGGGGACTTTGGTCGTCCATCCTCCAAGGAATTGCAATTGTCAACCTGAGATAGAAACGAATTTAGAGAGAAACAAATTTGGAGAGAAAACAATTTAGAGAGAAACACAGTTAATTTCTGCAGTTTTTTAACACTTAAAGCTGCTCTTGCAGTCAAGCCTTCACAATCTGCTGTGTTTAAGCATTATGAACTCCAGTTCTGCTGGAGAATTTTTCTTTGTTTTAGCATTATAAACTCCAGTTCTGCTGGAGAATTTTTCAGGATTAATCAGAAACTTCTAGTTGCTCTCATTACAGTTAGTTTGAGTGAAGGATGAATTGGTTTTCTATTATCCGTGCCACACTTCTAGTTTTTCTAGTTCTGTAGGCATAAGATAATATCACAACTCCTCCATTTTGGCACTGGGAATTGAACCAATGAAAAGTATTAGAACTTGCTCAAATTAGAAATTGCAAAGGTCAGAGTTATTGAGTCCTGTTGTGATGGAAACATTTTCATGGTTAGTGCAATTGTAATTCACACTGTAGCCAGACGGCAATTCTATGCTCCTGTACATGGTTTTACTGCAGCTATATGGGAAATAGCAGAGTTTCCACTCAGAAGACAAACAAATTCAACATAGACAGACACACATGCAACTTGAAATTGCTATACAATTCCAGTATTGCGATTATTCCAATTTACACAAGATACGTGGCCTAGAATGCATAGCATCTCTACAACCTTTACCTAAGTGTTTAATGCAACATTTACAGTAAAGCAATCATGTGTTTTAAAGAATAAACTTAACTAGCCTATGTGCATCTATTAGCACAAACAACTATAATGTGTGTTCTATGCGCACGTGTTTAGTACAATTACAAATTTGAAAATACAGACAGGATCATTGCAATTTGGATGTTTTAATTATTAAACTCACTGCTATTGACCACTTTAAAGAGATCAATAGCTGAAGATCTTGCATGAACACTGCAGTTGAGGATATTCATGTCAAATCTTTTACATTGTGTTATACTCAGCAATCAAGATTCCGATAACATTGAGCCTCGACCGCCGGGTTTACGATCTCTTGCCACAACTCGTCAGTCTTGGTCATTAAGGCAGAGGTGACACACTGATATTCTGGACGTCCGTTACCACTGTGATCATTCCAGAATATTTTTATTCAGTTCTCTTGGATCTGACTTCGCTTAATTAATGCAAAATTGTTTCCAATCAGAGGCCATGACCATTATCAATGAATTAAGCGACCAACTTGTTATAACTCTAATGATAACTTTCTATAATCATGCCGTGGTTTTCCACGCTTACGTAATTAGAACAACGTTACAATAATTAGGAATTGAGGTTGCCCTATTTAGATTGGTCTAACAATTTATTATTGTTCTAAACGGAATAGACTCGCTTGGCCTATCAACTTCTTTCAGTCCAAGTATACGCACTTAAGCGCAAGTGTTAGTCGGAGCTCTAAAACATCAGTCTGGTGTGTTTCACCAATAACCGCATCTTAGTCCGTAACTAACCTGAGCGTAGTTTGTGGTGTCATGGACACAACATGATCTACTGAGTTATTAACACAACATACATCATAGTAAGTTCAAATGTATAAAACAAATCATTCCATGTTACCTTGTTATTTGAGCTGGCTCAATTAATGAAAAGGTTTTTATTGATTTCCAATACTTTACAAATATGAATAAACGCTTGATTATTCTACTTAACTCTTTACATTTATTGAAATCGCTCATTAGGTTCTCAGAGTCGCACAGGGTCCTCGCACTTTCCATTATGCGGGCCCACGATCACATAACGTGTCAGTCTTGGTAATTAATGCCAAATGTTAGGCGGAGCTCTGCAATCTCAGTCGGTGTGCCTCAAAGCTCCACCCCAAACCGGACTGCAGTCCGTTACTACCTGACACAGATATGCGGAAACAATGGGTACACATAATGCACTAAAATCAATACTTTCGAGTAAATCAGAACGAAGTCAAACGCAACAACATATTTGTCAAAGTGTATTAAAGACCGTGATTTTGGTTTGGCCCTGCAGTCACAGCCGACTGGCATGTTCATTGCATGCACAACAACAGTCAGGATTAAGGCCAATGAGAGGACTCTGTTGTCGTTAACATCCAATGAACTAGCAGCACATGCTGGGTGCAGTCCAATCCCTGCTCAAATTCTGTTTTTGAGAGTGAAGTTTCGTATTGTATTTTCGTGTCAATGCATTTGAATATGAAAAGGCTGTGGTTCAGGGATGATGTGGCACATTCATTGTATCTCTTTTAGATTTCAAATGCCTATTTGCTTGATTTAGTCTATTTAAAGACTAACCTGCAAGATGGCACAGTGGCAATTTTAACTGATTTACAAAATTTGATAGATTTAGCTTGAGTTACTTCTTTGGCTAAACGCTCCCATGGAACGTGGAGAGAAAGTGTTCTCCGAGTGGGCGTGATATGCCCGTGGCTCAGCTGAGCCACTCAGACACATTAAATCATGCGTTTTCTTGACAAAAATAGTAACAAACATCACTATCATTCTGTTTATCAGTTTTAGATTTTAATCTTACCGCCTCTTGATTATTTTTTGTCGAGTATTTTCGATTTTGTAGCAGTAACAGCAATTGGTCAAACAAAAAGTTTTCTTAGCTTTAACACATTGCATTGCATCACCCCTGTTTCTCCCAATTTTGCTTTTCATAAACAAATGCATTATCAAATCGCATGTTTTTTAATTGTTTCTGAACTTAGATTTTTCATTCTATTGTCTGATCGATCTCATCGCGCGCACATAGTTAATGAGACAATGGAGACTCATTTAGCTGATTTTATCACATTAGGCTCTCTTCGTCGAGGCTCAGAAAATAGATCGTTCTAGTTTAGTTTCAATCTCTTGTTGCGCGAATGCCGACAAGGAGATATTTAACAATTAATAGCAAGAGTTTTCATTTCTTATCTGCGCTGTTGTTAACCATGTCTGATATGTGGTTATGTCTATTCAATAAATTCACAAACTCCGGATTTACACGGTCAAACATTCGGGTTATCCCAAAACATTTCTAAACAAGACAGAATGAATTTGACTTACCACAACAGCTGAAGAAAGAGAAGCTCAAACCTCTTGATGATTTTAGAATCCAATACTTCGCTGAAAAACATGCTGCTCGTTGTTCGAGCACTGCAGCATCACGTCGCCGGGTCACCAAGCTGTAAGACCGCTGAAATCGCTCCAATGGCGGCAGCGAAGAGCGGGCGAAGGTATCTGCGCGTTCGATGTTCTCAGCTGGGCAACATGGATCTAATTCCAATTGCTCTTTATCTGACTCCATTTTATTATAATTTAGAATTTAGATTAGAATGCCAATTTGGTTATTTGGTCATTCATATTTAATAGTTAGACACACATTTAATTATTCCGCTTTAACCCTTTGTGGAAAGTACCCATTCATGATCTCATAGAGATCGTTAATAATTCCAGAGTAAGTCAGAATAAATTTAAACATAACGATTTATTAACCAGGTAAGAAACATCGATCAAACTTCAATTCAAAGGATAAAAGCATCAATCAATCATATATAGAAACAATAATTCAAGAATCAAGGATTCCAGAAATCTTTACCTGGTCGTGAAAGACTACACACAAACAGTGTGGGATATCTAGATACAGACTCCTCGAGTTTAGTGTCACTTTCCTTTAAATACCCAGATAATTCAATAGATACCAAATGGTGGTTTACTGTGATTATAATTAGGTTTTGGCCCCTTATTCAGGGGTCACAAATGGGCAATCAGAATTTGTGTTTGAATGGGTTCTCACCATTTGTGAAGGAGAATACTTATTTACATACAGGAGGTATCCTGAATTAGAGATCTGTGGGGATCACCTCCTTAACGTCACACAATATTTTCTCAACTTATAGAACTTCTTGGAGGTTTGTATTCTGGTTTGGAGAATGAGACCATTTTACCAGACGCACTGACACGTTTCAAATGATACTAAGCATGCATGGTTACACACTGTACATATTTAGCATTGCATAGGTTCAGAATGGGTTTTCAGTGTGGGAGCAAATGGGCAAAACAGTGGGTGATGGGTAGATTGTGAGTGTGAGATGTGTGTGTCTCAGTATGGTGTGTTTTGGGTGTGGCTGTTATGTATTGAGAAGAGTGTTCAAATGTTGATCCTTAGAAAAAGTCCTTTGTTCCCAGGAAGTCATCGTTTCTCATGCCAGACGCCCTGGCAACTTCCTTACAGAATGCAGAGGAAATGAGAGGAGATAGAAAGAGAGAAAAGATAGGAGGAACAGGGACCAGAGAGGAGAGGATACAAAGATAACATGGAGGAAAAGGAAGGCCAGACAACTACAATCTGTGGAAAGAGGAGAGGATGAAAGGGGCTTTAGATGAATACAGGGAGGTGAAGAAGGGAATTACAGTGAGTGTGCACTTCTTATCACGAGCATGGGGTGTGTCGAGATCCACAATGCAAAGACGCATCAGTGGAAAGGTGACTGGCAGTGAACATGCGTCTACCTTCCAGAGGAGGCGGAAAGGGAGCTTGCTGCCACCCTCAAGACTTTGGGTTTCCCATCACAAAATGTGATGTCCAGCAAGTGGCCTTTGATTTTGCAGCCAAGATCAAAATATCCGGTTTCTCCAAAACAGCAGGGAGGGCTGGATATTACTGGTTTCAGAACATTCTAAAGCGCAACCCAGAGCTCGGGATGTAAGCCAGAGGTCCTGTCTCCAGCACGGGCTGCTGGACTCAACAAAGAGGTGGTCAGCCAGTGGTTTAACCAGTGTGAGAGCCTTTTGGTCGAGCTGGGCTATATACATAGTTTGATGATAAATTACTATTTCCCTTTGCAGTTTGACTGACCCACTTACCTGTGAAACTGCTCATGCAAAAAAAGTGGGCACAGCTGATGTTTCAAGAACTGTAGGGCCTAAATAATTACATTTTTATTACATAATTTCAACAAAAAATTATCAAAAACAGTCATTATTAATCATAAAAACACACGGAAAAGGCATGGTATTATTGTCCCAAGCGATTTACCAGGTTTAGCTGGTGTCACCCCAAAGCGACTGAGAAAAAATAATACTATACTTCAAATATGAACTATTTTATTTACCTGGATGTAGCCCGTAAGAAAGGATTACTGCACTGATCTATATTAGTGGGCAATTGCGACTTTTTATCGTACATATCTGACTGTCGATTCGGCTGACAAAATCAGTTTGGGAATCAGTGTCCTATGGAGAGAAACCCCCCAGTAGGGACTGGCCTCCAGGTGGCGCTACGCAGCATCGTATTTGAAAGGAGAAGAGTCTCTGTGTTCCACACGTGACAGTTGTGTTTGTTTCCGTGTAGGTTATTGCTCGTGAGGAGCTGATCTCTGGGTTATAAATGCCTCTGAAGAGAGCTGTGATTGTGCCGGGAAACGGAGCAGGGAATATCGAGCACTGCAACTGGTATGGATGGGCAAAGAAACGAATAAACGAGGTATGATGGAAATCATGCGGACACCTTTCAGCTGTTATAATGACAGACATCACTCAGTTTTACTTACTTGGTTGAACATTTTATGGTGTACCATGTTTACAGGTCCCAGATGTGGTGTGCACCTTGAAGAACATGCCGGATCCTGGTAGTTCAAATTCACATGACTTAACATTACATTAAATGTGTTACATATATTTATTGAATAATAAAATATTATATTTAACCTGACAGTAACTGCCAGAGAGAGCATCTGGCTGCCGTTCATGCAGAAGGATCTGAAATGTGATGAAGAAACGGTCATCATCGGACACAGTTCAGGAGCTGCAGCAGCCATGAGGTACTGACTCGATGATTCATCTGAATCACGAATCATCTAATTGGTGATTCGATTAATCAGGACTCTTTCATCTATGATCACACTGTTTGCAGGCAAATTAGCTCTGTGTTTAGTTATTGAATGAATCTATAAATATATATTCTAATGTATCTTGTTTTTTTTATTATTATTCCTAAATCGAGTTCAATTTGATTAATCATTAATTTACCTGAATGATCAATCCCTTAAAATGAGTTGGGAAGTAAAATACTCACAGACACACATTTATAACCACATATATGTGTGTGCAGGGTTGGGAAGGTTACTTTCAAAATGTATTTCACTACAGAGTACAAAATAAATGCTTTAAAAAGTAATTTGTAATGTATTTTGTTAGATTACACAAATTTTGTTACTTAATCTGAATACTTTAGAAAACTTTGGAACACTAATAAGGTATGTAACACCAAACAGTTTTCCTCTGCATATAATTTTAAGCAACATCAGTTTTCCACAATATATCTCAAAGGAAAAAATGCAGACAATCTTAGAAATAAGAAACGAAGCACTGATGCTCAAGAAGGTAACACGATGCATTAAGATCTGGGGTGTGTGCACATTTTGAATCGGATGAAAAGGGTAAATTGTGCTAATTTTGTCTTCTGGGTAACATGACATTTATTAGCTTCTGAAGGGCAGTACTAAATTAAAAAAATATGGTCTTTAAACAAAATAATAATTGAATCTTCCTGTTTAGAAGTTTTCACCCCCTGCTCTTAATGCATTGTTTCATGGAAACTTGTTCCCCCCATTAAATAAAAAAGGTAATTGCGACTTTCTATCACCTTTTTTCCCCTTTTAATTGCAAGTTTGCATCTCACAGTTCTGACTTTTTATTTCTTCTCCGAAATGCGAGATTTAAATTCGCAACTTAATGTTATAAAGTAAGAAATATGAGATATTTACTTGCTATTCTGAGGAGAAAACTTAAAAAAAACTAAACAGCCTTAATTGGACATTATAACTAGCAATCTCAGAATTTTGAGAAAAGTCGAATCGTGAGATAAAAAGTCTCAATTACTTAAACAAGACTTCCAAACGATCACAGAACATGAAAACAGTCGTGGAACATCCAAGTAACAACAGAATTCAGATTCAAGGGTATGTTCATTTTTGAATGTGGCAATTTGTATAAATTCAGTGTTGATTTTGTCTTGTGCAGTGTATGTAAATATCTATGTTGAATAGCTTATTCAAGACCACTAAATAAAAGTAGCATGCAATTTTTATGATCCCAGATCTCTATTTTGTTAAAATATATTTTTTGGATATTATGAAACTTATGAGCAGAAATGCATCTTAGGATCTAGTCTGAGAATCGTTGTTTACATTAATGTTTAAATTAAATAAATGACATTCAAATTCAAAGTAATCTAAACTACTTGTTTGCTGTTGGTGTGCTTCAGGTATGCAGAAACACACAAAGTGTTTGCCATAATTCTGATAGGTGCGTACACATCAGATCTGGGAGATGAGAATGAACGTGAGAGCGGTGAGTTTGAACTACAATCGCTCGTGGTGTCATTGGTCGTCAGTGTGATTGTGTGATGAGGTGTCTTGTCTTGTTATGCTCAGGATACTTCAGCCGGCCATGGGAATGGGAAAAGATAAGAACAAACGTGAAGTACATACTTCAGTTTGGATCCACAGATGACCCCTTTCTGCCCTGGAAAGAGCAACAGGAAGTGGCTGATGGACTTAAGACGGATTTGTATAAATATTCAGACCGCGGACATTTCCAGAACACAGCCTTCCCAGAGCTTATCGATGCAGTAATAAAGCTCAAAACCAACATCTAAATACAAAAAAAAATTACCCGTCATCCTGTGTGTATTTAAAATACACCACTGACGTACAAGTTATCATTTTATTTCTTAGGGGCCAAAATAAATCTTGCACCTTACAAGAAGTGAAGACAATTTATTATGGCAGAATTTGGAACGGTCCATTTTGATTTTGAATTTTCAGTACATCATGTAAATCCTCAAGTTTTTTTTACAGTAGTTTGTAGAAATCTTAACACCTGATACAAAATGCCCTTGTAAACTATGACAAAACAGTGATCGATACACAATCAAAGAAGTAATGGCACTTACAGCATTTCTGTTTCCACACACAAACACTCAACCTGTACAGTTTAATAATAGCACATCTGTGCAAACATTACAATTATAGTAATGTTTCTCTTTAGTTTTATTCCTCATATGTAAAGATATAGTCTTATATTTAGACATTGGTTCTACTCAGTTATAGCACCATGTGTTAAAATCATAAACATGCAATTTGATTTAAATACACACATTCACTTTTTGGTTGAGGAAGGGTATGTCTAATTAAATATTTTAATAGTGGACTGAAATAAAGCATTCATTTTTACTCAATCCAGTAACACTGACTTCTTGTAAACAACCATATTCTATAAAAGTTCACCCAAAAAAATGACAATTT